>CM016723.1:351295-1077012 GCA_005771605.1 Scutellaria baicalensis
TCGGAAGCAACTTGTGCCTCGATTCAATCTTTTCAGGGATGATTTCACTATATAGCAAAAGAACTCTCAAGATACAGAATCACTATATTCAGAAAATTTGTCCTCTAAGAGACAATAGAGAGTTAGAAGTCGAGAGAATGCTATAGCATAGAGAGTTCCAGATTACGTTGAAAGTACCATTCTCCCATCTGCTGATCGCAGTACAGCCCCTGCACCAGCTTGTCCAGGGTTTCCCTTTGAAGCACCATCAAACTCGATAATGCAGGAATTCTGTACATGAATTGAAAGGGAGCTATGAGTGGAAATATGCATGGAAACAGCTATATAGACGAAATCGGCAAATGGAAAGCATAATCAGTTGTTAAGAACATTAATCAAACAAAATAGAACATTAACGCGTTATATTGCTAAGACCTGTAGCACTGCATTCAAAGATCTTCCCATTTATTAGGTTCTTAAACAATTAAAATGCAGAAGCATGTATCTTATTGAAGAATAAGTGCATCAAACTCCCTGAAAATACTTGTAAACTGGAAGTCAAGCCAACTATATTGACTGACATGATGAGGCTACCCATGCTGTCGAGACATGAACTAAAACATGTAACTTGGAGTTATCATATGCTCCTGACATAGAAAAATACAATTGACATATGATAACAACTTACGCAATACGAAGAAATTGGTAGACCTTGAAGGAAACTGTCTAATTTAGAATGCTTTATCTGGGTATTTGCTGCAAAAGAAGCGGAACCAACTAATTCCTGCTGGAGAGAGAGAGAGAGAGAGAGAGAGAGAGAGAGAGAGAGAGAGACAACTTCTAGTTAGGATTTGCCTTACTTATTTCTACATCTTGCATTTTGTAATTTATATATGAGAGAATTCACGAAACATACTCCACATTCCATATACAAGGAAAGTCAAACAACAAAAGTAAGATATCTGGAAGGTCAAATTTTGGAAGGGTAAAGAATGAAATCAGCATACACATACTCTTCTGATTTAGAGTAATAGCGGATAGTTTGGCTAGGTCATAAGTCAGATGTAAGCTCATACAGAGCAATCAAAATTAACCTACAGAGTTCTGAGGGATAATGTGAGTTATGATACGATCAAAAGAGCAATGTTGTATAAGGTGCCAAGGACCATGCAAAACTTGCTAGAGCCTAGTGCCAAGACAGGGTCTGATCAAGGTTACAGAGCGTAGGCAGGGAAAAAAATTTAGGGAGCCAAGAATAGACTGGCACATAGGCAGAGCTAGGCAGGGAATTTTAAGATTGTGAAATAACAAAATCCTATAGTCAAGTGTACATCTATATCTACTTTGGTCGTGAAGTTCTATTACTTGTGGCGAACAATTTGGATGTACTCATACTTACGTACACCAAAACCCCACAAGTTCCGAAAAAAATTACCTGTGGCCTCTTCTCTTGATGATTTTTACTGGAAGATTTATTTGTAGAAGTATTTGGTTCCTGCATCAAACAATTTTGCAGCTCATGTAAATATTAACTATATAATAATACAACAACACTTAGCTATAGATTAAATAGATTTCAAAGATTCAAAGTTATTCAACTTTCTTATAAGATTCAGAATCTAACACGAAAAGGGCAAATGATGAGTCGACCAAATCGATCCTCTTGTGCATCGCTGGCATCAACGGAATACATAGAATTCTTAAGTCCATTAGATGAGAGGTATTCCTCAGCTTCTTTAGACAAACCATACCCTTTAAATACGCTAACAGAACGATCATTTCCCTGCAAAAGCAAGCAAACACATAATGACTTGACAAACCTAAAATCTTACACACTTTCAAAACATCCAAAGATATTACATATTACAGTACTTAGCATTTAATTAGTAATAATTTTCACATTCAAATACAACCTTGTGAATCAAAAGGAACGCTTCACGATAGAAAACCAATATATGCATTTACAAATTACAATCACCAATTAACCACAACTAATCAATACATACAACAAAATTCCAGAATCACAATTTTATACACAAGATCATGGAAAATCTAAACATGATTAAAACCCAATCACAAAATATCATCGAAAAATAAATTGCCAAAGAAATAACTTATATGCGTCTCAGAGAACTAAGAGAGAATTACAGAAGATTGCAGAACGGATTGAAGATCATTGATGCTTTTATATACTCCAACATTCTCCCCTTTCCGCACAACATAAAAAACATCCTTTTCATCCGCCATTATTGTGACTTATGTAAAGCTTCAATTGCTGCAACAAATTACAGAATAAGAAAGAAATAAGCAAAATCCGGAAACCAAAACTGATGATCTCTTACTTGAATCATTTTACAACATGCATTAGCCGTAGGAAAATCAATTGCAAATCCCTACCAAACATCAACTAAGTAAAATTGGGAATAAATCACAGCTTACAATTTTCACTCAAAATAAAAAATAAAAAATAAAACACCATTGAAGAACAAAAACAAAAACAGGAACAGTTGAAAGAGAGAGAAAGTTGTCACCTTTTGATGCTCGGGGATTCAGTAGCTTCGAATGAAATGGTTGCAGCAAAAAGAAGAGAAGATATGTACACCATTGTCGTATATATGGGCCTCTTGGAGGGAAATCTTAAGAATATGGGCCAGACCATAAATTCAGCCCATATTTTATATAGCCCAATTTTTAGGCCCAAATGTGATATCTTACCATATATTCCCTCCGTTCCCAGTTAAATCTGTCTACTTGTCATTTTCGTTTATCCCAATTAAATCTGTCAGCCCCAAAATGGCAAATAAAATTTTACTCTCTTACCCCTCCATTTCTTTCATTTTACAACTTTTGCACTCAAAAAGTTGGTTTAAATTACAAAATTGTCACTCCAAAATATTAAAATAACACATTCAATCAAAGTCAACAGCTTTTTCTTAACATCCGTGTCGATCAAAGTAGGCTGAAAATAGTGGGACGGAGGTAGAAGTATATATGACTATACCTATATGGGAGACAAAGGTGAACAAATATTTTGAACCCAAAATACCAAAAAAAAAGGAAAGAAATTTTTCTCAATTTTAACCAATTTAGAAGTTTTTGATTTAATAATAGTTTATTAAATTAGTTGTGATGTTAGTCAAATTTTTATTATATATAATGAAATGTCATTCATAAACTTGAAAAAAAAAAAAATTCATAACAACTATTATTTTCAAAATTCAGATAGTTAAATACAAACTCGAATTTTATTTAATACTTACTTTTTAACAAGAGAGCCATAAACTACAGAGTCTTAAATTAGTCTAAATTCTAAAACTACATCAATCAAGAACTCTTCTTTGTTCTCCAAAACTCAGCAAATGGTGCATTTCACAAGCCTCTATTAGCTGAAACTTGTTTCAACAACATGGTAAGTTCATATGACTTGAATTCTTTTCCGTAACATAAGCTAAGATCGATAGGCGTGTTCCCATCCTGTACCAAAGTTGAAACGAACGATAGAATTATACGATGTAATCATATAAATGCACGAAACACATGAAACGAAGTGTAAAATCTGTTGATTGAGTGTTACCATGTTTCTCCTACTTGTGTCAGCACCATTAACCAACAAGATCTTTGCTATGAATCTGTTTCGTGTTTGCATGGCCACATGCAACGGTGTCCATCCTTCCTAAACGAGCAGAAGAGTCGAGACAGATTATATATGGACATGAACTACACAGTGTCATATATACAGCCATTGGAAAGTAAAATAGGTGCTCACATTATCAGCAACATTCACATCAACCTTGTGTTTTATCAACAATTTGACTGTTTGTATGGCCCCTACTTGAGCAGCATAATGCAGGGGTGTAGCTCCATCCTATGAAGACGAGCACAGAGGAATACTCATATTCATAATTCTAGAAGAAGAAAGAAAAAACGAACGTTGTGATGATAGATATCACACACATAATCTTCATACCTGATCCCTTGCTTCAGGATTTGCTCCTTTTCTTAAAAGATGGCTAATAACAGCTTCTCTTTTACCAATAACTGCTATATGCAACGAGGTCAATCCTTCCTATTTCACCAAGTTTGATCGTATTAATGCTCGAGGATGCAAGAAAGATATGAACTCTGTGGAGATAACCGTACCTTATTAACTTGTTCGATGCTATAGCCCCTATCAAGCAGCCCATCCATGAACTTTATCTGTCCTGCTAGTGCGTAACTATGAAGAGGCTTCCATTTTGCCTGTGATGGATAAGTTAATAACGAAATGAAGAAATCGTTTTTGATTCAACAAAGATGAATTCAAGTCAATCACACTCTCATGGATCAAATATCAGATTGATGGTGACATAGTTGCAAAAAAAAGATTGCACTATACATCATTGGCCTTACAGTCGATAATTTCTCCAAGTTAGGTAATTCATTCTGCTCCAGAATCGCTCTTTCGTTCGGGCTCAACAGCTGCTCAACCTCTGCAAGAAACAGAACTCCATAATTTTCTCGGTACCAATCAATTCCAAGAAAAGCTCTAAGCATAAAAATAGCAAGAAAGAACACAAGTAAAGAATCAATGGAGTAATGTCACATTAAAAATTGCATACCCTTAACAAGATCCTCCTCATACTTTCTTATGGACAATTCATCGGCTTTACTAACGACAACTTTATCATTCGCATAAGCCTCGGAATCACTTTCGTAATTTTCATCATCCTCTTCCATTTCCTCATCTTCATCATCCTCATATTCACTATCATCACTTCCATCATCAGGGTCTTCCCAGAACCCTTCAGTACTTCCCACAGAGTACGCCCTTCTTTTCGTTGAACTCCCAATCGTAAAACGATTCCCTCTATTCAAGCACCTAACTACACTACGGTCATTAAAGCAACAACTAAAAACCGGCATTGAAGCTTTTGCTACAGAGACCAGCTGCTGTTTCGGATAAAGAATTGCATTGCTCAATGAAACTGCCATGTTTGCAGTGGATGATGAATCTTCACCTGCCAAAATATAGCCTTTAAACGGAAAAACAAAAGAAATGAGCAGAAACCAAATCAGTGGTGCATTTCATCAAACAGTTGGTGGGCAAGGTCCAAGATGTTGACATTGCAAATCATAGCTGTGTACCTCAATAAAACTCCACAAATTCAACACTCCAAGAAAAGAAACAAAGTGAAGAAATTCCCAGAAATGGATTTGATTGAACCAGAAAATGGAATCCGAAGATATTGTCTACTATCTATTTAATGGCGTTTCGAATCTAATATGGGTAGATGACATTCCATAAGCGGGTCAAATATAGTGCGGGTCGGGCAAATCGGATCCTGAAATAAGATTTTTTTTTTTTTTGTTATGAAAGATGTCTTTAATTAATTAATTGTGCACTAATATTTATTTATCACATGTAAAGAAAATAGTATCAAAAAGGAATAATATACTACTTTTTGTAGTAAAAAAAAAGTGGTGTAATATAATTTTTATTGTCTTATCACATTAATACTATTTACATGAAATTTATTGGTACTTTAAAACTGGATTATAAATAATAATACTAAGAATAATAAAATTTTCAATTATCAAAATTTAATAATTCGTATTTCAAAATATGGTTGTTATATTGATTTATTTCTGCAAAATAATAATTGAAGTGATGATTTTGTCCTATATATACTTTAATGTTTCTCTAGACTTACGAAAAGAGGTTGGTTGGCCTATTACAATGTAGAGAAATATTTACTATTATTATGTACTACATTTTATTCAACATAAAAAAAATTTATATGAGATCGTCTCACTGTACTGTGACACCAAAAACCGATCACAATCGTTTCTTCTCTCCAGCGACTTAAAGTGTAAATACGATTCGACTTTGATATGTTATGATTTTTATTGTGATTTCGTTTCATTTACATATTGTTGGAAAACTGGTCTTGCATATAAAATTTCATAGGATCAATTCTGCTTTCACAAAATTTTATATAAGACGGTCTCGAATACAGTATGAGTTGTGGATTGACCAATCTTACAAATATGTCTCAAGATCTACAAAACACGTTGCTAAGCAACCAAGCTAGATTCCTCATCTTCAGGAACCACAATGTCGATCCTCATCATCGGCCTATACTTGTCGGACACACGAGCACCGGCCTGCATACAGAGTTCAACCACAGCGGGTGCCTTTCCGTAGAATCTCCTGAGTGCACTCGTCAATGGCGGCCCGTTTGGATCCTCGACATGCCACACATAATTGGGCGGAAATACCTCGTCTACGGTTGCATCTTGCCACCCATGCTTCCCATCCCTCCATTGATGCTTGAATTCTCCACAGAGCTTTACTTTGTGGCCCCACGGCCCAACGTGCACCTCGGAGCAGTAACCACATGCCTTCACGCTGTACTTTGCCATCAACTTCGTCACGCCCCATTTCACTTTTTCGTATGCATTGACAGTATCTTGTGCGATAACAGGAACCTCTGGTGCGGGCGGGGGAGGAAATCGCTCTAGGGCACGATAAGTGTCAAGGTCCATAATGGGTGCGTGGACAAGTCTAGGCTCGTCTATGAAGCCACCCATTTCGATCACTTTTTTACCAAGCATTCGAATAGGCTCAGTTCTCCTTCGTGAAGGATACTCTGGCAACTCTACACCAGCTTGGATGCAGAGCTCAACTACAGCAGGGATCCTGTCGTAGTTAAATCGAGTTTCATGCTTGATTCTTCTACCAAATGGATCGTGCATATGATATGACTCGATGGGAAGAAGAACGTCGTTGATAGAAGCCTTAATCCATGAATGGAAACTTTTGCGGCTTCCACTGGTAGAGCCCTGACAGTTTTGAATCTCATGACCGATTTGGCCAACATGAATCTCCGAGCATTCACTGCAAGACAAGCACTAAAGAATTATTCGAAAATTTCATATAAAGCATCACCAGTTGAAGAGTGCTTTACCTACAAGCATGGACAGGTACAACATGCAAGAGCTGTGCAAGTCCTCTAATTAACACTTTCCAAGCTTCAAGTACGTCGTAAGCTACTGGAATTAGGTCAGGTACAATCAGTCCATTTTTTGGAGGCTCAAGAGGCTTCTCGATCCCCATTTGTGCCAGCTTCTTATCTTCTCTTGCTGCTTGCTGAATCTTTTTTAGAGGAACGGGATATGGCTTCTTCTTATTCTTAGGAAGTATTGGTGGAAGATCCACATTCTGAGGTAATATTTCACGTCTCTTCGTTTCATGACGACGAGTAGGCCTATTAGATGTATAACACAAGATTTTCGGTCTTATTCCAGAAATAGCATCGCTATACACAAGGCTAACCTGCAACTCCAAATGCAGCTGTCAAATTCAGATTCTGAACTTCACAACACAATAGAGGGATACAATGAATTAGAGAAAAATGTCTTGCGTGAAATAAAGCCGATAATTGAAGAAACCTAATACACTACAATACTAATATGACATGCTGATGTTTGACTACTAAAGAAGTTAAGAAAACATAAACAGGCCATCAAATGCTGTCAAACTTAAACGAGACAAAAGGCAAGAACACATTT
Organism: Scutellaria baicalensis; assembly: GCA_005771605.1. Taxonomy (NCBI): domain Eukaryota; kingdom Viridiplantae; phylum Streptophyta; class Magnoliopsida; order Lamiales; family Lamiaceae; genus Scutellaria; species Scutellaria baicalensis. The sequence goes on from CM016723.1 coordinate 358,826, forward strand.
TCGCTCAAAGTATTGTTATAGTGTAGAACACTGAAAACTAGGGTACCTCAGGAGTTGAAGTAAGGTAATTTGATGCCCCAATCATCTCTATGCCGGCCCAAGCCACCTCGTTTCCTCTGCCGCCACCAGACTTCCTTCTTTCCGGTGGACTGTTGTGTGTGAGGTGAGGGGAAACGAGTTGATGAAGCAAACAAAGCCTAACACAGAACTTTCATGTCATTTTAACAAACATAGCAGCCGCCAAAGTCTCAGAATTTGCACTATAATTTTTCATTTAGTAACATTTTCTAAGAAAATACTCAAAACAGTAGCATATGTAGTTTGAGTTGCTTGAAGATGATAAAGACTTTACTCGAGTCTTATTTTTCTCGCCAAGAAAACAGAGACTTGGACATCCAAATCTAATTCACAAATGAAGTGAATGTGTATTAATAAAGTAAGAAACCACAATAAATAAAGCTATACAAAAACCACAAAAAAGACCAAAATTTTAACACATTAATAAAGAAGCTTTTCAAGACCAAATTTCGATCTAATGCATCACTACGCTCTCCCTACACCTTACATCTCCAACATTGGATCATGCTCTACGTTAGTTCTTCTTTGAAAATGATGATAAGAAATTAAGGCCAATCGCAGCATTAGATGTTGGAACGAAGATGCATTTGATCCCCTAAAGCCGATTCATAAGCAAGGATGGAAAGAGAACAAGAATGGATCATAAAGCTCTTCATAATCTTCAGTATAAACACGAGCACAGATAACGTTTTTCTCAAGAAAACTTGCGAAGAATATCCATACGATACGATTATGCCAAAACGACTTTATTAGTCACCAACAAAACCATTGACATTAAAGTTGTTCTACCAACAAAACCACTGACATTAAAGTTGTTCTGCACTACAAATTATAGCTACCATAAACACACATTTTTCTGAAATTTCTTGTGATTTTTCCACAAAAAGAGAAAATTTGTGTTCAATTCCACAGCCAAAACACAACATACATATTCTGAACTAGAGTTTTAGCATCAGCTCTTAACGCAGCTCTGAACATTTTTTCTCCATTTTTAAAAAGGTAGCATGAAAATGGCTGTTTCCAATTTGGGAGTAGTTAATCCAATGCTTGTGCTCCGAATTTTGCAAGAAAAATCAGCAAAAAAAGAATCGCCATTATCTGCAATCAATTTATAGAAATGCAGCCATCTTTGGTGGTGTTTCTTCTTTAAATAGCTTCATAGTTTAGAGCTCTCTCTCTCTCTCTCTCTCTCTCTCTCTCTCTCTCTCTCTCGCATAATCCGGAATCGAGAGCACAAAAGAAATCCCCAATTCAAAGGTTTTTACGAAATGACTGAAATTGAAAACAATTAGGGCATGCATGGTAATGGAAGTATATAGTAAGCTCACTAACCTTCTATGGCGGAACTTTGAAGATTAGACGGCGGTGGGAGGTGGTGGACGACGGAGGGCACAGGATAACGGTAACGGCCGCCGAGAGATGATGGCGCTAACGGCGTTGACGAAGACGGCGGTGGTGGTTTTATGTCTTTTCTTCAATAAAACTAGCACTGTGTTCATTATTTTAATTCTTGATATAATAATATTAATGTTAAGATGAAAATAGTAGTATATATAATATTTAATTATTACAAAATTTTGAATTTTACATAACTATATTATATTATATCTTATAAAATTATATTTTGTAATATTATATAAATGATAAATATGTGATAAATATCAATTGATAACAAAATGTAATTGATTGTATTCATAACGAAAATATAGAGTATTAATAATTGTATAACTACTTGTTTTATCTTACATGATTGTATTTATTTATTAATTTCATACTATGGGACTAGAAATAAAACAAAAGACATAATTATAACTCAATCAATTGATTGAAAAACATGTGTATTAATCTAATCATAGAACAAAATCATATATATATATAAAGTTATATAATTATAAAATAGCACAAAGAAATATGAAAATGACAAAAATCTTTATAGTATTTTAAAGGATTTTTATTCAATTTTGAATCAAACAAAAAAAAATATATAATGTACAAGATATCCATGTTGCCGAAATTTTGTTACAATTCTGCATGACAACATTATATACTATTGTCAGGCAGGTCTTGTGACAAAATTTGTGACTTCATCACTAATTGTACAAACCGATGGATTCTCAACAAAACTTATGTCTACGTCATGGTTGCAAGGACCTCATCTAATACGAGTAATTTGTGTGTTGCTGAGTCTTTTCTTTTTTTGGTATTAACAATAAAATTTTGGCTTTTTCATGTCTATGAGAACTCAAAATCGTATTTAAATGCAATTTTGCTGATATCTTTTTAAAATATGGTAGAAAATTAAGTTTTTTTTTATCCTCTATAATAGAAAATGTTGTATGTATAAATTTAAGAAAAATTCTTGCAAGTTGAGTAGTTGTTAAAGCTTCACAACAATAAATCACTAAGAATTTTTTCAAGATAATGTGCCAAATTATGGCCACAATAAGTTTTTTTTTTTCCTGAAGATATTATTATTATTATTTTGATTAGGAACATAACAATAACCTAGAAGACAAGTAATGATTCCATTCAACAAATGGTTACTTATAAGTCATAAGAAGACTAATTACTTCAATCAAATCAAGACAAAGAATAATTATGCTAAAGTTGATTAATGATTTGGAAAATAAAAGCTTAATAATGATCAGTTAGAAATGTATATTGCAAACAAAATTCAATGGTTTAAAATTTTAAATTTACAATTAACAATGTTATACCTAGAGCTGGCAATTTGAGCCCGGCCCGAACGGCCCGTAAATTAGGTTGAGTTGGGCTCTAAAATGAGCGGCCCAAAAAACACCCGAACTTTTTGGACCGGCCCGATGGGCCGATAGGTCGGATGGACTCGGGCCAATTTGGCCCGTTGGGCTTGGGTCAGCCTGATGGCCCGATGAATTTATTTTTTTATTACTTTTTTTTGTGCAATTTGTAAATTTTACATGTGACTCGATTCCCTCCTCCATGTTTTTATGTATTCTTTTAATTTTTTTATAATTATTATCATCTTCAACTATCATTAACTAATTAGAATCTACTAGCAAACTATAATAATTGAGTTAAAATATTTTTGAATGCTAAAAGGAAGTAAAAATGATCGGATTTTGTCCCCACTAATAGTTTAATTATATTAAAAAATATAATTCCGATTACATAAAGAGGATATTATAGTTTAAATTGAACGTCTTAAATTATAATAATAGGAAGTTATTTTTCTAGTTAAATTGGTGTAAGAATTTAATGGATTAAAAATTATTTTAATTTTAAAAAATAATTAGAGAGCCCAGCCCATCTTACACCAAATAATATAGGCAATTGACTTTTCAACCTCATTCAATTTAACAAAAATATTTTTCTAACACAAAATATAAGAAAGTTACATTTTCTACACTATTTTGACTCGATCATGGAGAAATGATTGATTAATGATCGAGTGATGATATATTCTATTTATTTATACTATTATTTAACAATTGATTTATCCAACAAATCATATAAATTGATTTATCCATTCTTGATTAATCGAACCAATTTTGTAAAAAACCATTAATCGAACCATTGATTTATCCAATTCTTGATTAGTTGAACCAATTTTGTAAAAAACCATTAATCGAGCCAATTCTTGATTAATTGAACCAATTTTGTAAAAAAAATCATTAATCGAACCAATTACATAGTGGTTCGATTAATTGTGTAAAAAACCAATTTTTTCACTATTAATCGAACCACTATGTCAAATTCAAAATGGTTCTATTAATAGTGTAAAAAACCAATTTTTTCACTATTAATCGAACCACTATGTCAAATTCATAGTGGTTCTATTAATAGTGAAAAAATTGGTTTTTTACTCTTTTTTCACTATTAATCGAACCACTATGTCAAATTCATAGTGGTTTTATTAATAGTGAAAAAAATTGATTTTTTACTCTTTTTTCATTATTAATAGAACCACTATGTATTTGACATAGTGGTTCTATTAATAGTTTAAAAATTGGTTTTTTACACTATTAATAGAATCACTTTGAATTTGACATAGTGGTTCGATTAATAGTGAAAAAATTGGTTTTTTACACTATTACTAGAACTACTATGAATTTGACATAGTGGTTCGATTAATAGTGAAAAAAATGGGTTTTTACACTATTAATAGAACCACTATGAATTTGACATAATGGTTTATTAATAGTGTAAATAATCAATTATTTACACTATTAATAGAACCACTATGAATTTGACATAGTGGTTCGATTAATAGTGAAAAAATTGGTTTTTTACACTATTACTAGAACCAATTTGAATTTGACATAGTGGTTCGATTAATAGTGAAAATTTTGGTTTTTTACACTATTAATAGAACCACTATGAATTTGACATAGTGGTTCGATTAATAGAGAAAAAATTGGGTTTTTACACTATTAATCGAACCACCATGTAATTGGTTCAATTAATGGTTTTTTACAAAATTGGTTCAATTAATCAAGAATTGGTTCGATTAGTGGTTTTTCACAAAATTGGTTCAATTAATCAAGAATTGGTTCGATTAGTGGTTTTACAAAATTGGTTCAATTAATCAAGAATTGGATAAATCAATGGTTCGATTAATGGTTTTTTTACAAAATTGGTTCGATTAATCAAGAATTGGATAAATCAATTTATATGATTTGTTGGATAAATCAATTGTTAAATAATAGTATAAATAAATAGAATATATCATCACTCGATCATTAATCAATCATTTCTCCATGACCGAGTCAAAATAGTGTAGAAAATGTCATTTTATTATCTTTTGTAGTAGAAAAGTACTTTTGTTAAATTGAATGGTAGAAAAGTCAATGCCTTAAATATTTTCGTTTAGTTTGACACATTTCCTCAAAATAATTGTGCATTTGGCCCGATTTAGCCCAATGACCCAAGCGGGGTTGGGTTGGGCTCCAATTTCGTAGGCCCGACCAAAGGATGAGTCGGCCCGGCTCGACCTTATCATTTGACTCGTTGGCTTGGGCCGGGCCGGGCGATCCGAATTGCCACCTCTAGACTTATACCCATCACTTACTTGCTGCACCTTTTAATTTATTAATCCAATTCCAATATACTTATCCCTTGTCCTTTAAATAGATAATATAACTTTAAGTAAAAGAAACATAAAATAAAATAAATTGTAACATCTCTTTACAATTATATCAAATGCAAGGTTTTTATATTGCACATGAACATATTTATGGTTAGCGCTCAAAATTCAAACAAACTATTCGATACTTGATTCGAGATTATCTAATGAAAGTTTCGTTTGAATTTGATTTGATAAATATATAAAAAAGTTTGAATATACCTTTTGCGTTTGAAATTTTTTAAGGCTCGACTCTAACTCGAGCTTGATTACCATAAAAAAAAATAAGTGTAAGAATATCAAACAAGCTCGACTCAAATTTTTACTATAATAAAAAAATTTAAGGCTCGACTCAAATTTGATTCATCTAAAGCTCGTTCAAACTAGATTCGATTAATTATCAAACAAGTTCAAATCATAAAATTTTATGTTCGATCACATTTCAAACAAGTTTGAAGAGATTTGGTTCAAATTGTATCGTTTATTGCCCTATTCATGGTGATGTAAAATGGCGGTAAGATTCTAATATTTCAGCAAAAAGCTGCGTCGTTTTAGTGCTTTGCTGGAGCTGCAAGATAGGCTTCTTCAGCATCAAGGTAGGTGAAGAAAGAACCAATCTTCAAAGTTCTTTGTGTCATCAATTTTGACATTGAAACAATCAATTGTTTTGGTGTATTTCCACTTGAAAAGGAATATAATTTATCAGTTTATTTTAACAGTCCTTTTAGCCCAAATCTGAGTGTTACAGTTGTGATCTTTTCTAGTGTTCTGCTTATGGTGGGCTTGTGTTCAAGGTGTTTGAAGAATTGTCTGTGAGAGTTAGGAAAAAAGAAAGAAAAAAACAGAAAAAAGATGATTTGTTTAGCTTCAGAAATGGCAATGAAAATTTCATGGATTCAGCATCAAATGAAGCAAAAAGATGGTTTATTCACATATCAATCTCCTATGTTGGCTTCACCACCTTCTTCATATGGTTTCACCACTAATTTCAATGAAGAATCAACCCATTCATCATCATCTTCTTCTTCATCTGGGACAGGTATCAGCCCTGCTCTTATTTTCATCATTGTGATCTTAGTGATTCTGTTCTTCGTCTCGGGTTTTCTTTACTTGCTTGTTAGGTTCTTGAAAAAAGGCCAATCACCCTCTCAATCTAATCCAAATTTGGAGGATTCTACCTCAGATGCCCTCCAAAGACAGCTGCACCAGCTCTTTCATTTGCATGATTCTGGTTTGGATCAAGCTTCCATAGATGCATTGCCTCTTTTTTCGTATAAGGAGGTTGTGGGAGCGAAAGAGCCCTTCGATTGTCCTGTCTGTTTGAGTGAATTCTCTGAGATGGATCAGTTGAGACTGCTTCCAATGTGTAGCCATGCTTTTCATATGAACTGTATTGATACTTGGCTGCTTTCAAGTTCAACTTGTCCTCTCTGTAGAGAGGCTCTTTTCAATCCGGGGTTCTCCATGGAAGACCCCGTTTTTGATTACGATGATTTCATGGATGAAGAAGGGTGCCTTGGTTATTTTGACAATGGATCCTCTAATCCTCATAAGAGGGTGGAAATTGAGGTTGTAACAATGGAAAAAGGCGTTTTCCCCGTTAGACTTGGAAAATTCCGAAAGCTGAATGATCTAGAAGTGGAGATTGGAGATAACACTAGTAGTAGTAGTACATTGGATGCAAGAAGGTGTTACTCAATGGGTTCATATCAATATGTAGTTGGTGATGCAAAACTCAGGGTGGCCTTGAGCCAAGATCAAGAGAATCGAGCTTTTGATCATGTCGATGGGTGTACAGAGGGGAAGAAGATATGTATAGATACGAAAACGGATAGCTATTCCGTTTCCAAAATTTGGTTGTGGTCGAAGAAAGACAAGTTCGCGAGTTCTTCGGATGCTCAATTGGATAATTCATCTCCTCCAACCTTGGACTTGTCATGGATGCATAGGACATGAGGTATATAAAAGGTGTTGTAATGATCTATCTATTTTTTGAATCATTGATCTGTCCATGTATGAAAAGAATTTGAAGATGGATATTCTATAAATGATGCAAAGTTTGAAGAATTTTCATAAATGATCTCTTTTGATCATTTTAGTGCTTATTGTTTTTTTTTTATAACACTTTTCATGCAATCTTGATTCTCTATTCTAAATGTTAATCTTGTTGTCCTACCAACCGTAAAATGACATATATTAATGTATGACAGCTTTTAGATATCTAATATACTTATTAATTTCACATTCCATATTTTAGAGGAATAATACATTATTTATGTATATATTAAGATTATTCATTCTAAACACTGTTTCGTCTATTTAATTTCATTCTATATGTGCACAATGTTGACGACATCACTAAAAATAGCATTTTGCGATAACTGGTCGAAATTAGCACAACCCATTTTCTATAACCACCGTGAGGCTCAATTTTAAGGTATAAATGTTAGTAAATGTAAAATTCTTCACTTATTTGAAATTTTGAATCAAATTGGTGTAATGTTTACAAGATCGTGTTATATGTTACACCTAATAAATGTGTGGTTAATTTGAATATCTTGATATATATTTTTATCATGTTACAATTTAACAACGATGAATCATTCGATGACAAATGATTTTATTCCTATTATATTTATATTATACTATATTTGGACCAATGAATTAGGTTGGATATTACAAATTTACAAGGGAATGAAAATTACCTTTCCTTCTGAACAAAAATTAAGCAAAAAAGAAAAAAAAAATCTGATGAAAAAAAAATTGGAACATTGAATAGTTCAAACGAAAAGGAAAATCCTAAAATATTATAAACATTTAGAATCAATCAATCAATCAACTAACAAAAATTAAAGATATTTTGCAACTAAGATTCGTCAATGGCGCCATAAACGAATCAAACCAAACGATCACAGCAGAGCATCACTGCCACGTGGCACCCCGGCGCACGTTAGTCAACTCACGTCCTTCAACGGACTGTTCTGCACCGGAATCGCAGCATAGCGCGATGAGAAGTCTCGGAAAACCCTACCATCCTCGAATTGACCGTTTTGCCCCGGTCCTTCATCGAAATTCAACGCATAGCTGAAAGGATCGTACTGGAATTTCGCCGTTTTGGACCGCGCCGGAGTCCTGTTGAACCGGCGGATGAACGTCTTCCACTTCGGACCGGCGGCGAGCTCCGACAACTCCCTCGCCTTTTTCAATGCCATTATTCCTTTGCTCCACCAGCTCCGACCACCGATCTCCGGTTGCTCCCTCTCCGACGATGCAATTCGCTCCCAATCGTCCGATTTCCGTGATCTGCAACACGGAAATCCCCAAAAGCAACAGTATCTACGCCGGAAAAATGCGGTTTCTTCTAAATCATCGGACGAGTCCTCCTCTTTCCGGACGGATTCCGGCGTGGCTGCTTGCGCCGGTAGCTCCATGAGCGGAAAATCGATCGACAAAAGAGAGAGAAAATTGGAAGAAGAGCAGAAGGAGACGACTCTCTCTCTCCTTCTCTCTCTCTCTCTAGGATTTCCGTTCATAGTGTGGTTTGGATTCTTATTTATATATAACGGGAATATTGGTGTACGTTGAGGAAGGGAAACCGGGAAATGCCGGTGAACCGGTTAATTATTAAATTAATTAACAAGCTGGAGCCAATGGTATCCGGTGGGCCCGGGTTGGAGAACAATAGCCAACGGTCTGTTAGGTGTGCTGATGTGGCAGATTATTACTGGACAAGCTAGTATAGTACTGAAGTTCTATGCTGTACTAGATAATTATCTATATTCATTTTCAATGTATTTGAAAATTGTTGTAATTCAAAAATTAATTTTTTATTATTGACAAGAATTAAATTTTTTCCCAATCTTGCTTTTTTTAGTAAAGCTCCTATTTAGTGAAATATATTAATTAAAGGTATTAAATAATGAATAATATAATCAGTTTAATGAATTACAAAATAGGAAAATACTAAAATGTCTACGTCACCTTTGTTTATCGCTACTGGCGTGTAATGGTTTCATCCCTTCATTATATGGAAAGTGAAGTTTATTGATATATTAGATATTTGACACGTCGACGGAGAACACATACAGTGGGTAGGGTAACAAAACTGTTACAAAATGTTATTTTATCTTTATGAAATACTTCTAAACAATTGTTAAAGTCAAAATTAAGGAATGTTTAGTAAGTGATTGAAGTCTACCAAACTAAATTAGTAAACCATTAATTATTCAAACAAATAAAATCTACATCTAAAAGGAATTCAATAATGGGAAAATATATGATTGAGGTCTAGGATGACAACCTCATAAACCATAATTAAGAGATGAATTCGTGTTGTGTTTGATATATATGATTTGTATTAATTAAGAAAAATTATCTCTTGTTAGAACTTAGATCCACCAAACGGATTTCATTTCTTTTTCATATTTTATTTATAAATAGGCTACATGAATAATAGCAATTTATATATTTGGAATTTAATGTTACACATTCTATGACATTCGAATAATTTCCATAGTATGTTGTTACACAATTTAATATAAGTATTTGTATATATATGTAAGTGAATCATGTCTACACAGTAGAATATATTACACTTTGTAAGTAACATTATATAGATTTTGATGAAAATAAAACATATAATTAGGGCCTAGGATCCTATGTATTTAGATTCTATTGTAAAAATCTCTAAGTATAGGGTCAGGAGGCTTGATGATCAAGACTGAAGCGTGAGGACCTTGCTGCATAAGAAAAACTGTAAAATGATTTAAGTATAAGTCTCTGCAGCAGGCTGCTTGAAAAGGAAACTAGACGCATACTGCACAAGGATGCTGAGTTTGCTCACTGAATAAGAGATGAGTAAGCTGAAGCCGACTGAAGAACCAGGAAGCATCAGCAAACTGCTCGGAAGCAGTTACCTCGAAGCACGTGTACAAGGTTTACGTTAGGCTCAGCCGCAAGCTCATCCAATCCAAAGATGCCACGTAATAAAGCAAAAGGGAAGTCTGAAGATATGTTAGACTAGGTATGGCGATCGAGTAATCAGACTAGGTATGGCGATCGAGTAACAGATACGTATGATCTTAACAACCTCGTACGAGCAAATAAGAAGGAACCACGTTGCCCCAAGCATGCTGCCAGGAGGAAGCTCTCTCTAACAGACTGATTTCTCCTTCGCCTATAAATAGAAGAAGACTGGAACTTGAAGACTGCTTGAAACCTTAACGCACAATCTCTTAATCCTTAGAAGTTTGAAATCCAGTCTAGCAGCAAACTATCTACAGCATAAAGAGTTCATCATTCAAAGTTTGCTGCCTGTGTTGTTGAAAAGAAAAATTGTTCATCTTTCTTAGACTGTTAGGAGTTGTTTGATCGGAGGTTGTTCCTGATCAATTATATGTGTTCTTTGTAGAAGAACAAGAGCTCTGTGTGTCACATCCCGATTTTCTAAGACTTTTGGAATGTGAAAAATGACAATAGTATAAAGATTTTAATGTAAGCAACGGAAAAATGGAATAAAATTTTCTTTTAAAATCTAAATCAAATCTTAATTAATAGAATTTCATGAGTGTGCAACGGAAAATTATATATTAAATATTTGACAATTTTATGAAAATATGCAGCGGAAGACTCAATTTAATAAAACAATTAGTTTAACTTAGTCAAAAGGAAGAACATCGATATAAAAACTAGTTTTAATAAACATGAGTAAAATGTATTTCATAAACCTCAAGAGAATTAAATTAAATAAACTTCTTGACTTCAGCCACTGCGCATCCACCCCACTCCACGTCATGCATTTTATTCTGAAATGTTAAATTATATGGGGTGAGCAAACACGAGCTCAGTGGGGACATGCTTGTCTACATTAAAGGCAACATGTAAAAGCAAGACAAATATCACAACATGCATAAAAATATTTTCCTCGTCTTGGGATTGGCCAATTAACTCTTAGCACGACGGACAATACCCAAGGACCTACTTTTGATCCTTGGACCTCTCGCGTCCCTGGCTAATCTTCATGCATAGATCATAGATCACAGTAAGTATTTTCATAAATAATTTTCCTCAAACACATTGCATCAATTCATCAATCACTTCACATAAAGCATTTAATAGAGACAAACACATAAAGGAAATCTCCACCTCAACAGTTGAAAAACCTTGAATGCTATGAGAATGAATGCAAGCTTATTCCTCGTGGTTCACACCTTCTTCGTCACCTAATCACTCAAAATAAAAGGGAAAACACACTTAATATCTATTCTATATTTTAATAATCTCTATGATTTATTTTAGATTGAACTAAGGCTCTAAAGGGTCTTAAATTAAATCTGAATTATTCTGAAAATTAAATTAAAGTCTTAGGGGTAAATCTGGAAATTCCAGAATATCATTAATTTGATTTAGGGTCAAAACAGAAATACAATTATATGTGTTGCATCACCTAACATCTATATCCTCTCTGGTGGACCCCACACCCACTCTCTCTCTCTTCACTCTTTCTCCTCTCTCTCCCGCACACTACTCTCTGTCATCTCTCTCTCCTGCCATCTCTCTCTCCCTCTCTCTTTCTTCCTCACTCTCTTTTTTTTCCTCTCTCTCTCTCTCCTCCCTTCTCTCTTCTCCCTTCTCTTTTCTTTCGGCTATCTCTCTTTCTCTCTCCCCTCTCTTTCTCTTTCTCTTTCTCTTCTCTCGATCCCCACACACTCTCTCTCCTGCTCGTCTGCCTCTCCTCTCCCTCTCTTGATTTCTTTCTTCTTCTCCTTCTTCATATTTCACATCTAAATATTAACATGTATAATCTACTATTTTACAACATGGTGAAAATCTATACCTCAAGAATTGAATTACTGCAGAATTTAAATATGAAGGAATTATCATCTTAGTCTACTTGATTCTACTCCTAATCAATTCTATCATATATCCCTAATTAATTAACTAGAGATTAACATATATTGATCCAAATACTACTTTTAAAGATTTGAAGAAAAGAAACTGGGAGAGAAAGAAAAACACGTACCTTTCTGCCCTTTTTTTGGAAACTGAGAGACCCTAGAATTACATTCCTAATTATTTATAGATTGCTTTTACGGGCCTTCAATCCTTGTTGGGCCACACTTAATAATTATTTACTTATGGGCTCACCACCAACACAACCCATCTTATTTTTATTATCTTGATTAATTTAATTTGCTATAAGATATCAATAATTTATTAATTATTATACTAGAATGCTATTAAAATTTTGGGTTGCTACACTGTGTGGGCTAGTTGAGTTTGGTTACTGTGCAGTAACCCTGTGTGGGAGAGACTGACAGTTCTTGTTAGGTTTAGGTTCTCCATGCACACTTTCCACCCAAACAAAAGCATCACAACCTCCTCTCTACAAGTTTATCCATATAGAAAAATGAAGATGTGTCACGTTGAGCCCTATCCATAGCTAAAAGAATAAATTGTGAAAAGAAAACTTACAATGTAATTCACACACCTATAGAACTCTTTGCCATAATTTCATGGGGTCTTCGAAACACGTATAACACATTGTAGCCCACAATAGCAAGCAATGCATTTCGCGCAATAGCAACCCGATGTGTAGGTTGCCCGAGAACCGATTGAACCTTGAGACATTTCAAGAAATTTCGAATTTGCAGATAACTAGGGTTCTTCTCTTCTTTCTTTCAATCCCCAATTTTTTGACCCTATTGTTTAAAAGGGAATTATGAGCTGGAAAATGTTTTTTTTTTAATCATTTGATTTTTTGTGAAAAAAGTTGAAAGAAAAAACAGGTGGCGTGCCAAGTAGGAAGAAAATCCACGTCAGCATACTGGCCGGAAATCCCCAAATTTTGTGGGCGCGTGTCCTTCACGTCTTGAAATCCGGCAACTAAAGTCGTTGGAGTCCTTAAATTGGACACTTATGCCTAGATATGGGACCAAAATTGGACATCACGAACCTATGGGACCATTTTTGGACACGCCCTAACTTATGGGACTTAAAAAATATTTTTCCCTATAAGAAATGCATATTTAACAAGGCAAAAACTTTTATGAGTCAGGTGCATGGATCTAAGATCCATGCACCTGACCCGACCCGTTCACGCGCCCAAAACGCGCCTGCACGCGCTCCCACGCGCTGAAGACTTGTGCTGAAGCTCATTCAAAATTCGCTCAAATAGACCAACCTTTGTGTATAGCTAAACCAACCTTAGTGTATAGATAGACCAACCATATGTAGGTAGGTCTAACTATATATAAAAGTATGTCTAACATATACAAAGGTATGTTTAATTGTATGCAAAAGTATGTCTAACATATACAAAGGTATGTTTAAGTATACATAAAGGTTTGTCTAACACAACGTAAAGGTATGTCTAACATAACGTAGTGGTATGTGCCAAAATTCAAAAAGCAAGCCAAAAAAAGACAAGGCATGGAATCTGGGCAGAACTGATATGTTTAACATAGCTTAAAGGTATGTCTAACATATACTATTAGTATGTGATTTTTTTCAAAAATCATGAGCGAAAAAAAAAAAAAAAAAGAGGGTGCGGTCCCCCCTGACCCGGATCCGACCTGGATGCATGGATCTAAGATCCATGCACCTGATTCACAAGAGACTTACTCATTTAACAACTATCACATAATGAGGATGATCTAGCATGAAATCAAGGCTAAAAATATCAAAAGAAAAATTAGTGATGAAAATAAGAGGAAAAACTGAGATGAAAGTTTCTTCAAATTTAATTTGCCATTACCAACACTAATATGTTTGTCATCATCTTGATTATTCAAATCTATTGATAAGCAATTGCATTATAAAAAATAAGAAGTATTTAGCATTATAATAGAAAGAAAAAAAATATACATGAGAAGGTGTATCTCGCTCAACAGGAGGGAACATGGTCATGTCTCCGCTACTTTTTTGCATATTTAAAGAGGAGAAAAGAGAAAAGAGGAAGAAAAAAGTTGCAAATTTTGTCAAATTCAAATTATTTATAAAAGTTGAAATTATCAAACATTTTTATTAATATAAGCATTCAAAGTAATATAAATTTTATTTTAAAACAATATATAATTACATTATATTATTAACAATAAAAATTATTAGATTATATATATAATAAGTCGCACATCGCACGACTACACTTCAAATCTTAATTTTAATGGAGATATTATCGATCCAAGCCCCGAAAGATATCTTATCTATCAATCCGAGTTATGAAAGATAAATCGTATCAATTCAGGGTTTGAAAGATAGAAAACTATGAATTTAAGAAATGAAAATGACACGCCGTTAACATATCATTTCACGGCGTTTCTTTTTCTCTCTCAGCTGATGTGACTTCAAATCATCATTTTTACCTGGATATCACATCCTACGTAGATTAAAAAAAAAAAAAACAATCCATTTCTTTTATTAATTATTATTTTTGATAAAATATCTAATTAAACAAAATTGATTAGTTTTTATATACTTTCAATACATATTTCAATCTAATTACTATTATATATATGCATAAATCAATAACGAAAAAAAGCCAAATATATCAATATTATGATATTATCATGTTGTTATTTATCATATATATTATTGAACAAAAATTAATTTGATAGATATTATATATTGGGACAAAAACCAATACCACAAAATATCAATATTATATTGATAAAATATCACAAAATATCATCGAATCGAATGAAAAACAATAAAAATATCAATGAAACTATCAAATCACACCTTCAGATGAGTCAGAACCATTCAATGATATTTTGTGATATTATAACAATATAATGTCGACATTTTATGATATTGGTTTTTATGTGAATAACGTCTATCAATTATTCGCAATTAATATCGATATTTTGCAATATTAATTTTTGTTCAGTAATATATATCGACAAATAATATCATCACAATATTGATATGTTTACATTTTTTTCGTTATTAATTCATGCAAAATAATATATATGGACAATCTATAATTAGTATCAATATTTTGGAATATTGTATTTTATTAATATCAATAACTTGACAATAATTATTTTTGTTATAAATATATATCGAACTTTTTTTGCATGATAATATTTTTTGTTGATTGATATTATATATATATATATATATATAATAGTAATTAGATTGAAATATGTATTGAAAGTATATAAAAATCAATCAATTTTGTATATAATCGGATATTTTATCGAATATAATAATTAATAAAAGGAATATATATCTTTTTTCTTATTTTTTTTATCTGCATGGGATGATGATTTGCAGCCACATCAACTGAGAAAGAGAAAAAAGATAACGCCGTGAAATGATATGTTAACGGCATGTCATTTTGATATCTTAAATTGATAGTTTTCAATCTTTCAAAGCGTGAATTGAAAAAATTCATACTAATATCTTACATTGATAGTTTTCAATCTTTCAAACCGTGAATTGATAAAATTTATCATTGATAACCCGCACTAATAGATAAGTTATCTTTCAGGGCCTGGGTCGATAATATCTCATTTTAATGCGTTACACTGCATGCTAGATATGTTACGATGCATGTTGCAAGCTAGAAGCTGCGAGTTTTAGATGCAGCGGTTGGCTTAATGCAACAAAACCAAGAAGTTACAACAACTGAAGTTAACATGCAGAAGATTATCAATGAATACGAGGAAACATCAAACTTCAGTTGTCACTGCAGTTCAAATTAGGTTGTTCGACAAAACTCAAGGTACGGAGGCCAACGAGAATCCGCAATCTGCACCTGAACTGACTGCAAAAGCTGCAACAGGAGGACAGACACATTTAATAAATCTGCAGCATGAAGAAAGAGACATTGCAAACAAGAAACAAGTGCACATTAAAGTCTTGTACCTCAAGGTCAAAGAAGTTCAAGAAGGCGACCAAACACTACAAGAAAAGTGATCAAAGCAAGAACGATTTGAAGATTAACATCATTACTTGAAGATCAATATTGGTGCGACCAAGAGAGGATCAAGATGAAGACACGTGGAATGTGCTATCTCCAACAAGCATATTCTGCCACCTATAAATAAAGGAACAATGAAGACTGATGAACTAACTGAAAATCCATATTAGCATACAAATTCTCTCGAGCTTACAACAATTCCAGAGCTTTCAAAGTTCAAAGTACTTTAATTTTACTCAACCATGAAGCAGTAAATCTTCTTAAGACTTAACTTCAACACAGTTTGAGAAACTTTTTATTTCTTTAACCTTTTTAGCTATGTTCTTAGGTTGTTTTAGGTGTCCATAGTTGGGATGAATCATTCCTTACTACATGTTTTTAGTCCTGAAAAGAATAATGCCCAGTGTGGGTCCCTGACTGACTGCTGAAACCTGTGTGGGAGTCAGAGTATTAGTAGGTTGTGTCCATAGGCAATGTTTGTATGGTAGAAACCCTGTAAAACAAATATAGCATATTGGGATTATTCCTTGTAAAGGATAAGAGAGGACGTAGAAGGATTACACCACCTTCGAACCTCTATAAAAGTATTGTGCGATTTTATCTTACTGAAATATCTTACATAGAAGGACGTAAAAGCCTATATAAAAGCCTTGTACTTCGAATCTTTATAAAAACCTTCAAACCTTTATACATCATTCCATTTTTAATTCTTGAAATTCCCAAATCAAGAGTTCTAGACCACTCGTTTCTTCTTTCCTTGATACTTAATAACGATAATTTTTGAAAGTTACTAAACTTGTTTTATGGTGCCTAACAATCATAGGATAGACACTCATTAAAATTCAATGGTTTCTCCTCAAATCACTATGTTATTGCTATATATATCAATGGATAAATTCACATCACAACTCAAACATTTTGCTATATAAATGTGGGAACCTCCAAATGAAAACAATCAAGAAAAAAACTTTCAATTTGCATTAAGACAAAAAAAAAAAAAAGTAGTCCCTTGATTTTTATTCATCAATAAGCTAGAATCAAGCATGGCAGTGTCAAAGATGGTGGTGATGTGTTTGATCGTGATTCTTGTGGTTAGCGGGTGTCCTTCAACATCCGGAAAAACTATTGATTATGGAGCAATGGAAAGAAATGGTGTTCCAAAGCAAAACGCGCCCCCAAACCCTGAAAACTCTTACTCGAGGGGTTGTAGTGAGGAAACACAATGTCGTGGTGGATAATTGAAGATTGAAGATGCACTACACAATGTATTTCTCCTTAAATAGTTTTCTCATGTATTTTAATATGTAGTGAGCATGATATATAGCAAGAAACAATCTTGCACCTTAGTTTAGGGATATTCGTTGATTCTTTCCTTTGTACGAGATAGATCGTACCTATTAATAGTTTTTATATCTCTTATAACATATGTATGCATATTTATATACTCATCAATATACTCATACCATTACGGTGAGTAAAATATTTCCTCTATCTGATGTAATATCGTTAATTCTTATCGATGATTATATAAAAGTAAGCCTCCTATGATATTCATATTATGTTAGTCATATTTTCTTAAAGAGTAACTCATGAATTCAGAATTTTATTATTGACATGAAAATCTTAATATAATTGTTTTAAAATTTTACTTTAGTTTAATTATTAAAATAATATTGGAATACAGATGGTAAAATAATTGTGGTGCTCTCTCAAGGATTTTTTCAGACTATATTTGCCCACTAACGTATCTGTTCTATCAATTTTACCCATTAACTTATATTGTTTTAAAAAAATTTGTCCATTAACTTTTGAGTTTTCTGTACTAGTTATAGCTTGTCACGTGTTAATCACAGGCGAATAAAGCTCGATTTGGCTGTTCAGGCTTAATTCAAGTCAAATTTCTCATTTTTCAAAAGACATCATAAAATCGTCAGCCCGAAAAAATAATGGGTATGACTGCCAGAACCGAAAAATTAATGAGAAATAATAATAATAATTAAAACTATACATTCATTTTTATATTTCTAAACATGTCAATCTTGTGATATTAACAGAGCGTCGAATACTTTTGTGTGGATTCTTCAAGCTCACAATAATATATATAATCTAATTATTGATGAATTGTGGTATTATAACCATCAAGAAGTCTCCCTATCTAAAATTAAGTTGTTGCACGTTTTAGATCGATGCAATGCGCGATTCATTATTTACATTGATAATATATTATATTAGAAAGATTTAGTTAGTTCATGTTCCACAATTTTATAATGGAAGTCATCTCATGTGCACCAGGTGCATGGATCTCAGATCTCAGATTCGAGCCGCCCAACCCATTCTTCTATTTTTTATTTTTTTTGCACTAGATTTTTTAATTTTTGTCATGCCTTTATAAGATTATTTTTCTATGGTCCAAGATTGCATAATTTGAATTTGAAACTGAACTGACTTTGAAAATTCATTATAAGTCTTACACTAATCCAAAAATTATCAAAGTTTTACCATAAAATCATAACTTATGTAGTTTTTTACATACTGTAACAGCTTTGAAAAATGTCCATTGAACGATTTTATAAAAATAGTTTTATGGGGTTTGAAATTGTGCATTTCAACTCAAAATTGGACTATTTTTAGAATTCATTATAATTCATACATTACTACAAATACTACCAAAGTTTAACCATGCACTCATAACTTTCTAGTTAATAACATACTGAAACACTTTCAGAAAATACCAAGCATACGATTTTATAAAAATCGACAAAGTGGAAAACAGAAGACTCCAAATAATTTGTTTATGTTTACCTAAGGGGGAACCTAGTTAAGTTATATCAACTTTTCGATATAGTTTTGTCATCATCAAATGGGGAAATTGTATGAAGATTTTTTTTAAGATTTCGATGATACAAAACATGTTGTAAGGGAAAAATATTTTTAAGTCTCATAAGTTAGGGCGTGTCCAAAAATTGTCCCATAAGTTCGTGATGTCCAATTTTTGTCCCATATCTACGCATAAGTGTCCCATTTAAGGACTCCGACGACTTTAGTTGCCGTATTTCAAGACGTGAAAGACACGCGCCCATAAAATTTGGGGGTTCCCGGCCAGTATGCTGACGTGGATTTTCTTCCTACTTGGCACGCCACCTGTTTTTTCTTTTAGTCTTTTTCACAAAAAATCAAATGATAAAAAAAAACATTTATTGGGGATAATACACATTTTGGGGGGAATTAAACTTGAAATTAGGGATTCTATAAACCCCCAATTTCAGAGTAAAACAAAATCGAAATTCACCACCAAAATCTCTTCCTCATCAACCAAAATCGAACTTCACAAGCAAAATCGACAAGCAAAATCGTCGGTACAGAAGCAATAGAAGTCCTCCCTCGCTGCAATGGTGGAGATACGACACAGAGATGTCCTAGACAAACCAAATCCACAATACGGTAAGTAAATCGCTTGTCTTTTGGTTGATATTGTTGGTAGAGCAAATTTATTGGGGAAAACTACATATTGATACGGTTGTTGAGTAAGATTTAGATTTATGGAATTCCAGTTTTGAAATATGTTAAAGAATGTGCACAGATGGTGTATAGTGTGGGGATGTGTTGAAGAATGTGTTTTAATGTACCTTATTATGCTCATTACGATGTCTGATGCTAAAATGGTGGAGTCCACCTCTGAAATTTTGTTTGGTTATGGTGAACTTTATGCTTTTGTAGTGTGCATTAAAGTGTGTCGTATTTTGTTGGTTTTTTATTCTCATTGACAGATGTAAGTCACGTGAATTGACTCTTATCATGCATTATGGTGGGGCATTTAGGTCATTGCCTAAAGCAGAGTATATAGGGCGTCATAAGCTAGTGTTTGACCATGTGAATGTTGATAGAATTAAGATTGGTGACTTAGATGTATTTGGAGGGCTTCGGGTGAAAGGTGAATTGAGATATCATTTTCTCACTCCTCATGGGTTTAAGTTAGTCATTGATACCAAAGATTTGAAGTTGTGGGCTAAGAGATCCCTTAAAGATAGGGTTCTTCATGTGTATATAGAACCAATCATTCTTGATGAGCCAACTGAAACTAAGAATGAGGGTAATGAAAGTGAGTGTGAGGGTAATGAAATTAATGCAAGTGAGGAAACAGATGACATGCTTGAGTCATATATTCAAAACCGTGGTCCTATGCAGATGAGCTTAGAAAGACCAACCCTGGGAGCACTATCATTGTGGGGGTAGATGATGAATAGAGATTCACTAGGTTTTATGTATGTTTTGAGGCATTGAGGAAGTGATTTCTTGGGGGCTGCAAACCTTTACTTGGGGTAGATGGGTGCTTTCTTAAGGGGTTTCATGGAGGTGTGTTATTGTCTGCAGTAGGAATAGATCCCAATTATAATCTTTATCCAGTGGCCTATGCAGTAGTGAAATCTGAGAGTACAGAAACTTGGGAATGGTTTCTAACAGTTCTGAAGCAGGACCTAGTCATTTCTGTTCCATCAGATTTCACCTTCATATCAGACAAGCAAAAGGTCTGATACAAGCTATGAGCATTGATTTTCCAGGTGCTGAGCATCGTTTTTGTGTGAGGCACTTACACAATAACTTGAAGGTATGTGGTTGGACTGGTTTTGACTTTTAAGCATATACTTTGGGGGGTTGCACAAGCTACAACACCAGGTGATGGATGGTGAAGATGAAGGTTCTGAAAAATTATAGTCAGAGTGCTTGGGAATGGTTCATAGATAAGCCACCTACTCAATGGTCTAAAGCCTTTTTCAGAGATAAGGCAAAATGTGACATTTTGCTGAATAATCTAAGTGAATC
Source organism: Scutellaria baicalensis (assembly GCA_005771605.1). Lineage (NCBI taxonomy): Eukaryota > Viridiplantae > Streptophyta > Magnoliopsida > Lamiales > Lamiaceae > Scutellaria > Scutellaria baicalensis. Next base: position 379,753 of record CM016723.1, read on the forward strand.
ATTTAACTCTTGCATCCTGAGTTTGTTGAAAGGTTTTACTATGTTGACACTAGTTATAAGGCAATGTATGAGCCTGCAATCATGGGCATAAGCTATGAACAACTTTGGGGGGATTCAATTTATATTCCACCACTACCACCCAACTTTGGGCATAAGAAGAGAGGGTGGTCTGTGTCTGCCAGGAGGAGACCAAAGTGATGAGCCAAAGTCTGGAAATAACTCAAGACTATCTGGTGCTAGATTGAAGTGACAGCGGATCACTATAAGATGTGGCAAATGCAAAACACCTGGCCATAATGCAAATAGCAAAAAATGTCCCCTCAATGCAAATGATGCAGGTCCTCCAAATGATGAGCAATTAGAGTTTGATGAAGCCCCAGTGCAGGTAAATTCTTAATAGTTTTCTCAAAGTCATTTGATCACTTTTTTTCATTTGATTGACTAATAACTAGTTAATATGTTGTTCTGGTTAGCCAAAGAAGAAAAGAGGTAAGACAAAGAAAGTGGGAGATGTTGTTGAAGACACAACACATATTGTAAGGAAATTGTTCTCATGATCTTTTTTAAAATTCTCAACATTGGTGTCATATTGATTTCTTTTCTGTTTGCTTGTGGTTTGTGGCACGTCAAACCCCCTCTTATTGAAATCCAAGAGTCCTCAGTGCTGGAAGCTAATCCAAGGGAAGATGCATAATCTCAAACCCTTGAGAACCAAATGGACCCCAACTATGTTGAGTTTCAAGGGTCATTTGTGAATGGACCCTCAATGTTTGAACAACTCCAATTGGGATTGAAAGGAAGAAACTCAGCACAAATACACACTAATCTTCCAAGACAGAGTTATGTTTCTAGAAGAAAACAAAGCAATCCCAAAAAGGTATAATATCAAATTGGAGTCTCATTTGTAGTTATTGCTTATTCTTTGAATTTATAGGCTTATGGTAGTAAATAATATTTGCATGTAAGTAAGAGAACTCAATCAATCACAGAGCCAATGGTTGAACTTGATGAGTGTCTTAGAGATGACTTTGGTACACCTTGGAATACTCATCATGAATAAATGAGACAAACTCTTCCACCTGCCCCAACACAAGAAACTGAACATCAAGAAGTGATACCAACTCCTCCACCTGCCTCAACAGAAGAAACTCAACATCAAGAAGTGATACCAACTCCTCCACTTGTCCCAACACAACTATCAACTCAGCAATCTCCTCCTACATTTATTCCAATGGCAGCTCCTATTGGTGTGAATATAAGAGGTCCAGCACCATTCACAAGTGGTGCTATAACAGCTCATTGGATCAAACAGACAACCACTCAACCAGAAACAGTGAGGTAGAAGAAGTTGGTGGTGTCAAATGGGAAGAAGTATATGATGTTATCTGAGGGTGTCAGTAACAATGGACCACCCCAGTAGGATCACTATTTTGTCAATCTAAAACTCTATGTTATGAACAACTTTTGTGTTAGTTAGCTCAGCCTGCTTTTGCAAGACATTTGATCAATTTGTATGGGCTAAGTTACTTGAATGCACTCATATTGTGACTTGACTATTTATAGTAGTACTATCAATATATTTTTTTAAAGCTAATGGAATTATTTATGCATTTGTGTTGAATTAGCAGAGTATAATTGTTGTTTTTCATGCTATCATTATTGAAATAATTTGCTTGAGAACCAAATAGCAATAAGAACACATTTCATAATGTCATAACACCATTCTACACTTGTTCAAAGCACTTGTTCACAATAATAACACATCAATAAGGTCACATAATACTTAAAACATTATCCTTCAAAACTAAACATCATGTTGCATACAAACAGCACATACAATCCTAGAAATAAGAAAGCAAAGAGTATAAGTTTCCACAGCTTCTTATACTTGAGCTTCAAGATTTCCTTCTCATTTTTCAGAGCAACAAATTCTTTCTTCAAGTCTTTCATTTCCGTTTTAAGCTTTTTGTTGTCACACTTCATGTCTTCCATCTCAACTTTCAAGTTGTTGTTCTCCAACTTCAAGGCCTCATAGTGACACCCATTTTCTCCATGCACACTTTCCACCCAAACAAAAGCATCACAACCTCCTCTCTGCAAGTTTATCCATATATAAAAATGAAGATTTGTCACGTTGAGCCCTATCCATAGCTAAAAGAATAAATTTTGAAAAGAAAACTTACATTGTAATTCACACATCCATAGAACTCTTTGCCATAATTTCATGGGGTCTTCGAAACACGTATAACACATTGTAGCCCACAATAGCAAGCAATGCATTTCGCGCAGTAGCAACCCGATGTGTAGGTTGCCCGAGAACCGATTGAACCTTGAGACATTTGAAGAAATTTCGAATTTGCAGATAACTATGGTTCTTCTCTTCTTTCTTTCAATCCCCAATTTCTGACCCTATTGTTTAAAAGGGGATTATGAGCTGGAAATTTTTTTTTTTTTTATCATTTGATTTTTTGTGATAAAAGTTGAAAGAAAAAAACAGGTGGCGTGCCAAGTAGGAAGAAAATCCACGTCAGCATACTGGCCAGAAATCCACAAATTTTGTGGGCGCGTGTCCTTCACGTCTTGAAATCCGGCAACTAAAATATATATCGACAAATAATATCATCACAATATTGATATGTTTACATTTTTTTCGTTATTAATTCATGCAAAATAATATATATATATATATAGACAATCTATAACTAGTATCAATATTTTGGATTATTTGTATTTTATTAATATCAATAACTTGACAATAATTATTTTTGTTGTAAATATATATCAAACTTTTTTACGTGATAATATTTTTTGTTGATTGACATTATATATATAATAGTAATTAGATTGAAATATGTATTGAAAGTATATAAAAATCAATCAATTTTGTATCTAATTGGATATTTTATAGAATATAATAAAAAATAAAAAGAATATATATCTTTTTTCTTATTTTTTATCTGCATGGGATGATGATTTGCAGCCACTTCAGCTGAGAAAGAGAAAAAAGATAACGCCGTGAAATGATATGTTAACGGCATGTCATTTTGATATCTTAAATTGATAGTTTTCAATCTATCAAACCGTGAATTGAAAAAATTCATACTAATATCTTGCAATGATAGTTTTCAATCTTTTAAACCGTGAATTGATAAAATTTATCATTGATAACCCGCACTGATAGATAAGTTATCTTTCGGGGCCTGGGTCGATAATATCTCATTTTAATGCGTTACACTGCATGCTAGATATATTACGATGCATGTTGTAAGCTAGAAGTTGCGAATTTTAGATACAGCGGTTGGCTTAATGCAACAAAACCAAGAAGTTGCATCAACTGAAGTTAACATGCAGAAGATCATCAATGAATACGAGAAAACATCAAACTTTAGTTGTCACTGCAGTTCAAATTAGGTTGTCCAGCATATCGAGAAAACTCAAGGTACGAAGGCCAACGAGAATCCGCAATCTGCACCTGAACTGACTGCAAAAGCTGCAACAGGAGGACAGACGCATTTAATAAATCTGCAGCATGAAGAAAGCGACATTACATACAAAGCTACAAGTGCACATTAAAGGCTTGTACCTCAAGGTCAAAGAAGTTCAAGAAGTCGACCAAAGTGATAAAAGCTAGAATGATTTGAAGATTAACATCATTAATTGAAGATCAATATTTGTGCGACAAAGAGAGGATCAAGATGAAGACACGTGGAATGTGCTATCTCCAACAAGCATATTCTGCCACCTATAAATAGAGGAATAATGAAGACTGATGAACTAACTGAAAATCCATATTAGCATACAAATTCTCTCGAGCTTACAACAATTCCAGAGCTTTCAAAGTTCAAAGTACTTTAATTTTACTCAACCATGAAGCAGTAAATCTTCTTAAGACTTAACTTCAACACAGTTTGAGAAACTTTTTATTTCTTTAACCTTTTTAGCTATGTTCTTAGGTTGTTTTAGGTGTCCATAGTTGGGATGAATTATTCCTTACTACATGTTTTTAGTCCTGAAAAGAATAATGCCCTGTGTGGGTCCCTGACTGACTGCTGAAACCTGTGTGGGAGTCAGAGTATTAGTAGGTTGTGTCCATAGGCAATGTTTGTATGGTAGAAACCCTGTAAAACAAATATAGCATATTGGGATTATTCCTTGTAAAGGATAAGAGAGGACGTAGAAGGATTACACCACCTTCGAACCTCTATAAAAGTATTGTGCGATTTTATCTTACTGAAATATCTTACATAGAAGGACGTAAAAGCCTATATAAAAGCCTTGTACTTCGAATCTTTATAAAAACCTTCAAACCTTTATACATCATTCCATTTTTAATTCTTGAAATTCCCAAATCAAGAGTTCTAGACCACTCGTTTCTTCTTTCCTTGATACTTAATAACGATAATTTTTGAAAGTTACTAAACTTGTTTTATGGTGCCTAACAATCATAGGATAGACACTCATTAAAATTCAATGGTTTCTCCTCAAATCACTATGTTATTGCTATATATATCAATGGATAAATTCACATCACAACTCAAACATTTTGCTATATAAATGTGGGAACCTCCAAATGAAAACAATCAAGAAAAAAACTTTCAATTTGCATTAAGACAAAAAAAAAAAAGTAGTCCCTTGATTTTTATTCATCAATAAGCTAGAATCAAGCATGGCAGTGTCAAAGATGGTGATGATGTGTTTGATCGTGATTCTTGTGGTTAGCGGGTGTCCTTCAACATCTGGAAAAACTATTGATTATGGAGCAATGGAAAGAAATGGTGTTCCAAAGCAAAACGCGCCCCCAAACCCTGAAAACTCTTACTCGAGGGGTTGTAGTGAGGAAACACAATGTCGTGGTGGATAATTGAAGATTGAAGATGCACTACACAATGTATTTCTCCTTAAATAGTTTTTTCATGTATTTTAATATGTAGTGAGCATGATATATAGCAAGAAACAATCTTGCACCTTAGTTTAGGGATATTCGTTGATTCTTTCCTTTGTACGAGATAGATCGTACCTATTAATAGTTTTTATATCTCTTATAACATATGTATGCATATTTATATACTCATCAATATACTCATACCATTACGGTGAGTAAAATATTTCCTCTGTCTGATGTAATATCGTTAATTCTTATTGATGATTATATAAAAGTAAGCCTCCTATGATATTCATATTATGTTAGTCATATTTTCTTAAAGAGTAACTCATGAATTCAGAATTTTATTATTGACATGAAAATCTTAATATAATTGTTTTAAAATTTTACTTTAGTTTAATTATTAAAATAATATTGGAATACAGATGGTAAAATAATTGTGGTGCTCTCTCAAGGATTTTTTCAGACTATTTTTGCCCACTAACTTATCTGTTCTATCAATTTTACCCATTAACTTATATTTTTAAAAAATTTGTCCACTAACTTTTGAGTTTTATGTACTAGTTATAAGCTGTCGCGTGCTAATCACAGGCGAATTAAGCTCGATTTGGCTGTTCAGGCTGAATTCAAGTCAAATTTCTCATTTTTCAAAAGACATGATAAAATCGTCAGCCCGAAAAAATAATGGGTATGACTGCCAGAACCGAAAAATTAATGAGAAATAATAATAATAATTAAACCTATACATTCATTTTTATATTTCTAAACATGTCAATCTTGTGATATTAACAGAGCGTCGAATACTTTTGTGTGGATTCTTCAAGCTCACAATAATATATATAATCTAATTATTGATGAATTGTGGTATTATAACCATCAAGAAGTCTCCCTATCTAAAATTAAGTTGTTGCACGTTTTAGATCGATGCAATGCGCGATTCATTATTTACATTGATAATATATTATATTAGAAAGATTTAGTTAGTTCATGTTCCACAATTTTATAATGGAAGTCATCTCATGTGCACTAGGTGCATGGATCTCAGATCTCAGATTCGAGCCGCCCAACCCATTCTTCTATTTTTATTTTTTTTTGCACTAGATTTTTTAATTTTTGTCATGCCTTTATAAGATTATTTTTCTATGGTCCAAGATTGCATAATTTGAATTTGAAACTGAACTGACTTTGAAAATTCATTATAAGTCTTACACTAATCCAAAAATTATCAAAGTTTTACCATAAAATCATAACTTATGTAGTTTTTTACATACTGTAACAGCTTTGAAAAATGTCCATTGAACGATTTTATAAAAATAGTTTTCTGGGGTTTGAAACTGTGCATTTCAACTCAAAATTGGACTATTTTTAGAATTCATTATAATTCATACATTACTACAAATACTACCAAAGTTTAACCATGCACTCATAACTTTCTAGTTAATAACATACTGAAACACTTTCAGAAAATACCAAGCATACGATTTTATAAAAATCGACAAAGTGGAAAACAGAAGACTCCAAATAATTTGTTTATGTTCCCCTACCTAGTTAAGTTATATCAACTTTTCGATATAGTTTTGTCATCATCAAATGGGGAAATTGTATGAAGATTTTTTTTAACATTTCAATGATACAAAACATGTTGTAAGGGAAAAATATTTTTAAGTCTCATAAGTTAGGGCGTGTCCAAAAATTGTCCCATAGGTTCGTGATGTCCAATTTTTGTCCCATATCTACGCATAAGTGTCCCATTTAAGGACTCCGACGACTTTAGTTGCCGTATTTCAAGACGTGAAAGACACGCGCCCACAAAATTTGGGGGTTCCCGGCCAGTATGCTGACGTGGATTTTCTTCCTACTTGGCACGCCACCTGTTTTTTCTTTTAGTCTTTTTCACAAAAAATCAAATGATAAATAAAAACATTTATTGGGGATAATACACATTTTGGGGGGAATTAAACTTGAAATTAGGGATTCTATAAACCCCCAATTTCAGAGTAAAACAAAATCGAAATTCACCACCAAAATCTCTTCCTCATCAACCAAAATCGAACTTCACAAGCAAAATCGTCGGTGCAAAAGCAATAGAAGTCCTCCCTCGCTGCAATGGTGGAGATACGACACAGAGATGCCCTAGACAAACCAAATCCGCAATACGACAAGTAAATCGCTTATCTTTTGGTTGATTGTGTTGGTAGAGCAAATTTATTGGGGAAAACTACATAGTGATGTGGTTGTTGAGGAAGATTTAGATTTATGGAATTCCAGTTTTGAAATATGTTGAAGAATGTGCACAAATGGTGTATAGTGTGCGAATATGCTGAAGAATGTGTTTTAATGTACCCTTTTATGCTCATTATGATGTCTGATGCTAAATTGGTGGAGTCCACCTCTTAAATTTTGTTTGGTTATGGTGAACTTTATGCTTTTGTAGTGTGCATTAAAGTGTGTTGTATATTGTTGGGTTTTTTTTCTCATTGACAGATGTCAAGTCACGTGAATTGACTCTTATCATGCATTATGGTGGGGCATTTAGGTCATTGCCCAAAGCAGAGTATATAGGGGGTCATAAGCTAGTGTTTGACCATGTGAATGTTGATAGAATTAAGATGGGTGACTTAGATGTATTTGGTGGGCTTCGGGTGAAAGGTGAATTGAGATATCATTTTCTCACTCCTCATGGGTTTAAGTTAGTCATTGATACCAAAGATTTGAAGTTGTGGGCTAAGAGATCCCTTAAAGATAGGGTTCTTCATGTGTATATAGAACCAATCATTCTTGATGAGCCAACTGAAACTAAGAATGAGGGTAATAAAAGTGAGTGTGAGGGTAATGAAATTGATGCAAGTGAGGAAACAGATGACATGCTTGAGTCATATATTCAAAGTCGTGGTCCTATGCAAATGAGCTTAGAAAGACCAACCCTGGGAGCACTATCATTGTGGGGGTAGATGATGAACAGAGATTCACTAGGTTTTATGTATGTTTTGAGGCATTGAGGAAGGGATTTCTTGGGGGCTGCAGACCTTTACTTGGGGTAGATGGGTGCTTTCTTAAGGGGGTTCATGGAGGTGTGTTATTGTCTGCAGTAGGAATAGATCTCAATAATAATCTTTATCCAGTGGCCTATGAAGTAGTGAAATCTGAGAGTATAGAAACTTGGGAATGGTTTCTAACAATTCTGAAGCAGGACCTATTCATTTCTGTTACATCAGATATCACCTTCACATCAGACAAGCAAAAAGGTCTGATACAAGCTATGAGCATTGTTTTTCCAGGTGTTGAGCATCGATTTTGTGTGAGGCACTTACACAATAACTTGAAGGTAAGTGGTTGGACTGGGTTGACTTATAAGCATATGCTTTGAGGGGCTGCACAAGCTACAACACCAGGTGATGGATGGTGGAGATGAAGGTTCTGAAAAATTATAATCAGAGTGCTTGGTAATGGTTCACAGATAAGTCACCTACTCAATGGTCTAAAGCCTTTTTCAGAGATAAGACAAAATGTGACATTTTGCTGAATAATCTAAGTGAATCATTTAACTCTTGCATCCTGAGTTTGTTGATAGGTTTTACTATGTTGACACTTATAAGGCAATGTATGAGCCTGCAATCATGGGCATAAGCTATGAACAACTTTGGGGGGATTCAATTTATATTCCACCACTACCACCCAACTTTGGGCAGAAGAAGAGATTGAGGCCTGTGTCTGCCAGGAGGAGACCAAAGTGATGAGCCAAAGTCTAGAAATAACTCAAGACAATCTGGTGCTAGATTGAAATGACAGCGGATCACTATAAGATGTGGCAAATGCAAAACACCTGGCCATAATGCAAATAGCAAAAAATGTTCCCTCTTAATGCAAATGATGCAGGTCCTCCAAATGATGAGCAATTAGAGTTTGATGAAGCCCCAGTGCAGGTAAATTCTTAATAGTTTTCTCAAAGTCATTTGATCACTTTTTTTCATTTGATTGACTAATAACTAGTTAATATGTTGTTCTGTTTAGCCAAAGAAGAAAAGAGGTAAGACAAAGAAAGTGGGAGATGTTGTTGAAGACACAACACATATTGTAAGGAAATTGTTCTCATAATCTTTTTTAAAATTCTCAACATTGGTGTCATATTGATTTCTTTTCTGTTTGCTTGTGGTTTGTGGCACGTCAAACCCCCTCTTATTGAAATCCAAGAGTCCTCAGTGCCGGAAGCTAATCCAAGGGAAGATGCATAATCTCAAACCCTTGAGAACCAAATGGACCCCAACTATGTTGAGTTTCAAGGGTCATTTGTGAATGGACCCTCAATGTTTGAACAACTCCAATTGGGATTGAAAGGAAGAAACTCAGCACAAATACACACTAATCTTCCAAGACAGAGTTATGTTTCTAGAAGAAAACAAAGCAATCCCAAAAAGGTATAATATCAAATTGGAGTCTCATTTGTAGTTATTGCTTATTCTTTGAATTTATAGGCTTATGGTAGTAAATAATATTTGCATGTAAGTAAGAGAACTCAATCAATCACAGAGCCAATGGTTGAACTTGATGAGTGTCTTAGAGATGACTTTGGTACACCTTGGAATACTCATCATGAATAAATGAGACAAACTCTTCCACCTGCCCCAACACAAGAAACTGAACATCAAGAAGTGATACCAACTCCTCCACCTGCCTCAACAGAAGAAACTCAACATCAAGAAGTGATACCAACTCCTCCACTTGTCCCAACACAACTATCAACTCAGCAATCTCCTCCTACATTTATTCCAATGGCAGCTCCTATTGGTGTGAATATAAGAGGTCCAGCACCATTCACAAGTGGTGCTATAACAGCTCATTGGATCAAACAGACAACCACTCAACCAGAAACAGTGAGGTAGAAGAAGTTGGTGGTGTCAAATGGGAAGAAGTATATGATGTTATCTGAGGGTGTCAGTAACAATGGACCACCCCAGTAGGATCACTATTTTGTCAATCTAAAACTCTATGTTATGAACAACTTTTGTGTTAGTTAGCTCAGCCTGCTTTTGCAAGACATTTGATCAATTTGTATGGGCTAAGTTACTTGAATGCACTCATATTGTGACTTGACTATTTATAGTAGTACTATCAATATATTTTTTTAAAGCTAATGGAATTATTTATGCATTTGTGTTGAATTAGCAGAGTATAATTGTTGTTTTTCATGCTATCATTATTGAAATAATTTGCTTGAGAACCAAATAGCAATAAGAACACATTTCATAATGTCATAACACCATTCTACACTTGTTCAAAGCACTTGTTCACAATAATAACACATCAATAAGGTCACATAATACTTAAAACATTATCCTTCAAAACTAAACATCATGTTGCATACAAACAGCACATACAATCCTAGAAATAAGAAAGCAAAGAGTATAAGTTTCCACAGCTTCTTATACTTGAGCTTCAAGATTTCCTTCTCATTTTTCAGAGCAACAAATTCTTTCTTCAAGTCTTTCATTTCCGTTTTAAGCTTTTTGTTGTCACACTTCATGTCTTCCATCTCAACTTTCAAGTTGTTGTTCTCCAACTTCAAGGCCTCATAGTGACACCCATTTTCTCCATGCACACTTTCCACCCAAACAAAAGCATCACAACCTCCTCTCTGCAAGTTTATCCATATATAAAAATGAAGATTTGTCACGTTGAGCCCTATCCATAGCTAAAAGAATAAATTTTGAAAAGAAAACTTACATTGTAATTCACACATCCATAGAACTCTTTGCCATAATTTCATGGGGTCTTCGAAACACGTATAACACATTGTAGCCCACAATAGCAAGCAATGCATTTCGCGCAGTAGCAACCCGATGTGTAGGTTGCCCGAGAACCGATTGAACCTTGAGACATTTGAAGAAATTTCGAATTTGCAGATAACTATGGTTCTTCTCTTCTTTCTTTCAATCCCCAATTTCTGACCCTATTGTTTAAAAGGGGATTATGAGCTGGAAAATTTTATTTTTTTTATCATTTGATTTTTTGTGAAAAAAGCTAACAGAAAAAACATGTGGCGTACGAGGCTTGTGTAAATCAACCATTTGACTTAACAAAGTTCCTCCTTGTGAAGGAGCAGAGAGGATGTAGAAGGATTACTCCACCTTTGAACTTCTGTATATCTATGCGTTTATATGTGCTTATTGTTCTATCTGCATATCCTATATTAGACGCACATCTTCTATTTTTGGTCTTTTAATGAGAGGAAGCTTCCGCAATATAACTCTGATAAGTAACCTCCCAAAAAGTTACTATCTCTCGACCTAAACCTTCTAAAGGGAAGAAAAGTTTGAAAATTGAGTAGACTTATTCACCCTCCTCTAAGTCTACTACCACTTGGGGACCAACACACTTTACACTCGATATACTAAGTATAGATTATTTGATGTCTTGTTGATGTTATATTAAATTGATTATTTTACCCACAAAGACTAATTTAGAATTTTGTTTCAAAATAGCATAGCAAATAAATTTTTACAACATAAGAGGCCAACCCATATAAATGAATGATAGTAATGAAATATATCGAAATGAATCTATATATATATATATATATATAAGCAGAATATTCTGCTAAAAATAGCTACAATAAATGTTTTATTTATTAAATATTTCTATTTTAAGAATTCATTAATAACTTTTATTTAAAATTTATTAATAAACAAATACTTCCTCCATCCCTGCTAACTTTGCCTACTTTCCATTTTTGTTTGTCCCATTTTATTTTGTCAGCCCAAAAATGGTAAAGAAAAATTTACTCCCTTACCCCTCAATTTCTTTCATTTTACAACTTTTGCACTCAAAAAGCACACATTAATTACAAAATTGCCACTCAAAAACATTAAAATAACACATCAGATTAAAGTCAACAGTTTTTTCTTAGGCTCCGTGCCGATCAAACGTAGGCAAAGTTAGCCGGGACGGAGGTAGTACATAAATATTAATATTTAATACTACCTCCGTCCCAAAATAAATGACGTTTTACCCTTTCGCACATATATTAAGAAATGTGATAAAAAGTCCAATCTACCCCTATTTAAGTTTAATTAATGAGGTGATTTTATTTCTTTTAACACATTTAATTTGAGGTGAGTAAATAGGGGCATGTTTGGTATATTGCATGTAAATATGCTTTGAAATACAAAAACGACAATTATTTTGGGACAAATTTTAGTTGCTAAAACGTCATTTATTTTGGAACGGAGGTAGTACGTTTAATTTTATATTTATTGTATAGAAACTCAAAAGAAAAAAGTAAATAGATAAATTTATCTATATATTTCTATACTATAATAATAGAGGAAAAGTTTGAGATATTTACAAAAATATTATTTCCTCAACAAAAAAGTGTCGCATCAACAATATTTTTATTTTATATTTTTTTATTTAATTCATTCAATTTATAATATATATATTGTATTAGTTTATTCTTATTTTATTAATACTAATTAAGTTATTTTTTATTGAATAATTTCTTATACACCAACAATAGATAATGTTCAAACAATAATTTCAATAATAAATATTAATTTGTTTGAGGATAATTGTATCATATTTAATATAAATATAATTTATAAATATGTGTAACACTATTAAAGATGTGTATATATACATGTATTTATATATATAATGTATTTAGTGTGAAATTATATGTCATTCTAAGTTTTTTTTAAATTAATCTTTGTAAGTGTCTCATCAACAAATTTTGCATTTTGTATTTTTTACTATTTAAACCATTTGATCTAATAATATAAATATTGTATTAATTTATTCACATTTTATCGATCTTAATTAAATTAATTTTTATTGAAGAATTTATTAAAAATCAACAATAGATATCCAAACAATAATTTCAATAATAAATATTAATTTGCATGGGGATAATTTATACCATAATAATATAAATAAATAAATAAATATAACACTATTAAAGATGTGTGTGTATTCATATATAATATGTATTTAGTTTGAATTATATGGCATCTTAAATATTTTTTAAATTATAAATATCTCATAATCAATAAAATTTTAGTCTTTTATTGTACACTAAAGATTTCGTATATTTTTATATGAGAGTGCACATTTTAAATTTATATGGCTCATCTGATTATTTAATATGTTTATTTTCTAATTATATTGTCATTATCATGATCGTAGACTACTACTACATTTTGATTCTGTGTTGAACTTAAATTGTAATGATCAATGTCTTGCTATATCAATTAATTTACGTGATACTTATAAAGGAATAATTGTGTGCTATCTTCGATGTTAAGAGATATTAATAAAAAAATTATAATTCAATTTATTTTGAAATAAAAAGTTGAAAATACATAATTGACAGTGATTGCATCAAGTTCCTACGCAAAATTTCTAATTTTATTGTATAATGTTTCTATATATACATACGTATTCACACACACGTGTATTTAATTTAGAGTAAGTCTCTTGTGCATCAGGTGCATGGATCTTAGATCCATGCACCCGGGTCGGATCCGGGTAATCCGACCCGCTTCTTTTTTTTTTTTTTTTTCGCGCTTGTTTTTTTTTCAATTTTAGTCATGACTTTTAGTTATGCGTAAGAATACCTTTATGTAATGCGTAAGAATACCTTTAGATTACCTTAATGATACCATTATGCCCAGATTTCATACCTTTACGTTAAGTTAGACATACATTTAGGTTATGTTAAGAATACCTTTAGGTAATGTATAGAGATACCTTTAGGTTATGTTAAGGATACCTTTGTGCCCAAATTTCATACATTTAATTTAGGTCAGGCATACATTTATGTTATGTTAAGGATACTTTTATGTTATGTTAGAGATACCTTATCCATAAGGTAGTTGTGTTACACATTTTGTACACAAAGGTATCTCTAACATAACATAAAAATATTCTTAACATAACCTAAATGTATCCTTAATATACCTAAAAGTATGTTTAATATAATCAAAAGGTATTCTTAAAATAATTAAAGGTATCCTTAACATAACCTAAAGGTATGCTTAACATAACTAAAAGGTATTCTTAACATAATATGGTATGTAACCTGGAATCACGATTTCAAAGGTATCCTTAACATCACTTAAAGGTATTCTTAACATAACCTAAAGGTATGCTTAATATAACCAAAAGGTATTCTTAACATAACTAAAGGTATCCTTAACATAATCTAAAGGTATGCTTAACATAACTAAAAAGTATTCTTAACATAACATGACATGTAACCTGGAATCAGGATTTCAAAGGTATTCTTAACATAACTGAAAGGTATCCTTACCATAACTTAAAGGTATCCTTAACATAACTGAAATGTATCCTTGAAAGGTATCCTTACCATAACTTAAAGGTATCCTTAACATAACTGAAAGGTATCCTTAACGTAACCTAAAGGTGCGCATCCGCCCAGGCGCGTGAGAGCGCGTGAGGGCGCGTCAGACGCGCGTGGAAGCGCGTACACGCGCGGGTCGGGTCGGGTGCATGGATCTAGGATCCATGCACCTGATGCATAAAAGTTTTTGTGTTTAATTTAATAGTTGAATTTGATTTTTAATTCATAATTTTTTTAGTTTTTTTAGTATATTTAATTTAAGTGACTAAAGATATTAGTTTGTAACATAGATGATAAAAAAATGTTTCGACTATAATTGTTGTGTATAAAGAAGTTTTTAAAAAACTTACGAACTTTACAGGTAGAATTTCCAATTTTGATTTGAAAATCGTGATATTGATACTTTTGTTTTTAGTATAAATTATAGATTAGTGAATTGGATGTGTATAATATCAATATATTGTTGTGAATTGAATTATCTTAAGCAAGTTTATATTTCTTAGTTATTAAATATTATATTATCTTTTATATGCTAAAATCACTTACAATATATTATGAAATAATTAATATTTACCAACATTATATCACAAAACGCGCATCGCGCGGGTGCGAATACTAGTTACATATAAAAAGAGTAACTTTTTAAGTTCATAATGGGGCAATCACAGATCATTCTACGCCTCCTTAATTTGTCCCCGTTAATATATTTTCACAGGTATACACATTACGAGATTTAAAATGATTAGTGTGCGAAAACTTATATGTCCCTGGGGCACATAGGGGCACGGATTTTGGTGTTATATACATGCTCTTCAGGTGTTATATATACTCTATAGGTATTATGTTTCTTGGTGTTATAAATATATATACCCTACAGGTATCATATGTATATAAGTGTATTCATGTGATATCTGAAGAGTATATACATAATACATGTAGAGTATATATTTAACATCATATGATGATTAATTTGGGACACCATGCCCCTAGGGCACACAAGTGTCGCTCTGATTAATGATATGCTATTCATGATTAGAAATACATCATAACAATTGAAACCATTGTTATATTTACAATCGCAGACTATTACATATAAAACGAGATTTACTCAGTACATATTATCATAGGTTGGTTGTTGATATTTTTTTCCATTAATTAAACCAAACAAAAATAATTACTCTCTCCGTCCCACCTTATTTTGCCTATTTTCCACTTTTGCTTGTCCCAACTTATTTTGCCAACCCAAAAATGGCAAAGAAAAATTTACTTCCTTACCCCTCAATTTCTTTCATTTTACAACTTTTGCACTCAAAAAGCACACATTAATTACAAAATTGCCACTCAAAAATATTAAAATAACACATCACATCAAAGTCAAACAGTTTTTTCTTAGGAACCGTGCCGGTCAAAGTAAGCAAAATAAGAGGGGACGGAGGGAGTATTTAGTATGATTATATTCTTGTGACTAGATATCATAACCCAGGTACATGGACCCCACGATTGTATTGATTCTCCATTTTAATTTTATTGAAAAATATTGTAGTAGTTGCAAATGTAGTGTATAAAATAAAGTACTAAAATTTAGGTAATGATTAATTAAATGAAAAGCATAAGAGAATCTAATCATAATTGATTGTAATAAATGGTGTTGTTAATTTTTGTTGGTATTAGGTGTTTTTAGGGTTTATTCAGGTTGTTGACAATTTAAAGACAATGATAAGCTAACCAAACTTAGCTAACATGTTTTCCTAATAATTATCTTCTCCTTTAATTAGGTTCTAAGCAAGCTTAATTGGAAATATCATATGTTTATATTAAATCGAATACGAAATGAAACATCGATGAGTTACTCCATTTCTTCGAGTCTTTTCACTCAAAAGAGCAATGATAAAGGATTTAAGGTAAAATATAAGTCCCGACTTATTCTAGTAGACCATAACATATAAGATGAAATACTATTTATACAAAACTTACACAAATTCAAGATAAGTTCAGTTTCGGGTTCGAGATAGGTCCATCACCAAGTATCTTACATAAAGTTATCATATAATTCACCGTTTATTGTGGAATATTCTACATGGAACTTTTATTTTCTTAACTTAAATATAGAATATAGAAACAAAAAAGATATATATATATATATATAAATGTGTTCTTGAATTCTGAGAAGCTAATGATTTTACACGCCTCCATGATTATTTCTGCAACAAATTCACAATAATAAGCCAATAAATTGCAAATTTTTTTTTTTTTTACAAAATCAATGCAACATTTAAATATAGAAAAAGGGTTAAAAGTTGTCGCCTTAATTTTTAGATGATGCAAAATCACTTCAATCCTTCAATCTTCTGAAAATCATGAGAAAAATCACTTCTTGGAATTTGAAAAATAAATAGACAAATGATTAAAATAAGATAACAATCAAAAATCAACATAGAAGTACCAAGAAAAATAGTGCTGCAGTAGTGGGAATTGCAAAGTATATAGAATATTGAATATTACTATGTATCATATATACTTTCTTGCAAGGTTTTGACTTTATTGTCCTTTCTTTTCATTTTGATCATGTAAAAAAACTTGCGTGAAACGGTCTCGTATAAAACTTACTCTCATGTGGAAATTATTTCTTATCCACCTACCCACCATCTTGAAATATATATATATATATATATTATTTAATTTTGATTAAAATTGAAACTTGGCTTAAATTACAACTAATTGGATATCATATGGCTAAATTGACAGCTTTTAAAGAATGTGCTAATTAAAATAGCAAAAAATTGAAAATGTTTGGAATTTTGTGTTACTTGGCCTAAAGAGTAATGTTGTTTTTGAAAAGAAAGCATTAATGATTATTTGATATTGTTTATTGAGGTTATCAAAGATTAAATGTATATTTTATGTTATTTGTTTTTGTTACCAGGATTGATAAACTAATGATTGATGATCGATTTCAAAGAATGAAACTGTCACATGAGAATGTTGATTTTAAATATTAATTAGGTACCATAACTAATTACTCCCTCCGTCCCACCTTATTTTGCCTACTTTCCACTTTTGTTTGTCCCAACTTATTTTGCCAGCCCAAAAATGGCAAAAAAAAATTTATGACCTTACCCCTTCATTTCTTTCATTTTACAACTTTTGCACTCAAAAAGCACACATTAATTACAAAATTGTCACTCAAAAATATTAAAATAACACATCACATCAAAGTCAAACAGTTTTTTCTTAGGACCCGTGCCGGTCAAAGTAGACAAAATAAGTGGGGACGGAGGTAGTATAACTCAAATCTACTTCAAATTTTTTAAATGAAACTTCATCTCATCGGATCGGATCTGTGAGACGTCTCACACAAAATAGTGTCTCAAAATTATTGTGGAAACTGATAAATGTCACATAAGTTTTTTGGAATAATATATTTTGTAAACAATTATGTCGACAGTATAGATTTTATACTAGTGAAGATTTTTACTTTTTAAGTAGGATTAAAAAGTTCAGTTCAAAGGTACTTGAGTTTATGTAAGCAAGCCCAAATTGTATTAAAAAAAAAAAACTCTATTTTGCATATAATTATTTCACAAAAACTTATGTGAGACGATCTCACGGATAATTTCCGTAATACGGATCCTTTTTACCCATTAACCTAGCCCACTTCCACAAATTTATATGTGATCAGTGTGTGAAATATGAGCTATGAGTGATCCATCTCACATAAAATGATCCGCGAAACTGTCTCACCTAATACTTACTCTATTTATTTTTAAAAATACAAGTTAATTTCTTGATTTCGTTGAGCCAAATTTTACACTAGTAGACTTTTTATCAAACAATACATATTTCATTTATTGCATATAAATTCTTAAGTATTTGAATTAAAGAAAACATGTATCACTTCAGCTTATTTGAATTGATAATACAATAATTTTATAATGCATTTCTCAATTCATTTCCAATAAACATAACTAAACAAAAAAAAAAAAAAAATCAGTATATCATTCTCAATTCATCATCCTCCCAAAATCCCATAAAAAAGGAAAATTCTCAATCTTAGAACTAAGCAAAAATTTCAAACTAAGTACCAACAATACGAAGCATAATTTTATAAAAATTAATTACCAATAGTTTGGAAGTAACATCCACACATTTTAAAAAGCTCATTCAACTAATGGTAAATATGCAATCTTGATAAAAATGATACCTGAAAATAATCTTATATCTTGGCTTGGATCTCTGCAGGAATAATCTGCAAGCAAGCACAAATAATTTGGAAAAAAAAAAAACAGAGAAAACCAAAATTAATACCGGAAATATCGCTCATCTCAAATTTAGCAGCGAATATGGTAATGTACTATTCGATATAATAGGAACACTATAGCAGAAAACGAGCTTCAAAGTTCGACTGCCTCTCCAACACCTCATACTTTCACCGTATATACAGGTATAAACTTTCATATCAGACCAGACAAATATTACCAATACCAGCACCATTGGTCAGGGGGTGCTAATGCTACGAGCCCGTTGTGGATCCCTCACGAGCAATGTTGGTCACACGGAGGACAGCTTGAGCACTTAATGGTGAAAGCTTTGATTGGCAGAGATCTTCCCAAGATGGGATGACAATGGGCTCCTCCGATATGACAGATGAATCTTGGACACGAGATTTTTCGTACGCAGACTGTAACTCCAACAATAGAGCACGAGCTGCATCCCTTGATTCAGGAAGGCGGTCACTGAGCTGGGATGCACCTATTTCGATCAGCTTGTCGATCCCAAATGCTTCGATTCCATCAACTCCCTGCAAAGGGTACCACGTAGAGAGTTGAGAAATAAATGGCAAATTTAAGCAAAAATGGGATTATTAGATGGTGTTAATCAAAATGAGATTGATCTTTATTACCAGCCTTGGCACACATCGAGAAATACAGATAGAGGCTTTAGCTCGAATTCGAGGATTCCTGTTCTTAACATAAGGTTGCAACTTGGGCAGCAATAGAAGAGGAGAAAACCAGCTAGTCAGGGCTATTAATGCGATGTCAGCTGCCTCACATACGAATCTCTTGTCTTGTGAAGATTTGAGAAGAAGTTGAACAAGCTATAAACAGAAGGAATACGAGAAATCATAGAGAAACAGAAACAGTGAATATCATAAGTGAAGAAAATGTGGCTCATAGAAAAAGAGCAAGTGGGTTGCAATCAGACAAAATACATTACCAATGGATCCAACGAATCAATGATGTCGTCGTTATATGCTTTGAAAAGTTCAGCAGTGGTCATTATTGCAGTTTTACAAACAGCACTTCTAGGATTCTTTAACGATTTCACAACTAAGGAGATCACATCATCCCTGGTAATAAGGACCAAGGAGTCATCATAGCATACGAAAGTCACTAAAGGCTGCTAAAGTAATGGGACAGTATTTTTATCTGTTAAAGAACCAAAATCAATACTTACAACATGCTAACAATGAGTTCCTCGTGAAATACAGACAATCGTCTTACATTGTTGAGTGCATCACACACCGAAACCCAGTCTTTGGAGCCTAGTCCTGATAAGAGTGTCTGGAACCAGAGTGACGAGATGTGTAAGTACTATGCCCCACTAAGAGCATCATGAATTGGTATAAGATGTTGGTAAATCCTACGGAGGTGCATGGACAAATATTTACCTTCAGACAGTTGTCCACATCTTCTACATCTTTCAAATCCTCAGACTCAATATACTCCACTTCTGAATTTGCCAATGGTACTTCAGGATTTTCAGTTTCATCTTTCTCAGTAGAAGCACCAACCAGTGTGGCTATTCCTTTTATCTGACTTTCTTCAGCATTTTTATCCATACCTTCAACCTGAGGTTTTATAAAGTTTCCATTACTGAAGCTTCCATTTTGCCTTTGAGGTTCTGTTACATTATTATCCCTGATAGCTATCTCTGACATTATGGAAATCTAAAGCAAGAATAAGAACACATAGTAAGTAGGTGAAATTACAGAAAAATATTCTTTTCAAAATTAGTTGCCTAATGTCCATAGGTAAGCAAGCCAAGGTGGAGATCACATAGTTTTAATTTAATAGCAACAACCAGTATACGTCTCCAAATAGCAAATTATACTTTACTTATACTAGCAACATACCAAGGTTGGACAAAATAAAGTGCAGACTAGTAAGACAGAAAAAATGATAAATGAACAAATATTAACTGTTCAGTCGATATGCTAACTAAATGTGGATCTATGGTTCAACCTTTAAAAGCGCTTTATATATCTGATGATAAGGCAACATCATCCACATATAAAGGCAAAGCTCTGCTTCCACAGAGTTCATGAACTAACTTACTTCCCATCTGCACTTATTTTCTGGCAATAATTCTTTCCAGAACTAAATTGAACATCAATTCTGTTTTTAAATATATATAAGTTATATAACAATACGAGATACTCAAATGTGACAATAATGAAAGACCTTGAAAATAGCCTTTTGGGAACATAAACCCAAGCTTGTGGAAGTAAAGTAAGTTCTCTACAAAATTCTTGGAGCTCAAATCTAAATTGCATTCCTCAATTTTTCAACTATCACAAACTCATGCTCATCACCATAGATTTAGAACGCACAACACATGAGTAATTATCTAGAAAGGAAGCTGTTTCTTCAAATTCAAGTGGCAGGGTAAATCGCACAAGCAGTCATCTGGCATTGGTAATTATTCAGACACAAGTATCGCAATAGAAATTCTCAAAACCAAACTTTAGTAACACTTTAACGTACTATTTTCCTATAGATGCACAAAATATACCCAATCTTTAGTTATATACAGGCTTCCTATTGGTAACACCCAATCATCATCTTACCATTGACAACATAAGCACTGGATCAAGTAAACTCAGGTCATGACAGCAAGAGATGCAAGTGTAAATGCGCATAACTCTCTTCAAAACCTACATCAAAACCCTAATTCTCACCAGCTTTTCATTAAACCCACCAGAAAAAATGGAACTGGTTTACTATATACCATCATGTCACAAGACTCACAACAGATCAATAGAACCTGTAGATCACTCAAAAATGGGGAAAATCAAGAGTGATAAGTAAAGCAAATTATAAATGAAAGTTACTGACACAAGCAAACTACCAATTTCTAATTAGCACATCAAGTCAGCACTGAAGATTTTAAACATAAAATAGATACAATAGAAAACAAGCAAAACAGGAAAAATGCAATCAAATTAATCTATACACAACAAAAGAGAAGTACAGTTGCATTAAGATCTCGCTTATTTACTGTCATTAACCTCAAACCTTCAGTTTCAATCTATTCCGAAGCAGATTCACAACCAATGCCATGAAAATTCACTTAAAAAAGCTTCAAACGCGTAGACGATGGAGATAAATTACCACGAGAAGAAGGAATCGATCAATGCGCGCCGCAACAACGGAGAAATGGTGGAAATATTTATTGCAGACCTTCTCGAAGTACAAGTGCGTCAATTAGAGCGAGACTCTCTCACTCTCACTCTCTCTCTTCTCTCTTCTCTCTCTCTATATATATATAGTCACTGAATTATGTAAAACTGTAAAATGAGAGCATTTATACCTTTTATTTTGGCGAGGAGGAACGGGCAGGAAGAGACGGCTAGTTTTGCTGCCCGAGCCTAGGCCGGCCACCGCGGGTAAGTACCAGGACTTGACCGCCGGTCAGATATGTAGAATGACCGGATTGCCATTGGACTTCCTCCAAATTGTCAAATTTGCCACTAACGGTGTTAAGCAGTCTGAGCCGTTATTTAAGTAAAAAATTATTGACGGAGTCTGTTGGTCCGTTTAACTTAAAGTTCATTTTAGTCCCAAACTAAAAGGCCCAACTCGTTTTTTGATACGTATGTTATCTTTGCTGTAAGAGAGGTTTTTAATTTAATGCTTCCATTTCCAATGTTTTCATAGAAACATTTGTGATTTCTAACACTACAAATTATTATCACAAAAAGTGGAGAATTTGAATGATTAAAATTTTATATTTGTACAATTTATTTGAAAATGAAGAGTTCAAACGTTAAATATTTCACAAAAATCTGTGTGAGACGGTCTCACTAATAGTTTTCGTGATACAAATCTTTTTTTACGTATGAATCAAACTTATTTTCATTAATTCATATGTGAATTATGAAGTGTAAGCTGTAGGTTAGACCCGTAACATTATCTGTGAGACAGTCTCAAATAAAACTGGTTTTAGCCCATGAATCAAACTCATTTCCATTAATATATATGTGTGAATTGTGAATTGTGAAATGTAGTACTTTTTCTATTTCATTTATCCCATAATTTAGTCATATTTAGGGGAAAAATTACTCATCTAATTTTGTCTCGTTGACTTTTTCATTTTATATATTTCATCTTTTGAATATTTTTTCAATCTTAAGAATTATCATTAATTTTTAAGTAATCTAACATGTTCTAATAAGTACCAGTTTATTAACGAAAATTTAATTATGACAGCCATACTTGCAAATTGATTTTTGTGTTATGGTAGTGATGTGAAATCTCAATAAATTAAATTGGTAATATGATTTTTCAAAATTATGATTCTTAAATAAGTACAACAACAATAAGGTAAAGATGGTACAAATAATGAACATTGTGACATAAATAATATCGAGCAATAATACAATATAAAAAAAGGTATATGAAAGTGATGTAATGTTGGATCCGATCACAAAAAATGAGATAATGTGACATAACATAATATTACATTGTCGATAAAAATAAATATAATTGGTCATGAAAGCACCACATGGGTATGGGTTGACAGAAAGACACCTCCTACTTCATTTAATATGAAATTATTCATGTCACTTTGTGATATTAAATATTATGTTTTTATTTTTTTAATATTTATATCTAATATATATTTTTATATTATATATACTAGTACACGCACCCGCGCGATGCGCGTTTTGTGATATAATGTCGGTAAATATTAATTATTTCATAATATAGTGTAAGTAATTTTAGTATATAAAAGACAATATAATATTTAATAACTAAGAAAGTATTAATTTACTTAAGATAATTCAATTCACAACAATATATTTATATTATACACATCCAATTAACTAACCTATGATTAATACTAAAAACAAAAGTATCAATATCATGATTTTCAAATCAAAATTGGAAACTCTACCTATAAAGTTTGTAAGTTTTTAATTTAAAAACTTATTTATACACAACAATTATAGTCGAAACATTTTTTTTTATTATCTGTGTTACAAACTAATATCTTCAATCACTTAAATTAAATATACTAAAAAAACTAAGAAAATTATGAATTAAAAATCAAATTCAATTATTTAAATTAAATATATGTGTGAGTATGTATATATAAAAACACTACACAATAAAATTAGAAATTTTACGTAGGAACTTGATGCAAACATTGTCAATTATGTATTTTCAACCTTTTATTTCAAAATAAATTGAATTATAATTTTTTTATTAATATCGCTTAACATCGAAGATGACAAATAATTATTCCTTTATAAGTATCACGTAAATTAATTGATATAGCACGACATTAATCATTACAATTTAAGCTCAACACAAAATCAAAATGTAGTAATAGTCTACGATCATGATGACGACAATATAATTAGAAACTAAGCATATAATTTAAATAATCAGGTGCGCCGTATAAATTCAAAACGTGCACTCTCATATAAAAATATACGAAGTCCTAAGTGTAAAGTAAAAGACTAAAATTTTATTTGATTATGAGATATTTATAATTTAAAAAATATTTAAGATGACATATAATTCAGACTAAATACATATTATATATACATATATGTATATACACACATCTTTAATAGTGTTATATTTATTTATTAATTTATATTGTTATGGTATATAAATTATCCTCATGCAAATTAATATTTATTATTGAAATTATTGTTTGGATATCTATTGTTGATTTTTAATAAATTCTTCAATAAAAATTAATTTAATTAAGATCGATAAAATGAGAATAAATTAATACAATATTTATATTATTAGATCAAATGGATTAAATAGTAAAAAATGCAAAATAAAAAAAATTTGTTGATGGGACACTTACAAATATTAATTTAAAAAATATTTAGAATGACATATAATTTCACACTGAATACATTATATATATACATATATGTATATATACGCATCTTTAACAGTGTTACACTTATTTGTAAATTATATTTATATTAAATATGATACAATTATCCCCAAACGAATTAATATTTATTATTGAAATTATTGTTTGAACATTATCTATTGTTGGTGTATAAGAAATTATTCAATAAAAAATAAATTAATTAGTATTAATAAAATAAGAATAAACTAATATAAAATATATATATTATAAATCGAATAGATTAAATAATAAAAAATGTAAAATAAAAATATTGTTGATGTGACACTTTTTTTGGTAGAGAAAATAACATTTCTGTAAATATCTCAAACTTTTTCTCTATTATTATAGTATAGAAATATATAAATAAATTTATCTATTCACTTTTTCTTTTGAGTTTCTATACAATAAATATAAAATTAAATGAATTAAATATTAATATTTATGTATTTGATATTAATAAATTTAAAATAAAAGTTATTAATGATTTCTTGAAATGAAAATATTTAATAAATGAGACATTTATTGTAGCTATTTTTGGCAGAATATTCTGCTTTTATATATATATAGATATAGATATAGATATAGATATAGATATAGATAGATTGAGTTTCTTAAAATACAATAAATAGGTTTATTTGTATTTATTATTTATATTGAGTTTCTTACAATAAATACAATATGAAAGCAATTAATAGGTTTCTTAAAATAGTAATTATTTAATAGGTAGATAATTTATTGCAGTTATTTTTGGCAGAATATCCTGCTTTTATATATATATATATAGATATAGATATATATAAACACATCCTTAATTATTAGATCTAAGATTTTGAGATCTACACTTAATCTTGGTAGGATAATCCCCAACACAAATTCTCTAACATTTAATTTAGGTTTAAGCATAGGATTGACAACAATTGAGGATTAGAAATATGAAAAAAAAAAAAAAAGAATTCATTAAAAAGTAGGTTTTATGTGAGATCGTCTCATGAATCTTATAATATGAGACGGATCAATTTATAACCACACTTGATAATTCATATTATCTTCGTTTCAAGATAACTGTCGTTCTAAGCTTTTACGCACAGTTTGAAGAATGTGATAAAGAAAATTCGATCAACCCCTATTTAAGCTTATTTATGGAGAATTTTTTTATCTTTTAACATATCTAAGAATTTTCAATATTACCATTCATTTCTTAGATATATTATCAATGGAAAGAATTTAAAAAATGAAGAAAATAAATGCGAGTTAATAGACTAGCCGATGAAACAACCCACAATGAATCAAATCCGCTTTGACCCACCAATTGCTCGTCTATAATTACGGCAAAATCTTGCGTACCCCCGATGCACCGTACCCCCAAGGGTATTTTTAGTTTGATATTAAATATATATCCATGAGGTATTATTGAAGTATTCATAAGGTATTAGTGGTATATTCTTGAAGGTATTAGTGGTATACTCATAAGGTATTAGTTGCATATTCATAAGATATTATGTGTATAATTGAAATATATGTTTTAGTGAAGGTATTATTTAAGGTATTACTTGTTAAATGTTAAGGTATTACGTGTATAATTGAAATATATGTTTTAGTGAAGGTATTATTTAAGGTATTACTTGTTAAATGTTAAGGTATTACTCATGTTACTTAAAGGTATTACAATAAGTGTTTTGGGGCACGGTGCCCCGGAGGCACGCAAGACCTACTCCTATAATTACTTAACCCAACTCTCAAATTTGGTGGTGTGGGGCGGCTCAGCAAGCCTAGTCCATTTTGAAAACTCTATATTTGAACCTCCACATATTTAAAAAACAACTTATAAATTTCAAACATATATTTTAATATATTTCTAAATAGATCTAAATAATTACCAAACATTATTGAGGAAATTATAAGTTTTTTTAACACATTTTAAGGAGCTTATAAATTTAACTGAAAACCCTAAGTCCCGATTAAAAGCATCTTCATGCTCAATTCAAATTACAATTTATGAACATATTTTATTTGTTAATAATCTAATTTTTTCAAGTATTTGTATAATATTCTTCATAAATGTTTGCTAACCATGTGAAGACTTAATTAGTACCTATTTATAAATTGCCTTTATTGAAAATTTATAATCATATATATATTAGGAATTCACATTAAAAATATTTTTTTAATGATTCAATTGGGATATAAAACACTTTTTTGTGTGTAGTAAGGTTTTCAAATTTCTCAAAACTACAAAAGCAAAAAGAATCTAATATAAAAATGTGTGATAGATGATCTCAAGAATAGTTTTCGTGGGATGAATCTTTTTTATTCATTAATCAAACTCATTTTCACTTACGTCAATTCGGGAGTCTCGATCGTGGTTTGACCCATCTTACATAACATGATCCGTGAAATGTAAGACTCACTTTCACTTATGTGAATTCTGAAGTTTGGATTGTGGGTTGACCCGTTTCAGATAAAATGATTCATGCAACAATTGCACGTAAGACTTACTTCGATATTTAAAAAAAAAATCATATTTCATAAAAAGAAACTAAGACCAACTTTATCAGGAGGTCACACGACCGTTTTTGAATATTTTAATTAAAAAAAAAATTCTGAAGCCATGGAGTCGCACAACCGGGGCTGTTGACCGCCCGGTTTGTGCACCAATTTCAAACATCCAAAATATTGCCACATGGCATGGATATTGCCACATGGCATTTTCTGATTCGTTCGTCTAATTTCGTTTATATCTTTTACACACTCAATTATCTATAAAAAAAAAAACCAAAATTCATGAAATTTTTTTCTCTATAAATAGAGACTAATATTGATACATTTTGAATCACAATCTCAAATTATCTCTTTTTGCATTTCTTCGACGCCCCTGTCTTGTTTGGGACAAAAATCTGATGGCCAAAATTATGATGGCTTGTATCATCATGCACAACATGATAGTTGAAGATGAACGAGAGACGTACCAAACTTATTATGATCCTACAGAATTTCTCATCGATGATCCAATAGACGATGATCAAAATTTTCAATACTCTACTGAACGCATTGCAAGTCTATCTGCTTATATGACCAATAGGGAGCAACTTCGCAACAGAGAAGCTCACACCGCTCTAAAAAACGACTTGATTGAACATATATGGCAAAAATTTAGCACCGATAATTAAATATGCAATTTTCATCTTCCGCATTGTTGTTTTTTACTTATCAATTTGTAGCTTGACTTATGTAATAATAATTTTGTATTTCAATTCTATGAATTTTATTTTTGTTATTGAGATTGTAACTTATTTTAAGTTGGTCATATTTTTTTTTATTACGAATTTGGAATATCATATAATTTAATATATTTCGTACATAATTCAAATAATAAAAAATTGATTATAAAATATATATATGTAATTATTAAATCATTAAATTAATAATTGTTATAGGTTGGGTTGATGTTATTGATAAAGTGTGAAAATTGTAGAGGTTGGGTTGTGTTGTAGGTTGTGTATGTAGAGGAGAGAGAAATGAATATTTTATTAAGAGGTTGGGTTGTGGGAGTTTGTTGATAAACATAATCTAAAAGAATAATAATATAAAAACAAAAACAAAAACAAAAACAAAAACAAAAATCTTAGCATAAAGGAGAGGTTAGAATTGAAGCGCGCAAAATCTGAGCTCCAATAATGGCGGCACTCTCCTCTCTCCAAACAAACCCTCACTCCTCCCACGTCTACTCCGCCACCTGCAAGCCCACGCCGCCCACTCTACTCCACCTGCGCCACCTCTACAGAGCTCGCCGGAGCCGCCGCAAGCCTAATGCCGGAGGATCCCTTCTTATCAGAGCTTACGTGGAGGATTCCAACTCCATCTCCGGCATCGCCAAAAAAATCGTCGGCTCGCTTCCGGTGATCGGATTGTTCGCCAGAATTATCAGCGACGAAGGCGGCGTCGGCGGCGACATCATCGATTTTGCAGAGTTCCGAAGGAGAGTGGGGAACAAATGCTCCGTGAACGATTCGAGGGCGTTTTTTGAGTTTCAGGATCGACGAGGCAAGGTATTTGAATTCATAACCCTAATTTGCAATTGAAATTCGCGAAATTGCTTCTATAAGTCGGAAATCTTAGATTAATCCTATAATTCTTTGGTTGAATCGCATGGATTTGCATACTGCTATTTGAATTGTATGTTTAGAAGCGAGGCAAAAAAACACAGTTGAATTGACAATTGAGGATAAATTATGAGAATTAAGGAGATTAAGTTTCCACACTTTTAAAAAATTCTCACATTGAGGATAAATTTCATGGAGAGTAGAGAATTTTATCTAGAGAATTCACATGTAATTTTGTGATAACAAAATTTCTGCAAAATCATACATTTCCAATGGAAATTTATCTTCTATGCACAAGTTTTTCGATTGAATTTGAACACAACTGGCTTTCTTATACCCTTCTAATAACGGGATTAGTTTTGCAATTGGTCGAGTAAACAATTTGTGATCTTTAAAACGTAGGTGGGGGATCCTTTATATGTGCTGCAATGTTGTTGGCTAGCAGCAGTCGGGGCTGGTTTGCTTAAATCCGAGGAGATTTTGGAAGGAGTAGCAAGGCTTCGGATTTCGGATGACATTGAGTTCGAGGAAGAGAATTTCATTGCTATGATGAAAGAATCAAGAGAGGTTAGTTAATTGAATTATATTGCTAGCTATCTGCATTTGCTCTGATGACCATGCATTCGCTACAAGATCTGAAAGTTCGTTCGAGCTCTAATCGATTAGCTTAAAATAAAAGGGGAAGGTCCAAGTGTTTTGGTCAATTGTTGTTCAGTTTGATTAAAGCTTTGATTTGATTTATAGGAGTGTTTGCAGAAAAAGATGATCCAAAAGAAGTGATTTAATATAGTGATGGAGGTGGGATTGCTTAATAGTAAAAGTGAGAAGTGTTTGAAATAAAAATGATCATAAAAACTTGTGTGAGACGGTTTCACGGATAATTCCGTGAGGCCAAGTATATTTATCCACTAACCCAAACTCATTTCTACAAATTTGTATGTGAATTGTGAAATGTGGATTATGGGTTGATCGGTTTCACATAAAATGATCCGTGAAATGATCTCACATAAGACTTACTCCAAAAAAATAATTTGTATAAAAAGTGGAGTGCTTGGTAAAATATTAGATATAATTTAATTATTTTGACATTATTAGTAGAATGACATTAAGTAGAACCATCTCTCCAAAACACTCCCTAAAATGATAACATAAGCCATGATAAACTGCTGCAAACACTAGTATGTTAGGTTCGACTAGATTTGTTTACGGTCTTAATCTGGTGGTGGTGTTCGCTTGCAGAGACGAGCGAAACAGAAAGCTCCGATGCCAACCATACCAATGGTGGTTCGGGCTGAGAAGGCACTGGAAGCGATATATGTATGCTGCTTTGGGAGAGATCTTATAGAAGAAGAAGATGAGGAATTGCTATGCATCATTCTGAATGCTGTATTTCCAACAGTTGGAAAGAAAGAGATAGATAGAATTGTGAAGGAGAAAGCAAAGAGAGTGGCAGAAGGAACTGATGAATTCACAATCCCAGAGCCTCAGCCTTTACCTAAAGAGGCTGTGAGGCTACAGATGAAAGACCTGCAATTTCTCAAGCAAGGAAGCGACACGTCTTGAAACACCGTCTAGGTTTTGATGTTACGGGGTTATGAGGTGCATAACGAGCTCTAAATTGGGTACACTACCAAGTGGGACGGAGAAATGAAGGAAGCTCGACTAAGATTCAACATTATGGAGATTTTCGAGAGTTGTACATTCGTGTTTCGACGAAACATTCGCTGTTTATTGAAGTTCGATAGGTTAATGTTTGATATATAAGGGGTTTCACAAGTACAGGCCATTATATGTCCATGCAAATATGCAATGATGTTGTTATATCATATGTGCTTACTCACTCACAACTTTGTAATTTGTTAGATCAGTACAGTACATGTCATGTGTAAGTATCATGTTTCATTATACATTAGAATCACATTAAATTTTGACAGGTTCTTAAGAATTTTTTTCTCCCAATATTAGAGTATTGTTCTTGTTAAACCATTAACCAAAACGAATCAACCAATGTGAAACATTAAGATTTGAAGCCTTTTATAACTAAAAGACACAATAGCCCATATTCCATGGAATAAGTCTTCTTCTCACGAAAACTATTTATGAAACTATTTACTGCAAGCTTTTGTGCATTCTATGTAACCTAGACTTGACTTTTTAATTTTTTGCTTGGAATTATATGGTTGAATAATGGTGATGTCTGATTAAAAAAAGAAAATGACATTTGTAACATTATGATGACCTTTTTTTGGTTTTCACTATATTAGAGTGTGTATTTTAATATAAAAGTTCATGTTACATGTCAAATTCATTTTTACAAACCAATATGATCATATAGCATCTTCTTGAAAAGTTCAAGGACCTCTTTGCAAAATCATCAACAATATATCAAAATCATCAACAATATATCCACCTTTAAGAATGCAACTATCTTGAGATCTTTATGGATGACCTGACTATGAAAACACTACAAAGACCAGCATCTCAACACAAATCTCATTGAAACCTAACACAATCAACAAGCACCATATTCCCTCTACACACATTAATTTAGTGAGCATGAAGAAACATTTTCCATTCGTTACATAAGCCAACATCGTGGATCTTCTAATTGTTAAAAGAAAATGATCCAACTTTACATCATTTGCAAGTTTTAGGACTTCAGGGAGTGAAGATTGATGGGTTCAATTGGCTGATTGCAATGAACGAATTTGACATGTTCGAGATTCAGAGGTTCAATCAAGAATCACACTAGAAACGAAATATAATTGTTCGGGGTAGGACTAGATCGATAAAGAAATATTTTTATACAATTGCACTTCGGTCAATTCACATGCTAACAAATTTAACAGCATTTCTTTTGATAGAATATCAGGCCTCCCCAAATGCATTAAACATCTTGATATACAAAATGATCAACGGCACTAACACCAATCAAACAGGCCCTTATAACACAGATTTAGATAAGCAACATAGAAAGATAGTCGAATTTAAAAGGCAATACAGTTTATCCCATTGATCCATACAAGAACACGTAAAAAATATCCAAATTAAAACAAAATGTCTTCAAGGATCGCTTTCTGTCAAATTTACTATAATTTTAATAGATTCACGACAGGAGAAATTTATGCATTTAGAATAGACAAACAAAAGCAAGTTTGAACGATGGACCTGTCTATTTATACGAGCTGCGATGATCCTTACTTTTTACGCCCATCTGCAATGCTTACCACCAAGTAGTAATTAGAGCTTCTTCCATATAGATGACTTCAAGATGCTTCTTCCTAAAACGGAACATCATCACAAACAAGAGGACTTCAAAAACGACAAATTATCACCTTGGCAATCTCCTAAACAAACTTCAGTTTTAGCTTTTTCTTTTTTAGGCCCCGATGAAAGCAGAGGAGTATACTAGCAGCTTCACTCCTCAACAACATTTACCAGTTCATATTCAACCAGAGAGAGGTTATTGTCTTCTTTGACGGTGAATGTGGCAGCTTCGGTCACTTCCACACGCCCCCATTTGTCCACAGCAAGCCTCATTGATCCTTTGAACATGTCAATTTTGGCATTTCTCAGAATTACGGTGGCATCAGGCTTCATCATTTCCACTGCACATTAAAATTCCATCAAAAAAATTAATTACTAGCAAATGGAAGCAGAGATTCAATTATAGCAGAAATTACACAGTTGAAAGAATATATAAAACAATCCTTTCTCAAAGTTACGCCAAAGCTTAACCTGGTATCTAACACATAACATAACAAAAAAATTGGTCAGATTAGTCTCGGATACTCATAATGTTCATTCCCTATTTTATAAGTTACATCATAAACAATTACGACAAATGGTCTTCTTTTCCTTCTATTGGCACCAAATATACTACAAAAGTGATACTATATATAAATAAGAGAAAGTTAGTTACAATATAATTCCAATAGTTTTCAATAAGAGCATTCTTTATAAGACAAAATTAAATAAGCTTTATGAATATTAAGCGTATATGAATACACACGCACCACACATAAATGAGTGTTTGAAATTATCCTCATATTGACACCATAACATATTCAGAGAAACAGACCGATGTAAAAGAAAGTCGTATAAAACACTTTATTCATGAAGTTCTATATATATGCAACAAGGTATTGTGCCACAAAACAAACAGATGCGAGGTTTTCAATCTCCATGAACTGAAAACATTTTACTTAAATCTTTTTTCTCTGAACTCTTCACAATTAGCTTGGAAAAACACACAAACTACACATAACATCTATTTTCTCTAGCCCAACAGATTGAATTACTAAAACAGGTAATGTAAATTGATTTTATCAAAAAGGCACCCTTCTAATCTAATCTAGAGTAAATTCTGTTGTCTCAGAACAAGTCATAAAATTGTAACATTATGCCATACCTTGCTCATTCCTTGCAGTAAACAAAATAGTCCCAGTATCATCACCGACAAGACACTCAGCAATTCGCATTTGATGAACTTGAGGCCCATCGGGCTTTCCCTTTCGCAGTACCGTCTTCGAAGTCAGAACCTTAACAACAAGATTGTGTCCATTTGTTCCGGGCCGCAGCTGATCAACCTTGGTGAAAACAGGCTTCCTCATAGCTGATTTCGATTCAGCCATTTCAATAGAAACTACAATATTAACACCAATTAGCCCACAACAAAAATAGTAACTATTTCCACACTCATTAATCCTCCTCAAAATCATACCATCAGCAAAATCACCACAGCAAATAATTTAGAACCAGAAATTCCAATTAACAGTTATACTCACATAAATTCATTAACCCTAGTCACGATCAATTCCGAAAATGAAACCATAATTAAAACTGGAGCCCGAAACTAATCCAGTAAAAAAATATTCACCATGTAAATATATTAAATACGATAGCAGAAATGAAGAATTACCTCAAAAAAAAAAAAAAACAATAGCGAGATAAAACAATAACCAAAACCCTAATTCAGATCGAAATCGGATGAAATTGAAAAACCTCTTCAAAAAACACAAAATTATATCACGAAAATCGAATCTAATAACTGAGAATTTGCATCACCTTTGGAACTGAGAGCAGAGAAATGGGATCTTTTGCGGGTGAATTGTTCTGGTGAGGCGACAAGTCGAGATCGCTTTTTGAATGGCAGTTCATCACGTTTTTGACCGTTGATCTTCCACATTTTCTCAGAGCATCTGGACCGTCCGTTTCTTTAGTGGTAAAAGCGTGTAAAGATGAAGTCTGCATACTAAAGTCGCTTTTTGCTATAAAGAAGGTTTGGATAGCACGTGGTGTATAATTTCTCAATATAATTCGGAATGGGAAAAATATCGAATTATCAAAATATCGAAAATTAAGTGAAAATCTCAAAACTTTCGGTACATATCTTTATATATATAAAAACACAATGATTTTTAAAAACAGTAAGGTAAAGATTTTCCCGTCTAAAACACATTTCCAAAACTGGTAATGTTTTTTTATTTAATATAAATAAATAATTAAATAAGTATCATAATTCAATATATATATATATATATGAGGAAAGTTTATGGTAAATCCAATGTTTTAACATATTTAGATTCCAATTTGTGAATTTATCAAATCGCTAAGTCGGACTTATCAATTATTAAATGATGAAAATGGATACGATAAATAATATTTCACAAAAACTCATGATAGTTTTCGTGAGACGATCCTTATTACCATGAATTGAATCCATATCCACAAATTTTCATATGAATTGCTAAATGTGGGTTATGGGTTGACCCGTTTCACGCAAAAAGATCCGTGAGACGGTCTCACACAAGACTTACTCATAATATTTAGGGAAGTCAATTGTGAGGCTTTATTTTCGTATGATAATTTTTTATATATAATGAATTTCCCGCCCAAACTTCATCTTAAATATAGAAATTTGTAAATAATATATAAAAATTTAAATTGTTAAATTATATATGTGACGAAAAGATTAATCCATTTGTGATAAATTGGGAAAAGAGAATTGTTTCCTCTAATCATATATGGTAAATGTAATAATATTAAATTATGGTAATTGATTATTAAAAGATCAAAATTATTATCTGTGAATTAACATTATTCCAAAATAAAGGTTTGACATATATATGGTAATACCGTAATTGGAGATTGACTTATCTTTATATATATATATATATATATATATATATATATATATAAACAAGAACATTGTTAAAAATAAATTGATCATAATTTTCCGTCAAAAACCAAAATCTAATTTTGGAAAAAAAAAACTGATTTAGTGTAGTTACGTGATAAATATATCCAATTTAATCCCATAAATATTAAAAGTCAACTTTATGCAATTAAATCATAAACAATTTTAATAGGAAAGATGTTATGCTTTAAATATTTTTTCATATCCAAAATCTAAAAATATGTGTGATTTCCACATATCTAAAGTTACATTGGAAAATTATGTTTTGTTGTAATTTAATATTTAATAAAATATTTTCTAATAATCACCATGAATGTATTATTATGAATATCATTTTTTCAGTTATGATATAGTGTTCTAATATTCATTTTAAACACGTAAGATATATACATATATATTTAAGGAAAATAAAATAAAATTTAGCAAAATGAAAATTTTCCCAATGATCTCTTAATAACAAAATTCATTTTTTCAAATTTTAAAATTTCCATTTATTATGGAAACTTTAATGTGTAGGAATACGAAATTTCAGGAAAATGACAAAATAATAAAAGTAATCAAATTTTTTGTTCAAAAAAATAAATAAGAATATTCAATTTTGTGATTTAAAAATAAATAAAGTAGTTAACATAGTATATATTGATTTGAGAGAGAATACGTTTACGCATTTGAAATTATATTTGAATTAAATTCATGAATCAAGCATGAATTTTTTTTTATATATATTTTGCTTGAATTGTGAAATTTGTTTTCTACTTTATTAGAAAGTCAACTGGACATTCATATATATCTCAATATTTTCAAAACTAATTAAAGTAAGAAACACCTCTAATTTAATATGTCATATTGCATTATAATTTCCATACGATTGTTACTTCCCAAACATTTTACACAAGAGAGATGTGAATTCAGAAACGTGCATTAGATTAGTCATGTAATTATGCAATCAGAATAATAAATTAGCACATTTATACCATATATAAACTTTCATATCTTACTAACAAATGATATGTTATAAATATGAGAGAACTAATTACTTACGATTACAACATTGAGCGGATCAATGTGAATTACGATTTCACACGATTTTGTAGTTACTTGAATTCAAATTTTTGTGTGTCGTCTAATCATATGAAGAAGAATGTTTTTCAAGAAAATTTCATCCCTCTTATTCAGGTGGACATCTCAAGTATAAAATCTTTTTACTATTTAAGTGTAACATGTTTCTTACGAATTGTAAAATTTTCAATTCAGTTTTTTTGTTTGTATCTAATTGGTATTGTTTCAGTTTTGATGTGGAAGATTTGTTCATTTAAACGAGGATGGTGACAGTTTGGTCCCACAATCTGATATGATGGAAGGATAATGTAATCCGTTATTACCACAATTTTTTTTCTTTTAATTGTTATTTTTACTATTTAAGAAGTAAAGAGATTTTGGTTTATCTATAGATTTTGGTTGTTTATAGATTTTGGTTACAACCAATCGCAAATGTTGGGTAGAATATAAGCATGTCGCAAGATAGTGGGGTAATTTTGTTTTTTTTTTTTTTTTGTAATTTTCTGTAAATATTATGTAATTTGACTTTAATTGGAATTCAATTTTATAATTGTAATTGTGTGAAAGACTTTAAATATCTTGCGAATTGAAACTCAATTATACACATACTAAAGACACTTTAAACTTTTTTTTTCCTCAAATGTTGATTCTATTTCATTGTGTTATTAAATAATTTATAACCATATCGTTAATTAATATTAATGATGTTTATAAATATATTTTTTTTATGTTTCAAATTTGGGTTCTAGCTTATAATAATAGAGTTATAATTACTACTACAACAAAAATTTCAATAAAATATTATATAGTAACATGCATAATATTGTTGATCTATTAAAAAATAATAATGAAACCACATAATTTTATTCAAGAGTTAGTAATGGTAATAGATTGAAATTTTGAGTTATGAATATAGAGATCACATGTGTGATGATGTTGTGTATATAATGCATTTTTAAATTTATTTAATTACACTTTATAATTTTAGAAATTTTTATTAAACATCATAGTTACAAGTATAATTAGTAGAGTAAACTTTTTTTTTATCTCTGTGCTATACAAAAGATGCTTTAAAAAAAATACATTGAATTTATGATTGACAATTCTAAATATTGATTTGATATGAAGGTGAATCTAATCTTTCTGAGTTAAACCAAATAAAAATAGTAAAAAAAACATACAATTACAAGAATAAAATGGCTAAAAAAATGAATAGAAATTATATCATGTCAATTAAGTTTCTGCACAAGATCTTAAATTTCTATTATAATAAAAATTATATAAATAAATAGTATGTTTTCATTTTTGTTTTACTAATTGTATATGATTGTTTTCCAAAAACAAAGTTTAACAAAATTAGGAAATGAGAATAATGTACTTGATATCCGAAAAGAGTATACTTTTAATGATATAATATTTTGTTCTCAAGCTTATAAAATAAATTTAAATACTATAGTATTTCATTTTATCCACAATATCTAAAGTTAATCATTCTCCATTGATTAAATATTTAAATTATATAAATCACTTGCTTTCAATCTATAAAATTTAATTAGACATAGTTTTTCAAATTTCAAATATTTTAAATATAGAAAAAATAGAATTATATTTCTTTAAGAACTTAATCCCGTGCATCGCACGAGCACAAAACTAGTTGTTATAGAAATAAAGAAATTTTAGTATTTCTATATATATTGAAAATATTAACATTGATTAAATGAGGGCTCTCTATTTTAATGTAAAATTTACATTAATTATAGACATATCGAAGTATTTTAAATATTTTTCATTTCTGCATAACAATATTGGTATGATATGATTATTTGTGATATCGAAAGCGATATGAATTTAACGTGTAGAACTTTTCGACTACGTTATACGATCTAGAGTTTTCAATAAGGTCAAACCGCACCTATATATATTACAATGTCTTTATTTTTATCAAGATATTATAGTTTATGTATTTATAATATATTAATTTATTTAAACTCTATGATCTATATCACAATTACTCCTTAAAGTATAAACGACAAGATTTTTCCACTTATTTTCATTTAGGTACCGAATGAGATTTATATTATTTAGAATATAATTTTTTTCATAAATTAACATTTTTAAACATCTAAATTTTATGATGACATGTCAATGCACATGCACTATAATATATTAATCAACATTTCTAATAAAATTTATTAATTTTTATGTCCACATTTATATATCAAATATATAAACCGTGAAATTTATATATCCATGCATTACACAAGACTTATACTATCTAATAAATTAAGTTCTACATCACAAATATGTTACAACATAGTTATTTCTGTTTTATCACAAAAACGTGTATGAAAATGTGTTAAATGAGATAAATTTCGTGAAACAATTTCTTTTTAAAGTCTTGTATGAAACCGTCTCACGGATCATGTTCCATTAGACGGGTCAACCCATAACCCACATTTCCCAATTCAAATATAAATTGGTGGAAATAAGTTTGATTCATGGGTTAAAATGATCCGTCTCACACAAGTTTTTGTGTTATCGAAATCCATAAACAAAATTCTTTTTATCCTATTATCCAAATCTATTTTTAAAATTTTTTCTATTATAAATTGAATCATCTTGTATAAAATGATTCGTGGTACGATTTTTTTACGTGAATTTTAACAAACCCAAAGGATTTACTGATGAATCGGTTTGGATTCTAGACCCGTATGACGTCACCATGTTTTTCATCCACAGAAAAAGCTTAAAGAAAAAAAAAAATTTGACCAATTAAAGTAATCTTCCTCACTTTCTCTCTCCTCAGCACAGCAATGGCCGCGCTCGCTTCCACGCTCTTCTCTTCCACTCCGAAAATCCCGCAGTTGAACTCAATCCCCAAATTCTCGCTCCAAAAATCTCTGTCGCAGCTGAATCGCACCAATTTGATCACTCCGATCGTAGTTTCAGCTCTCCGCGACAAGTTTATCCGAAACAATTTTGCGCCGGAGCTCGATTCCAGCAATGGACTGAAGAAGCTTGTCGACTCGTTGTTCGTGCTCTGCGCTTCCATCGCTTTTTCGGCGTCTTTGTTTATCGCCGATGTTGATTCCGCGTCGGCTTTCGTAGTTACGCCTCCGAGGAAATTGCAGTCCGATGAGCTTGCTACAGTCCGCCTTTTTCAGGAGAACACTCCGTCTGTTGTCTACATTACTAATCTCGCCTCTAGGTACTCATTATTTTGCGTTTATATGTATAGTTTTCCTCGAAATCTAGCATGTGTTGGTTGTGTTTGTTTTTCTATTTTCCAATACTCTGTGTGCAATGAAATGTGTCTGGTAACTCACTACATTGTTATTTCTTTTTGATGTTCTAAAACCGTTTAATTGGTTTGGTTGTGTTCATACTTCGTTCATTGAGATCGAATGTTTCATAGTTCAACTGTCTAATTTTGACTGATTTTTCATCAGATTTAGTCAACGATAATGATGCCATAGCAGTTAGTGTAATGAAGAATCTGATAATTAGCACACATTCATTTGCCAGAAGAGATAATGTCTTCTAAATGGTGTTTCATCACATGTTCCAGGATGTCTGTGATACTTGTATGTGTATCAGATAACATTATTAATATGCACATACTGTGTATCAAAAGCATTAGAATATGAGGTGATACATTATTTGTAACAAATGATTCAGGTTGTTCATTTACGTGGTGTTGGTGGTGGTTCTAATTTGACTTGAATTGTTGGCAACTTGACATTGGAATTGATCTAGTGCATTTTCTTTTAGGCAGGACGCATTTACATTGGATGTGTTGGAGGTGCCACAAGGATCAGGATCAGGATTTGTTTGGGATTCGCTGGGTCACATAGTTACAAATTATCATGTGATTCGGGGTGCATCTGATCTCAAGTATTTTCATCATATCATTATCTTTTTGTGGTGCTGTTAATTAAACTATTTAACGAGCCTGTCGCTCTAGGCTTGTTTTTGCATTCTTTGATGGCTTTCTCTGTTGAATACCTTCTGGCACATATCTGGATATAGTCCAGCTGATTTGTGCTTTTAGTTATCTTGTTTCTTTGTGCTTGATAGTGCTCTAGTGCCTTTTGCATGTTTAGAAGGGCAAAATGATTGTTCTATCACTTATAATTTTATTTTGAATTGTGGATGAATTAGTATTGCTATGCTAGATATTTCTTGTATCTGGGAAAGAGTTGATGCATGTAGTCACTTTTTCAATTTTTTCAATATGATCTCTTTCAGACGAATTTTTGCTGGCTATGTCCAGGGTCACTCTTGCAGACCAGAGCACATATGATGCAAAAGTTGTTGGGTTTGACCAGGATAAAGATGTGGCTGTTCTGCGTATTGATGCACCAAAAGACAAGTTGAGACCTATACCTATTGGTGTGTCTGCAGACCTCCTTGTTGGTCAAAAGGTCTTTGCAATTGGAAATCCTGTAAGTGCAAGGAGCCCATTTTTTTTGTTCTACGGCATAAATGTCTTCCTTCTTGTGAGATTTTTCTTGTATTGTTTTCTTTTTGATTTTATCAAGTCTAAATTTTCATATATAGACTAGTGGAAAATTGTCAGCAGTGTGGGTCTTTTACTTCCTTGCTCATACCTTTCCCCTGTTTGGAGGTTCCATCTTCTTTATCCCCATATACCCTCACTGGCATCAAGGCTGTTTCCAACTGATTGAAATTTGTTTTTTGTCAACTTCTACTTATAAAATAAGTCCTGTCTGTTACTGATTCCCCATGCTTTCCTGTGCCATACTATCCTCCCTTCAATATCCTATAAAGTTCTATATAAACTAAGTCCTGTACTGATCGATACCAGATGGTTTTGTTACCAACCCAAGTCCTCCCTTCATGTCTTTTATGGCTAAACTATCCTTCCAGTTCATTATTTTGTCTGTGAATGTTGACTATTGTATTCCTGGAAATGGACAGAACATTACTTATGAGAGCAGGTGGACAAGCTTTGTCTATATGGACCATATCATATATCTATACTGACAATACCTTTGTGTTTAAATTTGTTTTGCTCCACAGTTTGGACTTGACCATACACTTACAACTGGTGTTATCAGGTACAAAACAGTAGTTTTAGTAATTTCACTAGTTGATATTGTCTACTATACTTGTTGTGGGTATTATATGACTCTAGATCAATGGTATATTCTCGCAAATGATTTTTTGTGTGTGTGTGTGTGTGTGTTTGTAGAAGGAAGCTGAACATTGCAGCAGACATCTAAAAAAAAATGCTATTTCTATTGTTTCACTTCCTCTAATAGCTTATCTGGTGAACATGATACCTCAATCTAATAGAACCCAATAATATAAGAAAAGAAAATGGCCACGCCTCACCTATTTTACTTTTGGTTTGCCATGTTTATAAATAGTAGAAGCATGGTTGGAACCTGCATGACACTATGTGAATCAAATGTTTTCCAACCTTTAGAGCATAACCTTTCTTCTGGATTCTGTTACTCAGTGCATCTGGCTTCGTCAAAGTATAAAAATTATCAAGATATTTTAATCGTGTACTCTTGTATCATATTGAGCTGGTATGGTATGTGTGACAAATTAAAGTTCTTGATTGTAGCGGGCTTCGAAGAGAAATCAGTTCAGCTGCAACTGGCCGTCCAATCCAGGATGTTATCCAGACTGATGCTGCAATTAATCCAGGCAATAGTGGAGGACCTCTTCTTGACAGTTCAGGGAACCTTATAGGGATAAACACAGCTATATACTCTCCTTCAGGTGCTTCATCTGGTGTGGGCTTTTCTATTCCAGTTGACACTGTAAGTGACTACTCTTGTATTTAGTAACTGGGGACTACTATATTTGGTGTGATACCTCACACTAACTGTTTAAGCTTTTGAAGAGTTCTTATTCCATCTTTTCCTTTTGTCCAGGTAAGCGGCATTGTTGATCAATTGGTGAAGTTTGGCAAAGTCACCAGACCTATTTTGGGGATTAAGTTTGCACCTGATCAGTCAGTGGAACAACTGGGAGTTAGTGGGGTTCTTGTCTTGGACGCTCCTCCAAAAGGACCAGCAGGCAAAGCAGTACGTCTACTGCTGTTGTATCTTTCAATAATATTGATTTTTGATGCATTTATAGCCTAAATATTTGAATTTCATCTCGCTTATAGGATTTTAGAAACTAACTGTAACTACTCTAAAAACCATGTACAGCTGATATTCACATTCTTGGTCCTGCAGGGTCTTCTATCCACCAAACGTGATGCCTATGGAAGACTTATCTTGGGTGATATAATTACTTCAGTTAATGGAACGAAGGTTTCTAACGGTAGTGATTTGTACAGAATCCTCGACCAATGCAAAGTCGGTGATAAGGTAAGTGTTGACAAAAGCACTAAACCATGTTGTCTATATATGTTTCCACAAAGAGGATTAATGGTCTTTATTAGCTAGTACTTGATGTGTAAAAGTCTGCATGCTATTTTTTTTTTTGGAGTTAGATTAGGCATCGTACACTTGCACAATATTAGATGTGAAATACATGTAATGGAAAGCATTGTTCTACTCAGAGTGCTTTATGCTGACTGATACTTAATGTTAACTGATTTTTTTATTTTTTTGAAAATGAACCACACAACGACCATTTAGGTCTAACTGAATGAAACGATGATCAAGTTTCTGAATGTTCTGCTTGCAGGTTATTGTAGAGGTGCTACGCGGTGATAAATTGGAAAAGATTCCTGTAATCCTTGAACCAAAGCCTGATGAATCCTGATGTGACAGTTGTTGTAATTGTAATGTTACTTCATGGCTGAAATGGTTATTGTTTTCTCTATCGTTTACCTTATTAGTGTTCCAAAATTGTACATAGTCCCGAGATGTAACTGCCAAGTCGAAACATTTTCCTCTGTATGTACAGCTATCATTATTCATAATATAAGGTCGCATTTACCTTTCTCCATTTATTTCTGATTTTAGGTTAAGTTACTTGAAGTTGGGTTTTGCTCGATAACTTTGGTTGATGTTGATTTTGTTAGCGTGCTTTTGACTATAATTTTACCCAACTTCTCTATTGTTAATATAGCTGCATGATCAAGGATAACTTTCTGCAACTCTAATTTCAGGTGATCATGGGAATATAACATTTTGTAAATGTCTTAATGTTTGAAGATGCAGGGATAATCAAGGACTTGAATTTCTCGCTACTCATGCAATTTTTACAAGATATGCACTATTGGCAGAGAGAATGATACAACGAAAGGAGTCACCATTGGACTTTCAGAAAGGACCAAAGGAACAGAGAAAAACGATCAGTTTGAATACGGTAATGTTTTCAGTTTCACAGAGATACAGGAGAAGAAACGCTGAAATCAACCCCCCAGAGCTCGAAAGTTCCTTTGACAAAATCATAGTAGCCAGCCTTGATGGCAAGAGTCCCGTTCACTAGCCCGTGTCTTACAAATGGATATGATAAAAGGTTCCAAAGTGAAACATTCACTGCCTCCTGTTACAGTTGGAAAAAAGGTAGTGTATAGTGAATTGATTGTTGTATATGCATCGTTACTTATCTTTGCTTGTTAAAAGCTAAGTTCTTGTTACCTTTTCACACAACGCGCACTGATCACCAAAAGGTGTATCTCCATGCTCAGCTATCACCTTGTCCTTTGCAGGTAAGCAGATTTTCACCCAGTCCTCGATGAACTCACTGAACGATTCAATTAGACAGCGCAATTTTTGACCAAATTATCAGATACACTATGAGCCCTATAAAGGTCGTTCTCCCTCATTTTTCTGATACTTAAGATTGTGGTTGCTTATGAGGACAGTCCTCAATTCGATACTTCTCTACCTAAATATAGAGTTTGAACTTGAGAAGAAAGCAGGCAACTTACGTGGAGGAGGATCCATCGAACGGGAAGGACATGAGCCCCTTGATACCACCGCAGGCGCTATGTCCAATCACTACAATTTCTTGTACCTGTGATTTATATTGGCATTGTCACTCACTTTTTACATTTTTCCAGCCTCCCAAAGTTTGTTGTAATACTCTAAAAGCTAAGAAAAGCTGAAAAGAAATCCTGTGATTTCACCTTCAGGTGCAGAACAGCGTACTCTACAGCAGCTCCAACTTCAGAGTATTTGGTCTGTAGCAGCCGAAACATTTCAAAAGAGCTCACATCAAACTGAAGGTTATTGATCAATGAAGTTTCTATTGAATTTTTATAAGACCTTGTCGTATGCAGGGACCATGTTAGCAATGTTTCGAACCACAAACGCCTCCCCCAGTTCGATATCCAGCACATGGGACGGACAAACACGGGAATCCGAGCATGCGAAGATCATATACTGTGTAGGAACAACTGATCCGTATCAATTTTAACAACATATCAGAAAATCTACAAAATATAGTTTCGACTAGTGAGTACCTTGGGACTTTGGCCTCTTGCAAGTACAGTGAACCTACCTGGTCTTTTGCTGAATTGTAGAGACAATATAAGAGAATTCATAATCATCCAACTTCGTCCTTTTCTTGTTTCAGAAATTGCTTGTTCATTTGAAAGTTTCGTGAGTCAACTTACTTGTATTTCTCTCCTTTGAAGGTGAGGAAGCCAGTTTTCAACCTTTGAACAGAGGGTGGAAGGGTTGCACTGCCATTTTCCGTCT
The DNA here is from genome assembly GCA_005771605.1 of Scutellaria baicalensis. Taxonomy (NCBI): domain Eukaryota; kingdom Viridiplantae; phylum Streptophyta; class Magnoliopsida; order Lamiales; family Lamiaceae; genus Scutellaria; species Scutellaria baicalensis. The sequence goes on from CM016723.1 coordinate 424,151, forward strand.
GCAACTCCGCTGTGATTTCATCGATTTTTGCAGCTGCCACAGGTGCTAATTCTCCCTTATCACTGCATATCCTATCTCAATCAACCAAACTCTTATTAACTAAACATCAACTATTGAACTTTCTGCGAATTTAAACCTTATAAGCTTTTGGAGTCCAGCTATGGCTTCCTTGTACGAGTCTTCTCTCTGCATTATTTTCTCCAAAATCAGTCCAATAATTCAAAAACACGAATTCTTCATTAGTAACCTGGCCTGATCCTTGAGTTTTAGGAAAGAGAACATTGAAGATGCGGATTACCAGTTTGGGGTGGATAATAGATGCTGGAGCAGCGAAAACGGGCTTGTCTCCGATGAGACTTGGTGGTGGTGGAGACGCGGTGGAAGTGCTCAGCCTGGCAGTGGCGGAGACAGGGCGGAATCTGGCTAATCGGGCTGTGGGTGGAGTGAGGAACCCATTAACGGTCGACATTTCGCAATTGGCCACAGGTTTTTTACTCTCTTCTCATCATCTATGAAAACAATCTCTCTAACATGCATGCATGCAAAAGACATAGGATAATGAAAGCGAAAGTTAGGTAAACCACAGCTTCTATTACACTTGCAGATTAGATATCTGAGTTGGAGATCTTGTTTTTGACCTCATTTTCCATCCAAAAATCAAGAATTAAGCATTTTTCCAATTATATGAGGTCTACTCTATAAATCATACTTATCAATTATCATAGTATTTGGTGGAAACACTTGTGTTTCAAGTCTTTTTGGTCTTCCCTGTTTTGACCTTTTAATTTGAGCTATGATTCTCTGCTTCATACTACTAATATGGAATTAAGGGTCACGTTTCTTTCTAGTGCATTAATTATTTATTCTAGAGTATCTTTTAGGTGAGACAGTCTCATGAATCTTGTTATGTGAGATAAGTTAACTCGTAACTCATACCTAGCAATTCGTATAAGAATTTATGAAAATGAGTTCAATTTATGAATAAAAAGGATCTTCTCACGAAAATTATCAATGAAACATTCTCACATGAGTTTTTATATTTCTTGTATCATTTTTGTGTTCCTCATAAAGTGAGAAATTATTTCATAGTAGATGATTTAAATTAAGGTAAGAAAAACAAACATTTTTTTTTAATGCAGCATTAATTTCTTAATGAGATATCATTTTTTAAGTGGTGATTTTGTGGAAATAAATGTGAATGGGCCATGAATAAGGAAAAGATAAGATCATATCTCCATTACTTGGTTCCAATAATGTTGCAGGTCTACTTCATCTCTATCATCCCCCCTCGGTCCTCCCCCCTCTTTTCTTCTGAATTAAAATAATTATTTTCTCAATGTGTTAGAAATTAGAATATAATGAGTAGGAAAACGTTAAAATTTCAACTGTGAGGAGTTTTTAACATGTTCACCGTTGACGTGTAATGATTTCATCCTCTCGTTATATGAAAAGTGAAATTAATTGAGAAATTAGATATCTGACACGTCAGAGGTGGACATATATTAATATGTTCATGGTGGATAGGACATCATAACTAATAATGAGTAATATATATTAGTTTGTTTTTCACAAAAACTTATATGATGCAGTCTCACGTTCGACTAATTTGTAAGACATATACTTATAGCTGTAAAAGATATACTTACAAGACTCACGCGCCTACACACTCCCCCACGCGCCTGTTACTCGTGCTGAAGTTCACCCAAATTCGTTCCAATAGACCTATTTTTATGTATAGTTAGACCTACATTTGTGTTATGTTAGACCTACCTTTAATGTTCGTATTTAAAAATTTTGAATTTGAAATTTCAATTTTTTTTTCAAAATATGTTTACTTCAAAATTAATAATATTATATTTCAAGTATTTAACATAAGCATACATGATAAAATATGTGTATAAATGAAAAGGAATTAAAAAAATTCATATATTTTGCATATATTTATTTATAAAATAAAAATATTATATTTAGTTATAATTATTCGAATATATTCGTGAATACTCAAATCAAATATGCTCATATTCGTATTCGGATAATATTTGAATGTGAAAAAATATCCTTATTCAAATACTTATTTGTATTTTTCGAATTCGAATCACTATATTTGAATTCAAATATCGAATCAAATCCAAAAGATTCGATTCTTTTACGACCTAGGCATGACTAGTTTGCCTTCTTGTCTTATAAGGGTTTATTTACCCATTATGGAATTGTTAATTAAACTATTCTTTGGTCTCTTGTACACCAGGTGCGCAAACAATTTGGATCGGATTTGGGTTGACCCGAATCTGCACACTTTTTTCTTTTTCTTTTTCTTTTTCTTTTTTGTATTTTTTTATGTTATATGGGTGTGATCTTTATATTATATAAGTGTGACACTTATGTATAAATGTAGTGACATTTATATACTCTAACTCAAAAATAAAAGGAAGAATTTTACCAAAATTTGTACATATTTACTTTTATGTGATATTAGTTGTACTTTTATGTAATAGTAGTTGTACCTTTATGACATATAAAATGCAACTAATATCACATAAATGTATGTTTATCTTAAAAATGCATTGAAAATTTTCTAAAAATCTTCATCTTTTCCTAAGTAATGGATTATAAAGGTCATGATATTTGTACCTAAAGGTCACAAAAATAAAACATAGAGGTCACAACAATACAACATAAAGGTTTCAACCTAAAGCGAAAAAATCTGAAAATCTTCATTTTTTCCTATTTACATAAAGGTCATAACATTCATATATAAAAGTAACACTTATAATATAACATAAAAGTTATATCCTTACAACATAACGGTAACACCTTTTAGTGAAAATAAAAAAGGGAAATTCAGATACACGGAAAAAAAAGAAGGAAAACTCAAGTGAATTGATCAGAATCGGACCTCAGTTGCACCAATTTAGAAGAATATGCCATTATATCAATTTTTAATTTGAGTAGTCTCAACTTTTGTTATTAAGGATAAAAAAGTGCTAGTATCATTTGAAAGTGGATGGAAAAATATATGATTCATCTAAAGAAAGGTAAAAAAGGCCACATGAAAAACAAAGTCCACTTTTTAGTGGGTGTAGACAATTCCATTTCTTACTTCAATTTATTTACCCATCCATAATGGGTAGGATTTAATGTATCACTCATTGATGTGCTTTCAAACTGTGCATATTATGGCGTGTATTTTATTATATGGGTTTTCTTGCACTATTCATATAATCAACAGTCTACCCATAAACTTAATAATTGGTCTCTAATGAAATCGTATCTTAAAGTTGCATTTTTTCAATCCTATATAAACTCAAAACAATGACTTAAAAGGGTTTTTATAAAAAAAATGTTGTATTTCTTTAATGAACTATAATTTAAGAGTCGGGTTTCCTCAATCCCACATAAACTCGAAACAAATACTCCCTCCGTCCCACCCAAACTTGCCTATTTGCCATCTTTGTTTGTATTAATCCAACTTACCAGCCTATAAATGGTAAAAAAAAAAAAAACCTCCTTAAAGCAAAAAGTATAAAAAGCAAAAAGTAAGTAAAAATTAAGAGTCAACTGCATTTTCTTAAACTCCGTGCCCAAACAATGTAGACAATTTCGATCGAGACGGAGGGAGTACCTCATAAAGGATCTCAATGAAGGCTGGCCCAATAAATGTTTTCGTTCTATTTGAATACATTGGAAGCTTTATAATAAAGTATATTAATACTTTATAACTAATCTCTTATTTTGATTTTCCTGATCTTTGTAATTATTTATATAGATTGTGTAATAACATTTAATGTATCATATCCAAAACGATATAATATATATATATATGTATGTCAATGTAAGTGACGAACCTAAAATTTTGTTTTAGGGGTAAAATATTTTATATCAAAACATTAACTAGATCGGAGGCTAGACTTTATATAGTAGACATTTTTTTCCGATGTAAGGATGAACTCTTATAAATTAATGATATAAATGAATTATAAAACTGCATATGAGATGGTCTCATGAACAGTTTTTGTGACATGGATCGTTTTTATCCATAAATTGATCATATTTTTACAAATTCATATATGAACTGTTAAGTATGAGTTATGAGTCGGCTCGTCTCAGATAACAAGATTTGTGAAACGATGTAAAATGACAAATGTCATATTAAAAAAAAAGAACAAGGGACACACAATATCTTAATCTTCACCACTACTTATGTTAATGATGCACATTCCATTCACTTAATCAACTTGTCCCTCCCCTCCACGTTTTCCACATTCCCATTTCCAAACTTTTAGAGACAAAACAATTAAGAAAGAAGAAAAAAAGTCTTCAACTATACATCAACACTTGTATTATTTGATGTATGTGAATGATGATGTTGCATTAATGTTGTATGAATGTGAAGTATGGTTGAGATAGTTGAAGAGTGTGTTGTGAAATTCTATTTGGAGTTCTAGTTAGTGTAATGATTGGATGTTCTTATCTTAATATTCAAGTCAATTTAGAACATCTAACTTCTTGAGTAGTTATTTTCAGGTGACGTGCAATTGATTTGTGTCATTTATTGACAAAAATACAATCATTTTGTCTACACCATTTCATTTCTTGTGTTGTATAGTGTCATTGAACAAATTGGAAATTTTCTTGATAAAAAAAATTAGCATGATGATTTGTTTTTGGACATGTAATATGACTCAGAGTCTAGATTTTTCTTTTTTTGAAATCAAATTGATAGATTATTCATCCTAGATATACATCATATATTTCAAGATTTCAAGTGACAGTGATAATAAAATTAGAAATATATATAAATTGTATCTTTTCATTTCGAAGTGAAAAGTAAATGTTAATCTTTGAATTTTTAATATCTTTTACCTCGACGCTAAACACTAAGTTTGTGTTTTTTTATATAATGAACCCTTGATTTCAATATATATCTGTTCGTTGAAGCTTGTTAGAATTTGATTTTGATTAATCCTGGATATGAGTCCGTTGTTGATTTAAAACAAAAAAGAAGTTATGTATAAAAATGGAACTTAATGTTATTTGTTCACCCCTTATTATTATAAACTATAGTTATATTCATTCAAACAATGAATCATAATGCTATTTATATTTATATTTTACTAGTGTAGGTCCCGTATAATATATGAAATTTTACACAAAAAATAAATTAAACTTAATAAAATTTGAAAATTTAAAATATTATTTATACACTAAAACTATTTATGAATTTTGCAATACATTAAAAAGTGGGTTTGAATTGTTAAGTGGGGGATTTATTTGATTTGTGTACATACAAGATAGTTCTACACTATATCTAAAAGAAGATAATTACTTCCTACTCATATCTAGAATCTATACAACAAGTGGCTTATTTAACATCTATGATCTATATGCATTAATGACTTATCTGATGGGTGAGAAAATATTGGCAGAAGTAAGCCTCACAATTTATTTTTGACACTAATTTTAGGTAGGCAGAATCTTATATACCCTGATTACAGATCTTAGATCCGTATCCATAGCGCGTGATGTTACACATGTACTCTTCAGGTATCATGTGTATATTCTTAAGGTATTATTTTTTCATGCATGTTAAAGTGTGGTATTAGATATATATTGTTCAGATATCACGTGCATACTCTTGAGACATCACTTTCTATTTTGTGATAGGTATTAGATATATACTCTTTGGGTATCATGTGTATACCCTTAATGTATTACTTGTTTATTCACTAAATGTATCGATTTTTTATTCTTTATGTAAGTAATACCTTAAAAATATACACGTGATACCTGAAGAATATATATCTAACACTATACAGTGATCAAGTTAGGGGCACCGTGCCCATGGTCACATAAGTTTCATTCTTTAATGTAACATTATAATTTTTGGGTATCTATATATAGAGATTATTCTTTTCTTTTTTGAGTAAGTCTTGTGTGAGACCGTCTCACGGATCTTTTTTCGTGAGACGGGTCAACCCATAACCCATACTTAGCAATTCATATGAAAGTTTGTGGATATGGATTCAATTCATGGGTAATAAGGATCCGTCTCACGGAAACTATCCGTGAGACCATCTCACATAAGTTTTTACGTTCTTTTTTTCTGAATTTTTTATTCTCTCTTTCTTTTTTTTCTTTTTTTAACTTAAAAGGTTAAACTTAAATGTCAATTTGTGTAATAAATATGGAAAGAGGAAAAATTAAACCAAACATCAATATCCAACTATAAATTGAGCTCTAATAAGTTGTTCTCTCAACTTCTTACCAAACTAAAAAAATTAATAATAATTGTATGTTGCTTTGAGATTAATCTGAATATATTTTCACCGACCATTATGGGAAACAACAATGAAATTACCTCTTAAATCTTGAGCCTTAATTAATTCTTCACCTCATCACTGCACATGATCTCATTTTAATCCTTTTTTTTTCGAGTAAGTCTTGTGTGAGACCGTCTCACGGATCTTTATTCGTGAGACGGGTCAACCCATAACCACACTTAGCAATTCATGTGAAAGTTTGTGGATATAGATTCAATTCATGTGTAATAAGGATCCGTCTCACGGAAACTATCCGTGAGACCGTCTCACATGAGTTTTTGCGTTTTTTTCCCTTTCTTTTCTTGTGATAATTTACTGTTTCATTATAATTGTTTTTATTGATGCAGAAAGCACGAGAAAGAACACAAACGAGGGACTTTTCGAAGTGGGTTCATTGGATTTTATAACAATATTTTAGGATGTAATCGAGTTCGCAAAAACTCATATGAAATGGTCTCACGGATAGTTTCCGTGAGACGGATCCTTATTACCCATGAATTGAATCCATATCCACAAACTTTCATATGAATTTTTAAGTGTGGGTTATGAGTTGATCTGTCTCACGAAAAAAGATCCGTGAGACGGTCTCACACAAAATAATATCTCATTCGATTTGTGCTCTCAAACCTAATTAAATTTCATCCTGATTTCGATTAAATATAATGTTTCGTATTTGAACAAGACATTTTCAACTTAATTACTTACATGAATTGTTTAAAGTTTGTCATGATTAATCGATTAGAAGTGCTCAATAGGACTGAATTCGATTACCTCTTCTTCTTTTTTTTCTTTGACTAGATATTTGTTAATCTCACTTTTATATGAGAAAAATTGTATTTTATCTACCAACTTAAGAAAATATATTTACCTATTTTTCAATTATAATACTAAAATACTCTTAGAAAGTGCATAACAATTGTTTGGTTTGAATCTTTTAATCTTTGCCTGAGAGCAAAATATTTTATGCAACTGGTGCATAGATCTAGGATTCATGCACCCGGGTCGACCCGCCTCACGCGCCCAACGTGCTCTCACACGCCCCCATGCGTCTGGTGGATGCGCTCAAACCCACCAAAATTCGCTTAAGGCATTCATACCCTCATGTTATGTTAGTGTTACCCGTGTTATCCTCACGAAGGTAACACTAACATAACATGAAGGTAACCCTAACATAACATGAGGGTATGATTAACATTTTAGTTCAGTGGTTTTAAACTAAGAGTATGAAATCTGGAGATGGGGTCACATTAACATAACGCGAAGGTAACCCTAACATAACGTGAGGGTAACGACCAAAACACGCGAAAAAAGTAAAGAGGCACGGCCAGCCCAGCCCGCACGCGGCCCAGTTGCACGGATCACACATCCATACAACTGGTGCATAGGAGAGTAACTCTTATCTGAGGGATATATAATACTATACAACGACATTTCTTGTGGTGGAAAACTTATTTATTGTATATGTAAATGGCAAAGAAACCATGCCAACTATTAATTTTTCCATCATAAATAAATGGACATGCTACCTCACAAAATATTTTACACCATGTTTGTACTCAATTTTAGTGGAGTGAGAATCCACTACTACACTCCTAATCTGTTACAATATTAATTAAAATGTATTATAGAGTTGGTTAAAAAGATAATGAAATTTTCAGTGAAATATTAAAACATTAAAGACAATTTTTGATAGCATATTCTCCAAATTATTGATTTTGATAAATCCCCTATTAACAAACATATAGTAGTACTGAATAATTGAAGAATTAAATATCACAAGACCTATTCCTATTACGGTTACGAGAGTAGTTTTACACATGAACGAAAATATCGCGATATATCGCCGAAATATCGCTAAAATTGAAGGCTCGATATAAAAACGGGGTGTTTTTTTTCGTCAAAATGTCGTCGATATATTGGCCCGTTTCCGTTCGAGTTTCTGTTTCGGTGAGTTATAGGTATAAAACGTCGGATTTCACCGAAATATCATCGGTGATATTTCGGTGAAATATCGTTTTCGTATATATATATATATATTAACAACAATAATGAAAAATATCAAAAAAATATGTATATAAAAGGAAATTTTTTGAAAGTTCAAGAAAAGCCATCGCACCTTCAATCCGTAAATCCGTTCCTACATTTATTTTTACATTTTTCTCCAAATCCCATATACGAAAAAGATTACGTATAAAAATTTTTATGAGATGATTCATATTTGTTTATATTAAATCATTTGTAAATTTATTTGTGGATTGTGAAGGGTGGATTCCATTAGAGAATGAAAAGAAAATTAAACTTAAATTTTATGATTTGAAAATAACGATCGTCTTGAATTTGGAAGATATCACCACGTCTTATATATTAAAATCTTATATGCAACTAACAATTATATATTGAATTTGTGACATAAATTAGTAATTGTATTGCATTATCCATCGATGGACACGTGTCTACCATGGGTGGATGCACGACATATATATATATATATTAAGTGTTAATGTGTATTTATAAATAATGGAAATTTATTCACATAAATAGTTCAATAAAAAATGAGTAAATTCGGTTTTTCAATAATAATTTATTCCCGTTTTATAAAATTGGCGTACTACCCAACGAGCAGGAGGTACAAACACTTTGATGCAGGTTTCTAGAAGGGCGGGAAAGTCCTGCGCGTACCGTTGACGTTAGCAAAAAGCCCTACAATGTCTTGCCTGTACGGTAGATACGATTTCTTCTTATCCCCTTCCTTCATCGCTCTGTTCCGTACGTAAAACGCCGCGTGCGCTGACGGCGGAGCTCCGGCGGCGGCGACGGCGGGGTTAGCCGCCTGTTTCGTCGCATCGCTTGTTTTCTCCGGCTTATCTTCCCGGTGTAGCTTCGGAGTCAGAAACACGAAGCTCTCCTTCCCGTCGCTTTTGCTCCGCCGCGACAAATCTCGAAGCTTCCACCGCTTCGAACCGGATCCGGTCGATTTGCTCTTCTTACACCGGCTAGGCAGCGGCGGCTCCGCCGTTCTCGGCCGCCACACGCAGTACGTCTCCGCCGGAATACTCTCCAACTCATCGGCTTCCGACGAGGAACACGACGGAGGATTATAATCACGCTCGTTATTGTCCTCCTCAACGAAAAGCTGATTCAGCGAGATCACGGCGTTAGACTCCGATTGCGGCGGCGCGATGTTATCCATAGAGCTCGACTCGCCATCGCTTCTCAGCAAATCGCGGTTAAACACGGGGAACACCGGCCCGATCTGGCCGTCGTATAAGTACGACTCCTCCGCCGCATCCAAAGCGAACTCGAAATCGTCGTCGCCGCCGTGCTGCGATGCCCCTCCGGCGACTCTCACGGCGGTCTCCGCCAGTCCGTCGGAGGAGTAGCTGTTGAAACTAGGGCAAATGCAAACATCCTGGTGGCCGTCATTCATTGCGGCGCCGATCTCAATCACCTATGCAATGTTCGAATTAAACACACACACACACACACTATATATGTACATGTGGAAAGAGAAATGAGAGGAACGAGGAGAGAGAATAGGACGAGGAGAGAGAATAGGGATATGATTGAAGAGGAGAGAGAGAAAGAGAAGAGGGAAATAAATAGTGGGTTAGCTTGGGTCACACGATTGATGCGCTCACTGCACACGTGTGCCTCTACAATTTAATTCGAGTCCCGCCTATAATGCCTCTCCTAATTATTACCTTCACCTTCTCCTTCCTCACCAAATAAATTGAAAATTTTATTCTAATTTACTTTTCTTCTAGAACAATTATTTATATATATATATACAACAAAATGTTAAAATGTTCGTGGTGGATACCTCTTAATATCTCACCGCTGACGTGTAACGATCTCATCCTCCGATTGCAGAGGAAGCAAAATTGATTGATATATTGGATGTGTGACACATAAACGGTGGGAACATATTATTGTGTTCTCGATCAGAATTGACTCGAGTCGGATTTTTCAAAAAAAATTGGAACCCCATCCTCTTCTCCTTCGATGTAAGTCATGCAACATGTAGTTTTGTGTGTATATATTGAATAATATTTTTCTATGTATTAAGTAATACTTTGGTGTATGAGTAACACTTGTGTGCCCGAGGGCACGGTGCCTCCAAATTAATCATCATATGGTGTTAAATATTTACTCTACAGGTATCATATATATACTCTTCAGGTATCACATGTATACTCTTATATACATATGATACATGTAGAGTATATTTATAACACCAAGAAATATAACACATATATAGTATATTTATAACACATAAAGAGCATGTATATAACACCTAGATCCGTACCCATATGTGCCATAGGGGCATATACGTTTTTGCCTTGGTGTGTATATATATATATACACACACACATATATACACACTACATAATATAATATAAAATTATTATATGAATATGTAAAAATATTATCTAATACACAATAATATTACATAATTTCTTATATTCGACGATCACACAAAATAAGATACGTGAGACGATTTTACACAAAACTCACCCTACAAACAATCTAAGGATCATATCGGTTCAATTTGTTACAATATTGTTGCTCTAATGTGGATCTTCAAACCAAGAATTGACATAAAAACTAGTCTAACAGTTTCAAAAATAGTTTTCGTTTGACAAATCATTTTAACTCATAAATCAAATTAATTTTCACTAATTTATATGTAAAAAGTGAATTATGAGTTGTAGGTTAACACATCTCAAATAACATGATCCGTGAGACGATCTCATATAAATCTCACTCAAAAATTAATAGAAGAAAAGCCATATAAATAAATTGATCAAAAAGAGTTGAAAAATCGGGTATTTAAAAATCTTTTTAGAAGGAATTAATCAATATTGAAGTAGAATTTTAAAACATGTGCTAAAGTGTATATTTTTTCAATGATTTTTTATATTTTAATATAATGTACAGGATATTATAATACATGTACGTAATGATACTGAAAAATCCAAAGGACAAAAAAGAATATAAGAATATAATTTTTATTTTATAAAATACACATTAAGATATGTTATGAAAAAGAGTGACACTTGTGTGCCCCATGGGCATGGTGCCCCCAAATTAATCATCATATGGTGTTAAATATATACACTACAGATATCATGTATATACTCTTTAGGTATCATATGAATATTCTTATATACATATGATACTTGTAGGATATATTTATAACACCAAGAAACATAACACCTACAGAGTACATATATAACACTTAAAGAACATGTATATAACACCTAGATCCGTGCCCCTATGTGCCCCGGGGGCATATAAGTTTGCGCCTATGAAAAAATGTACGCATGATAATAAGTAGATGACCATTTTTAATTGACAATATCAAACATAATAAATTAAAGGGATTAATCACCAAACTTATATTTATTATCACAAAAACTCATGTGAGACCATTTTATGTGTGACGATTCTACAAAACACATACTTACAACAGAAGATGTCATACTTATTATTGTCAAATACATGATTATAAAACTCATGTTTATACCTATAAAATCATATTTATAAAACACATATTTATATCTATAAAAAGGCATATTTTAATCTTGTTGCACGTGAGACGGTATCACAAGAGACCAACTCTTTATTTATATATTTATTAAGGATTTTTATTAAGTTGTTACTAAATATCAATTACTTATTGTAATTTATCCATGTAGGTGACGTGTATAGTGGCTTATTGTTATGTAATAAAAATGTGTGATTCAAAAAATGAAAATTGAGAAATTATCATGATAACATCCACTTTCTTTAATGAGATAGTAAAACCTAGATATGCTAGAAGCCAAATGGTCTATTTTGTAGAATTTAAGTGCAACGTTATTTTCCCACAATTTAATAAATGCTACTCCCTCCGTCCCAATCGAATTTGCCTACTTGTCATTTTCGTTTGTCCTAGTCAAATTTATCAGTCCATAAATGATAATGAAATTATAAAACAAAACGTATAAAAAACATTTTTTTAATAAAAAAGTAAGCAAAATATAAAGCAAAAGGTATAAAAAAATATTTTTTAATCAAAAAATAAGCAAAAAGTAACCTAAAACAACAAGTCAACTGCATTTTCTTAAATTTCGTACCCGGTCCAGGTAGGCAAATTGGATCGGGACGAAGGTAGTATCAAATAAAAGGAAAGATGCAAGACATCTAGAACACATTAATTAAAAAATAAACATGTCACACGTGACGTGGATAGTTGTAGAAAAAACACCAATTAATTTATTTAATACCTTTTGTGACGTGGCATGTTTGTCCCCTATATGTCTCATGTTATTATATTGGGCCTGTCTATATTTGTTAGAAAGCTATGGTATTGGGCTCATCTACTTAGAATCATTAGGCCCAATATGCCATGTAATTTGGGCCCATGAAAAGCCAATTTAGGCCCAAATATTAGTGAAGAATGAGTAGGATATGGATCAGGGATCAATAGATCCAATGGACCAGATTTCTCTCTCTCTTTCCATTCTTTTGAGAAATAACTATTGAGATTTTTTTAAAAAAGAATTCCATGATTTACAAAAACACGTGTTTAAATATATGGAATTCTTTTCAAAGAATAAAATTCAAATTGTGGAATTTATTTAAGGACATTTAACTTACAAAAATTTAACATATAGAAAAAAGAAAAGAAAAGATAAACATATATTAAACAACATTTGAAATCATGTTCAACTACAAACACAACATATATTTCAAAAATGAAATAATATATAAAATATACCATATTATATGCAAATGTTAAACTAATTATTGAGCATGGGATAAATATCAAATATAATCTTTTTTTCTTTATACCAAGTGTAAAAAGTTCATAAATATAAATAAATTTCAATATCTAGTAGATGGCGTTCCTTATAAAATATAGAGTGACACTTGTGTGTCTTAGGGGCATGGTGCCCCTAAATTAATTATCATATGATGTTAAATATATACTCTACAAGTATCATGTATATACTCTTCAGGTATCACATGAATACTATTATATACATATGATACATGTAGCTAGGGTATATTTATAACACCAATAAATATAACACCTATAAGTATATTTATAACACCTAAAGAGCATGTATATAACATCTAAATCTGTGCCCCTATATACCTTAGGGGCATATAAGTTTTTGCCTAAAATATATGTAATGAACTCGTATATATTAAAACATATATACATGGTCATACATTAACTTTTAAAACACAACTAACCTTTAGACTGTATTAATCCTACATTCATATTATATCTACATTCATATTATATTAGTGATGCCTTTATATATAATAACATATCAGATAAATACTTTAACTTAAACACAAAAAAAAAAAAAAAAAAAAAACCCCTAACATCGACTCAATTTGTACATGCATATTTTTATGTGATATTACTCATAAATTATATAATAATATTTATACAATTATAACAACATATTGTATGCTTCTGGTGGGGAAATCGTTCCTTATTCCAGGTAATTATAATATATGACTAACATAACTAAGGGTAATTTTGTAGTACACCTACACCAGAGTTTTTTACTGTAATAATTTTTTTTAAGGTAACTTTTTGAACTTTGACCTATAAGAGTTGTGGGCTTTGTAATATGTATGAACTGTGTAACAACTTTTGGTACCTTTGGACAATAGGCTGCAATGCCTTGATTTATGTATTCTGGGCTATAGAATACATTGTGTGCTTTACATTTTATTTTGGGGTGTATTTTGGACTATGAAATACATTGTGTGTTTTACATTTAATTTTAGGTCGTACGAATTGTACGCTGTAGAATACTCATTTATATAAAATATAAATCTTTGTTACAAACTTATTTCATTTGCATAGATCATACCTAATTTAATAAATAGCAAAACTTGTGTGAGACCGTCTCACGGATCTTTTTTCGTGAGACGGGTCAACCCATGACCCACACTTAGCAATTCATATGAAAAATTGTGGATATGGGTTCAATCCATGGGTAATAAGGATCCGTCTCACGAAAACTATCCGTGAGACCATCTCATATGAGTTTTTGTGTTTAATAAATGATAAAACATTAACAACCATTGTGATGAAATTGAAATTAATTATTAATATATTTGAGATATACTAATATGTTTTGATCATGAAGTTAAAATATATTTCATAATAAAATTAGTTTTATTACGTGTTTTTTTATCGATGGTAAGAAATCCAATTCATGGGACATTGGTTACATGCTATTTTAACAATTTGATGTAAGTGTAACCATTATAACCTTGCATGCTTTTTTAAACAAGGACATTGGTTATATGCTATTTTAACAATTTCATATCACTGCAACCATTTTAACCATGTTATACATTTTAATCATGTTATACAGTGCAAACATTGTATGTGCAAGCATTGTATTTCAACCATACATTATTGTATATTTTGACCCTGCAACCATTAGATTGAAATATTTAATATATTTCAGATATATTAATATGTTTATTGCCCCACAATTTTAATTTTAATTCACGAATGTTTTAATTGTATATTGATTTATATATTTACATATTACCTCACAATTTTGGATGTAATTATTGCAATATATAAACGAGCCATATATTGTTTTGCAACCAATGTTATGAATTATAGATGCCCCACAACCTTTATTTTAATTCACCAAGTTTTACCATCGTATATTGTATATATTTACATATTACCCCACAATTTTGGATGTCATTAACATTGCGTGATACCATGCAACAAATGTTATGAATTGTATATTGCCCAACAATTTTTATTTGAATTCATCAATGTATACATTTGAATGTCATTAACCATTGCATGATGTCATTGATAAGATACAAAACTAGTTTGTATATATTGCATATTACCTTCACAATTTTGGATGTCATTAACGCATTCTATTTTATCATGAACGGGTCATAGGATATTGCTTGCAACCAATGATATGAATTGTATATTGTCCCACAATTTTTATTTTAATTCACCAATGTTATCTATGTTGTATATATTTGTATATTATAGTTTGTATATATTACGTATTATACTTACCATTAGTGATTTGCAATGCATATTCCAAGTGATATAATGCAATGTAATTCATAACATTGGTTGCATGGTATCACGCAATTGATATAATGCAATGCATCGTATTATGCGTGATGTTATTGCAATGTATTGTACTAACAAAAATAAAAGAGTGACACTTGTGTGCCCCGGGGGCATGATGCCCCCAACTTAACCTATTATATGGTGTTATATATATACTCTTCAGGTATCATATGCATACTCTTTAAGTATCATATGTATACTCATATTTACATATGATACCTGTAGAGTATATATGTATAACACCAAGAAATATAACACATATAGAATATATATATATATATATATATATAACACCTGAAGAGTATGTATGTAACACCTAGATCCGTGCCCCTATATGCCCCAGGGGTATATAAGTTTTGTCCAAAATAAAAATGTATACAAACCATTTTCTTTAATTGATACATATCATTTTAACCGTTCACAATGAACTATGCATAATAATTTTTTGGATGACTTGCAGCAATGCGTTGATGCATTGCAATTGAATGGAATGTCTTACACTATAAATGAATATTTTCCCACATAATTTACATTGCACTATTGTGTAATATAACTGAGAGAAGAATTATGAGGAATTTGTATTTTATTGATATAAAGTCTAGTATATATATACATTTGAAGATCTAAAATAATATTTTATTGGTGAATTTTGAGAAATGTTTACGTTGAGAGTGCATTTTATAAATATTCATAAAATACATAATATATTTTAATATACATAATTAAGTTTATATACATAATATATATTGTGATAATTATGTTTATATACATTAATCTCAATTAATGTATATATTATGATAATTAAGTGTATATGTGTGTGTAAATATATAAGTAATTTAGGATCATATTTTAATTAATTAAGTAAAAGACTAAAGTAGTAATATTACATGTAAAATAATGTTTTTAATTTGTTATTGGGTGTGTAAAATTATAACACCCCAAATAAAATAAAACTCCAATTTTAAATCATGAGAATTGTGATGAGTTAATTCAGGAAATAAAATTCAAAGAGTGAGTCTTATGTGAGACCGTCTCACGGATTCCATTTCGTAAGACGGGTCAACCCGACCTGGTCAACGGTCAAAGTCAACGGTCAACGATCAAAATCAACTGTCAAAAGTCAACGTCGGTTAATAGTTGGTCAACGCCGGTCAACGTCGTTGACCAAAAGTATTACATGTCATGCATAAAAGTATTACATGTCATATATAAAAATATTACATTCATAATGTAATACTGTTATTCTACTCACATAATACTTCTATGTATATGATGTGATACTTTTAATTAGTATTATGTACTACATATAAAAGTATTACATGATATATATAAAAATATTACTTGTTGATTTCAACAGTGTTACATGTTGCACACAAAAACATTACATTATGAGAGTATTACTTGTTGATTTTAATAGTATAACATGTTGTACATAAAAGTATTATATTTGTGTTAGACAACATTTTTTTATATATCATGTAATACTTCATAGTATTACATCATACACATAAAATTATTACTTATTGATTTCAATAGTATTACATGTTACACATAAAAGTATCACATGATGTATATAAAAGTATTACTTGTTGATTCCAATAGTATTACATGTTGCACATACAAGTATTACATGTTGCACATAAAAGCATTGCATGATATTATGTTCTTATAATGTTGTAGTACTTTTGTGTGTATTAGGTAATATACTTTTATATATCATTTAATACTTCATAATGTAATACATTCATGTATATTACGTGATACTTTTCTATAGATCGGATAATACTTTTGTGTTATATACATATAATGTATAATATATTACAAACATATTAGATGATATATAGAAAAATATTATCTACTCCATATAAAAGTATTGCATATTTTCATACATTCCAACCAAATCCAAAATCATACTATTTTACAAAAGTATTACATAATATATTGAAAAGTAATACATGAACCACACAAAAGTATTACATAATTTCTCAAAACTTTGTCACACATGATATACATTAAAGTATTACATTATAAAAGTAAAAGTATTACATTCATAATGTAATACTTTTATGTATGTTGTGTACTACTTTTACATATAATATGTAATACTTTTGGTCAACGGCGTTAACCGACCGTTGACTTTGACTTTGACCATTGACTTTTGACTGGGTCGGGTTGACCGTTTCACAGAATGGGATCCGTGAGACGATCTCATACAAGAATTTGTCAAATTCAAATCCGTCTTTACATAATTTAGATTTGAGTCGAAAAATCAATTTTGATAATGGGGTTACGTATAAAATATTTCAATACACTTACCATAAAGTTAATTACTAATTTTGAATAATTTAAGTTGGCAAAACAGATAAAATAGAACGTTAATAGTAAACCAAGATATCAGTTAATTTTTGGCACAACTAAAATTTATATATGGTGTTAATTGGTTTAATCCAATTTTAGTTAATGAGGTTGGATTCCATAGATAATTTTTATAAGAGGATTCATTTATCCGTAAACGTACAAAAAAAAAAAAAGATGTCGACCCATATAAGAAATATCCTAAATAATTTAATTCAATATATAATTAAATCTCGATCCAAGAAGATATAATTCCGAACTCGATTCGTAGTCCAAATCCAGATGTGTAGAGTGGAGGGTGAGTCACCACCCAAAGCCACACACCCTCCTAATGAGCGACACCTCATCACTCTTTGTCTTCTCTCCCATCACCCTCTCTCTCCTCACACAAAACTGATAGATTATCAAAGGTGGCACAGTCATCAACTCACTTTTCTTCTAAACTATTCCCTCCGTCCCTGCCATCTTTGCTTACTTTCCGTTTTTGGTTGTCCCAGCTAACTTTGCCAGCTCAAAAATGGCAACAAAAAAATTACGAACTTACCCCTCAATTTCTTTCATTTTACTTACTTTACACTCAAAAAACACACATTAATTACAAAACTGCCATTCAAAAATATTAAAATAACACATCACATCAAAGTCAACAGTTTTTTTTTAGGATTCATGCTGGTCAAGGGTGGCAAAGATAAGGGGGACGGAGGTAGTATAATATTTGAAGAATCAATTGGAAAAGAGGGGGAGATGACATCCTATTCTCTTGCTCGCACCCATCACCGTCCAATTTTTCCTCCGGCGCACACTACCTCATTCCGGCGAGCGAAAGACCCTGTCCTATGTACGGTCTCAGAAGACCCAATCATCCCCATCTTCGTCGTGTGTTAAAGGTGGAAGTTGACGGCATTTCTCTTTTTCTCTCCCTCCCGTCTGTGCTCGCAGCCGCAGTCTCGAAGCTGAGGGCTAGTGCGTTTTCTCGCCGGCACCGCTGATGAGCCTGCTGCCGGTCTGCCGCTCGCAGTAACGGGTAGGGTGAGAATGTTATGCTTTGTGTTGTTGCGCTTGTGTGTTTGGTGTGTGAGTTTTGTGTGGGTGCGGCTGTTGTCAATTCAAATAGGGAGTCGCGGCGGCGCCATGCGCGTGTGCAGGTGAGCAGAATGGTGGGGGCGCCGCCGTGAGGAGGGTGAGTGTGTGCTGCTGTGTATGGGTATGTGTGTAATTGTGTGTGTGTGGGTGCTATTTTCTGAGCAAGAAGAGGGGTGGCGCCACCGCGGATGGTGGCGCCGTGCAACGCTGGTGAGAGGAGGGCGGATGCCGGCAGCAGCAGGCGTGGCGGCGGAGCAGTTTTGGGAGGGGGCGGCGGCTGTGCAGGGGGATAGGATTTGGGGCTGATTTTTGAGAATTAGGTTAATGTTAGGGACCACAAGAAGAGGGGTGGCGCCACCGCGGATGGTGACGCCGTGCGACGCTGGTGAGAGGAGGGCTGCCGACGGAGTAGTTTTGGGAGGGGGGCGACGGCTGTGCAGGGGGATAGGATTTGGGGCTGATTTTTGAGAATTAGGTTAATGTTAGGGACCTTTGTGCAATTTTGTCATTTTTGCTGAATTATTAATTAAGCCCTTAATTTCAGCTTATTGCATTTCAACCTTGCAGGTTTTAAGTAACTTCAGTTCAGCCCTTGAATTTATGTTATATTGCAGTTTGACCCCAGAACTTTACATAAATTATATTATGACCCCATTTTTCAACGATAAGTATATTTTTGTATTGTACCACGTTATAGGTGTTAGTTTTAATCCCCAATTGACGAAAACGATGATTTAAGCTTCAAACAGGAAAAAATCCTAGTTAGGGTTACGAATACACTTTTATCTCAGCATCTTCCGTTATTATCGTATCTTAGGAATTTAATACTCTATATATATTCCATAGACTTTTAAGTTAGAAACTAAGCCGATCCCTAATATTTGTAGGAGAAACGAACAAGGGACAGGAGTAGGAATGCGTACTAAACGGACAAACTTTTGAACAAGATCGAGTAATATCCAAGGTGGGCGTAAAATCTTATCAACGTTCTTAATTATACAATTAATTATGTGAATTTTGTGTATTACGTGACTTTAAATTCAGTAAACAAGTGAAGTCGATTTCGAGTTGAACGTCGTTACTATATGATTGATTTTCAAGTAAATTATATGGTTTCAAAGGTTAATGATTTCAAGGGATACAAATGCGACGGGTTTCATATGGTGAAAAATCGGGATAATACTCGTACAAAAGGGGTTTCTTTAGAAACCAATACATGGCAAAAGATTTGTTTTATCTATTTGAATTTGTCGTGAATTATATGAATCTACGTGAACGTGATTAATGTGTACTATGTGTTATGTGAGAAACATTATGTGAAACATTTAATTGCGTATGCGCTTTCTACGCCAAGTAGGGTATTCTTCGGAAACCCAGCAACAGGGGTGTAAAAACCCGTAGGGTCGGCTTGGGGTACGGATAAATTTTCTTCGGATATCTATCCACGACAGTTTTCAAGGGACTACTCGGGAGTCCGCAACGTGTAATATGTATATGTATATGATATGATTAAGATACTATATGTATCCCCTCCACCGTGCAAATGAACCCCGCTGAGTGTTTTCTGGCACTCACTCCTATGTGTAAAAATGTTTTCAGCTTAAAGTATCCAGGATGTGGCGTGCGAGCAGTGAATGTCGGTAGTCGATATTATCAAGGTCATAGTAGATTTTAATAAAGAAGTTTATTTTGTAAACTTCAAACATGTGTATTTATGTGAATGTTTATTCGATCGCTCTTTTCAATATAATTAAAAATGGGTATGGAAAGAAATGAATTTCAAGAAAATCGTTTTCGCTGCATTTTCCCAAAATTCATATTTCATAAAAATGTTTTATGGATTAATATTTCACAGTTATTCCTGGATTTATTTATCTTTATTATTATTGAAAGGGACAATTTCTAATGTACGTAGCGTCAAAGCAGGATTTTAAAAAACGGGGCATTACAAAAATAGTAAAATTAATCCTCACTTCAAATTATTCAATCAAATAATTATTCAAATTATTTAGTTAATGATTTAATGAGGTGTTTTTCAAATTATTTATGTTAAAATTACAATTTTTTTTAAAAACGGGGCTGGTGAGGCGAACCCGCCCCGAACGGGGTGGGCATGGGGTGAAAGCTTCTGACCCGGGACGGGGCGGCGGGTAGTAGGCACAGGGCGGGTCTGGGTAGTTAACTACCCACCCGACCTGCCCCATTGTCATCCATAATGTAACTATTGTATATTACAATAAAATGTATCAAATATGGATGTCAAATGAATCGTCGTCGAACAATGCATAATACTAGAATAAGTGAATTTGGTTTTATGGATAATAATGACTGATAAATGAAATTTTAGGAGAAAGAGGATTTAGACTCATTATCTATGATATTATACTATTTTGGGAATCACAAAAAGTTACTGTAGTAAATATTGAAAAAAGGTAAAAAAAGGTAAATGAGAAATGAATGGTCAGGATTTAAGGTTTTCAAATCTAATGGACAAAAATGACTGATAACCTGGTGTATTAGGTGTACTACAGAAGGACTCCATAACTAAAATGTGAGAAAAGTAATATGGAATGTCTAAAAGATGTGTTAAGTACAACAACAACAAAAAATCAAAAAATACGTAGAACTAACATAAAATAAAAGTACAATACAAAGAGTGAATTTGAGTGACTTTGTGCACATTCATCCAGGTGCATGGGACATGTATATAACACATTTTCGAATACATAGGTCGATTCGAGTGCATGGATTCTGGATCCATGCAATGTGTTAATAAAAGTTCGTGTATATGTTAACTACACCATTTCTTCTCCCAAATATATTATATAAAATGTATTAATATTAATATAATCCAAACACCATTTCTTCTCCCAAATATATTAATATTAATATAATCCAAAAATATAATATCCCCAAAAATAGCGGAAATAAAACCAAACATCTCATACAAATTAATCGGCGGTTAACAATTAGAGAATGAAAATTAGAGGTTAACATTTCATTCTTTTTCTCCAACTTTTTGTGAGAAATTATTCCATTCCAATCCAAGCATTTATGGAACTACGTGGTGAAGATTCATTCAATCGTGTACCTCAGATTGCAGAGCTTGTACCTATCTAATGGTGATTCTCTTCTCATCGTCTATGGCGGATTATCAAAACCACGACGTTTTCTTCTTCTTCTGCTGTTAATAGGGCCAGAGTCTGTAATTCAACTTTTTTCCGAAATTATCCGGCCTGGAACCCTAGGTTTGCTGACATTGTCACTGTTAAATGAAAATTTACGTTGATGTTTGTTGCCTTTTTTTGGTGTTTATTGCATGGCTTCTTTTTGCTTTGATTTGTTTGATTTAACAGAAATATGTAAGTGTTCTGCATCGGTAATACTGGGAAGCTCTTTTTTTGTTTTTGGTTGAGATTTTTGTGATTTAGTTCTTGAATTGGCTGTGTTGTTGCAAGTGAGCATGCTGGTTTTTTAATTCTGAATTGATGGATATTATTATTTTTTTAATATGAATTTTGATATCATGTTGGAGTGTTATTTGCTCGTTTTGATGCTAAAGGCAAAACTGTTTTTTTTTTTTTTTTTGTTGATTGCTTATTGCTTGGAAGTACAGCCCTATGAATTGGATGTGATCTTTATTGAGTTTGCATATATGAAGTCACTGGTTTAGTGAGTTGCCAACATTCAGTTACTTGGTGCTGAATAATAACGCCACCGAAAACAAAGTATGAAGAATGAAATTTTGTGTAAGTTTGAGAATGCTTTTGAGGAGTGAGTTACGCGGGGAGAAATTTTCAAACTTTGTATACTGATGTATAATAAACATTCAAAACCTTTCTACTAAGTTGCATATTTCATTCAATCTCTCTCATTCCTGTTTTCCAACAGCAAGATGTGATCTATCCACCTAACAGTTATTATTTGAATTATGGAGGTATAAAAAAATTTGCCAAGTTGGATCATTCATTATTTGATGGAATTCTGTAATTATCGAGTTAGGAAGTTTCCTCAGAAGAGTGGAGAATGATCTCTTATTTAAATTCATGTGCCATTAATAGGCTGAAGAAATAATAATTTCCTCATAAGTTTTGAAATACTATCTTTTTCATCTACAGGTAAGAAGGGAGGCTAGATTGATGACATGGAAAATCTCAGTGGCTGACAGTTACATTGGAGATTGATTTTAGTCAAACATTGCCGTTAATATATTCTGCAGCTGCAAACATTGTGTAGAAAAGAAGAATGTTCAATCATTCTGTAGGAGAGGGACATTATTTCATTGCCAGCCATATTTCTTTATATCCTGGTGATGTGTATTGGGACATCAATGCATAGAAGATTTTGACAGTGTAGTGTAAAAAAATTATGGCGCAGACATCAGTAAAAAAATTTCCTCTTTCTGCTAAAGATTATGAGTTGTATGAGGAAGTTGGAGAAGGTGTCAGTGCTACTGTATACAGAGCTCTTTGTATTCCAATCAACGAGATTGTTGCGATAAAGGCTATTGATCTTGAGAAGTACAACAATGACTTAGTATGTCATCTTCTTCTAATGTATTCCAAAATTTATCTTTTGTATTATATATGTGTGTTTTTGTGTGTATGTTGTGTATCATATATGCGAGCATAGATGTGTGCACACACATGTATATACACTGGTTTAGAACTGGATGTCAGCTTTCTGTTGCTTGTTGTAGAGGGTCACCGTGAGAATTCATGCACATTTTTCTGCTTGATTGTGTCGATTAACTTTTGGTTTTTAAATGCTTTGTGGGTTTCTTGTGTTCGTACCTGTGTTGGAATTTTTTGATGATGTATGTCCTAATAGGTGTCGTCATTATGGGTTTCGGTTTTCCATTAAATATCTGAAAATATTATTGTTTAATGAGATTCATTTTATGAATTATATGTTTATTAAATCTGTTATATCTAGAAAGCCTTTGTTAAAGGGTGATATGCTCTCAATGGAAAAACATTATCTAAGAGTTGTTGAGTTTCCATAATAGACTGCTACTTTTAGGAGATATGTCTGCAGAAGAGTAGATTTGGAGTAAAGGCATTGGTGGAGTGCATTAAAGAAGCTAAGATATGAAAATAACCAATTAAGCAGGGATAAAGTAGAGAAGATGTATCATAGATGTTCTACTACGATGAGTAGAAAGCAGTGAATCATCAATGTAAATTAAAGGGGAAGGGGAGACCTAAAAGACTCAAAAAAATATAATTGAGAGAATGTATCTTGAAACATGCTATCAGGATATGATACATGTGGCTGATTCACACGTAGTTGGATAAAGGCTTAATTAGTTTTTTGATATGGTAAGGTTGATTAAATTGAGTGGGATGATTTAAACTTGAAAATTGATGAATTTTGTGTTTATCCCTCTCTGTGCATGTGGCTGTGGTCTCAAAATCAGCAACGTCCTGCTGACCGTTTTCTTAATTGTTAAATATTGTCATCAATGCGGTACTTATAGCTGTTAGGTTTTCTCCCCCACCCTCTCCACCTTCTATTTAATTTTTCCTGTTGGGTTGTCATTTGAATAGGATGGTGTTCGGAGAGAGGTCCAAACCATGACTTTGATTGACCATCCAAATCTCTTGCGGGCACACTGCTCCTTCACCACTGGTCATAGTCTGTGGGTTGTGATGCCTTTCATGGCTGGTGGATCTTGCCTACACATTATGAAATCAGCTTTCCCAGAGGGTTTTGAGGAGCCTGTTATTGCTACATTATTACATGAGGTCCTCAAAGCGCTCGCGTATCTCCACGCCCATGGACATATCCATAGAGATGTGAAGGTATGTTTGTCTCACATTCTTGCTTGCTTGATTTAGCTGCTGTTTTGCTTTTTCATCGCATGCTAGTTTGTGTTTGATTTGTTAAGTTTGACGTTTGGGTTGAAATCATGTTCTGCTTTCTGACTTACAGGCCACAGCTATCTTCAAGCTGTTATTCTGATCAGGACCACTGAAATATTAAGTTTCCTCTAATGATATTATGTACTACCTCCATCCCAAAATAAATGACGTTTTAGCAACTAAAATTTGTCTCAAAATAATTGTCGTTTCCGTATTCCAAAGCATATTTACATGCAATATACCAAATATGTCCCTATTTACTCATCTCAAATTAAATGTGCTAAAGAGATAAAAGCTCCTCATTAATTAAACTTAAATAGGGGTAGATTGAACTTTTTATCACAGTCCTTAATATATGTGCAAAAGGCTAAAACGTCATTTATTTTGGGACGGAGGTATTATTCATCTGTCTTTGAATATTTTATTACTTCCCACACAATTTATGGAGTCAAATAAATGTGTTGTCTCATACTGATACAGTGTATGGTTTGTATGCTTCCCTTCTCCATGCACCAGTGCTATTCTAAATCTGCTGACTGCTTAATCTTTTTCTCCACTGTTCTCTCGTTGTACGATGTCACAGGCTGGGAACATACTGCTTGATTCTAAAGGTGCCGTTAAATTAGCTGACTTCGGAGTCTCTGCATGCATGTATGATGCTGGTGATCGTCAGCGTTCACGAAATACATTTGCGGGAACCCCATGCTGGTGAATTATCTTGCATGAATGGCAGTTTTATTGTTTAGGTGTTCTCACCATGGACTAACTATTCGTCACTTGGAACCTTGTCCTTTTATGTGTATATTTAATAGGATGGCTCCTGAAGTCATGCATCAATTACAAGGTTATGATTTCAAGTGAGAATCTGAAGAACACTTTCTCTTTCTATTTTTCACTCTATTTATCTTTCACAATTGGTTGTAATCTATTTTGCCTCTACAGAGCAGATATCTGGTCATTTGGAATCACAGCACTTGAACTTGCTCATGGTCATGCACCTTTCTCCAAGTACCCACCATCAAAGGTTAATAAATATTCCATCATTGTTAACCTTTTTTTTGCATGTTAAATATGCAGAATATTTTTTCCTAACATTCTTCCCTCGTGCTAAACTCAGGTTCTTCTAATGACGCTACAAAATGCACCCCCGGGCTTGGACTATGAAAGAGACAAGAGGTTCTCTAAGGTATGTCTTGTTTGCTAAAAACTTGACACTTCATTTTAAGTCTGTTGCTTAAATGCAACTTTGTGCAGTCTTTCAAAGAAATGGTTGCTGCTTGCTTGGTGAAGGAACCCAATAAACGTCCACCCTCAGAAAAGCTTTTGAGGCACCGGTTTTTTAAACATGCACGCTCAAACGAATATTTGGAGCGTAATATCCTTTCTGGCATGTCCTCTCTAGGAGAACGTTTTAGGGTTCTTAAGGTCTCATGCTCTTTCCACCCTCTTGTTTGCTTATCTTTGCTTTATTTATATAACATTTTGTCTGATTACGTTTTTTGACTGTATGCATTTCTCTTCAAAATTGCTATTTCAGGAAAAAGAAGCAGACACACTTGTACAGAATCAGTCATTGTGCAAGGACAAGGAGCAGTTATCACAGGTCAGTAGTCAGCACATGGGACCATGCAGTTTTTCTTTTACTGGAATACACCTTATGAATATTCACAGTATTTTTATTTAAAACCTACTGTCACTTTTCTTGTGAGTTTATTAATTCATGTTCGGATGGCTGGTCTTCAGTTTTATCTTATGATTGATTGAGCTAGTATTGTTTACTCTGGAAAACCAAAGGAGTGAAGAATCCTTCTCTACTTCAATCTACATTTATCAAATTTATTGCCTTGTATGAATATATGAATGGAAATCATGAGGAGGATTAGTGAGGGCACATTTTTGATATCCAGGCTGAATGGCTATCATGCAACAATCTGAAACTTGTATATCTGAATCTTATGGAGTTAACCATGGAAAGTGAGCGCCAAAGGACTGTCAGAAGGAGGCAGATAATTGAGGAATAAGGCTGAGATGAATGATGAGTCAGATTATAACATGATAAAGATAGGTAGACCATATGGGTGAAGCACAGCCAATTCACCTTCCATACATATTTTAAAATGTAGATTATAAATGGTTGATCTTACGCTTCATTATGCATTAGGCTCTTTTATGGCTGCTAATTCTTTACCAATACAAACAAGTACAGATATAATAAGTTTGACTAGAATCACCATACTGTCTCTACATCATTATGATAGACATTCGATAATTCTCACCAGTCCTTATCATGAGCTGGTGCTATTTGCAGCAAGAATACATACGAGGAATCAGTGCATGGAATTTCGATTTGGAGGATCTGAAGAATCAAGCTACCCTGGTATGCCAGTATGCCATAGCCTCAAATCAGTTGGAGAAATTGGTTCAGTTCTTAAAAATGTCAGCTTCTGTAATGTCTTCTTTTGCTTGCAGATTCAAGATGATCTAATGTCAAATTCAGAAGATTTAATTGTGAGTGAAAAGCACACAGATAGTCAGGAAAAGTTGGATCCCCCCAATCAATCTAAATCTGCATCTCAATTGGAGGTATTGCTTCTTTTTTCCTGAGTTTGGTTTTGTAACCGCTCCCCCCCCCCCTCCCCCCTTAATTTTCACCTGATCTGTATAGATTTATTTTTATTTTTGTCTTATTTTCTTAGGATGAGCCCAATGATAAGCAGGATTTGGAGAACTCTCTTGCTGCATTTCCAATGAAACCCCTGCAGCCTCTAAAGTATGCTATCAATATTATTGACCTTTTGTTTCTGCTCTTGTTTGTACATTTTGAGAATGCTTAGTAATTTGCTGCATCAGTATGCTAGGTAGTCACCAAAATCCAATCATGTTAGCTGTTAGGATCCGAGATCATAATATCTATTCAACCTTTCAATCAATACACTTGTGGTTTGTGATAGCTAATGGATTGTTGATAATGTAAAGAGTGGAAAGTTGGCATGGAATCTTTGTTTTCTTGATTGAGACCTATGTAACTATCTTGTAGATGAAGCTCAAAAGAACTCAATAATGGCTTACATCTCTTATTTTCCATTATGATTTTTGAAGTGGAAATGTTCTCAAGTATTTCTGGAACCAACCTACTGAATTGAAGAACTTCTGGATGATTGATAATCTGTAGATTCAATTAATGCATCTTCTTAATAGCTTCCCTTTGTCAATTATCACCTCTGCAATCTTCTCTTGCCACCCACATATCATGATGCACTTTTGTTTAATACAGGGGTTGTTTTCATTTTTGTGAAGATGATATTGGTGCTGCTAGTCCAAGCTCAAGAGGTTCTGTCCATTCAAATCCTGATCAACTAAGTCAACGACAGTCGCTTGCAATTGTTGTGGATCGAGAAGCAGGAAGGGATGATGGTGGGGATTTCAGTCAAAATGGCTCGCCACATACTATTGTCAGAGTACGCAGAAAATTGTCCAGTAGTTCACTGCTGCAGGATTATATTCTCTCCCCTAAGAAACTTGGTGGTGATGGGGACCGGTATATTTCTTTCTTTCGTCCATATCACATACTTCATTTTGTAGAAGATTCTCTTTGGTAGTTAAGATGGGATGAAACAGATGTTAGTTTGCCTTCGCAAAGTCTTGACTTCTGATTTCTCTCTTATAAAAGTTTAGTCTTGTAAGATCATTGAGAATTTTGCTTCACTTCCATCAACTTTTGAGGAGTCCATGTGTTTAAATCTGTATCTGTTAATTTTTTCATGATGTTTTCTACTATGGTACCACACCTTTTCTTCCGAGGCCCTAACTTTTGTTGTTGTCTTCAGGAAACTTTAGAAAATAAATAGTTTGTGTGAAAACAACTAATAACCTTTTCACCTGGTAAAGAAATTGATTTACCGCATTGTATAATAGCTGAAAGGTTTGGGGAGGTTTTGATCTCTCTAGTATCAACTGTTTTCTCCATGGCTTTAAGATTTTATGGATGATTTTAACCAGTCTTATAGTCCACGATATATTCTACTTACGCCATATGTTATGATAGTAATGTGGAAACACTCTGATAAAAGTTGCCAGTTCCAAGTATGAAGGTCTGTATAAATCAGTTTACTTGCGGCTTAAACAGATGATACGTGTAAATTAACATAAAATTTGTCTAAACATTTTTCCTTATGAATAAGAGTAAATTATTCCAAATAATCCAATTGTCAGACAGTTGTGATGTGCTTGTTGGACTACCTTTTCTGTTATAATGCATGTGTTTTTGTCAGTTGGAAGGAGTCAATCATCCTCCATTTGCCATTGTTTTGCTTGAAATCCTCCACTTTAACAGATTATTGCTTTTCTTTGCTTGCATTTTTAGCAAATTTGGTAGAATAATGCAATATTTATTTAAAATGAAGGGAACATCTGCATCCAAGATGTCAGCCAGAACGGAACTATAGTGGACCGCTGCAGTATCGTCAAAAGAAGGATTTTAGTAATTCTAATGCCGGTAATGCATTAAGACCAGACATCTCAATGCTATTTTCTAATCTAGATGGGACCTGAGCTTTTCTTTAGTTTTTATTGGATTTTATGTGTATGTTTTAAATGTGTTATATTTCCATCTTAGGGGAGGATGCATCAGAAGTTGCTGTGGTTGAACGTAGAGGACGTTTCAAAGTGACCTCAGCAGAGCAGAGTCCCAAGGTATAATTTTTTGAACCCGTAATATAGTGTTAGCTGCAGTCCCCTGACACTGCAATGAAACTAGTATCTGCTTTTCTTTTTTTTTTTTGTTGGTAATTGCAACTTCAATTTTCGTATGCTTCTTAATGCATACTCATGTAATGTAAGTGATTTGAAGCTATTTTCTTCTTGTCTGGGAACTTATTAGCTGGACTGGATTACATTGTCTAATGATTTTGAAACTTAGAACTAATATATTACTCCCTCCATTCCAAAGAAAGAGTTGTTTCTATTTTTCCTCTTTTTTAGTTAAAATTTCTATAATGCCCTTATTGTAGTAAGCTGAACAAACAAATTAATGGAGGCGCATAAGTGAGAATTAATGGCTTATATAAATTTGTATCTTTGTTTACGTGACCAAAAACTTGCTGCATACATACATTGATTATGTTATCGAGAGCCACTTTGTTGCACGAGCAACTTTAGGTGGTTCCTACCTTAACTTGCAGAAGTTTTGGGTTCCCATATATGCCTTGATGTCTTTTGAAATACTAAAAAGTTGATTTTGGGGATGAGTATCACCTTTTGTTTGATCAATCTTTTCGCTCGAAAATGACACTTGTGTGGAACTTAGTTATCTCTTTATTCAGGGTGCTCCTAACTTTAATCCAATTTCTGGTGGCTCCTCAAGCCTGACACTGTCTACCCAGCAGACTGCTTCATTTCTCCCATCAATGCAATACCTTCTGCAGCTGAACTCTGCACAAAGAGTAAGTTATGCTCAACTTGCTCACATCTTCTTTAATCACGTGTTGCTGATCATTGCCTATTCTATTCATCTTGTCAGGATGAGATGCTTAAAATTATCAAGTGTATGGAGCAAAGCTCTGGTAATCCCCGTTTATAGTTGATCTACTCACCTGTTTTGTTTTTTGTTTTTTTTTCTTTTTTTTTTTTGGGGGTGGGGGGGGGGGGGGGGGGGGGGGTGGAAGGGAAGGCTGGGCTGTGGGTGTCTCACCTCAAATTAGTATTTCAGTAATTAAATTTTCCTGTGTGTAGGCAACAGTACTGAGTTAACAGAGGCTGGAACGAATGAGATTTTTCAGGTATAGCTGTTTCGCTAAAAAGTTCATTGACTCTCTTCTTTGTATCTTCGTTATAGTGACAAAGTGTGGCCTCTTCCTGTTTGTTTTGATGTATGATTTTCGCTAGTTATTAAGAAGAAAAAATGTTGATTACACACTGTTTCACACTTATTGCAGATGACCCCTTGTACGAGGGAGCGAGAGTTGCAAGCTCAACTTAATCAAATGCAAGAAAAGTATGGAAGTCTGTTGGAAGAATTTCAAACACTGAAGGCTAAGAATTCTCAGGTTTGTCTTTAAGTTCTCATTTAAAGACTGCGTAGGTTTTTAAGAACATAAAAGTTCTAGCATTTAAGGTTTATGACAAAATGTGATACTGCCACTTGTTCCGAAAATAAGAACAACTAAAAAGGGACTCTTTCACTCGGAACAAAGACAAAGTTATGTTTTCTCTCCATACATTCTTTATCAAGCACGTGAAGCTCAAGACATCCATTGTTTTGAGCTTTGTTGTTCTTGAGAAGCATGGAGATGAAATCTTTGTCTTTGTTTTTGAACTGAAGGATTTGAATTCCATGTACTAAATCCACTTGTGATGTTAGGATTGATATGGATTCAGAATCTGTCGTTTTCATTTTAAACTTTGAGCAATATAGGTTGATTTGAATTACACATGCATTTCAATTCAAATATTTCAAATCAGTCAATCCAAACATGACCTGAATGATAAATAGTTACATATCAATCAAAATAAAACGTGGGATCTTTCCTTGGGTTTACAGTTGGAAAGAGAGTTAAACGAATTACGCAAGAATGGCAACAAGATAAGAGAATAACGAGTTTCTAGTAGAAAGTGTAAGGAAATGAGGTTGGTTACTCCATCGTATATACTTCTGCAATCCCATAATTTCTTTCATGTCTTATCTATTTCGTTCGAAACCACTTCTTTCCTTTGTGAAAGAGTTTTCGACTTTGCTTCAATGTATAATTTTGTGATGCTATGTGGCTTTAGGTTTTCTTGCAGCACAGACATACATAGATTCCCTATTTCAAGCTATAGCTATTTCCCAGTATGATTGGTGATGTGTTAGTCGAAATCGATCGATTATTGTAATTATTTATTTTTAAAAATATTGGCCAATGTTGATTGCTTATGGCCTGAATGTTGCATTATCTGTGAATTGATTCTAGAATTATTAGTAGAGGTTGTAAATCAAGTGAGTCCTCTTTTTTTTCTTCATAGCCTTGTGTTAGTTGTCTACAATTTTATGTAAAATAAAGGAAATTTTCAATTTAGTCATATATGTTAATTTATCAAGTATTTTAGTACCCAAGTTGTGATAAATTACTCTCACATATGCTATCTTTTTTTCTTTTTTCTAGTTTCTAACCTGATGCAATGGATAATATTTATCTATCAATATTGATTTTTACTCTATTTACCTAAGTTTTGGGTAAAATTTTAATTCAGTTCTTAAACGTATAATGATCTCATCCTCTTATTATATGAAAAGTGAAATTAATTGATATACTGTATATCTGACACGTCAGAATTGGATCCACGATGCGATGAGTAGGATAGCAGGTCTGGTAGACCGGGGATCAAGAAATAGTTTCTGTAGAAAGTGTTTTTAGAAACTATTTATTAAATTTATTTTGACTGAAAATGTTTTTCAAAATCTAGGGAAAAAATATCTATTAAATATATTTCATAGAGGAAGCTAGTTGTATGGGCTTGGTTCAAGGCCCACTTTTCCTTCTAAGGTAGCCCAATTGTTACTAATTATGGGCTTGATTTGGTTGTGTATTGGGTTTCAACTATTTCGTATTCATTATTTATTATATAACATTATAAATGTTAATAATTCTATTATTATATTATTGTTAGAAATATGTATTTAATTTGCCTGAATTATGAGCATTTTTTTTCATTTAATTATTTGTATGGGATATGCAATGGAATCCTGGCCAAAAACGATGTCGTTGGGTTTTCTAGATGCAAAGTACAAATCACAAAAAGTTGAGGTGGTTAGAAAATTAAAGAAAGATTTTAGGTGGCTAAATTTAAAAATGGACATTTCTTTGGTTCGAAATTAATAGTTTATATCATTATCACTATAATTGCCAATATTTTTATGTATATTATGATGAACATAGAAGAAAGTAGTAGTAAAGTTCAAAATAATTAGGAGACATGGCACATGAAGACCTATTCGATCGACCAATCTATAAACATTAATTTGAAGATACATAATTTCAAGTGTATATTGTAAACCAATAAAATATGGATATGTATTAATAAAATGAATAGTTTCAAAATACAACCTGTATTAGAGTATGTCTTGTGTGTGACCGTTTCACGGATTTTTTTTCGTGAGATAAGTCAACCTATAGTCCAAAACTTAGCAATTCATATAAAAATTTGTGACTGTGAGTTCAATACATGGGTAATAAGGATCCGTCTCACGGAAACTATCTGTGAGACCGTCTCACATGAGTTTTTGTGTCTGTATTATAGTGTTTCTCTTTTCAATTTTAAGTTAGAAAAAAAGATTAGATTGTTTTCCAATTAGTATACAAAGAAGAAGAACAACACTGGGGAAAAAAAAAGAAGAGAAAATGTAAAAGGGGCAATGCAAAAGTTGATCAAAAGATGATATATGAGAAAGAATTTGACCCAAAAAAAAAAAAAGTTTACTTTGTTAGTGAAAATAAAATAATAAGGTACTTTAATATATGTTGTATGTTGAAAATATGTACCCTTAATGAAATACAATATAAATTAAGAAATTGAATTTAAGTACAATACTTGAAATTAAAAATATTGCTATCATATAATTCACTCCACTTTCTAATCCACTTTCCATTCTTGATCTTAATATTAAAAAAAAAAAAATCAAACTACTATTAAATATCGTTTCAATTTTCACTTACTCTCATGTATAATGTAACATGTACTGATAAAATAAATAAAAAAAGTTAATCATATATGTTAAACCAGTGATATTTTTAATCTCAATCTATGAAACTTATAGTTTTTACCAGCTATGGTTGATATAAGTGTATAACCTAAATTATTCGAGGTGAATTTTACATGTTATAATCCATTTTATTTTTTAATTAGCAAATTTAATGAATTTAAAAACGTATTCCTAATACGTCATGTTTGAAAACAATTCCTCAACACATAATATGTATATTTCAATACTTGAGAACCAAATAAACTCAATACACAACATACGTGATTGATTAAAAAGAGTTTTTATATGAAAATAAAATACGAGATTAAAACCCGATCGATAAAAAGACACATAGGATGTTGTGTGGGCCCACCAAGAGAAGAAGAATACGACAAAGGCTTTGGCGACCAGAGGCGTTTTTTCCCTTCTTCAGCTGACACACAAAACGTGCAATGAATTAATTTTTTTTCATGAATATTTTTGGCCTGCAATAATAATAATAATAATAATAATAATAATAATAATAATAATAATATACTCCCTCCGTCCCGCTCCAACTTGCCTACTTGCCATTTTCGTCCGTCCCAATCGAACTTGCCAACCCCAAAATGGCAAAGAAATAACATTTTTAATCAAAAAGTAATCAAAAAGTAACCAAAAAGTCAAAAAAACAACAACAAAAAGTATAAAAAACACTTTTTTAATCAAAAAGTAATCTAGTCAACTGCATTTTCTTAGGTTCCGTGCCCGGTCCAAGTTACCTACTTGGACCGGGACGGAGGGAGTACTTATTTATTTATCTTCTCTCTGGATAACATTTTCCTATACATTAAAATTTTATTAATAAAATGCTTTGCTGTAGTCAAGATTTCAAATCATTATAATATGATTTCAACCCTATATATATATATATATACACATATGCACACATAATATATAAATACATGAGAGAGAGAGAGAACCAGAAGCTCTGAGATTACAAGCATCTTATATAAGATCACATACACTTCAAATTTTCATTGACAAATTGAAAATCTTGAAATTCTTGCCAACTTCTAATTCACACTACAAAGAGCTTTCGATCCACGTCGATCTGTAGATGCTACACCGGGTGAAATATTGCAACGATCTGTTCGTATATACGAGGTACATCTCAATCACCACCACCATCATCATTTTCTTTTCTAATGCATTCATCATAAATGTTTTAGTAAATGTAATAAGGATTTTTGTCTTTTTTTCTTGTTCCATACTTAATTCTGCTGATTTTGGGCAAAAATATCAAAGAGTTGCCCAAAACTTTTTTTTTTTTTCTTTTCAAGATGAATCTTGTTCTTGGAGAGGGGTGGGGTGGGGTGGGGTGGGGTGGGATTTATTAATTTCTATCACTTTCACTTTGATTTTCTTTAAGGAAAAAATAAAAAAAGAATTCTTGAAATTATATAATAATTACTATCACTTTGAGTTGAGACAAGTAATGCCCATAAAACCAGCATTTAGGAGTCTGAGTATTTTGCCCTCTTCTTCTACTTTTGTTCCCTGCAAGAATCTCTACTATTTAATGGCTTGCACGTTTTCCAATTTTACTCTTTTTATTTATATATATATATATATTTCCAATAATATACAAAATTATTTAAAAAATACGTTTGACATTTAGTATTTCTGAATGAATATTAGACTAAACTACGTTCTAAAAAGTATTAATATTTGTTTCACTTTATGATAGTTGGATCATAAAAATTATAAAGTTAGTAGCTAGTGATTTTGGGTAGTGTTATATATGTTATTATATATGCTTATTATATATTGGGTTGTGTAATTATGTGTATTAAGAATTTTCTTAATCTCTCTAAAGCAGTGACTTTTTAAACAGATTAAATGTACGAGATTTTTAAAAGTAGGGAATATGATTTGTTTAATCCATTGAATCAAATAAGAGCTAAATTTGCATATGTTTTATTTTGAGTATTGTTTTTAAAAAATTTACTAAGAAAAATTGTATACAAATACCCATAAAAACACAATTATTTATTTTGTTTTATAATTTGTTGTTTAATAAAATTTCACATTTTCCCCTCAAAAGTCACTTAACCAAATAACTAATAGAAAAAAAAAATCTAATATATTTCAAAGATATAACTCACAAAATCAAAGTTTAACTTTTTAGGATTTCACATTGGAACCCAAATTTAAAGAGTCACTTTAATAAATGTGATTACATTAAGTGTGACACGTCAATATATTTTGTAAATGCAATATATATACGATGTAATTATTTTGTAAGTGTAGTATTACTATAATAATAATACATAATTATAGAAATGTATGTATATTCATACTACATAAAATATATTGTATTTAGTGTATTTCATCAGATATATCGAATATACTTGAAATCAAAATGTGATATAAAATAGTACTTAATTCAAACTAAACATGAAAGATTCTTTTGACTGCATCTAGCATTTACCCACAAAAACCTAATTTAATTAATCACTTTTGTATTAGATGTATAAATTAAACTATATATTAATCATTAATTTATTTTCTAATATATTCCAACTTCTTTATTTTATTGGAATTGACTAATTATATTTATCATTCTTCCAATCAACTAACATTAAATATGAGTATAATACAAAAAAAAAAAAAAAAACTCTATTTATGAAATAGAAGTACTATATATGTATATATAGTTTAAAATTAACTGTGATATGAAACACTATTTGAAACAGAAGATATCGTCTCGTTCGATTAATTGATTAATCTAATGAAGGTACTAATTTTGTGTTTATATTGTGAGCAGAAGAATAAAGAAATTAAATAGGGAACACAGCATGAATCGACCATAGAAGCACAAGCTAAGATTAACTCTAGGTAACATCCCATGTGGGCTCTTCATCATTTCTTTGGAACTTGTATTTATTTATTTAATTTTCTATTGAGTTTACTCTAATTTAATTAACATAATTAAAAAAAAGATTAAAAGAGACAGATCATTAAGTTCTATTTATTGTAATTAAAAATTGGTTTATTACTTCTAGAGAATATGCCATATCTGGATCATATGGTATAATTTTATTTCATCTTGTGGTTTACTTGTTCCTAGAGTATACTACATCCGTCCTAAAATAAATGACGTTTTAGCAACTAAAATTTGTTCTAAAATAATTGTCGTTTTCGTATTCCAAAACATATTTACATGCAATATACCAAATATGTCTATTTTACTCATCTCAAATTAAATGTGTTAAAGAGATAAAAATTCCTCATTAATTAAACTTCAATAGGGGTAGATTGGACTTTTTATCACATTTCTTAATATATGCGCAGAAGACTAAAACGTCATTTATTTTGGGACGGAGGTAGTATGTGATTATTAATTATAGTAATTTTTAAATTTTTCTTAATAATCTACAAACAATAGTAATAGTAATGATCAAGGATGAAAATATCCCGATATATCTCCGATATATTCTCGATATTTCCGTTTTTTCACGTGACCGATATAAAAATGGGCTGTAACGATATATCACCGATATTTTCATTTTTTGGTAAAAAATAAATGAAATATCAATAAATATTGGTTAAATATCGATATCAATTTCGATATCACTGGTTTCAGGTAAAAATTATAGAAGAATTTGTGAATATCAAGGAAATATCGGTAAATATTGAAAAATATAGGAAAATATCGGGCATATATCGGTAAATATCGATAAATATCGGTAAATATCGATAAATATCGGAAAATGTCGGTATATATTGGCAAATATCGGGAGAATATCAGTAAATGTTGGGAAAATAAATGTACCAGTATTTCCACCGAAATCGATATATCCATCGATATTTCCGTAAAATCAAAGTACCGATATATCTACCGAAACCGATATTTTCATCCTTGGTAATGATAAATGAACTGAAATGGAAGCAATTATGTAAAACGAAATTCTAAAATCCACAAACCTGAGTATATTTTCGTAAGTTAATCTCTATTTTATGAATTATAAATACGTGATTGGTCTGTTTCATGAAATTAAAACTCGTACTGACACATAATAAAGATGGTTAAATCTATGTAGCATCAAAGCTAAGGTCAATGTGGGATTCCTTTCTTAAAGCTAGGGAAGAATTACTACAATAATATCTTTTGATCAACTCAAGATCTTATAGATTTTTGTGATACTTATTATTGAAAAATAAGATTTCTGTGATAATTATTATTAAAATACTTCTAGATCTCCTTGAAGAAAGATATAAATTTCAAATTAAATTAGTGAATTTTTTAAAGTACAAGATTTGTATTAATTAAGAGCCATCATTTCAAAGCCCCAAAGGCTAGGGTGTTGGTAAAAGATCCTTTTTTTTAGTTCAAAGTTAATTAAATTAATCATTTTCTCCGTACAAAAAAAGATAGTATTAAATAATAATATATCAAAAAAAGTTATTATTCTGTCATATATATAGTAATAGTGGTTTTTCAAGAATCTACATATCTTAACAAACCTTAGGTTAGTTAGGATGGTCCAATTCACTTTTAGGTGGGAGATCATGATCACCAAAAGGGGTCTTTCTGTAGTTTATCGGGTGTATTAATACACCAGACTCTCCATCATTTTCAGTCATTAGATCTGAGATCATAGTTGACCTTAACTTTAATGATCTCAGATCTGATGGCTGAAAATAAATAGGGAGTCTGGTGTATTAATACATCTCGTGTACTATAGAATTACCCCATCAAAAGAGAGGATAGATAATTTTTTTTAGGGTCATTCTGTAGTACACCGGGTGTATCAATACACCAGACTCTCCATCATTTTCAGTTATTAGATTTGAGACCATAGTTGACTTTGGCATTAATGATCTCAGATCTGATGGCTGAAAATGAATGGAGAGTCTGGTGGTGTACTATAGAACTACCTTTTTTTTAATGGAGGATGTTTGGTTGAACTTATAATTCGTTCAATATTTTCTAAGAGGGTTCGATAAAGTTTTTGAAAATTTACATTATTTTATGATTCAAAGAGTGAATACATCTTGTGTTATATTTAAAACATGATCTTAGTTTGACAAATTCCTTCAATTTAATCATTTAATCACACAATTGTCATTCTTAAAAGCTCTGTCCCAATACTTGACCCAACCACTACAAAAGTGAAATCTTACATCTAATGAGACCCTTAAATAAAGTTTTAAAAAGCACACCATCTCAATCCAATTATAATTCTTCGAGCAATCTTGACCTCGATCTGATCCGAACCCAATACCACGACCAGATACCTAAATCGAACAACATAGACTAATCAAGATCAAGAAGTAGCTAGGGACATTCAAAACAAGTAAAAAAATCCCCCCACAAATTCAACAATAGCATAAATGTTCTTCACTTGCCTCAAATAATAGTAACTTGAGAAGATAGGCAAGAAGAAAATAGAAAAGATGTGGAAAAAAAAGGGTAAAGTAAAAGTGGAATGATGATGAAATTTACTTAGAGAAGGCATAAAAGCATTGAATGAGATAGCATGTGTTTGATGACAACAAGTCATAAATGCAACACATAGAGGGAAATTGCTACTTTTTTTGCCCAAGACAAAGCAGAAGCAGCTTCATAAGGCTTTGTATTGGCAGAAAATATGCATCTACAATATATGACAACATTCTAAATGGATCAAATATATTTCACCAATTGGGCTTCTGTCTTCCTGCACTCCCTCTCTCTCTCTCCTCTCTCTCTCTCTAAAAATCTTTTCTTTCATCTTTTAGTCCATGGTATAATAATACCACCCACTCATTCACCCCCTAACCACTTCACTTTTAGCAATCCACCCATCCTCTTCTGTTTTAATCAGATGCTACGCCTGATGAAATAAACATACACGTTTAGTGTAAGCGTGTTTTTCATATCTTGTTATGGATATGCATTAGTGTTGGCGCTCACATTGAGCGCCTATTCTCTTTATCCCATGTAAAAAGTGGGGTTTTTCATATGAATTCAGAGAATTATTATGGAATCGCTCGATGACATAAATTTACACACTTAACGTACGTGTGTTTTTTCGTGTCTGGTTGATGGGTATGCACTAATGTTGATCACACATAGAGCACCTATTTTCTTCGTCTCATGTAAGAAGTTAGTTTTTTTCATAAGAATTCAAAGAATTATTCAATAGAACAAGTCGACTTCTTATTATACTTGTATTTAGTGACCTTTCTTGAATAGAGGTAAATTGCTAAATGAGCTAAATGATATATTAAGGACATTCAAAAAATATACATAGAATTAAAATACCATAAAATGAAATAGTGGGGAAAGAAAGATTGACTTTTGGATAATATGTTTTTACCATTTTGAAGAGAATAACAAGATGTCATGAGCTACTTTGTCTCATTCTCAACTCAATTTCATGTTTTCCATATTTTTGTTATGCATTCATTATATTGCATCATGTTTTTTTAATTGTTTGCATTCATTATATTGCATCATTAGTAGATTTGAAATTGAGCTTCCTATTACTTTTTATTTAATATTCAGTATATATATACTACCTCCATCCCAAAATAAATGACGTTTTAGCCTTTTGCACATATATTGAGAAATGTGATAAAAAGTCCAATATACCCCTATTATGTTTAATTAATGAGGAATTTTTATCTCTTTAACACATTTAATTTGAGATGAGTAAATAAGGGCATATTTGGTATATTGCATGTAAATATGTTTTGGAATACGAAAACGACAATTATTTTGGGACAAATTTTAGTTGCTAAAACGTCATTTATTTTGGGACAGAGGTAGCATATTTAACGTGAGCTAAGAGAAGAGTGAATCCTTTCAGAATTTAATTAGGAAATTTTTAAATTAGAAAAAAAAAAAAAAAAAAGTTGGTTTGTGAGAATCTATATTAATTTCAGGTAAGGCTAGCTGTTGTCCTTGGTCTAAAACTAGTACAATGTTGTTTGGCGTGTACACCACGCGCCCCACAACTGCGAGTGGGATGTGTCCCTCTTTTTTCAGCAAAAAATTCAACTCTTGCAACACTAAATACATGGACCTCTGCTCCTCTTTGGAATTATAAGAATAATTGCATGGGAAAACCCCTCCCTACCCCCCCAGTCTCGACCCCGTGAGTTTTCACTTAAATGTATATATGGAGAGAGAGAGAGATGGAGAGAGAGAGAGGGAGAGAGAGAGTTTTCATCAAGATTTATTAACCATTGTTGAAAACTCAAAAAGAAAAAAGGGGAAGAAAGTGATTTGTTGATTTTGTGTTTGGTGGGATTTGTGTTGTTGAAATGTGTTGTGTGGAATTTGGTGTGTTAATCTGCAGGGATTTGTGATCGGTTTTGGAG
The DNA here is from genome assembly GCA_005771605.1 of Scutellaria baicalensis. NCBI lineage: Eukaryota > Viridiplantae > Streptophyta > Magnoliopsida > Lamiales > Lamiaceae > Scutellaria > Scutellaria baicalensis. Next base: position 464,975 of record CM016723.1, read on the forward strand.
GCAAAGGAATAGGGAGAAATGGGCGATCACAACGCGTCGCCGTCGTCGAGCGCCGCCGTGGAGCGCCGGGGGAGGCGGGGCTCGGGGGAGGAGGGCGGCGGCGCGTGCACGGGGAGGTCGTGCCAGTCGTGCACGGCCGGCGTGATCGCCGACTGCGTCGCCGTCTGCTGCTGCCCCTGCGCGGTGGTCAACATCCTCACGCTCGCCTTCGTCAAGCTGCCGTGGGCGGTGGCGCGTCGCTGCCTGCGCCGCCGGAAGCGGCGGCGGATGCTGGAGGAGGAGCGGCGGTGCTGCTGCGGGGGCACGGATGGAATTTCGCGAAATGGAAGGGTGGATTTGGGAACTTCGGAAATGGCAGCGTCGAGTGATGATGTAAATGACCATTTTAGTGCTGAGTTAAATGACCATTTTGGCCCTGGGTTTAAGCCCGAGGATGTGTGGTTAGAGGTTGCCCATTTGGGGTTTGGAAGGGTTTCTTTCACTGAAATCCCTTTCCAAGAAAAGGGTGATTAAGGAATTTCACTTTTATTTTTCCGTATTTCTTCATTTTTTGGGGTTCCCTTTTAGGCTTTAGTGGGTTTGTAATCTCGATTTTACCCTTTAGGCTTCTGAGGTCGGGTCGATCAGAAATGTACCTATTTGCCCCTTCGTAGTAAAGAAAATTCGAAGAATTCCCCCCTTTTCTTTCACATATTCTTAAATAATCGAGGATTTTGTATAGTTGGAAGTGCGAAAATGTCTTGCTACGGTTTGATGTTTTATCTCGTATGTTGTTATATATAATATATATTAAAATGATATTGTTAATATGATTTGACTTGCTAAAGTATAATTATATGTTGAATATTATACGGTGAATGATAAAACTTGTGTACCCTCATTGTACCCGTACTCTCAAAAGTGATATTAGTTTGGTGTTAGTTACATACTCATGAGGTATTATTCGTATATGTATGGTATTACTGGTATATCCCTAAAGATATAGGTGATATACTCATAAAAGATTAGTTGCATATTTATAAGGTATTACATGTATAACCGAAATACATAATTCAATAAAGATATTATTGAATTTATTACTCGTATGTATTAATTATATTATTTAAATGTATTACAATTCGGATAGGGGCACATGGTATCCTTGGACACACAAGTCCTATAATATGAATTTGACTTGTATTTATAATTTATAATAGAGGGTTTGAATTAATATTTAAGTTTTAACCTCCTTCTTCTTCTTCTTTCTCTATGTTTCTGTCATATTACTTTTGAATTGACTAGCTTTGAAAACGACCTTTCTCAATTTTGAAATTTAGTATCCAATCATTTAGGAATTAAAAAGTAAAAGTTACTTTAATATTTCCTTCGTCCCAATCCAACTTGCCTATTTATCATTTCATCTGTTCCAATCGAACTCGTCAGCCCCAAAATGACAAAAGAATTATAATATTTTAATAAAAAAGTAACCAAAAAGTAACCTAAAACATTTTTTTAATCAAAAAGTAACCTAAAACAACAAGTCAACTGCATTTTCTTAGGTTCCGTGTCCGGTCCAACCGGGACGGAGGTAGTACCATCTAAATAAATTCTTAATAAGTTATATGATTATATGTGAAGTGAATGATTTATTTTAACTTGCATATTCATCATATCTGAGATCATTAAGGTTAAAGTCAACTATGGTCTCAAATCTAATGACTAAAAATGATGGAGAGTTTGGTGTATTAATACATCTGGTGTATTACAGAAGGACCCTATATTATTTAGGGTTCTTCTGTAGTACACCGAGTGTATTAATACACCAGACTCTCCATCATTTTCAGTCATTAGATCTTAGATCATAGTTGACTTTGACTTTAATGATCTCAAATCTGATGACTAAAAATGAGTGGAGAGTTTGATGTATTAATACACCTGGTGTACTATACAACTACCCTATTATTTAATTCTATGTGTTGCATTCATAAAGCAACGTGTGGTTTTTTTTATTATATTAAAAAAAATCAATGGTGTCATGTCTATCATATTATTCAACACTCCCATTATTTTTTATAGTTTATTATTATTATTTTTAATTTAAAAACGATCCTCCAATTTTGTTTCAATTTAATAGAGGATATAATACAATTTTGTTTCAATTAATACTTTTAATTAAAAATTCTATTATATATATATATATATATATATATATATATATCCTTGTAACTATTAACTGTAGATGATGGAGTTAATGAATAAACAAAATGGTATGAATGAGACTTACATTATCAAAAATAAAATACTCTTGTAAAATATATATTGTCAAATGAGTAATGAGACATGATAGTTGACTTGCTAAAAGATGTTTGCATTGTTCTTTTCATAGGGTTCTTCTATAGTACACCGGGTGTATTAATACAACAAATTCTCCATCATTTTCAGTCATTAGATCTGAGAACATAGTTGACTTTGACCTTAGTGATCTCAGATCTGATGGTTGAAAATGAGTGGAGAGTCTGGTGTATTAATACACCTGGTGTACTATAGAATTACCCCTTTTCATAATATAGTATACTAGATAAGGTTGAAAATTATGATTTTAAGTTAATATTTGTAGAATTAATTTTATGAACTGATCAGGTTTTTTTGTTTACTTATTTATTTATTTATCAAACTTACCAAATTCAGGGATATACATATATCACAAATACTCATATGCAACCGTCTCACATGCGACGGCACTCGCGCACGGTCGACCGTGCCCCAGGACATGACCGTGCGCGACTGCAGTGTATAAGTATGTCTTTTTCAATAATAAGTATGTGATTTTTCACTATAAGTATGTGATTTTTTTTCTCGCCCACAACCGTGCCCTGGGACAGACCGTGCCTCGCGTGAAAACTAAGAGCAATATGTGGCGCACGGTCGTGTTCTGGGACACGGTCGAGATAAGTATGTGATTTTTGTCTATAAGTATGTCTTTTTGTGCTATAAGTATGTGTTCCCGCGCACGGTCGACCGTGTCCCAGCGCACGACCATGCGCGAGTGCCATCACACATGAGACGGTCTCACAGGAGTCCAGCTCTACATATATATATATATATATATATTTGCTTGAGGTTTGGTCAAATTACATACATACAATTTTGTCTTGAAATAAAAATAATACCCAAATTCTTTTACATCAGTATATAATAGAGTGATTTAAATATCAATACTACACAATTTGTATGCCTAATGTGAAAATATAACACTTTTTTTTTTAACAGTATAATTTTTCTGAAACGATTTTAGATTCTTTCTATTTTCTTTTTGTGAATTTCTTGTAAATTTTGATAGAAAATAAAATATGAACAATGTATTGAGGTTTCATTTTTTAAATTTTTTGCTTTTTCACCATTTACCAAACTCTTTTCTCTCTCTCTCTTTTATTTATTTATTTATTTATTGAAGTTCATAAAAGTAAATGGGATGGTCCATTATGTGCTTAAAAAACCTATTTTATTCAACAATAAGATTATAAATTTTAATTCTTCTAAATTTCATATAAGAAGATACAATGTAACAATGAGGGCTTTAATATATTAGGGGTTTAGGTACTTCTAAAATTATTTGGGCAAAAATACTCAACCATTGGCCAACATTTTGGGCAATCATATCATTTTATCCCAAATTAATGGACCTTTCAAATTAAATCCAAATAAGCTTTGTTTGGATACATTTAGTATTGTTGGATTTAAATTGCATTGTTTACTAACCTACTTTATAAATTTAGGTTTTAGATTTGATTTACACAAAGCAAACCATGTGTATCATCATTATATCCATACTTAGAACTTTAATTAGATTATAAGGTTAAAGTTCAATAATCATTGGTTTCATTTGGATATGATGATTTGAAACAAGTGAATTCGAAATCCACCTAAATGCTTCAAAAATTAGTTTATGAATTCGAAATGTAAATCTACATCCATCCAAACAACAGTGATGGATTCTTTACATGAAGTTCAAATCACCCATCAAATTCATGTATCCAAATGAAGTCTAAATGCGTTTGCATTTTTTCATAATAACTTATACTCCCTCCGTCCCGCTTATCTTTGCCTACTTTCCATTTTTGGACGTCCCAACTAACTTTGCCAGCCCAAAAATGGCAACAAAAAAATTACGACCTTACCCCTCAATTTCTTTCATTTTACTTACTTTACACTCAAAAAGCACACATTAATCACAAAACTGCCACTCAAAAACATTAAAATAACACATCACATCAAAGTCAACAGTTTTTTCTTAGAATTCGTGTCGGTCAAAAGTGGCAAAGATAACCGGGACGGAGGTAGTATGAAATTGTTTCATTTTAATTAAATGAATTTTAATTAGACTACATTCTGTATATATATGGACTATGAGTACTCAATTAACCCTCTTATGAATTAATTAAGGTAGACTTTTTTTTTTTTTCTATAGCACTTGCTTGTCAACAAAACACAATTTGAGTCACAATATACAAATTAAAATAAAATATGTTTGGGATCATATCTTACTAGTTGAATAATTATCAATCTTGTAGATTGTATATATGTATTTGATAAAATACATCAAATAATATGCACCATTCATTTACAAATATATTTATATAATAAATTCCATATATGTCATTATTGAGTTTGGATCGAATGATTTGAAATCTAAATAATTCTAATGGTAACATTCTATGATGTTGATATATATATATATATATATATATATATATATATCAATACACTCTTGTCCCAAATGAAGATAGAAAAATGTCATTATATAAAGAAATATCAAGAGTTAGTCTCCTGTGCAACTGGTGTACATACAATTCGGGTCGGGTCCAGGTCGACCCGGATCCGCGCACTTTTATTTATTTTATTTTTTTTAAATTTTATTTTTTCACTTCAGGTTGTTACCTTTATGTTATATGCATGTGACCTTTATGTTATATAAGTGTGACCTTTATGTATAAATGTAATGACCTTTATATACTCTAACTTAGAAAAAAATGAAGAATTTTAGTAAAATTTGTACATATTTACGTTTATGTAATATTAGCTGCACATATATCCATCCCTAAAATGCACTGAATTTTGAAAATTTCAATTTTTTTCAAAGTTATGGATTATAAAGGTCATAATATTTGTACATAAATGTCACAAGAATTGTACATAAAGGTTACAACAATACAACATAAAGGTCTTAATCTGAAGCGAAAAAACCTGAAAATCTTCAATTTTTCCTAAGTTACTGAACATAAAGGTCATAACATTTATATATAAAGGTCAGACTTATATAACGTAAAGGTCACATCTTTACAACATAAAGGTAACAGTTTGAAGCGAAAAAAAAAAAGAAAAATTCAGGTGCGCAGATTCGGGTCGGGTCGCCCCAGTTGCACCAATCCAGATCCGTGCACCTGGTGCACAGCAGCATTTGCCAAATATCAAATTATAATACTCAAATTACCTCTTCAAGAATATGATAATACATATTCCTTATAACATTACAAAAATAAATTAATCAAGATTACTTCTTTTCAAGTGTGAACCACCCTTTTGTCATGTGACGTGGCAATGCTTAGTTGTCTCTTAAGGATTTTTCTATGTTTATGTCGGCCAATCATGAATTGGATAATTTTGTTTAGAAGATTTGGATTAGATTTGTTTTATTGTCTTTGCAATTGTGGCTTACAATTTTAGTAAAATTAATTCATTTATTTAATTTAAAGTAGTTGGTCTACTTCTTGGTGAACATAGTTCATCACAACTAAGCCACCTATTACCAATAAAGCTACTTCAATTTATAAAAATGCTTTAGAAATTTATTATTTTGTATTATAATATATGATATTCATGTTAATGTATTTATCTATTTTTGTACCAATTTATAAAATTATTAAAAGGAATTATTACTGAATTTGTCAAATGCTCGTTTATGAATCCATTGATAAGTTGATGTTGAGCAAATTAATTAATACTACATCCGTCCCAAAATAAATGACGTTTTAGCCTTCTGCACATATATTAAGAAATGTGATAAAAAGTCCAATCTACCCCTATTTAAGTTTAATTAATGAGGAACTTTTATCTCTTTAACACATTTAATTTGAGATGAGTAAATAGGGGCATATTCAGTATATTGCATGTAAATATGATTTGGAATACGAAAACGATAATTATTTTGGGACAAATTTTAGTTGCTAAAACGTCATTTATTTTGGGACGGAGGTAGTACTTAAAAATATTTTTCAATACTTTTATTAAGTTTAATTTACTTTTTTTTTTAATTCCATGTATTACACGGTCTCTATACTAGTAGAAAAATAAAGTATCTACTTCAATAAAGATTTCACATTAATGCCCATTATCCAAAAAAATAAAAATCAAAGATTAAAATTTTTAAATAAGAAAATTGAAAATGAGACTAATAATTTATAAAGTAAATTAAAGCCCATAGCAAGACAAGGGCCTCTTGAATTGAAAAGGATGGGCCAATTACTATTGGAAAGCTTATTGGGCTTAAATGGGCCCAATTTTGATATGAGGGCTCCAGGCCATATTATTCATATCCAAACATGTCCTTGAACTTTCAAAAAAAATGTCACATAAACTTTTATCACAAAAACTTGCGTCAGATAGTCTCACAGATGATTTTCGTACAGAAATTTGCATGAGACAGTCTCACGGATAATTTTCATAAGACCGATCATTTTTACCCATTAACCAAACCCAGATCCACAAGTTTATATATGGAGTGTGGGTTATGAATTGATTCGTCACATATCAAATGATACGTGAGATGGTCTTATATGAGACTTGCTCAACTTTTAGTTGTTATGTAAATCTTTAATTATTTCCTAAACTTAATGGTGTAAAATTAACGGAATTTTTAATGATAATTTAAATTAAAAAGGTGTACAAGTACAAAATGCATAAGACTTAAAAAATTGAGTATTTCCAAAATTGTCCCTATTTATATAAATAGGGACAATTTCTGGATTTTTAAAAAATTGTTTATATAGTTGTATTACCAAAATTGTCCCTATTCATATAGTTGTATTTCCAAAAATTATTTATATAGTTGTCCAAAATTGTCCCTATTTATATTCCTTAGCAAAAATTTAAGATTTTCATATGGTACACTTTATGGAATTAATTTGATTCACTTTCTGATTATGAATTTAAAATTTCTTGTAATTCAAAATGCATATTTGTCCAACTTTTAGGTTCTGTATTTACGATAAAACTCCAGAAACAACATTTATTTTGAAACTAAGAGATTAATTTATGATTTTCTTTTCCAAAAATTATCTTTATTATCCTTTTGGAAATAATTACATTTTTATTTCAATTTTGAATTCGAAATTCATAGAATTTTAAATAAATCATGATATTATTGAAAAAAAAAAAGAGAAATTCAATAAAATAGTATATTTGTACAATTTTTAATTATTTTATTTAAGACAAGAAAATAGTTTGATTGATATTTAGTGGAAAGCGTCCAAACAGGGCCTTAAAGAAACAGACATTTATTATTTCAAGAGAAGTGATAATAACAGAAAGAGGGGTAGTGAGTTTGAGTTTTGACTCGGTGAGATGGCCACGGCGGAGATCGGTGAGTTGACTCGGATAATGGTGGCGGTGAACGAGTCTACTATCAAAGGCTATCCCAACGCCTCCATTAGCAGCAGAGGAGCCTTCGATTGGACTTTGAAGAAGATCGTTCGCGCCAACACTTCTGCTTTCAAGCTTCTCTTTCTCCATGTTCAAGTTCCCGATGAAGACGGTATGAATTTGTTGAATTTCTCAGTGGATGCTTTGTGTGTTTTGAAGCTCTCGTTTCTGTGCTCGTCTGATTTTTGCTTGTTTTTTTGTGTGATTGTAGGTTTTTCAGCTTCTTTGCCTGTTTGGTTTACCTAGGGTTTTTGTATTGTTTGATTTGTTATCTATACATTTCGCCATTGTTGAATTTCTGCTGCTTGGGGATTTATGCTGTTTTATCTGCAAAAATTGTGTTATGTTTATAAATATCCCAATCCAATCATAGTTATGAGATTATTTTTTGGGCGGATTGAGCTGAAAAGTGTGGATGCTTGTATGAAATTGTATGTTAGAACCTATATCATTGTGTGATTGTTCTTATGAGTGATGCTGGAGATGAATACACTATTGTACGTTTTTGACCTTGATTGATGTTTTGTATAAGCTGGTTCTCTGTTCTGGTTTAAGCTTTCATCTCTGGAACTAGTTGTTTCTTAGAGCATTGTTCTTGCTGTTGAATATCGGGCCTTTATATGTTGATCGACTATTATACAGATAGCATAATGAATCGAACGATACTTCTGTTAAATTGCACACGTAAAAGGGATAAATTTGTGTAACTCATTACTCTCCGGTCACTCATTACCCCCATCCCCGTATCCAGGTTTTGATGATATGGATAGTTTGTTTGCGTCTCCTGAAGACTTCAAGAATATGAAGCATAGAGACAAGATAAGGGGACTTCATCTTTTGGAGTATTTTGTGAACAAATGTCATGAAATTGGGGTATGAAAAGGCTCCTTCTACTCTTCCGTATAGATTCACTTGTGTGTGTGTGTGTGTTTCCAAATGTGCACGACTAAGATGTTCGTGCAATTCCATCAATGCCAGAGCCAATCATTTTGGTTTGTCATTCGTGGATAAGATTATAAGGAAGTGGTACTTTTCTATAGATCTTGTCTCCAATGTACCGACTCTTCAATTCTTGATATATTTTAGGTTGCTTGTGAAGCATGGATCAAGAGGGGCGACCCCAAAGAAGTCATCTGCTTTGAAGTGAAACGTGTCCTACCCGATTTTCTTGTTGTTGGTAGCAGGGGTCTCGGTCCTTTCCAAAAGTATGTTCACTTTCCACTTCTATTCCCCCCTCCATAGTTTAATATATTTTCATGTCGATATCAAAAATTTTACTTTACAATGCGATAAGAACCTTGCATTTGATTGAGTCATCAGTTGTACTCAATGTTTCAATCAAGATTACACTAAGCACTCGATTAATTTGTGTAGGGTGTTTGTGGGAACTGTGAGTGAATTCTGTGTGAAGCATGCAGATTGCCCCGTAATAGCAATAAAGCGAAATGCAGCCCAGACCCCTCAAGATCCTGTTGATGATTGATCGATGCTGCTTCTTGTGATCGACAATGGGGACCTGTTTCGATGTTTGTAAATGGATTGTATTTGACATTGTTTTGTGTCTTCATTTGTTCATCTGATAATTTATGTAGTGTGGATGAGTTTAAACCTATTATAGCCACTCTTTGTATCTGGAGTTCCACTGGATTGTAAAATAGAAGTGAGTTCAATTCTATTAAGAATGTTTTCACATATTTTGTGTATTCTCACATCATTGCTTTTGAGCAAATTGGGCTGGACTTGTTGAACCCATCATGCAAAACCAATGGGCTGGGCTGAATTCTTCAAGAGGGCCTTGGCCCATTTGGGTTATGGGCTCGTTTGGTTGGCCCGCCACTAATTAAGATTAGAAAAATGATAATGTGTGTTTTAGTGGAAAAGTTAGTGAGTGATGAATAAATTTTATAACTTTAGTTCATAATTCATACATAGATCAGCTTCATACAATGTAATTAAATTGCCAAAAGTCAAAAAAGTTCTTTTTTTTTGCTTCAATATGATTAACCCCTTCCTTTTGATTAGGAAGGGTGGATAACTCCCCCACCCTTAACTCTATAAATTCCTCGATCGGATGAAATATAAATTAAGGAATATAAATGAACTCTATAAATTCCTCGATCGGATGAAATATAAATCAACAAAACTCGCGTGCAACCGTCGCACATGCGACGAAATTCCAGATCACATACTTATAGCTGAAAAAGACATACTTATGAGTGTAAAAGACATACTTTTAAAACTCATGTTTATACTTGTAAAAATATACTTATAAAACACATACTTATAACTGAAAAACACACTTATACCTATAAAAGACATACTTGAATTTGGTCGCATGTGAGACAGTCTCACAAGAGACCAACTCAATATAAATTAAGGAATATAAATGAACAAATCTACCATCACGAGAGGTTTGAACCTGCATTATATAAGAATTTCTCTTCGTATCACCACATGTCGTACCAACCAGAATACGGCTAGTTCATGCGAGGTTTGAACCTAGAACGCAAAAGAATTTGTCCGCGAATCTTACCAACTCGGTTGTGTCCTTGAGAGAAACCCAGGATTATTGAATCATACAACATATATTGAACAATAGTTTATCCAATAATACTATAAAGTCACTAAATGACCACTGCCTATGTATTACTAATAGATCTTCATCAACTTCAACTAAAAAACACAATAAAAAAACTACTTTTGCAGCCACTTTTTAAGATGATGTCTTCTCAGCCATGACTCTTACCTTCTCACTAATTGTTTCAACTTCCTCCATGAGATGTTTCATTTCATCCTTCAGGCTACATTTGTCCTCGGCCGAAAATCTCGAGCAGTAATTTTCCACGATAGCTGTCGTTATCTCTAGTTGCTGCTTGATCGTATTAAAATCTGAAACCAAATCATCTCTGGGGTGGTGGGAGCCCTCTCGTTTTTCAGGAGACCGTTTGAGAGGTGAAACTTTTGGATGAGATTTACGAGACTTTGATCCAGCCGAGGAAAGCTGCAACCTATAATTAACATTCTCAGAACCGAAGGGCCTCTCTTTTAACGATGATTTAAAGGCTTCTTCTGCATCGGAGTCTTTAGTATACACAATACGGATCGAGTGAGAATCTGAGTCGGTTTTTGTTTCCTTCTTGTTAAGGCTCCCAAACTTGCCAAAAAGTCTTGCAATTTCTTTCTTTGAAGGCAAAGGAAATCCAGCTGTGAATTGCAGAATAAGGCACGGTGAAGTTGTTCCTTCAGCTGTCTCCATTGTACCCTTTACGACAGAAGTCTCAGCAGCTTTCTTGGAGTTGGATGTATCTGAAGTTTCCACAGTCTCTGCTGCTTTGGAAGTATTATGGCGCGGTGATTTGGCTCTGCTCTGAGTAAGGTCGATCCCTAGCTGGGAAGGCTGTGATTTTCGGTTTCTATTTGCCTTGCGTTTGTGGTATATTTTGTAGTCTTGACCTTGTAAGCAGGTTGAGCTTCTCTGAGCAGATATGAACTTGCAGACCATATCAAGGGATCCCTTCTTGCTCAAGTATAATGGATCCAGAGCTGCAAGTTCTATGTTTGCTAACAGTTCATTAACTGGAAAATCAACATCAAATATTGGAAAACTCAGTTTCTTATCATTCGTGACTGCAGGAGAACTTTTATTATCAGATACGGTGACCTTTTCCACCTTGCCATTAGGCAGTTTTTCCTCAGATGTATTATCAACAGACTTTGAAATAGGTTGTGAAGCAAAGTCATCTTTTGTAGCCTCCTCCTTGCGCTCTTCCACACGAGCCATCTCTGTAGTTTTATCATGGTTGACTTCTGAATCCAGCTTAGAGGTTGAGCCTCCCATTCTCCACAAAGGATTCGTATATGGAGGAGATAAGTATTTGCTCTTCTTCCTCTCCCTTGGGCTAGACACTATTTCCATTTCCTCTTTGGCTTCGGCAGAAGCTTCTTCAGCATTAGTAACTTCAATCTCCTTTGGTTTCCTTAAGGATCGGCCTCCATTCACACCATCTGCACCCCTAAAACTAGCTCCAGTTTCTGCATTTGAATCTTTTGCGTTCGTTGTTTTAGGAGAGTCCAGGGCCTCGGCTTTTCTCTTTCTACCTCTCTTCCCTGTTGTTGAAGCCCCTTCACTGCCAACTTCTCCATCATTATTCTTACTCCTCTTCTGGGAGGATGAAGACTTCTCAATATCTGCTCCCTCTTTAGACGAACCTCTCTTTCGACTTTCAGGCTTTATATTCTTGCTTTCTCCCATAAGCTCAGCAACACTTTTCTGCTTCCTTTTATAAGAAACCTTGTTTTCAGACGGGCCCTGAGAGTTTACAGAACCAGCTGCTGGTGAAGAGAGCCAATCTTCGTCCTGTGGCCTGAGGATTGGGACCTCAATCGGAACACTGAAATCATCTGCAACCTCATTCACATTTTTATTCCTGTCTTCCATGCCTTCAATATGAAGGGGTCCATGATACACTGGTAAAATATGACCGCCTTTATGACAATAAAAAGCAGATAACCAACTTTTCAAGATTGTGAGATCAAGAACACTGCCAACAGAAACTGACTGTGCTAACTGCATCACCTTTTCAAGTACTTCTTCCGGTTCAAACTTAGGGATACAAAGGCGACAAGCATCTACTTCTGGCATGACAACTCCAGCTTCTAATCCAGCATTCTCCACCACTGGTCGAGCAAGTTCATCTTTCTTCTCTTTTGGTACACAGTTACAAGTCATCTCCAGCTCAACAAGCCGACCAACCTCGTCAACAGCCTTTTCTACAGCGTTGATAAAGCTCTTAGAACTCCCATCCCTTGACATATCAGAAAAATTATCCACAAAGGGTCTAAGTTGTGATGGCAAGCACCAAGAACAGGAACCATCCCCAAAAAATGCCACAAGGAGACGACCTTCCTGTTTCCGTTTCAGAGCAAATTCGGATGCATTCTTTGGATCATAGACCTGTCCTGGCCACCATGGATGACTTCTAATTTTGCCCCAAACGAAATCCCCCACACAGAACACATTTTCAATGTCATTTAACTTCTCCTCCATCCCTCCATCTCCATCTCCATCCACATCCATATAATCAGTAGACCTACCTTCCCCATTTTCATCCACACAAATTTCCTTCTCCCCATCACATTTAACATGTTCGTCTCGAGAACCATCTACACACATGCTATCATCAACACCATTGACCCGAACACTCAAACCACTACGAGGAACACTGCTCAAACTTTTCACCCCAATTTTCTCTTTGTCATCAAAAGTAGACTCTACAACAGTTCCACTCTCCACATCCCCTTCTCTAACACCATCATCGTCCCTCACATCAGCAACCGTATCTTGATTTTCATTCGCTTTGGAACCCGAACCCCCCATTCCATTTGCAGAATCTTCTGAAAGAAGCTTTGTCGCAGCAACGATATCTTCTAGCGTTGCCATTTATATATAGAAAATAAAATCCCCAAAAATTTTCCTTCTCTCTAATTATATCTCCCAAAGCTTTCGGCCATTTACAACTGAAAATAAATCGAAAAAAAAAAAAAGAACAAGGGGAAAAAAACATAAAACCGAATAAATAGCATCAATTATACTCGTAATTACCAAGCATTAACTGGCAAAATTACAAAACACACTAAATACATAAAAAAAATCAAGCACAAATTTCGCTTAAATCCTAAAATTAACACGAAATCATATCACAAAATCGAACCACATAAAACAACAACAAAAATAATCAAATCAAATTTCAAAAAAAAAAAAAAAAAACCGAGCGAGAGAGCAAACGAAACATACCAAAACAGAAATATAAGCAGATTTTCTTCTTCACTCTGAATCGTCTTGTTCTAAATACACACGCAGAGAAATTAGGGTTTCAAGGATTGATTTCGGAGCTGAAATGCGAGTAGTGAGAGAGAGTGCTTTTTTGGGGGTTTTGTTTTATTTCCAGAAAAGAAAAAAAATTATTAATTACTCAAAAATTTGAGCTGCTGGGGTAATATTCTTCTGGAAGCGGGAGCACTGCACCCACCAATCGTCAACTCTTTACATTGGTAATTCATGTTGAAAGTAAACTCTTATTGGTGGGACTATGAACCAGGTCTCGTAGACCCGCCGCATAGTATAAAAGCTCTTTTCTTACAACAAAGCGGTGGTCTCAAGGTATTTTTCATTTCAAAGTCGGTGTTTCGATATGTTTTACGAGGTTTTATTAATTTATATATTAAAATAATAATAATAAAATCCAGATTTTAAATGTTTTTAATTGTGCGTTATATATTAATTAAATGATGGTATTTGGAATTAATTGTATTGTATTGCTAAAATTTAATAGCAGTATATATTGTTAAAAGCTTATTATATTATGATGATATCATATATTTTAAAAAATTAAACTAACGTAATAATTGATTTGAAAATAGATGAAAAGGTAACATGAATGAAATGTGTGTTTGATAAACCGAAAATCATGAAATATTACAAATAATGATAATGATTTTATAAATATTGCAACTAATTGAATATTGTTTGATTAAAAGTTTTAGCAAGACTCCCTCCATTTCAAAATAAGTATATATTCCGAAATAAGTATATATTCCGAAGTTTAAATTTTGTTCAAGTTTTGTGGTTTTAAATTTTATACAATTTTATTCTCAAATTTTATACAATTTTATACCATTTCAAATTAAGTATATATTCCGAAGTTTAAAGTTTTGTTCAAGTTTTATTTTATAACTGTACCTGTTCTTTAGCTAACTTTTAGGGATTTATTAAGATATTTTTTTTGGAATTAATTTGTTACTTTTTTCCAATTTTGATTATTAAATTTTTGAAAGTTTGATATATATCTATATCTATACTAAAGGAATAACCAAGAGTGACACATGTCACTCTCTTGTTAATCCTATTTAATTACAATTTAAATCATTTAATATTTATAATTTATTATAATTATAGAACATTTAAGAAGATAATAATAATTGAATAACAAAATGTTAATAATTATGATTGATAATTAAATCTATATCTATACTAAATGAATAACTAAGAGTGACACATGTCACTCTCTGGTTAATCCTATTTAATTACAATTTAAATCATTCAATATTTATAATTTATTATAATTATAGAACATTTAAGAAGATAATAATAATTGAATAACAAAATGCCAATAATTATGATTGATAATGAAATTTGAAATAAAATTATGAAATTTTAGGCAAACATTTTAGTTAAAATTCATGTTTGCAATTACATTAAATGATAATTAAAAATTAAAAAATTAAAAAATCTATATTCTTACTAAAGGAATAACCAAGAGTGACACATGTCACTCTCTGGTTAATCCTATTTAATTACAATTTAAATCATTCAATATTTATAATTTATTATAATTATAGAACATTTAAGAAGATAATAATAATTGAATAACAAAATGCCAATAATTATGATTGATAATGAAATTTGAAATAAAATTATGAAATTTTAGGCAAACATTTTAGTTAAAATTCATGTTTGCAATTACATTAAATAATAATTAAAAAATTCACATAATTAAATTTGAATTACATACTAATTAAATTAAGAACTAATGATAAATAATAATAATACTTAATTTTATTTATAAATAATAATTTTAAATTTCTTAATTAGTATTAAAATACCATGTAATACACGGGACTCACACTAGTATCTATACTAAAGGAATAACCAAGAGTGACACATGTCACTCTCTGGTTAATTCTATTCAATTACAATCTACTACTATATTTGTATCTATACTAAAGGAATAACCAAAAGTGACACATGTCACTCTCTGGTTAATTCTATAATATTTATAATTTATTGTAATAGAATATTTAATGAGATAATAATAATTGAATAACAAAATACTAACAATTATGATTGCTAATAAAATTTTAAATTATGAAATTTTAGTCAAACATTTTTATTAAATATGATGTTTGCAATTACATTAAATAATAATTAAAAAAATCACATAATTAAATTTAAATTACATACTAATTAAATTGAAAATTAATGATAAATAATAATAATTAAATTTATTTATAAATAACAATTTAAAATTTCTTAATTAATATTAAAATACCATGTGATACACGGGAGTTACACTAGTGTGTGTATATATATATATATATATATATTTGTCCATTTTTATATATTTTTTAATGTGACAAAAACTCCAAATAGAAAATCAGTCTGCATTAAGATATTTGATTTGATTACGTACATCACAAATTACAAGAATTAAATAAAACATTTAAAATAAATTGAGCTTTAATTAATATTTAAGTCTAATTAGTTTTGGACCACATATTAAAGTTCCAATTTCAAGCGAAGTTTATACTTTTGTTTCAAACTAGTAGTGTACTCGTGCGTTGCACAGTGTTATATATATAATTATTAAAAAATATAATAACATATACAATGTAATGATTATTATTTTAACAAAAATATATTGATACTCTTTTAATTTGTATTAGTATAAAGCTAGGTATTTTAACTTAAATTTATGTCATTATAAATAATTATGCAATTCATGATTTTTTTTTTCGCTTCACACTGATACTTTTATGTTATATATATAAGTGTGACATTTATATTATATAAGTGTGATCGATATTCATAAAATAAATATCAAGGAAATATTGGTAAAAATTGGTGAAATATATGTAACATCGGTAAAAAATCGATGGAATATCAATAAATATCGAGAAAATATCGGAATATATAGGTAAATATAGGAAAATTAACAATAAATATATGTACCCATATTTCCATCGATATTGATATTTTCACAATATTTTCGTGAATTTAAGTTACCTATATTTCAACCGGAATCGAAATTTTCATTCTTGGTTGCAATCTAAAACACAAAGTTCAGGTTGCAATTACATAAAAAAAAGTTTAGGTTGCAAAGTGAACAAATTAATCTCCATTTCGCCGGAAAATTTGCAATCGACAAAACCACAAAAAGATTGGGTGGCAATCTGAAAAAAAAAAGATTAGGTTGCAATTTGAAGAAAGTCGATAGGTGAAGTTGTTTTTTTGTAATTTACCCTTTAAAATAAGTACTTAAAAATAAGATGAGAGATAATAAATATATAATCTCTTATTTCATTTTATTTATCTATTTATTTTTTTATTTGAAATTTCTATACAATAAATACTAAATTGAGTATCATAACTGATTTTTTAAATTAAATATTTATTTATTTGTATTGAATTTCTTAAAATACAATAAATAAGTTTATTTATATTTATTTGTATTGGGTTTCTTAAAATACAATAAATAGGTTTATTTGTATTGAGTTTCTTACAATAAATACAATATGAAAGTAATTAATAAGTTTCTTAAAATAGAAATTATTTAATAGGTAGATAATTTATTGCAGTTATTTTTGGCAGGATATCCTACTTTTATATATACTAGTACTCGTACCCGCACGATGTGCGGTCTGTGATATAATATTAGTAAATATTAATTATTTGATAATATAGTATAAGTAGTTTTAGTATTAATTAAATTTGCTTAAGATAATTCAATTCACAACAATATATCGATATTATACACATCCAATTCACTAATCTATAATTAATACTAAAAAAAAAGTATCAATCATGATCTTCAAATCAAAATTGGAATTTTAACATGCAAAGTTTGTAAAAAAATTTAAAACTTCTTCATACACAACTATTCTAGTTGAAACATGTTTTTTTTTTTTTTTATCATTTGTGTTACAAACTAATATCATAAGTCACTTAAATTAAATATACTACAAAAAACTAAAAACATTATGAATTAAAAATCAAATTCAATTACTTAAATTAAATACATATGTGTGAGTATGTATATATAGAAACAACAAACAATAAAATTAGAAATTTTATGTAGGAACTTAATGCAAGCACTGTCAATTATATATTTTCAACCTTTTATTTTAAAATAAATTGAATTATAAAAATATTTTTAATTAATAACGCTTAACATCGAAGATGACAGATAATTATTTCATTATAAGTATCACGTAAATTAATTGATATAGACCGACATTGATCATTACAATTAAGCTCAACACAAAATCGAAATGGTGTACTAGTGATCATAATGATGACAATATAATTAGAAACTAAGCATATAATTTAAATAATTAATTAGTTGAGCCATCTAAACTCAAAACCAGGCCTGCACTATCATATAAAAATATACGAAGTCCTAAGTGTAAAGTAAAAGGTGAAAATATTATTCGATTATGAGATATTTATAATTTAAAAATTATTTAGGATGACATACTATTCAGACTAAATACATATTATATATATACATATATGTATATACACACATCTTTAATAGTGTTATATTCATTTGTTAATATGATATAAATTATCCCTATGCAAATTAATATTTATTATTGAAATTATTGTGGATATCTATTGTTGGTATTTAAGAAATTATTCAATAAAAATTAATTTAATTAAGATCAATAAAATGATAATAAACTAATACAATATTTATATTATTAAATCTAATGAATTATATAGTAAAAAATACAAAATAGAAAAAATTGTTGACGGGACACTTACAAATATTAATTTAAAAAATACTTAGGATGACATAAAACTTCACACTAAATACATATTATATATATACATATACGTATATACACGCATATTTAATAGTTTTACACTTATTTATTAATTATATTTATATTAAATATAATATCAATTATCTCTCAACAAATTAATATTTACTATTCAAATGATTGTTTGGACAATATCTATTGTTGGTATCTAATAAATTATTACAATAAGAATAAACTAATACAATATTTATATTATAAATTGAATGAATTCAATAATAATAATAAAAAAAGATTGTTGAAGTGACACTTTTTGTTGGAAAAGGGGCATTTCTATAAATATTTTCCTCTATTATTATAGTATAGAAATATATAGATAGATTTATCTAATTATTTTTTCTTTTGAATTTCTATACAATAAATATAAAATTAAATGTCTTAAATATTAATATTTATTTATACTTTGATTAATCAATATAAAATGAAAGTTATTAATGATTTCTTAAAATGGAAATATTTAATAAGTGAAACATTTATTGCAGTTATTTTTGGTAGAATATTCTACTTTTATATATATAGATATAGATATAGATGATTGTCCAAAGAATTAAGTGGGCCCAACCATATGCTTCCAATTTAGGGTTTTTCGATTCTTAATCATATAAATAGAAAAAACTCTTAAGTTAGAATTTTAGAATTCCAAATTTTTCTTTGCCATTTTTTATTCTTCATGTCAATTTTTAAATTCCTTGTGAGATAAGTTTAGGCTGTGATTTTTAGTCGAAATTGAGTCAGTCAATTTCAGAGATAAAAACCATTTTATATATGTTATTAAAGATTGTCTTGCGTTTTACATATTAATCTTATTTTTCAATAATTAATAATTTATTAATTATTTAGAATGACAACCATATTCACAATAACAAGTATCGACTAATTTACAACGTCCAACGGCCAAAGATCCATGTCTTGTCTTGCACACTTTCATGCATTTATTCTTAACACAAACTTCAATTGTTGGAGGAAGTTCTTCACTACATTTTCCTGCCTCAACTTCCATGCTACCTATAAATAAATAATAAATAAGAATTTTTTGAAAATATATTTTGAAAATAAGTAAATTATAAATATGTGTGATGAGAAATTGAATTTGGAAATCACTACCTTGATAGAGAAGAAGTGAGAGGAGGAGAAGAACAGGCAAAACTGAATGATTCATTTGTGATTTAATTTGTTGAATAATATTGATGTATGGATTTATATATATATAGAGAGATACACACAAGTATGTAATATATGATTTGTGTAATATTACATTATTTATGAGGTTATTTTTTTCTTTGATGAAGATTTACTAATTTGATTACCATATTACAAACAAAGCTTTTCATAATCATAAGATTTATGATTACAAAAATTTGACTACGAGATTATTGTTTAAAAGTTCATTTAGGAAACCCAACTTTTGGCTAGAATTTTGGCTTTTTTTTTAATATATGATTATTTTTCCTCTTTTATTTTAGAATTTTTTTTCTTTTATTCTAGTCACTTTTCTAATCATCCTCTACACCAGGTGCACGGGTCTAAATTTATGGTGACCTGACATGGATCCGCACCCATTTGGGTTTTATGGCGGATCTAAGTGTTATCTTTATGTTATATGGGTGTGGTCTTTATATTATATAAGCTAGTGTGACCTTGATATACAAATCCGGTGACCTTTATGTTCAGCAACTTAGAAAAAATGAAGATTTTCAAAAAGTTTTAAGCGCATTCTTTTGATGAACATACCTTTATGTGATATTTAATCATACATTTATGTGGTATTAGTTGCACTTTAATATATGACATAGGGTGATTCTGTAGTACACTAGGTGTATTAATACACCAGACTCTTTACCATTTCCAGCCATTGGATCCGAGAACATTGTTGACTTTGACCTTAATAATCTCAGATCTGATGGCAGAAAATAAGTGGAGAGTCTGATGTATTAATACATCTGGTGTACTATAAAATGACCCTATGACATAAATGTGCAACTAATATCATATAAAGGTGAATATGTACAAATCTATATCTATATCTATATATATATAAAGAAGACCTCCAATAAAAATAGTAATAACTAATTTTCCCTCCCAAATTAACATATTATAAATGGAAAGAGAGTAGTTATAAGAAATTAAATAAATCAAAAATAACAAGATTTATACTTTTAAGGGTTGTGGGACCCACTAGGTTAGACTATACCTATAGGTAGGTAAGTTATGATGTATATTTTATCTTTTTTCTCTATTTCATATAAATTATAATCTTTAAATTAATTATTTTTTATTTTAAATTTTGTTTCAATTTATGAAAAATATAAATTTTATATTTACATTTTGGTGCAAAATTGTATTTAACAATATTACAAATACAAAGATAAATGACTAAATTAAACTATAGATTAGGAAATTAAAAAAATAAATTTTAAAATAAAAAGTCTTAGTTTTTTTGAGAAATTAATAACAATGAAAAAAACATTTTGGTATAATTGTTTGATATATTTGCCAATACAAGTGGGTTAAATATTGAACTAGCTACGTAATTTAAATACATACCAAGATCTTTTAGTTATTTGATGAGATTTATATATTTTCTTTAACTTGAAATAATTAAGTTATTTGCATTGGTTAGACCAAATTTTTTAAAGAAATCTATAATTGTAAATGCAAAGGAATTATTTACTAATACATTTGTTAATAAGTATGAATCAAAAAATATAATAATATATTAATCATGATACTTATATATTAATCTGCACAACACAGCTTTATGAAGCAGCATATTTTTTAGATATCAATTATCGTTTACAATAAATGTTAATACTAAATTTGATTTAATTTTTTTAATTTAAAATATTAATTGGTGCGTGTACAAAATTGATGTTTATTTAACAACTTAATATTCAAATATAGAATTTAAAATTCATTGTTAAACATAGATATATATATATATATATATAACCCATTTATATATTACTGTTTGCATTTTAAAATTATTATATATATTTTTTAAGATGTGACACATTAAAGATAAAGAATTGAATTCTTATTAATATATAATTTAGGTTAAGATAATATTATTACATTATAGTATTAGAAATTTTAAAACTAATCAATCGTATATTACAAATCGTGCATCGCACGGGTATACTACTAGTCTATACTAAAGGAATAACCAAGAGTGACACATGTCACTCTCTGCTGGTTAATCCTATTCAATTACAATTTAAATTATTTAATATTTATAATTTATTGTAATAGAACATTTAGTGAGATAATAATAATCGAATAACAAAATACTAACAATTATGATTGCTAATAAAATTTTAAATTATGAAATTTTAGTCAAATATTTTTATTAAATATGATGTTTGCAATCACATTAAATAATAATTTAAAAAAATCACATAATTAAATTTAAATTACATACTAATTAAATTGAAAATTAATGATAAATAATAATAATTAAATTTATTTATAAATAACAATTTAAAATTTCTTAATTAATATTAAAATACTGTGTGATACACGGGAGTTACATCTATATCTATACTAAAGGAATAATCAAGAGTGACACATGTCACTCTCTGGTTAATCCTATTCAATTACAATTTAAATTATTTAATATTTATAATTTATTGTAATAGAACATTTAATGAGATAATAATAATTGAATAACAAAATAGTAACAATAAAATTTTAAATTATGAAATTTTAGTCAAATATTTTTATCTATATATATATATATATATATATATATTAAAGGAATAACCAAGAGTGACACATGTCACTCTCTGGTTAACCCTATTCAATTACAATTTAAATTATTTAATATTTATAATTTATTGTAATAGAACATTTGATGAGATAATAATAATTGAATAACAAAATACTAACAATTATGATTGCTAATAAAATTTTAAATTATGAAATTTTAGTCAAATATTTTTATTAAATATGATGTTTGCAATTACATTAAATAATAATTAAAAAATTCACATAATTAATTTAAATTACATACTAATTAAATTGAAAATTAATGATAAATAATAATAATTAAATTTATTTATAAATAACAATTTAAAATTTCTTAATTAATATTAAAATACCGTGTGATACACGGGAGTTACACTAGTGTGTGTGTATATATATATATATATATTTGTCCATTTTTATATATTTTTAAGGGTAAAAACACTTAACCATCCGAACTATAGCCCGTTTTGCAGTTTATTGTAAAAAAAAATTTTCGTTGCACCGTCCTCATTAAACTTTGCGAGATTTGCACATTCCAGTAAACTACCACTTTCTGCTATTTTCTCCGGCGTACACGAAACAATGTTGTTTTAATCAAGGGCAAAAATGATTTTTCAACTTAAGCCACAAACGAAACGTCGTCGTTTTTGAATCAATTCCTTCTGCTTGATCTCCGCCACGCGCCGCCGCTTCTAGTCGTACACGACGCAACACCGCTTCTCGTCATACACGGCACAACACCGCTGCCCGTATGAACCTTCGATCTGGTAAAGCGCGCTCTTACCAGAAGAAGAGCCGAACTCACGTGAGCCAAACACCTAGGGTTTAGGGGATTCACATTTTTCCTCACCAGCAGCTGTGGATTCTCTGCCGCCTCGTTGTCGAACACCATCCACGTATCTCCCAAGCTTAATTTATACACAAAAACACACACACACTGATTTAGGGTTTGAAGCTAATAATCAAATCAAATCAATTCAATTCACACAAAACACACACACACACGCACACCTTGCGTCGGATTATGAGGACAGTGTTGTCTTGGGCGTCCATGAGGATAATCTGGCCTTTGTTGGAGGAGGTGTAGTTGTCCACGCGATAAAAGAGGTTTCCATGGTAAAAGAAGATGGTGAATTCGACGCAGTTGAAGATGGGCGATTTCTTCTAGACAGTGAGCACCATCGAATTATCTGCGTAGCCATCGGAAGGAGAATCGAGGGCGGAGAGAGGAGAGGAGGACGATGAAACTGCGTTAGGATATACTTTGCGTCCATATGGGCGTCGGAGAAGAGAGGTATGGACGGAGATGGAATTTGGGCAGTAAGTTGAAAAGTCATTTTTGCCCTTGATTAAAACGACATTGTTTCGAGTACGCCGGAGAAAATAGCAGAAAGTGGCATTTTACTTCAATGTGCAAATCTCGCAAAGTTTAATGAGGACGGTGCAACGAAAAAAAGTTTTTACAAGAAACTGTAAAACGGGCTATAGTTTGGATGGTTAAATGTTTTTTTACCTATTTTTAATGTGACAAAAACTCCAAATAGAAAATCAGTCTGCATTAAGATATTTGATTACGTACATCACAAATTACAAGAATTAAATAAAACATTTAAAATAAATTGAGCTTTAATTAATATTTAAGTCTAATTAGTTTTGGACCACATATTAAAGTTCCAATTTCAAGCCCAAGTTTATACTTTTGTTTCAAATGATGGTCCAAAGAATTAAGTGGGCCCAACCATATGCTTCCAATTTAGGGTTTTTCGATTCTTAATCATATAAATAGAAAAAACTCTTAAGTTAGAATTTTAGAATTCCAAATTTTTCTTTGCCATTTTTTATTCTTCATGTCAATTTTTAAATTCCTTGTGAGATAAGTTTAGGCTGTGATTTTTAGTCGAAATTGAGTCAGTCAATTTCAGAGATAAAAACGGGAAAAAATCACATCTGGTCTCATATCTATTTCCTTTTTTGCAATTAGTCCCACAACTATTTACTTTTTTAATTTAGTCCCGTAACTTAAATAATTGCTTACTTTTGGTCCCAATGTCGCCGGAATTTTTGAAATTGGCCGGAAAATTGGGGGTTTCCGACAAGAACTAATGATGTGGCATGGTGTGTCATTTTTTTCACCACTACGATCAATCTTCAAAAAATGAACATCAGATTGACTCTCCACATCAAGAAAGGCATCATCTTCAACTCTCTGTCGCTCCAATCTGCGAAGAGGGCAGGTCTTATCTCTCAGCTGCTGAAGAAAGTTTTTAGACGCAGATTGAACATTGTATGAATATTTCAAAGCACCCAAACTTTCTTTCTTATCAACTTGCAAATTCTGCAAGTTCTTTGCTACATATCCAGCTCCAGCTGCTGCTACAATAACCCATAAATCCATTTCTTCAATAAAATCAATCACTTCCAAATTTCAACACCCTCTTCATTTCTGAGGGGGCAAATAAGAACCCAACAAAAAGATTGGAACTTGATCAAGAAAACCGATGATCGAGAAGTGGTTGAACTCTGATTCTTGAAAAAAATATTAAAAATCTTGAATTTGGAAGGCTAATTGTGTGTGAAAATGAAAAAATGGTGATTGATTAATGACACACCATGCCACGTCATTAGTTCTTATCAGAAACCCCCAATTTTCCGGCCAATTTCAAAAATTCCGGCGACATTGGGACCAAAAGTAAGCAATTATTTAAGTTACGGGACTAAATTAAAAAAGTAAATAGTTGTGGGACTAATTGCAAAAAAGGAAATAGATATGAGACCAGATGTGATTTTTTCCCGATAAAAACCATTTTATATATGTTATTAAAGATTGTCTTGCGTTTTACATGATGTATATTAATCTTATCTTTCAATAAACTCATCGTCTACCCCATATATGTACTCTAATCATTCAAAATAAAATGTTTAAATGGAGTGGATGCATGAAATTAAATAATATTTTCCCTAATCTATGTTAGTAGGATTGATTTTCATTTTTCTCTATTAAGTACATCCCATTTTGAGAATGTTACTTAAAACTTTTAGTCTAATCTTTCCCAAAGCTTGAACATCTTCCACTACAGGCATGAGTTTATTCCTATTGAATTTGGGTTTAGACTATTTTATAGAAAAATGTGCTATTTATTTCCTTGGTGTGTTTACAAATCTTTGAGTTGTAGAAAATGTTCTTTATTTAGATTTTAGAAAATTGGAATATTACACCAAGTCCCTTTGAAATTTTCTAAAATAGCAAAAAATCACAGTCTAAATTATTAGGTTTGAACCTAAATAATAATTTATTAATTATTTAGAACGACAAGCATATTCACAATAACAAGTATCGACTTCTTTACAACGTCCAACGGCCAAAGATCCATGTCTTGTCTTGCACACTTTCATGCATTTATTCTTGTCACAATTTTCAATTGTTGGAGGAAGTTCTTCACTACATTTTCCTGCCTCAACTTCCATGCTACCTATGAATAAATCATAAATAAGAATTTGTTGAAAATATATTTTGAAAATAAGTAAATTATAAATATGTGTGATGAGATATTGAATTTGGAAATCACTACCTTGATAGAGAAGAAGTGAGAGGAGGAGAAGAACAGGCAAAACTGAATGATTCATTTGTGATTTAATTTGTTGAATAATATTGATGTATGGATTTATATATAGAGAGAGAGATACACACAAGTATGTAATATATGATTTGTGTAATATTACATTATATATGAGGTTATTTTTTTCTTTGATGAAGTTTTACTAATTTGATTACCATATTACAAACAAAGCTTTTCATAATCATAAGATTTATGATTACACAAATTTTAGGAAACCCAACTTTTGGCTAGAATTTTGGCTTTTTTTTTTAAATATACGATTATTTTTCCTCTTTTATTTTAGATTTTTTTTCTTTTTATTCTAGTCACTTTTCTAATCATCCTCCACACCAGGTGCATGGATCTAAATTTATGGTGACCTGACATGGATCTGCGCCCATTTGGGTTTTATGGCGGATCTAAGCGTTATATTTATGTTATATGGGTGTAATTTATATTATATAAGCTAGTGTGACCTTTATATACAAATACGGTGACATTTATGTTCAGCAACTTAGAAAAAAAGAAGATTTTCAAAAAGTTTTAAGCGCATTTTTTTGATGCACATACCTTTATGTGATATTTAATCATACATTTATGTGATATTAGTTGCACTTTTATATATGACATAGGGTGATTCTGTAGTACACCACACCAGACTCTCCACCATTTCCAGCCATTAGATCCGAGAACATTGTTGACTTTGACCTTAATAATCTCAGATCTGATGGCAGAAAATAAGTGGAGAGTCTGGTGTATTAATACACCTGTTGTACTATAGAATGACTCTATGACATAAAGGTGCAACTAATATCACATAAAGGTGAATATGTACAAATTTTGATAAAATTCTTCCTTTTTTTATTTTTTTCTGAATTATAGTATATAAATGTAACTACATTTGTACATAAATATCACATTTATATAACATAAATGGCTTACACATACAATATAAAAATAAGAGTCCGAAGTGAAAAAACAGAATTAAAAAAAACAAAAAAAAAGTGTGCGGATTTGAATCTTCCCGGACCCGATCTGAATTATATGTACACCTGATGCATATGTAACCAACTCTTTTGATAATTGTTTTACCACTTTTAAGGAAAACAAATGTTGAAATAGCATTTTGGGTTAATGATGACAAATTCTTTTTTTTTTCAAATCAATATCTATTTGTTGAATTATGAGTTTGTAATTGGACATGAAATTAGACCCGTAAGGTGATGATCATGTTCATTTTATATCATCTTAAAAGTGGAAATAGAGTTTGCCACTTAATATATAAAATGGTATGTTAATAATTTCTATTAACATCCACTAAATTTTTTTCAAAAAAATTCTTTTATGATAATCTCATCAAATGATTCAAATTTTAGTTTTCTTAGTTTGGTTTCTGTGGTTTGTACAAAATTACGTACTTTTAGATTGGAAATAAGGGCAATTGTCAACATTTCGAGGTAGGAACAAGCAATCAAAGAGGCCATGCAAGATTTGAATCTCGTCGTGCGGAGTAGGTCAATCGATCACCTCACACTTAACAATTCATATAAGAATTTGTCAATATAGGTTCAATTTATGGGCAAAAAGGGTCTGTCTTATGAAAACTATGCTCGAAACCTTCTTACATAAGTTTTTGTGTTGCGTTTGTATTTTGAACAAGAGTGATGTGTCCAACGGTAGTGCATTTTGGAATCATATTTTTTTCTATCTTTAATTCTTTCTTTTAACAAAATGAAGAAATATACTTTAGAGACTCGTTTTGAATATATATCCACTAAACCAAATGCATTATTAGGCAAACAATACAATATTGATTATTTAAAACCACAAGGATATTCACAAAAACAAGTATCGACTTCCTTACATCGTCCAAAAGCATAAACTCCATGTCTTTTCTTACACACTTTCATGCATTGATTCTTGTCACAATCTTCATAAGTTGGAGGAAGTGCTTCACTACATTTTCCTGCAATTAATGTTGGAGGATGTGCTTCACTAAATCTTGTTGCCTTAACTTCCATGCTACCTATCAATTGAAAAATCAATGAATAAAAAGTTCATTGAAAATATATTGTAAAGATGATGAGGGTTAAATGTAGAAATCGATATAAAGTATTGATTTTTTTCACTCGACAGTCTAAATATTTTATTTTGTCTGATTGCAGTGTTGAAGTTTTTGGAGTTTATCCGATTGCAATCTAAATAACTTTTCCAGCATATGATTTAATTTTTAACTTTACCAAAACTTTGTTTCTTTTATTCAATAGAATTAAATTAGGATAGATTTTGATAAATTGAAAAAAGAAAATGAGTTTATGTTGCGAGTGAAATAATTAAATCGGTATGAGTCACCTGATCTCCACTTTGTAGAAAAATATGATCGGAAAAGGGAATAGATTGCCAACGGGTAAAGAATTTTTTTAAATTGCACGTAGAAAAACAGTCATAATAATAATAATGCAAAAACTCATGTGAGACCGTCTCATGTGCGACGGTCTCGCGCAAGGCTGTGCCCTGAGACACGGTCGATCGTGCACGATCGTGTTCTAGGCACAGTGTATAAGTATGTGATTTTTTTCCTAACGTATCTTGGGACACGACCATACCTTGCGGGGAAAAAAATAGTGGTCTATGGCGCATGATCGTGTCCCAAGACACAGTCGATATAAGTATATGATTTTTATCTATAAGTATATGTTTTCACACACTGTCGATCGTGACCCATGGCACGGTCATGTCCCAAGATACGATCGACCATATTCCAGAGCACGATCGTGTTCCAAGATAAGACCGTACACGAGTGCTGTTGCACATGATACGGTCTTAGACATCGTCTCTAATAATAATTTGATTACCTTGATAGAGAAGAAGTGAGAGGAGGAGAAAAACAGGCAAAATCGAACGATTCATTTGTGATTATATTTTCTGAATAATAAAAGTGATGGCTATATAGAAGTGTAATATATATTAATGGGTGCCTGATTTATGTAATGCACGAATTTTTATTTTTTTTAGAGTTTTGACTTATTATTTGATTATTACTATAATATAAAACCTTTCATTATCAAATTTTGTGATTATAAAAATTTGGCCACTTTTGTAGCTATTTTCTTTTTGACCTTTTTTAAGTCTGCATATTAATTTAAGTTTAAATAAAATCAGATTATATATTGAGGTTATTTGATGGTTTCATTATGTAATAGAGTTCTTGAAATCTACTTGGTATTCACAAAATTTACTTGAGATTTTTACAAAATCCAATAGCAAAAATCTCGAGTGTTGTTGTTATTATTATTATTACTAGCAGTATACCCGCGCGATGAGCGATTTATTATTTATTATGAAAAATACGATTATTAATAATATAATAAATTTATGATATTAAAATATTATTCATGAGATCTTATTATTTTGAGATTTGTAAAATTTTGAAACAATTTTAAAATATTTTTTGTAGAATTTTGAAACCATTGTAAAATATTACTCATAGATTTGTAGAATTTTGAAACCATTTTAAAATATTTTTTCTTATAGTTATATCTTACACAATTAGTATTGCATATATGTTTGAATTTATTTTTAAATGTTATTTGTGAATTTTTTTAGATTAACCTCACAACATTATTAGATTATTATTAGTTTTACTTTCAAATTTAATTATTATTTTTAATAATTTTATAATTGTTTTTAAACTTTTAAACATTTTACAGCCCTTCGTAAAATGAAATTTAGCTTTTAGATTAAAAAACTTTCTTGATATTTATTAGAATCCATTTGGATGTATGAATTTGAGAAAGAATTTGAAATTCTGATATCAAATCTATCGGTGGTACTTGAATTAACATAGATTCGAAATTCATGACACTTTCATTCTGAACTAATTTTGGAGTTATTCTAATGGATTTCAAATTTATTCATTTGAGATCTGAAACTTCAAACTCTATTCAAATGAATTCGCATCATTATATTTGGTCCAACACTTGTTCATTTGCACAAATTGAACTAACATCTTTAGACAAGACAATAAAATTGTACACTTTTTTGCTTGAAAATAAGGTTAATTGTCTACATATGAGGTTGGAAAAGTTGGTTTGCAAGTTGTAATTTTAATAATGTAACACAATTGTCTCAAGTTGTTAAAATATATTTCCTCAATTCCTTAATATTAGATGAAACAGTCATTTCAAATATTGCATTATTTCAAACATAAATCACCCATATTGCGAAATGAGTAACTCTATTACGAGACTAGTTTCGTGAAACGAATCAACGTACACCATATATCCTATAATTTATATGTTATTTTTCATGATAAATATATAATTGTTTCATATGAATTTCCATGTTTCAGAAGAGTATCCAATATCAAACCGTTCATTTCGTCGTTGTTATAATCTATATTAAAATAGTTATCACATCCGAGTCATGTTTCATAAGTCATAACATAAGAGTTACTAACATATTTATAATCAGTTATAATAAATCTATATATATATATATAAAGAAGACCTTCAATAAAAATAGCAATAACTAATTTTCTCTCCCAAATTAACATACTATAAATGGAAAGAAAGTAGTTACAATAAATTAAATAAATCAAAAATAAAAAGATTTATATTTTTAAGGGTTTGGGGGTCCACTAGGTTAGACTATGTCTATAGGTAGGTAGGTTATGAGGTATATTTTATCTTTTTTCTCTATTTCATATAAATTATAATTTTTAAATTAATTATTTTTTATTTTAAAATTTGTTTTAGTTTATGAAAAATATAAATTTTATATTTACATTTTGGTGCAAAATTGTATTAACAAGATTACAAATACAAAGATAAATGACTAAATTACATTATAGATTAGGAAATTAAAAAAATATTTTTTAAAATAAAAAGTCTTAGATTTTTTGAGAAATTAATAACAATGAAAAACATTTTGATATAATTGTTTGATATATTTGTCAATATGAGTGGGTTGAATTCTGAACTAGCTATGTTATTTAAATACATATCAAGATCTTTTAGTTATTTGATGAGATTTATATATTTTCTTTAAATATATCTATAATTGTGAATGCAAAATAATTATTTACTAACACATTTGTTAATAAGTATGAATCAAAAAATACAATAATATATTAATCAAGATACTTATATCTATATTAATCTGTAACATGCACAACATATCTTTATGAAGTAACATATTTTTTAGATATAAATTATCGTTTACAATAAATGTTTCTCAGTACTAAATTTGATTCAATTTATTTTAATTTACAATATTAATGGGTACGTGTATAAAATTGATGTTTATTTAACAATCTCACATTTCAAGTATAGATTTAAAATTCATTGTTAAACATAGATATATATATATATATATTATTATTTGCATTTTAAAATTATAATATTATTTAAGATGTGATAAATTAAATATAAAGAATTTAATTCTTATTAATATATAATTTAAGTTAAAATAATATTATTACATTATTGTATTAGAAAATTTAAAATTAATCAATCATATTTTACAAAACGTGCATCGCACGGGTGTTCTACTAGTTTTGTATAATGCAATTAATATTTGAGTGAGTCACGGTAGATAAGTTGACCCACAACCCAAAATGTCCAATTCTTATATAAATCAATGAATATAAATTTGATACTTGGATAAAAAGGATCCGTCTCTCAGGAGATTATCCGTGAGATCGTCTGAGACGAGATTTTGTGTTGAAATTTAATAACCTACAAAAATTGTGTGGTAAAAACATGACAAATCACAAGCATTTCAACAGCAAATTAGCAAAGAGAAGAGTAAGAGATTCACATCTTCATAATCCATGCATCAAAACTGTAAGTAAATTTAAAATAAATGACAAAAATCATGAGATATATATATATATATATTTCCCCTAAATTATACGTTCTGCAAATTGCAATAAAGTTGAATAATTCGAGGCAGTGAAAAATCTTTGTTAAAATTGATTTAAATCCATAATATTATGCATCTACAGCTACGAAATGAGGCAAAAATAAATGAAAAGCAAAGAAATATTGAATGTGTGTACCAGAGAAAGAGAAATCTAGACAATGGCGATTTTGGCGCCGGCTTCTTCGAGCTGCTTCTTGGCCTCCTCCGCCTCCTCTTTCGACACCGCCTCCTTGAATTTCTTCGGCAATCCTTCGATCAACTCCTTCGCCTCCTTCAACGGCAAGCTAGTCAGCGCCCTAACCACCTTAATGGTGGCGATTCGCGAGCTGCTCGGCACATCTTCGATGACGACGTCGAACTCCGTCTTCTCCTCCACGACAGGCGCCTCTGCGGCGGCCGGAGCGCCTGCCACGGCGGCAACGGGGGCGAACGAGGCGGCGGACACGCCGAGCTTGTCCTGGAGGTACTCGACGAGCTTCTGCGCGTCGGCGAGGGTTAGGTTCGAGATCTCGTCGCCGAGTTGGACGACCTTCTCGGGGGCGTCAACGGCGGCGAGGGGGCGGAGGAAGTGTCCGCGGCGGCGGGGGAGAGTTTTGGGGGATTTGATTGGGAAATCGAGGAGCTGCTTGGGGAAGGCGGCGGAGGGGAGCGTAGGATAAGCGGCGGCGGCGGAGGTGAGGGCGGCGTAGGATAGCGTGGATGCCATCGCGGTTGGAGTGATAGTGCGCGCAGTGTAGAGTGAGGATGAAAGAGAGGATAGGATAAGGGTTGATCAAAATATTGAATTTATTTAACTGAATTTTGGATTTTTGATTTTTTAATTGAGTTAAATACCCTTTGCCTTGTGGAAAAATGAATGGGCTTGGCCTTGGGCCGGGCCCAAATTATGATGGTCCATGAACGTTATTGGGCTTGGGCTAGGCCCAAAATGATGTAAAAGATTGTGAAAAGACAAAAAAAAAAAGGGGCATTCCGAGAATCGAACTCGGGACCTCTCGCACCCAAAGCGAGAATCATACCACTAGACCAAATGCCCATTTTATGGTTATGTAATTATAATAATATTTTTAAATTAAATTTAACAAAATAATACTTCGATTTAAATGATTGTTATTATAATATTATTTATGTTCCTTTTTTTTTTTTTTGTGAATTTTTTATATAAAAACTGAAATAATTTAAGTTAAGACTGAAAGAAATTGAAAAGAATTTGAAGTTGTCGTTGATATCTCCATTGCCCATGTTTGCTAACAAGGCTTGGCTAGCTATGACATGGACTAAATGAGTTAGTTATGAAAAGTTGTCATGTAGCTCATTTCAGTTTGGTAGTATCTTTTTATATAAACTAACGGTACTTCTGCATGAATCGCGATTTATTATTTGTGTTGATAATATGTACGATTTGTTGTAATATTATGAAATTATTATATTAAAAAGTGAATTTTTCATCATGGGTAGATATGCTATTGCTGAGATAATAACCTCCATACGAAATGCTGATAGGGATAGGAAAAGAGTTGTTCGCATAACATTTACTAAATTTAGGACATCTTATTATTTTGATATTTGTAACACTTCGTAGTCTTTTTTTTTTTAAAACAAATCCGGTCAGCCCGATTTTTTACTGCCTCCTCTCTTAAACCGCCCAAAAGTATTTAGCGAATATTTTGAGGTGTAACAATCATCATCCGTGAAGAGTTACTAAGCTTTTTGCAAAGGAAAAAACAAACATAGAAGAAGACTTATAAAAAAAAAAAGGCGGTTATTCCCCAAAAAAAGAAGTAAAATAACCAATAAAATTACCAAACACATCTCTCCCAAAATTGCAATTTAAGTGTAATTGTAATTGGACTGCACTGAAACCCTAAACTGCCATTTTTTAAGGAGTAAGTCTTGCGTGAGATCGTCTCACAAATCTTTTTTCGTGAGACGAGTCAACTCATAACCCACACTTAGTAATTCATATGAAAATTTGTAGATATGGATTCAATTCATAGGTAATAAGAATTCGTCTTACATAAACTATCTGTGAGACCATCTCACAGAAACTATTTACGTTTTTTAAGGGCCTATTTGGATTGTTGGTTGGTTAAGTTAAGGGTAGTTTAAAAAAATTGTGGTTTTTATTTATTTATTTAGATTAGATGTTTGAGAAGTTGGTTTACTTTTGATCGAATGTTGATAACTTGGTGTGGTGGATTTTTTGTGTTTTAACATTTTCTTTGATTTGAAGGTTTGTTTCTTATATTTAAGTAAATTACAAATATACCCTTAATATGAAACTTCATTTTATATTATGAATTAAATAAAATTGCTAATAAACTATTAAGTACACATAATACATTTTTTTAGGTTAAAAAGCATTTAATCATCCGAACTATAGCTCGTTTTGTAGTTTCTTGTAAAAACTTTTTTTCGTTGCACCGTCCTCATTAAACTTTGTGAAATTTACACATTCCAGTAAAATGGCACTTTCCGGCTATTTTCTCCGACATACATGAAACGATGTAGTTTTAATTAAGGGCAAAATTGACTTTTCAAAAGATGAATGCAAACACAGCCCTAATCCCTACCCGTCTCCCCTGTGCCCAGCCCATCCCCTCTCCCCTTTACCATCTCCGGCCATCGCCACCTGATGTTGCCAGCTACGATTCCGTCACCGGCGATCACAGTAACCAACACATGACGCGCACCTGAAACACACACACCACTACCACTCA
The DNA here is from genome assembly GCA_005771605.1 of Scutellaria baicalensis. NCBI lineage: Eukaryota > Viridiplantae > Streptophyta > Magnoliopsida > Lamiales > Lamiaceae > Scutellaria > Scutellaria baicalensis. The sequence goes on from CM016723.1 coordinate 499,296, forward strand.
CAGTCTGCACACTTGGCAACCAACACACAAACAACACACCCCAGCGTCGCCGCGGGGAGCGGCGACAGAACCCGATTCCGCCGGCGCGGTGACAAAGGAATTCAGAGAGGCAGAGAAAGCAAATAGACAGAGATGAGGGAGAGGGCAGGGGTGAGGGCTGTGTTTGGAACCTCGAGCAGCAAATCAATTCATCCAAGCTCATTGACAGCCCCATCGCCGGCTACCCCACTACAAGGCGCCGCCACACACGACGGCTTCCATCGACTCCAGCCCCAACACACACTATCACACACCCACACCCACACCCACACCCACACCCCTGTACATATACACACGCAGCTGCATCCACAATCAAATTCGCACACACCCACAATTCCACTACAGCGCCGCCGTCGCGGTGGCGTTGCACACACACGCTCATCCTTATGGCGCCGCTTCGGCGGTGCCCAATAATTACAGTTGTGGTGGCCGCAATTCAGGGGCAGAGAGGGAGAAGGGCGCGGCTGAAGGGGAAAACGGGAGAGAAAGAGGGAGAAAGGAGAGGGGGAAGCACAGCGGCGGCGCTGCCGCTGAGACGGCAGCAGCCGCGCCAGAGAGAGAGAGAGAGACGGCGGCAGTGGGTGGTGGTGGTGGTTCGAAATACACCGAACAATACGCAACAGCAAAACGAGGGTTGGGCACAGGGGAGAAGGGTAGGGATTAGGGCTGTGTTTGCATTCCATCTTTTGAAAAGTCATTTTTGCCCTTAATTAAAACGACATCGTTTCATGTATGTCGGAGAAAATAGCCGGAAAGTGGCATTTTACTGGAATGTGCAAATCTCACAAAGTTTAATGAGGACGGTGCAACGAAAAAAAGTTTTTACAAGAAACTGCAAAACGAGCTATAGTTCGGATGGTTAAATGATTTTTACCCTTTTTTTTTTATATTACACATATTTCTATAAATATTACTTGATTTTGTTTCATATGTGTAAATTATTAAGTACACATAATACATTTCCATTTGTATTTTTTTTATTACAACATTTAATATCAATTTTTAACAAATTAACATTAACATTTGTATTTTATCATAAAAATGTTTTTAGAAAATCATTGAAACCCTCAAACATACATTTCCAAGTTTTAATTTGATATATTTTATATGAATATTGCATTTAAAATCAGTAAAAATATATTATATAATTAAAATTAATTTAAAATAAAATATTTATTATACTTAAAAAAATGATGAAAGATAATAGTTATATCATCCCTTGTTTTATCTTATTTATCTATTTATTCTTTGTTTTGAGTTTATATACATTATTAAATGTCATAAATAAGATTTATTAAATTAAATGTTTATTTAATTTCTATTAATAAATGTAAAATGAATGTTATCAATGATTTCTTAAAACGGAAATATTTCATAAATGAGAAATTTATTTCAAATTTTTTTGCAAGATATCCTGCTTATATATATATATATATATATATATATATATATTCCAGTGATATCTAAGTTATTTTTGAGTGACCTTATGTTATGTTTGCATAACTTTTATATTTAATCTTTTACTGTGCATTGCATAGACATATAATATTGTGTAAACATTTGTGTTATATAATATAACCCTTATATTGTTATTTTAAGTAAATAAAAGTTGTAAATAAATGGGACACTAATATCACATAAATGTTAAATTATAATAACATTAAAAGTTTCAGTTGTACTACATAAATTTATATACTGAAAAAAGTTTAAGTAATACCGTTTAAAGGTTATGATATATTTACATAAAGATTATACTAATATAACATAAAGTTATATCATTATAACATAAAAGTTATCGTATGATTTAAATGAACTAAAATCAATTTGCGCGGATCCGGAACAGACCCACGGGCACCTACAATAAATAAAATAATCTTAAAAAAAAGCTCCAAAATAACATGCAATTATTATACAATGAGAAAATTAATTTTAGATTGTGTACGTAAATGAGAGAGAAAATAAATATTTTATTTTTTGTTGATAAATATAATATAAACTTTTATTATTGACTAGGACTTGATCAGTTCATTACATATATCAGCCTGTAAATAAATGTCTGATAACAATGCATTGATCATCTTTTCTGCCTGAAAACAAGTTGTGTAAAGAGTATAGTTTTCAGCTCTCCTTCACATAAAATTAAATGCTACAACAAGAGCAGTGCATTATACAATGTTGAATCTTATACAACAGCAAAAGACCATTTTCACCACCTTTTACGCCGTCTACCATACCAGTACGCGAAGGCTGCCACCGATGCAGCAACGATGACCCCAGCAGCTGCATGCCACCCGTACACCGGCTTCTCCATGATAATACTCGAGCCACTACTCTCCACTGGCAGTGGTGAAGAAGGAGGTTTCTTGCTCACAGACAATGCGAATCCCAAACCCTGACTCTCCAGCTCAGCCAAGTCCTCGATTTTTGGTTTAAGCATGGTTGCTTGGGCTAGCGCCTCGTACTGTTCCTTAGTTCCACCCTCGAGGAAAGATCCGATCAGATGGCCTTTGTTCACCCAGTAAGCCCCAAAGGTGGTCCCGGTGAAATCCCCGAAATGGATGGCTTCACCTGAGTTGTCCCCGTAAAACTGCCAGGATAGTGTGAAGACTCTGGAGTAGAAGAAAGGGAGGTAGTCGAGTTCACCAGCACTTTCAGGTTCCATGATGGCTGCGACTGCATGCCTTGCTCCCTTTCGTGCAGAGTCAACATGCTCGAGCCTACGTGTTTCGCCAACTATTTTGACTGGAAAGGCGGCAACGTCCCCGACTGCATAGACCGAGCTGTTGCTTGATTGCATTTTGCCGTTTACTTTGATTCCCCCCTTCTCCATGGTTAATTGACCTTCGAATAGACCTGTGTTTGGACGAATACCTATACCTATCACGACCATATCTGCAGGAAGCTTGCTCCCATCTCGAAGATTAACAGCTGTGACCTGTTAGAAAAGTCGATCAGTCGATTTGATTAGAACAAATATCCAATAACTGCAAGGATAAGTATATGTAATTGTTGTCATAATGAAACAAAAACCACCATCTTCCATCCATTTCAATCGTTAATCGACTACGATGACAAATATGACTTCTTCGAAATGGTTAACTATTTGAGTTCATAACATTGGGATGACCAGATAAAATGATGTTATTCTGCAACCACCACCAGCTACCTTCCGTAATAGTCATTCAGAAAGGAAAAAAAAGGTCCTGAGAAAAGAGTCAAAGTTTGTTCTTAGTTGAAAAAATTATTGTACCCTTGTAGCTAATGTGGTCACTCGCAACAAATTTTGATTGATAGACTTAATGAGTAAATGGAGGGGTATAGGTGAAACTCCATACATTACAAAAGTTTACACATTCGAAAAGTAAAAGGTATACTCCTTCTGGGGATGGAGGGAGTAACATACAATGGAATTCTTTTCCTCAAACTTTTACTACTTCTAAGGGTAATAACATGAATATTAAGATAGTTCTTCTTTCAGACTTGCTTCTCAAACTCCAAACCGTGTCAAAGTGGACACATATTTTCGGACTGATGGAGTGTTATCTTGAGTATCTTGAAAGCTAGAGGGCATTTAAAACAGTCAAAGGGTGAACAATTTTACCTTCCCATCAGAGTTGAAATCAAATGATGTCAACACAGTTCCTTTGACAAAATTCACCCCTTTGGACTGGTAAAATTCTTCATAGTAACTAGCAATCTTGGGGGTAAATAGGCGGGCCACTGCAGAAACAAAACATCCAGATGATCACATAGAAAGATTGATGAACATAAACCTTCAATTTGTATAGCTTAGATGAGTTTTCCTACTTCAAACAGAAAGCAAGACAGAAGAGATAATCATAGTAATAAAAGAAGTAGCATCAAGCAGAAGCAACACATTAGTGGGACATCTCAAGTGATAACTGCATAAGTATATTCTAGCCTAACATATCCAGCAGGAGCCTGACCAAAATTATTAAAATTTGAAGAATAAAAATGAAAATGAAGAATTAAAGAATTATAAGAAAATTACTTACTACATTGTGCCTCTGGAAAAACCATGGTCACATTCAATTTGTTTATCACCAAAGATGCAGCACATTCCATTCCAATGTAGCCGCCACCAATAACAACAGCATTTCCACCACTACAAGATTGCATCACATCTACAAGTCTGTCCGCATCAGCCAAGTTCCGTAAATAACAGACATTAGCTGCATCTAAAGCATTTACTCCAAACTCCTCAAGCTTTAAAGCCTATAAATAATGAGCCACAAATAAGAGTCATAAGCTTTGTTGTTTTTTCTCAGATCTGGTAAAGATATATCCACCCAAGTGAGATTTTAATGTTGAATTTGATCCATTATAAGTTGCACCAAACAGTAACCTTCAGAACAATGTACACTTGCTCCATTATGTTATGATTTTTTGTTAATTCAACCATATGCTTAAACATAAGTTCTGAAGTTGGCAATTTAACTCTATGCTGGAACATGAAACTGCATATGCTGCAAATTCTAGTTGAAGTTGTAAATTGAAGTTAACCTAGGGATTTTCATGGAATTATGCTATGCTTTAGAAGTCACCAAAACTGGACAATAAACAACTAGGATATGACACACTAATTTTCATAAGCACATGGAAAATTTATGTTTTATACTCTATTTCTCATGAAGCTAGTACCACCTCAGAGTCTGCTTCAACTGCAGACGAAATTACATGGCTTCCCGTCCATTGAAAAAGACTACAATATGCCTCATAGCTAGCCAAGTATCTATTACGAGCACTCGGCTTAAACAACATGAGGCTCAACAAATCCTAAATCCACTTCTTTTGGTTTCAGAGAAATGCGCCTGAAGATACTAATTACCAAGACAGTAAAAACATACATTTTTGTCAAGCACAAAAGTATCAAGAATACCGAAAATGAAAAGCTTCAGTACCCGAGCACCTGTTGCAACAATGAGATATTTGTAGCTTATGGTTTCTCCTGTAGTAGTTAGTAGTGTCTTCCGCCTTACATCAGCAGACTTGACTAGAGTTCCAAGAATCAATTCTATACCTGAAGCATCGCATTGGCAAATATCACAAAATCTATAAGTACAATACACACCAATTAAAACAATGAGATATTCTAGAAAAAACTCAAAGCAATTGTTTAGTAGAATTGGACCATTGGAGCTAGTATCCGAAATCTAGGATTTGGTTGGTTTTACTTTTGGGGACTACAATTATTTCAGAAATAAAACCAAGCATTTAAGACTGTGAATTACTAAAGGTTTGCTGTAGATAATAATGTCATTAAGAAAGACTACAGGAAGTAAATCAATATAATTATTAGTTACAGAACACATCACTAGTCAAATTATGGAAGGTCATTTGTAAGTTGTATTGATTTATCCAGAAATTCAAATTAGAACATATTTCTCCAATATATTAAGGCAGACACCCTAACTGTTTTCCCCTCTTCCCCAAACTTATATCATTATAGTGCATATATTTACATACATTTCAATTGTTGCAAACATTAAATATATGTACATTCACATCCTCTAATCTTTACTATGTAAAGACATAAGTAATCAGCTATTATTATATTAATATAAAGCACGATAGAAAATGTTCATTACAAAAAAAAAACAAAACAAAACAAAACTAAGACCAAACCTAAAAGAGAACCCCAAACATCTATCTTTTATTACATGTCCCCCATATTATTTTCATACATCTCCATAAACCAAAATATGACCTAATTTCTCTTAATTTCTTGTAAACAATTGCCACAAGGCAGCAATTGTACACCACCCACACCTACACAAATCTAAGGGAAAAATTGTGTCCTAGGAAGAAGAGGAGACCTAGTTCATCCAGTTGGGGAGCATTTTTACTAGGATATCAAGAAATGATATTGATCATTTTCAGAGGGTTTAAGACTAAGAACATATAAGATGGTGTGAAGAAATTAAGTTCGTATTCTTCAGGATGTAAGTTTGACCCCATCCAGGCTCTCTAGGATCTATCTCTCCTGACAGCAACCTTAGCTTGAACAAATGCTTGTTTAACAGACTGAAAAGTACCAAAAAAACAAAAGAACTGCTGTATCAGTAACAGAAACTTACCATTTTCCTTGTACCATTTTGGAGTCAATCTTTCCTCATTGGTACCCACACAACAGTGAAATGAAGGGAGGCGGGCAGGATCTACATGTAAATAAAACAAGAGAGGGTTAAATCACATAAAATATCAAAATCTACGTATTCACTCAGAATATTATAGAAGAGTAATAACAATTTCTAATGCATCTCATAACAGAGATGTTAGCAAATTTACAGGGCAAAACCATAACCAGAAAAAGAAATCAGTGAGCATGCTTACAATGTTTAATCTGAAAAATAATTATCACATAAGCATCTGCAGCTTGAACAACATAGATCCCCCATTTTTGGAAGAAAATAACTTCAAAAATGAAATTGTACTTCCCTACAAATATAATTTCAATGGTGGGCATGACCAGAATTTTGATTCTACATTCTGAAACAGGAGTCATATTCATAATTCCATACCCAAAATTTCATTTATCCGAGTTTTCAACAAGCTACTTTGTTCTCCCACCTTTTGGTTTACAGATGCAAGCATTTGGCTTTCAATCGATTGTACAAGGTAAACATATTGCATGTTAAGAAGTGTGTGTTTACAGTTCATCATGAAGGAAATCTGAGACACTGCTCTAGGAGTGCTGAGGGAATAAATACCTTCTGGAAGTAAGCAGCCTTTGCTCAATGCAGGCCTTTCATAGGGTGCAACCTGTAAAGTATACCAATATGAATAACAAGTCAGAGTATACTAGATATATAATCCAGTAAAGTATCAAACAGTACTTGCAGAACAGCACTTATTACCATATCTAACCTTGATCTAGCCTAATCCAAAAATATATAAAACTATTCAAATGACATACTACAATTTATCAAACCAAGAAGCATTATCAACCATCAAATAATGTCCTTTATTCATCAGAATGTAAGGAACTGATTGAATAACAATGAAATGACACCTTAAGATTCAATGAGCAATTCCAAAAAACAAAAAAAAAACACAAAGAAGAAGAAGAAAAGAAAACTAGCACAAGCACACATAATGATTGCTACTTGCTTATTTCACAATTTACTGTGCCCAAAGCCATCCCCAGAGTCAAAATTTTAGGCTTCTCCAGTTTTTGAGATTGTTGAGGTAACAGAAAAAAATGACAACACGCACTATATGGATCTAACCATGCCACAGAAGACTGTTGAGAGATGGGCCGTCAATAATGTATAAGAGGTGGGATGAGCAGTTAGTCAAATCTAGTATGGATCATACATGGATGTCACTAGAGTTGACAGCTCTTACTAAGGTCCCTCATTTGAGGTCATTGGGGAAGAGGATCAAGTTAACCCTGATGTACGATCTCCCTTCACCCTCTTGAGCAATATGAAGTATGAATCAAGCAAAGAGAAGGAAAATCCATAAACCGACCCCATCATCTCTATCTTGTAGGAACTAATAGATCCCTGAGGGTGAATCCAGGTGGCATGCGTATACCAAGGAACTTTGAAGGTGATTTGGAACTTGAAGGTGATTTCATTAATAACCAAAATAGTTTTTAAGGTGATTTTTTTGATCAAGCATTAACTAGCAATCGAGAGGACTAATCTAACAAGCTGCATCACATATTCACATGTTTTGGAGCAACTTAACTCAACTACTCAGGGATCACACGAATCAGAGGGATTCAATTGGGTGTTTTTCACAACTGAGTCATCAGTAGGATTGCAAAACCACAACAAAGACCAACAAAATTCCTATAATCCGAGTTTATGAGAAGAGAATTACTCACATAATTACAAACTCAAGCAGCTGGAACTAGTTCAGTTAAAAACAATACACAAACAAACAAATCTAAACCACACAACTCCGTTTTCCGAACTCAATCACGTTTTACAAAGCCGAATTCAATGCCATCACAATCAAATTCAAATTGCACCCTCCAAATTCTAGGTGAAGAATTCGAACTCTATTATCACAATTCATACGTGTTTCACCAACAAAACACTATTGCAGTACAAAACCAATAAATGCAGGCAACAATTATATTATTCACTAGGAGAGTGTCGCTCCTCACAGATATAACAACACACACACACAAATATATATATATATATAAAGAGAGAGAGAGAGAGAGAGAGATTACAGGCTCTTCCGAGATGATGCAGACTTCACCATTGGAGACGCCTCTCTTGACGAATTCATGGGCGGCGTAGCCAGCTGCGACGCCTCCTCCGATTATCACGTACACAAACGCCCGCCCCATTCCTGCACGTCAATCTCTCTCTCTCCTCTCTCTCTCTCTTGAAACTTGAGCCACCTCCTCATACTCTATTGCTTGCTCATATAACTACCAATTTGACTTTTCCTTTTCTTTTATTTTCTCTTTTTTTTTTTTGAAAAGAAAAATAAAATTTTCTCATTTTCAATATAACTTTTATTTTAACAAAATAAAAATGAGTTCAATTTATATGTGTTTATTGATTACAAGAGATTTTTTAATCTATTTCTTCTAAATTTATTCTTGTCATCTAATATAAGATGCTAATTTATTGAATATCTGGTGATTGACGCATATGAATGTAAACAAATTTGAATCGAGTGGATTTATACAGACATCAATATTAATATGAAAGTTTCATATATTTTAAAACCTATATTCTTGTTTAAATTAAACTTTAATGAATTCCCATTTAAAAATTAAAAATTCTAATAATTTGATTTTCTTAATTTCTAATATTATAATGTGACAAATGAGATATGAAAGATGAATTTGAGTGGTATGTAAGTAGGTAAATGAACTTTTCCAACAACTTTGATCAATCATTTTTCATATATTATTATGTATGAAGCAGTATTATATTATATTATAAATAATATAATGTTACTATTATATCAAATCATATAATATTTTATATATTAATGAGATTAATTATACTAATACCACCATCTATTGACTATTGTTGTTTATTAAATTCATAATTATAATTATATATATATATATATATATCAGAAGGGACCTATATGCTAGGTATGTATAAAAAAGTCCCAACCAAAATTCAATATATTAAATAATTTGATTAGTTGTCAAACTTATTTAAACTTAAAGATAGCAATTAATAACTTATAAGAAAAGAAAACCACGTGTATTCAATGACATCATTAATTAATATGTGGCGCGTATTAAATGTTATGTAACACGAGATGTTACACCAAATGTAATAGAAGATCCAGACTGACCAATTTCAACCCAATTGTTGTCCAATTCATTAATTGTTTTTTTTATCTTTTTCTTTTTTTGGTATTGGATTAGTCAATTGAACCAGTTTAATTAGGAACTGAGCAAAAATGACAAAGCCATTCAACAAAATTCAAATAACTAATAAAATATTGTATCCAATCAATTATATATATGTATATATATTAAATGATCTTGAGTAAGAGATTTACTAGGATATTTTGAGTGTATATGTCATTTATTTTATTTTTAATATCTTGAGTTTTGAGGATTTTTATTGAGACAAGCCCCAAAGTATGATTTATTTGCACAACATGTAAGATTTAGATAGAAAATAACAAATGTGTTGATTATATAAACATAAAAACTCAAATGAAATCGTAGCATTATATGATGAGCATATTTATAGTAGAAAATGACATATTTATAGAACTCATGATTATATATGTAATAATAACATACCAATAAAACATACACTTATGGCTGAAAAACATATATTTATATTTGTATATGACATACTTGAATCTCATCGCACGTGAGACGGATTCACGGGACACAAACTCTTATATAAATAAGCACTTCTCTATTTTCAATTTTTTGTTAGGATTTTGTTTCATATTATTTTACTTTATTTTGGTAATCTACTTTTGTACTTGATTGTTTTAATCAATGATCTTTGTTTGGTTTAGAATTTAGATATTTTGAGAGTAGATGACAAACATGAAAATAAGGACACAACATATTGAGCATTAATCAACATGAAAATAAGTTGCAAAAACAAATGATCATGGAAAAATAAATGAGGGACCAAAATGAAATAACTTATGAAATACAATGATAAATTACCCAAAATGAAGGAAATAAAATATAACCAAATTTAAACTATATACAAACATAACTAGCTAATTGTATCACTACTCAAATAATAACTATCATCAAAAATATTTATTTCCAATAAAAACCAAAGAAATTAAAATCAAAAATTGAAACATTGACATTATCACAATGAACAAATTTGATGGGATAGAATAGGAGCTTGAGAGGCACTAATCCATATGAAGACAAAATTGTGATGGCTTGAAATTGTCATTTTGTTAGAAGATCATTATTTTGTAGGGGTATAATGGTCATTTCACTATATGATCACTCTTTTGTTAAATTACAAGTGGCTTCTTGTGAGGCTAAATAATGGATGAGGCTTTTCTGCTCTACCACCCATACCCTTCACATGAGTTTCCACATTATCCTTTTTTATTTGTTGGCAATATATTTAATAATTACTTGGATATTATATTTTCTTGTTTCCAATTAATAGAGTAATTTTGTATAAAATATTATACATAATTAATAGAATTTTAAAGTTTGTGTTTATTCAATTGATAAAATATTATCTTACACTGAGAAATATTAAAGATGATATGAATTTGGATAGTATGAATTAAAAGTTGAATGAGGTTGAATGAGTCGCACGTGAAACCGTCTCACGGACCATCTTACATGAGACGAGTCTACTCACGTTGTACATTTCACAATTTATATATAAATTTGCAGAAATAGATTTGATTAATGAGTGAAAGGGATTAGACTCACGAAAACTATCTGTAAAACCGTCTCACGTATGATTTCGTGTTAAATGTTAGGAAGGTGTCGAATTCGCAAATAAATAATGTTTTCCAATTTTACTAAAGCAATTTTGAGAATATTCAAAAATAGATATACCCCCTTTCCACGTGTCTATGAAACTATACCTCTGTTTGGTATTTGTTTTCTAAATGAATTTATTTCATTCTATTTTATGAGATAGTAAAACAATCCCAAAAAAAAAAAAAAAGAGTTTGATTTTAATAATAAAGTAATGATTTTTAGTTCGTTTAATAACTTTTCAATTTTTATTTTGGATTTAAGTGCTGCAATCATCTTAACTACAAAGATGATAAATTAATGGTGATCGAACGATAATATAATGATCTCGAAAACCAAAACAACAAAAAGTCATCGAATAGTTACAATAAGTAAATTTATAAATTGTACCCAAAATTTCAAGAGTAATATATAAGAAAGTAGCAATCAAATTGTATAAAATGGGTGATAATAATTAGTGTACATATTGTGATTAATCCATTTTGTAACATGTAGCTAGATATGGATAATTGTGTACTATATTTATGTACTATAGTAAAACCTAAATATAATTATCTCAATATTATATGTAAAATTAATAAAAAAATCACTAAATCCACAAATATTATGTTATAAAACCAAAATTATATTCAAGACAATGTCTTTCACAATAGTACATATATAGTAGGCCATCCATATATACACACACACTATAATTTAAAATAATTATTGATATTCCAACTATAGGGTTCGGAATTAACATAACATTTTCTATCACCTATCATATTCCAATCTCGTGTTTCAGTTCGATAGCATATACTTCGATGAAACAAGAGTCACGATTTCCATGACTAAACAGATGGAAAAGTCCAACTAGAATTCAAATCACGCGTTGAAGTCCGATGAAATGTGGGTGATGATATCCAGAACTAAACAGACATAAAATCGAAGGTGAGATTCAGAAAGAAAGAAACAAGAAATTGAATCCATTAATTCCCATTGAGTAACTGCATGGACCAAAGATCCTCCATGCTCCAAATGTTGTCAAGATTTGATTGGGTGGGAAAATCAGGAGTTTGAAAATTGGGCATGTTTCCATGAAAGGAATTGGTTGCAATGGGAGAATATGACTGGCCAACTGCATGATCCGCAGGGAGGCAACTGGAGGCAACTTCGTTTGTACCTTGGGCTGTGAAGCTTGTACCTTGCTTTATATGCTTTTGAATTCGGGTTCTCCAATAATTCTTTATCTCATTATCTGTTCTTCCAGGCAGATGTTTTGCAATTTTCGACCACCTGAAATTGTAACACACATATTTGTATAATTATCGATAAAAAATAAGTTATTTTCTCACATTAATCCATGTTTTCCAACATATTTCACCACAAAATAATATGGTAACGCAAAAACTTGCGTGAAACGGTTCTGCGGATAATTTTCGTGAGACAGATCTTTTTTATCCATGGATCAAAATCATGTCCATTAATTTATATGTGAATTGGGAAGTTTTGGTTGTGGGTCAACCCGTGTCACGTAATATGATATGTAAGACAGTCTCACACAAGATCAGTCGCAAACTATTAATTTTGCTATTTATCGGGATTTCTCCCAACCCGACAAAACTTAATCCAAATGCATCCCAATTTTTTTTTTGTGTATACAAGTTTATTGTATCAACTTTTATTAAGAGGGTATAATTGTACGTGAATGCATGTGCTTGTGTGTAGAGAAAACGAACATGATGTATATGTATTGATTATTTTGATTAAATTTTTTATAAAATTTTTAACGTATGTTAAGAATAATGAATAAGTCATTACAAATTAAATTGTGATTTATAATAAAGGGTATTTGATGGGTGATACGAATAAAAACGATTTAATTAAAACAATATAAGATGACTGTTGATAGTTTTCCGTAATAAAATAGGACATGTAATTCAAATATGGATAAATTACGAATTCAAGTCAAACTATGACCACTTTTGTACTTTGGTAACCGAACTTTAAAAGTTTACTATATAACCTTCAACCTTTGTGAATTTTACCACATGACCTTGAAATGCCTTCGTTGGCGAAATATGCTCCGAATATATTTAGAATATTCGTCGGTAGTGAAGGAATATTCGGAGCATATTCCGCCTACGATGGTATTTTGACAGTTATGTGGTAAATTTGTAAAGGTTGATAGTTATACAGTAAACTTTCAAAGTTTGGCTACCATCAAAGTACAGACTTGAATTTTGTAATTTACCCTTCAAATATTATAAGAAATAAAAAAACTCACCACCACCAAAAGATGAAATTAAAAAAAGTTAATCCTCAATTATTAATTTACCATATTTCATAATTTCATGATAAGCCTAATTGTGCAAATTGTCATTTTGTCTTGCAAAACCTAAAATGTGGTAGCTGTCTACTTCAGCTTTAGCTAGCAAACAATATGGAGTTCCCTCCTTCAAAATTATTCAATTTATTTTTTTATCTTTTTTTGAAATTTTCACCAATTTTTGCAACAAAATTGAATAATATTGATGTATCAAATAAACCCTAACTCACCTATTTCCCCACTTAGCATGCAGCTCTAAAATCACAAGTTGTTCTTCCGGCGTAATATTTCCGCGTCTGACATCTGGCCGGAGGTAATTTAGCCACCGTAGTCGGCAACTTTTCCCGGTGCGTTTTAAACCTATAATGAAGAACGCACACATTTTTTTATTAGGGTTTCGTTTCTCTATATCAATATTATTAAAGAAAGAGTCAAATGAACATGCTTTAGTGTTATTTTCCAGTAAATATTTGTTGGGGTTTTTTGTCTACATATAAAAAAATTGAAGGTATTAAATGTGAGGTGCATACCAGCAGATCGAGCTAGGGAATTCCAAACACCTTCTCCATGTTTAGCAATGTAGTTTATGAGAATAAGATCTTCTTCCATTGTCCATGGCCCTTTCCTCACTTCAACATCCACTTGGAAGTTGCATGGTATTTTATCCATATTGAGAGGGAGAGAGAGAGAGAGAGAGAGAGAGAGAGAGAGAGAGAGAGAGGAAAGAAAATAATGGAAATGGTGATCAATGAGAGAGAGATGAAAGAGAATAATGGAAATGGTGATCAATTTATAGAGGTTAGCTAAAATGATCACTTTTAGCCTAACTAGTTTGATTTATAAAATTTAAGTACATATCTAATGTAAGTGTTGTTGGGAGTTCTCTAAGAAATTAAGGGGTATAATTTGACGAATATACTCTTAATTAATCAAGAAATTTGTGATCCAAAATTTAAGACAATGTCAAATTAATTCCAAAAAGAAGGTTCCCAATATCAAATTGCGCGCCAAGACTTACCTAAAAAAATCATTACACGACATATGTTGAACGGAAAATGCTAAAATGCCCACGGCGGGCAGCTCTTAAAATGTCCACCACTGACATGTAATGATCGCATACCCTCGTTACATGGAAAGTAAAATTAAGTGATATGCTGGATATCTGAAACGTCGGTGGTGAGCACATATTAATGTGTTCGTGGTGAATAGGATAGCGGGACTGTATGTTGAACATTAATAGATTTTTTTAAGGAATGGTGGTATCGATAATTATTTATGAAAATAGCTTACATACATGGATTAATTAATGTGCACCTTGAAAATTTGATGTATTGAAGTCTTATTTCCCCAAAAGAACATGGAAACTGGTCATATATATAATAGCATCGAAACGGTTTGAAAATTAACATAGATTTTATATATGGAAAAAACTTATATACCCATGGGACATGAATCTAGGTGTTATATTTAGGCAAAAACTTTTATGAGTCAGGTGCATGGATCTAAGATCCATGCATCTGACCCGACCCGTTCACGCGCGCAAAACGCACCCAAAACGCGCATGCACGCGCTCCCACGCGCTGGAGATCGACTTGTCCTGAAGCTCATCCAGAATTCGCTCAAATAGACCAACCTTTGTGTATAGTTAAACCAACCTTTGTGTATAGTTAGACCAACCATGTGTAGGTAGGTCTAACTATATACAAAGGTATGTCTAACATATATAAAGGTATGCTTAACTATATATAAAGGTATGTCTAACATATACAAATGTATGTTTAAGTATACATAAAGGTATGTCTAACACAACGTAAAGGTATGCATAACATAACGTAGTGGTATGTGCCAAAATTCAAAAATCAAGCCAGAAAAAGACAAGGCATGGAATCTGGGCAGAACTGGTATGTTTAACATAGCTTAAAGGTATGTCTAACATATACTATTGGTATGTGATTTTTTTCAAAAATCATGAGCGAAAAAAAAAAAAAAGAGTGTGCGGTCCCCCCGACCCGGGTGCATGGATCTAAGATCCATGCACCTGATTCACAAGAGACTTACTCTTATATTTATGTTCTTCAGGTGTTATATATATACACTCTACAGGTGTTACGTTTCTTGGTGTTATACATATACTCTATAAGTATTATATGTATATTCGTATACATGTGATATTTGAAGAATATACACATGATACCTGTAGAATATATATTTAAACCATATGATAATTAATTTTGGGGTACTGTGCCCCGAAGCACACAAGTGTCACTATTTATATATAGATACTAATATTATCTCTACATTTTGTAGATACTTTTATTTTTAGTAACTATAAAAACTTAAATAGTAAGGAGTATTAGTTGTCAATATTCATAAGTTGTTATTATTTTATTTAATAAAACTATTATCTTAGTAAATTTGATCAGTAACCGAATAATAATATTTAATAAAATACATTCACTCCCTATAAAAATAATTTGAGTTGGTCTCTTGTGATACAGTCTCATGTGCGACAACACTCGCGCACGGTCGTGTCACAAGACACTGTCGACCGTGCACGAAAACACATACTTATAGCTCTAAGAGATATACTTGTACATAAAAATCATATACGTATCTCAACCGTGTCCTGGGACCCGACCGGACGCCACAGATCGCTATTAATTTTCACGCAAGAAAAAATTGCGCATACTTATAGTGAAAAATCACATACTTATAGGTTAGGAAAAAATTTACATATTTATAGTGAAAAATCACATACTTATTGTTGAAAAAGACATACTTATACACCACAGTCGCACACGGTCGTGTTTTGGGACACGAACTTACACGAATATCGACGCACATGCGACCGTCGCACGCGAGTTTTGTTGAATCTTCTCACGACTATCAAGAATATTAGTATGTGGAATATATTCTCACCTCCAAAATCAAGCTATATATATCTACGACATGTTGAATTGATTAATATTTCCTTCTCTAAATATTTGCTAATTATATATATATATATATATCGCAAATGCTCATGTGCACTAGATGCACGGATCTGGATTGGTGCAATTAGGGGACCCGACCCGGATCCGCGCATTTGGTTTTCCCTTTTTTTTTTTTTTTTCACTTCAGGTTGTTACCTTTATGTTGTAAGGATGCGACATTTATGTTATATAAATGTTATGACCTGTATGTTCAGTAACTTAGGAAAAAATGAAGATTTTCAGGTTTTTTCGTTTCAAATTGAGACATTTATGTTGTATTGTTGTGATTTTTATGTACAAATATTATTACATTTATGATCCATAACTTTGAAAAAAAAGGAAGTTTTCAAAATTCAGTGCATTTTTAGGATGGGAATAGGTGCAACTAATATTACTATAGGTACATATGTACAAATTTTGCTAAAATTCTTCCTTTTTTTTTTCTAAGTGAGAGTACATAAATGTCATTACATTTATACATAAAGGTCACACTCATATAACAAAAGGTTTGTTGTCTGAAGCGAAAAAATAAGTTTTAAAAAAAATGCTCGGATCCGGGTCGACCCGAACCCGACCCGAATTGTATGTGTACCAGTTGCACAGGAGATTAACTATATATATCTAAGAGTGACACTTGTGTGCCCCAGAGGCATGGTGCCCCCAAATTAATCATCATATGATGTTAAATATATACTTTACAAGTATCATGTATATACTCTTCAGGTATCACATGTATACTTTTATATACATAAGATACCTGTAGATTATATTTATAACACCAAGAACTATAACACCTATAACACCTATAACACCAAGAAGTATATTTATATGTATAGAACTATTCTTATTTTTTGCTTATTTTTTGATTAAAAAATGTTTTTTTACGTTTTGCTTTATAATTTCTTTGTCATTTATGAGGTGGCAAATTGGATTGGGACAAACGAAAATAACAAGTAGGCAAATTCGACTGGGACGGAGGGAGTATGTTTTAATAAATTGGACGAGGTATATCAAATAATTGAAATATATATGTGTGTGTATATATATATATGCTATTTAATTATAATATTATTATAGGACTCATACACACAAAGAATGAAAATTCATTTTTGTTCTCTACCTATTGAGTTTTTCTATCCCCACTTTAGGAACAAAATTACATCTGTTATAGTTACAAAAAAAATATTTGATTATCAAATTTGGGAAAAATATATTAATTATGTCCATTATGTTAAAAACTTTTAAAAAAACAACCTACTGTAATTGATATTTTAAATCAGATAATCCTTATTGAACCTAAATTAATACTTAAGAAGAGTCATGACAAATCAATAATATTAATTAATGTTTTAGAACAAATAAGGTAATTACTGCATAATTATAAATTGTCATCCTACATATTTTGGGTTGAAATCAGTTTAATCGAACATAGTGTATAAAAATAATTATTCAAAACTCGAATATTAAAAATTATATATGTAGGGAAATTCGAAAAAAAAATAAAAATTAAAGAGATGCAATTAATAATTAGCAAGTGATGATCATTTATGATGTGAAACAGTAGCATGTCGAATTAGGTATTATGAACGGTTGTTATCCACACAAAATTCTAATAAATAAAGGAAATGACAAACTCACTTATATTTGATTATGATTTGTTGTCTATACTTTAATTTCATTTATTAATTTAATTAATCAAGTGCAAAATGACCAACTCCCAACATGTTTTTTCTTATAATTAATTAAATCACTTAATTCTTTTGTTTAATTAAATACATATTTTTATCCTTTATAATAATAATAATAATAATAATAATAATAATAATAATAATAATTATTATTATTATTATTATTATTATTATTATTATTATTATTCATCAATTACAAAATGTAATTCAATTTTTTTCAAGTATAATCATTAATTTATTCAAGAAATTTGTATATCAACTTTATACATGATAAGCATTTATTCTTCTAAGAAATATATCGATTTTATTTATTATTTTTTATTAGTGAAATTAATTGTGAGAATTTTACTTTAATTTTTTTAATATTATATATGTATTTTGATTTAGTTATATTCATTTGTATATTTATTCTTTTGGCAAATTCCATGAATACAAACCATATATAATATTTATATTATATTTCAATGCTAAATGAGATTACTCTAGTAATCATTTAACTTACAAATATATTTCTTTTTTTAAATAATTTTTGTATATCACACGAGTTCTATACTAATATATCAAGTAATTTTCAGCCCAAATTGATGTGTTTTTTAAACTTATCAGGTTGAGTTTCAAATGAGATAATTAATGATGAGATGAAATACTATATATTATAGTCTAGATAAATTATCGTGAGAAATTGGATGTAGATGGACAAATATTGGTTCTTTCGATTTTTGCATCACTAATTCATAAATAAAAACGCTTCTTTAATTTTTAAATTAACTTTATGTTTGTTATTTTGATTATATAAATAGAAAATTAAAAGATGTAATAATTTGGCATTTGTCTATATAAACTTTATTAAAAGAAAAGTGTGTGTATATATAATGATATTATAATATATACTTCATTCGTTTCAAAATATATTTGTGTTCTGTAGACTGTAGTATTATTATATAGAAACATAAAAATTGAACAAATTACATACTCCTAACTAATTAAGAAATTTATGATTCAAGATTGGAAAAATAATATTCAAATAAATTCCATAAAATATATCATATTAAATTTCTAAATTTTATCCAAGGAATTTTAATAGGGATAATTTGGGAATAAGATTGCTTAAAAATCTAAAATTATATAATTTAAAATTAATTTGGAGAATAATAATCAATATGCAGTGGATTTATGATTGCAAAATGTTCATTTGATTAAATATAATACCCAAACATTTGTGTATCTAAAATATAAGCATCATTTCAGTAAATCATATGTAACCTAAAATTGAATAAGTAAAAGCTATATTACATCATGAGTGTCACTTGTGTGCCCCGGGGGCATTGTGCCCCCAAAATTAATCATTATATGATGTTAAATATATAGTCTACAAGTGTCATGTATATACTCTTCAGGTATCACATGTATACTCTTATATACATATAATACATGTAGGATATATTTATAACACCAAGAAACATAACACCTATAGAGTATATATATAACACCTGAAAAGCATGTATATAACACTTAGATTCGTGCCTCTATATGCCACAGGGGTATATAAGTTTTTGCCTTACATTATATATACATCCAACATTTTTTAGCTTCTCGAATAAAAATACCCGTACATTACACGAGTCTTACATTAATGTGTGTATAAATATACTTCTCTTTTTATAAAATATATATGGCCATAAACAATCCCAAACTATCATGCCTTTTTAAGTGTTGGAAATTAGACACATCACATGTAATGTTTCCAATAAAAATGAATTTGTTTTATGATCACAAATTTGCTACCATTTTTAGTACAAGAATTTTCAAATGGGAGACCACTTTTATGGCTAAAAATAGCTTCACTCTTAACTCCACAACTGGAAAATTAAGAGAAAATAAATAAACATTATAAATTGAAATGAGATTATGATTATGGGCTTTGAGTTGTCATTAACTTTGCTTTAGAAAAGTGGATCCATTGTCGGCCCAAAAGCCCAATACGTGTCAAACTTTAATTTCCAGTCACATATTTTGGAAGACCTAATTTTTTGACACGTGTCCATCTAGAATTTTTCTTCTACAAAAATAAATAAATCAATTATATTTACTACTCTATGTTTGGTGAAAATTATAATTAGGTCTACTTGAGCATTTCCAACAGTGCGTCATCACAATTTGATGACGTCTGTTTTTATCTCGAACAGTAATTTTTTTTTCTGCGTCATCTGATCTTAACCGCTGGTTTTGCGCCAACTTTCAACAGGTCAACCCTTGCGTCATTTGATTTTTCTTTTCTTTTTCTTTTTTTCATTATTTATTTATTTATTTTATTCATTTTATTTTCTTATATTATTTTATTTTTAATTTCTTTTTCGGTATTCTTACTTTGTATTCATTTTTTTCTTATCATTATTTATTATTTATTTTATTCTTTTTCTTTTCTTATTTTATTTTGTTTTTAAGTTATTTTTCATTATTTTTACTTTGTATTCATTTTTTCCTTATTTTTTATATTAAGTGCTATTATAATCATTCCGATTTTGGAAAAAAAATACAATGCAACATATTAATAAATACATATAATATCTAAACATTAAACTAATTTTAATATAAAAATTGCATAAAATAATGAAACAAACAATTATTGATAAATTAAAAAAATTATCAATAAAAAATACAATAATAAAAATTATAGAATATTATGGAATATTCTTTTTTGGTGCAGAGAATAATGTAAACTGTTGGAGATTATTGACAGTTATTACATAAAAATTGTGTAAGATTAACAGTAAAATCATGTGCACTGTTGGAGATGGTCTTAATAATGAATCTTTTCATTTACCGTTCTTTAAAAACTTAAAAGTATGATTATATATTATAATTGGGTCAATTACATGAGAAACACGATCACGAACTTAGGGTCTAATTCTAATAACAAGATAAATGTTTGGCTATAACATTAAATCATTTAATTTAGCATTTGTTCTTATACGGGATATGTTTAAGGTTCTCGGGGCTTCAATTAAGGACGTGAAGTTTAAATTGTATGAGTTCATTATTTACGTATATATTTACATGTGGATAAAAGTTGATGTAGACCTGCTCAGATTAGATTAGCTCTAATTACTGACGTGAAGTTCAAGATGTATACATTAGTTATTAAAGTATAAGTTTACATGTGGATGATAACTGTATTTAGAATTACACATTAGCAATTAACATTTATGATTTGGACTCCACGTCAGCAATTGAAGTTCGAAAAATTCAAATATGTAAGCGTTAAATTGAACCTTATTTATAGTCAAAAATTCGTAGTGCAATTGAAATTTTACCTTAAATTCGTTTCTTAAAAAAAAATGTAATTAACTCATTATAATTTTAACGATAAATGAGAGAATTCAAATTAAAATACTTATTTAAATTGATTGAATTTTTATGTGAGTTTGTTTGTTTTTAATAATTAGATTTTATTGTGATTTTTAATCATTAATAAATTTTAGAAAATATTTAATAGTCGTTCTTAATTCCTAAGATGCTAAATCATTATAAATTTTCACATTCGATTTTGATAATATATTAATTAGTTTACTCATTTAATATTTCTGTGTAACAAAGTTGAAGGTAAATATCGACATATTACTCCCTCCGTCCTCCTTATCTTTGCCACGGTTTGACCGCACGGAGTTTAAGAAAAAACTGTTGACTTTGATGTGATGTGTTATTTTAATGTTTTTGAGTGACAATTTTGTAATTAATGTGTGCTTTTTGAGTGCAAAAGTTGTAAAATGAAAGAAATGGAAGGGTAAGGGAGTAAATTTTTCTTTGTCATTTTTGGGCTGACAAAATTAGCTGGGACGTCAAAAAAACGGAAAGTAGGCAAAGATAGCAGAGACGAAGGTAGTATTATTTTTAATTTCCATAGAAGATAGTTGAAGGCCCCACATCAACAATTGTGTTCATGTATGGAATTGTAACAAAATCGAAAGTGGTGATCTATTATGTTAGACTACAAATGTCATGATTTGTCATATAATATCTTACATCTTATTTTATGATCATAATATTTTTACGCGCATCATGTAATACTTATAAAAAATATTACAGAATACATATACACATATTAATCGGGGCAAAAACTTATATACCATTGGGACACATGGGGGTACAGATCTAGATGTTATATATGTGTTCTTCAGATGTTATATATATACTCTATAGGTGTTATATTTTTTTGGTGTTATACATATACTCTACAAGTATCATATTTATATAAGAGTATACATGTGATACCTGAAGAGTATACACATGATACCTGTAGAGTATGTATTTAACACCAATATGATGATTAATTTGGGGGAACCGTACCCTTGGGACACACAAGTGTCACTCTTAATCGGGATATTCATTGATCGTATGATCCACATTAACCCACGTTGATCAGATCTGCTGGAAGTAAGCAAGAATATGAATTTATAAAATAGTATTTCAGTTTAATTTTTTTTCGAGGGGGTTCATTAGTTTTTTTTTTTTCATACTAAATATGATTTAATCATCATCATTATTATTAATGATTTTTCATACTTAATTAATTTATCACTGATATAATTTTTTGATTTTTTTTAAATCGAGGATTTGTTTAGATCAATAATTCAAATTCGATTAACACTCCTACATAATTTTGCAGAACTGAAATTTCGTTTTATGTTGAAACTAAAAACATAAAATATCAATGATTTAAAATTTAAGGATTTATTTAAATCAACATTTGTTATTCGATTTACACTCAATTTATTCAAATCATGACTGAAAATAGTGGAACAAAAAGTGTAGAATGTGAATGAATCTAAAACTAAAAACATGAAGAGTAACACTTGTGTGCCTCGAGGTACGATGCCCCCAAATTAATCATCATATGATGTTATATATATACTCTACAGATATGGTACGGTGCCCCCAAATTAATCATCATATGATGTTATATATATACTCTACAGATATCATATGTATACTCTTCAGGTATTACATGTATACTCTTATATACATATGTACGTAACACCTGTAGAATATATATATATATATATAACACCTGAAGAGTATGAATATAACATCTAGATCCGTGCTCCTATGTACCAAGAAATATATAAGTTTTTGCCAAACATGAAATATCAATGATTTAAAATTTGAGGATTTGTTTAGATCTTTATTTGAAATTTGATTCACACTTAATTTATTCAAATCATGACTGAAAATATTGAAACTAAAAATATAGAATATGAATGAATTTTTTTAAATTTGAGGATTTGTTTAAGATTTATTAAACAGACAGACAATAGACCACAGAAGCAAATATCGACAACAGAAGAAAAAAAATCTATATATGAAAATTCTATGAAAATATGGGAAAAAGATAAAAAAATCTATATATGAATCGACAACAGAAAAAAAAATCTATGAAAATTTTATGAAAATATGGAAAAAAAAGAGTGATTTACGAATGAATAATATTAATAGATAAAGAAAGAGAACAACTTGATGATTTATAATCCATCTTTTCTACGAGAATTCTATGATATAATGAAATTGGATAAGAAGGATTGAAATTGGATTTTATATAGGAAAAGAGTGATGAAAAAATTACAGATGAAAAGGCGGAGCGATTTTTTTTTTATTGTGTTCTATTTTAATATATAGATAGATTGAAAATATATATATATCTATATATATATAAAAGCATGATATTCTGCCAAAAATAACTGCAATAAATTATCTACTTATTAAATAATTACTATTTTAAGAAACCTATTAATTGCTTTCATATTGTATTTATTGAAAGAAACTCAATACAAATAAATAAATACAAATAAACCTATTTATTGTATTTTAAGAAACTCAATACAAATAAAAATAAATAAACTTATTTATTGTATTTTAAGAAATTCAATAAAAATAAATAAATAGATAATAAGATGAAATAAGGGATTATATATTTATTATCTCTTATCTTATTTTTTTAAGTACTTATTTTAAAGGGTAAATTACAAAAAACAACTCCACCTATTGACTTTTTTCAAATTGCAACCTAATCTTTTTTTTTTTTTTCAGATTGCCACCCAGTCTTTTTGTGGTTTTGCTTATTGCAAATTTTCCCGAAAAATAGAGATTAATTTGTTCACTTTGCAACCTAATTTTTTTTAATCTAATTGCAACCTGAATTTTGTGTTTTTATCAGATTGCAACCAAGAATGAAAATTTCGATTCCGGTGGAAATATAGGTAACTTAAATTCAAAGAAATATCGTGAAAATATCGATATCGATGGAAATATGGGTACATATATTTATTGTTATTTTTCCTATATTTACCAATATATTCCGATATTTTCTCGATATTTATTGATATTCCATCAATTTTTTACCGATGTTACATATATTTCACCAATTTTGACCAATATTTCCTTGATATTTATTTTATGAATATCGATCACACTTATATAATTTAAATGTCACACTCATATATATAACATAAAGGTATCAGTGTGAAGCGAAAAAAAAAATCATGATTTGCGATTGGACAAAAAAATTAAGGTTTGGGTTGTAAAGTGAAAAAAATTAATTCATTTACTGGAAAAATGACCGGAAATTTTGCAATCGGCAAAACCTAAAAAAATCGATAGCTGGGGTTTTTTTTTGTAATTTACCCTATTTTAAATATATAATATATAAAATCAATCATTATTTAATGATCTTAAATTTAATATTCATGTAAAATTTATCAAACTGAAATATGGAAATGTATGTGTGTGAGCTTCAATGAATTTTCATTTTAAACGTTTTTATGATATATAATATTAATTTATTGTAAATTGATATTAAAATGTAGAAATAAAAAAATATTATAGGTGAACCTAATAAATTACACATATAAAACATATCAAATAGAAAAAATTGGATTAAAATTATTATTGCAAGTTAACCAACTTATTCATTTGAAATATAAAAATATTTTATTTTATCTTTCTTATTTTATATTTATCTGTTGTCAAATTTTATTTTTATTTATATTCTAATTAATTGAGGTGACATAAGGGATTGGACTGAGATAATTTTTTTGGTTTTTCACAAATTAAAATTTCATCATTCTTAGTCCCTGATATATTGACTTATCAATCTTATAATTATTATTCATAATTATTTTATTCAAAATGTGTATATTAAGTCCAATTTTGAATTGTTTCATTTAAATAGATAGCAAGAGAGATTTTCATGTATTTGATAAGCTGATATAATTTTTTATTTGATTTAAAATAAATGAGTTATATATGGCGTTGAACCAATTTTTTTTATTAAAATACGTGTGTATTTATAGTTATAAATGCAATAAAATATAAATTTATTTATCTCAATACTTAAATCATAATGTTTCTAATACATATAACTTATTTTTAGATATTAAATTTATTTTTTAAAATTTCACTACCCATGTAATGTTATTTGTTTGTTTAATCCATAGATTAATATATTACTTTATATATTTCAAATTTCTAATATTTTCGAATATAATTATTTATAATGACATAAATTTAAAGTTAAAATATATAGCTTTATACTAATACAAATTAAAAGAGTATCAATATTTAAAAAAAATAATAATCATTACATTTTATATGTTATTATATTTTTTTAATAATTATATATATATATATAACACTGTGCAACGCACGGGTACACTACTATATATATATATATATATATAAACATTTTCTCAGGAAAAAAAAGAAAGAGAAAGAAAAACGTCAAGTCTCTCTCTTCTCTCTCTCATATTGAGCAACCGTTTCGTTGAGCTATTTCGTATGTGATAATGGCTTCTCCGACGACATGCCTCCATTCCGCCGCCCTCACTCAGACACTCCGCCGCGGATTTCTACCACTCCGCTCTCAGTTCCGCCATTTCCTCACCTCTTCCCTTTCCTTTACCTCATCCTCTAATCGGAATAAACTTTCGCTGCAACCGGTATTCGCGCAAGCTCGGCGGAGCTTTTCTTCCGTGGCGAAAGAAGAAGGAATAGCCTCTCGTAAGTTCGAATCTATGAAAACAGAGCTACAACTTTCATTTCTGCATCTTAATTTTTTGCTACTGCTAATTTGTCTGTAAAATTATAAAAGTGAGACTAATAGCTAATTGTCTTTGCTGGAATAGCGAGTGATTTGCAGTTTCAGTCGCCGCTTAAGATAGTGGAGTATCCTGATCCAATACTGAGAGCGAAGAACAAGCGAGTTAACTCGTTTGATGAGAGCTTGAAAAAGCTTGTAGATGAGATGTTTGATGTAATGTATAGGTGAGTTTTTTTCCCCCAATTTGAACCACATTCAGAATATATTTCAGAAGTTGTATGTATTGAGATGATTATGTTCGTTATATGTAATGTGGAATTATGTGAATGATTGTTCTAGTATATTATGCATTGCATTTGTGTATGGATAGAAGCTGCATCTCTTGTTGTATTCACGATTATTTTTTTCGATTGTATTAAGATGAGCATTATTTTGCTTGAGAGTGCATAAATCTTCAGTAATAATGCTGTAGCAGAGTTGCTATTTTTTTCTTATTGGAGATTCGTGGTAATTACAGGAATGTGAACAATAGTTATTGGCTTCGTTTTCCACAGAACTGATGGCATTGGGCTCTCAGCTCCCCAAGTCGGGATTAATGTTCAGCTTATGGTGTTCAATCCAGTTGGCGAACGTGGTGAAGGAGAGGAGATCATTCTTGTTAATCCACGCATCAACAGATATTCGAAAAAGATAGTGCCTTTTAATGAGGGCTGTTTGTCGTTCCCCGAGATTTATGCTGATGTTGAGGTAGCCTTTTACATATTTTGTCGCTTAAACATTGATTTATCAATGCTTCGAAGATCATTCAATCTGGTTCTTTTTGCTGTCATTCTTATATCCAGCAAAACATTTCATTGTTAAGCCCTTTTGCAGCACGTTTTGATCGTTAATTAGTTTAGGCTTCCTTTTTCTTGTAACTCTACAGAGACCAGATTCTTTGAAGGTTAACGCGCAGGATATTACTGGTGCAAGGTTTGAAGTTAACTTGACTGGACTAAATGCAAGGGTGTTTCAGCATGAATATGATCATCTCCAGGTTATTATTAAGAATAGTCATTCTCGTTTTGTGGTTAAACCCGTTTCAATATGTTTCGGCTGCAATTAGTTTGAATTGGGGATTGCAACGTTGATCTGTTCTGCTATAAGTAATGGTATCAATCCTTTCACTAACAAACCATTATTTAACTACTCATACATGAACTGGTTTGATTTTGGCATTTGATATGTTTATTAATCTTTGTAATAATATTCAGATCCTAGATGATTGGCTGGTTGGCTGCCTCCGTTTCTTTCTCAAATCTGCCATGTCTAGGTTTTAGACACTAGATTGCTGCCCGACTGGTATTAAGAGGCCAAATTCATACGCTATCATAGTTTTGAATGAACAAACAACCCGTGTTTATTAATCAGGACTTAACCTCCACAGTTGAAATATCTTTTTTGTGAAATTGACTGAGACTGAAGTTCTCAAATCCAGCATTCTAATATATGCAGTCAATTGCAGGGAATCCTTTTCTTTGATCGGATGAGTGATGAAGTTCTTGACAGCATTCGTGCCGAGCTGCAGGCAAGTGGCTCACACAATTGTCGTGTCTTCTTATTTACGTTTTCTCAACATTCTTTGTAGCTAAGGTCTGCTGGATATCGTTAAGTGAATTGCCTTTTGCACTTCCTTGGCAGGCCCTGGAAAAGAAATACGAGGAGAGGACTGGACTGCAAAGCCCTGAAAAGATTGATGCACGAAGAAGAAGGAAGAAGGCCGTTGGGTTTGGGAAGTCATAATCTTTCTCGTTGGATGTATTATACGCTTGTTTCTTGATCGCTTGCACGGCATTGTAGCACTCTGCTTTCCCATTTCGCGCAAGGTTGCTGAATCCAGGTGAATCTTCTCAGGACTAGAGCTCAAGAGTGAAAAATTTGACTACACACAATTTGAGAAATCTTATTGGTGTTGGTAGCATCACATAGTCATCTATTTTCGATAAGTTGTCTATATACGGGTCGTAATTCATATATTCGTGTTGTGTATTTTATATCGATACTGCATTGTTCATTTTGTTCGTCATAAACATGAAAACGAGTATGGAATTGTATGATTATCGAGTTCTAAAGTGCACATGAGGAATTTATACCTCTTTTCAATCTAGATCATTGTATGTAGTTTCTTTAATTGGGTAAGTCTTATATGAAACCATTTTACAGATCATTTTATGTGAGATGAGTTAATCCACGACCCACATTTCACAGTTTTTATATTTGTCGAAATGAATTTGTTTAGTGGGTAAAAGATGATGCGTCTCACAAAAACTAATCTGTAAGATCTCAAACAAGTTCTTGTGTCTTTAATTTTCTACCTTAGATTAAGATATAACAAAATAAAATAAATATAAAAATGGTAAAATAGATTTGAAAAGTGAATTTAAATATTATGATAATTTGTGTGATAACTGATAAGAAAAGGAATTACCCATACTTGTGTTTGGGCCAATTAAATGCTTCTGCTGTCAGTAAACGGCCCAATAGTGGCCCAATAGAACAAACCAACTGTGGGCCCATCGTACTCAAAACGGAGTCAAACTCAAAGTTGTACGTAGGCTGACTGTCCAATCATGAGCCTCCACGTGTCGCCCATTCCAGCTTTCCGGACTCGGAAACTCTAACTCAGCTGAATTTAATGAAAACGTTTGAGGTCCGTTAATTGTTTTACTTCACATCATCAGATACAGAGAGCATCACATTATCACAGATAAGACAACCAGAGAGAATCTAGAGAGAGAGAGAGAGAGAGAGAGAGGAGAGAGAGAGAGTCTCAGCTAGTCAAAGCTTTTGTTGAAAACGAAAGCTCTCTGTAGCTCGCACCGCTCATTCGCACCCTATTTTTGCACCTGTGCTTGCTATTTCTGGAAATTACTGAGTTGCATTTGTTTGACTAGCTGCTGGGTGTTGATCTCTAGCTTCGAGGTTTGGAGAATATGTTTGATCCGTAGCTGTAGGTACGGTTTCCGTTTATTCTTCCCCAAAATGCTGTTTTTTTATGTTGATTTTTTGGTGTGTGATTTTTGTGTGATTCAATTTGGTTTTCTTTCGTTTTTGGTTGGTGTTAGGGTTTGAAGGCTGTGGAGTGTTCTTCTCTTTGGCTCGAATTTGAGTTTTTGACGTTTTGTTGCGGCTTGGAGTATGGCTTCTGCTGATGTTGCGGCTGATAAGCCGAAATGTGACGCGATGCTTGTGGATAAGCTTCCGGAGGAAATCAACGAGATGAAGATCAAGGATGAAAAGGTGGAAAAGGTAGGGATGTGTGTGTCAATTGAATTTGTGTAGAAGATTGCTGACTGTATTTTTTGTTTCAGGAAATGGATGCTGCAGTAGTTGATGGAAATGGGACTGAGACAGGGCATATAATTGTGACAACTATTGGTGGTAAAAACGGTCAGCCTAAGCAGGTATTTTGGTGGCATTACTTTGGCTTATCCGAAGATTCTGTTTTGGTTTAGGAAGTGAAAATTGGCTTCATATGATTAGATGTTTTAAAGACTTTAATTTTTAATATTATGAGCCATAACTGTTCTTGCTTAGATTGATCCTGTGGATTACGGGTGAAAGTTGTATAAGATTTGTGTTGTGACGAACTTAAGTTCATCAACAACTTTGACCCCAGTGATTATTTTATCACCCTTTAAAATCACAAAAAAGGAACCAAGGTTTTGGTTCAATATTAGAGTAGCAAACAGATATTTAGTGCATAGTAGTAGTAAGTAAAGAGCAGTGCTTAGGTATGCCTTGGTGGTAGACAACATCAGTGGCGGCGTTGCCATCAATAAAGGATTTTAAATCATGGTTTATATTGTCAATGCGAGAATAGAGGAGAATTATTTTTTTTTCAATTTGAGTTGGATTAAATTCAAATTGCCGCATCTTTTCTTGTCAGGTTGTGAAAAGAGAAATAAGAGAGTTCTTAAACTGATCTAATCAATTAAATCAGACAATTTATATAGTATTATAGTGTATATTTAAGAATTTGAATTTGGATTTTGGTTTGCCATTTGAATTTATACATGATGAACTAAAATCAAAATCTGGTTCCATTTGTGATTTTAAAGGGTGGAAACCAAACATGATCAAGCTAATTGAAAATCAGAATCTTACAGTAGTTTCCCTAAAAAATATAGTGGTCCACAAATCCATATTTGATGAAGTATTTTGTTGCCGCATTATAAAGGATTATCACGGGCTTAACTTCCTAGACAACTTATGACATTTGAAGGATTATCATGGCTTAATATTTCAAGGGAGCTAGGAACTTAAGATTTAGAATTTGGATAATGTGGGAAATGGAAACTTGCGCAGTGTGTAGTAAATGTTAAGTTACCTTCCATTCATGATAAGTCTTCATGGTGTATCTAATGTCTGTATTATTAATTTATTTCTGTCCTTAAAGAATGCCAGTATAACTTTATATTTTCATTTAATATGGTGGTTAGTCCAATTATATGCCTTGATTGACTTGTGAATTTTGCAATCATGCGGTTTGAGCTTCTTGATTTTTCTGAGCTGCTCTTGAATGTCAAGAAAATAAGTGTAAAGTTCTTATTTAATATATCAGCTATCTTACTCTTAAGAGTGGTTTAGGGATAAATGCTTTGACTGAAGATCAGACTTTTTGTTATGATCCCATTTTTGTGAAGTGTTTTGTATCTTTTTTTTTTTTTTTCTTGGGAGACAAGGTGTGGGGTGGGAGATTATCCGCCATTGACTGTCGATATCCATGTAGCTGATACAGTACTGCTATGCATGATATTTTCTCCTCCTGTTGCATGTAGCTGATTAACATTGTCTCACCTATTTGTTCTTTCTGCTTCTATTTTGTCAGACTATAAGTTATATGGCTGAGCGCATCGTTGGACAGGGATCTTTTGGAATTGTGTTCCAGGTGAGGTGCTATTCTTGTCTATATTCCTGTGGCAAATTAAATGATAATTGTTCAGGTTTCAGCTAGTGCTGTTGAATGGATTAATTTTATTTATTTTTTTAATTAAAAAAGACTGCTATCATATGAGTATTTTGTTGAAGTGGTATATGTCAGTGCTGTTGTTTGTTCTCTCTCTGAAGCAAAAAAAGTGTTCATTGTTATGCCTTTGTATTGCAGGCCAAGTGTCTTGAAACTGCCGAAACAGTTGCAATCAAAAAGGTTTTGCAGGATAAGAGATACAAAAACCGTGAACTGCAAACAATGCGCCTTCTTGATCATCCAAATGTTGTATCTCTTAAGCACTGCTTCTTTTCGACCACTGACAAGGATGAACTTTACCTCAATTTAGTTCTTGAATATGTGCCGGAGACAGTCTATCGCGTGGCTAGACACTACAGTAAAGCAAACCAGCGGATGCCTATGATATACGTCAAGCTCTATACATATCAAGTTGGTCAACCTTTCTAAAGAGTTTATACATTGATAATATTTGATTTGTTTAATTCTTTTAATAATTTGATCACTATATAGAACTTATTTATTTCACAGCATATATTTTATTCATGTATATGGTGTACGTGCTACATTGGGTGGAATATAATGAAACATTACCTGCAGACTCTAACTGTGTCTTATGAATTATGATTCATTGGCAATGCAGATTTTCAGAGCTTTGGCATATATTCATGGCATAGGAGTCTGCCACAGGGACATCAAACCTCAAAACCTTTTGGTATGCACTTATTGCATAACTAGATGACTGCATTCAGATACTATGGTTAGACTAATACAATATGTTGTTGCAGGTCAATCCCCATACACATCAGCTCAAACTCTGTGATTTTGGAAGTGCAAAAGTTTTGGTATTGACGTTACTTA
The DNA here is from genome assembly GCA_005771605.1 of Scutellaria baicalensis. Taxonomy (NCBI): domain Eukaryota; kingdom Viridiplantae; phylum Streptophyta; class Magnoliopsida; order Lamiales; family Lamiaceae; genus Scutellaria; species Scutellaria baicalensis. The sequence continues at coordinate 531,185 of CM016723.1, forward strand.
ATCTTTGTAATTATTATATTGTAACTGATGTTCCCCACATTGTGTTTTCAACTCTGAAAGCTGTACGAATTTGCTCGTGCTAGGAAACTTGTAAATGGGTTGATGAAATTACATCAGGCTACAAGTTTTACATGCATTTATTTTATTGGAAAAGAGAAGCAACTATTTGAAATATTTACCCCCCATATTTTGGTACATTATACATTGTCATTTTGTTCTTTGGTATTAAAATTTCTTGTTTATGATGTATCTCTCATTTCGTTAACCTGGATATCCACCTTTAACTTGAAACAGGTAAAAGGTGAACCAAATATATCTTATATCTGTTCCCGGTACTATCGTGCACCGGAACTGATATTTGGGGCAACCGAATACACTAGTGCTATTGACATCTGGTCTGTTGGTTGTGTCCTTGCTGAACTTCTCCTTGGACAGGTTGTTAATAAGCCTAAACTGCTTCATCTAGAAAATAAAAAAGGTTGAAAATCTGATAATTTTGTGGTGCTCTCTTTTGACCATTTTTTCTTAAACCTGTAGCCTCTTTTTCCTGGCGAGAGTGGAGTGGATCAGCTTGTGGAAATTATCAAGGTAATGTTGTGCTAATTACTTCAAAGAAGAGTTTAGCTGTTTTTGGTCCCATGTGGTCTTCAAATGACGTGTTAAATGAAAAGCTGATTCGGTACTTTGTTACATTAAGGTTCTGGGAACACCAACTCGTGAGGAAATAAAATGTATGAATCCAAACTACACAGAGTTCAAGTTCCCCCAAATCAAGGCCCATCCATGGCACAAGGTTGATATCTGCAGTGGCTCGTTGCTTTATTCTTCTTCTAATCCTTTTGTGTGCTAATATTGTTTGTGATCATGTTATCTAGATTTTCCACAAACGTACGCCTCCAGAAGCTGTGGATCTTGTGTCCAGGCTTCTTCAGTACTCTCCGAATTTAAGATACTCTGCTGTGAGTACTCCTTTTTTTTGTTTTCATGTACTGTTCAACCGTTAGGGTCACTTCGTATATCATCATCTTGTGCTTTAAAGCCTCATTGTTTTGTCTTAGACCCCTTACTCCCTGTGTGATGTGGAACTGTCACGAAAGTGAAATCTTGTTTAATCTGATCATGAAATAGTTTCAGAAACAGCTTGTGTAAGATGGTTTTAAACATATGGTACAATGAGCAGAAAGTAGAGAATCTTTAACTCAATTGAACAGGGATGGGAAGTTCTAAAAAATTTAACAACAACATTCATTAAGTCTGAACACGATATGGAGTTATTATACATATAGAGAATCCCACATAGTGGATAAGTACTTTGTTTGTTGTAACAATTTAGGTGCTTATCTCAGCAATTTTTTGGTCAATTTTCAGTTGGAAGCTTGTATACATCCATTTTTCGATGAACTCCGTGATCCCAATACTAGACTTCCCAACGGTCGTCCACTGCCACCTCTTTTCAACTTCAAACCTCCAGGTCTTCATCTCTTTTATGTCTTGAACTCCTAATCTAGCTTCGTTCAATCAATCTACTGTGGTTTGATTTTGTTGTTGTGAGTCGATTTTCAGAGGTGAAAGGAGCATCAATGGAATTGCTGTCGAAATTGATGCCGGAGCACGCTAGGAAGCAGTTCCCGTTCCCTGCTTCGTAAGGTTCGTATTGTAGGAGACTGATTTGTGTATTGTGTTAATCCTTAATATGGTGATAGAAGAACCAGAACCAGAACCGAACCAAACCTCTTTCTTTTATGCTCTCTGACTTTCTGTTCCATCTTTTAGCTCTTGTTTTGTTACTTACAACTCTGCATCACAATTTGGATGATGAATTCCAGTATTTCATTTTGTTTATATCATCAATGCCTCTCTCTCTCTCTCTCTCTCTCTCTCTCTCTCTCTCTCTCTCTCTCTCTTATTTCTAATTTGGGAGATTACGTGATGCTATTCAACTGGTGGACAATCACAATCTTGAGGCCTTGTAAGAAAAAATACAAGCTCTTAAAAGGGTGTTTTATTGTGTACTTGAGCCTTGAGGAGGTATTTAATTTAGAATAGTAAGACCCTTTTTATTTTTTTACTTCGAAAAGCAATTTTAGTTTGCAAATTTCTTGTTATACTTCTATTTATATACAGTGATGACTAAATGAAATGTCACCAACATTTGAGCAGCCAGTAATTTCATCAGACATTAATTAAGGTTAATTTTGGATAAATGATATTTATCATAGTCAATGGACCAAAAAGTAACAAATGATGAAAATATTCAAATATGTGCCAAACAAACATGTGAATTCTCTAATATCATTAGATGGAAAATAAAATTATAGGTATCCAATAACATAAAAACTCAAGTTAAATGATTTTATGGAAAGTTTACATGAAACAAGTTATTTTTACTTATAAAGTGAATTCATTTTCATAAAATCTTATGTGAATTATTCAGTGTAGGTTATGACTTGGTTCGACTCACGTAACAAAGTCGGTGAGACAACTTTACATGAGATCTACTCCTAAAACAACATTGAGATCGTTCAAATTTGTTAGCTCTAAAAGAGATGAAGATTCGGTTTACTTGTAGTTGAATCATTAATTTCATATTTGCACCATCTCCAACTTTATTTATATAATAATGACTTGATTGTGAATAAATGAAGCCTAGAAAGTTGATAAAATAAGATTGTGGTTTAGTTTTGATAATCAATTGAGTGAAGTTAACAAGTTTCAACAGGGTACAAGATGACTATGAGTAATTTATTTTGTAGAATATTTTTATCTTACACACTTATCAAACATGAGATTAGGTCAAATTTCAAAATTTATCAAATGTAAACATATATTCAATATTTTTTATAAGATGATTTGTTTTTCGACCTAAGGCTATGCTCGTTTGAAGTTTAAGTGGGTATGAGAAAATCCTATTTTAAACATGAGTAAGTCTTGTGTGAGACCGTCTCATGGATCTTTTTTCGTGAGACGGATTAACACATAACCCACACTTAGCAATTCATATGAAAGTTTGTGGATATGGATTCAATTCATGCGTAATAAGGACTCGTCTCACGAAAACTATCCGTGAGACCGTCTCACATGAGTTTTTGCGTTTAAACTTTTGAGTTTTCAAAATAAAGATGATTAGCTAAAGTGTGTGCTTGTTAGGAGGGTATGATTGTCATTATAGAATGTTAAATTATTCCTGGAAAATATGTATTTGTGTGATATTATATTGTTAGTTGTCGTAATAATAATAATTATTATTAAATGATTATAATAATGCAAATTTTAATGTGTAATGGAATTTGTGTACTAATGGGTTAAAATATAGTGTTAATTATTCTTTTTTCCTAAAATCAAGTTTATCAGCGACCTCTCCTAAAGGGTTGTCCTAATTAATGGGACAAAAAATTGGATTAAAAAAAAGAAGAAATGAATTATGAAGTGCAACTTGCTATATGGGGACATTGACCAACCCATATATCAACCCTTTACTTTATTCAAGAGTGTGCCAAGTGTCACACTCTTATTGGTTTGTGGATATAATTTAGATTCTTGATAAATGATATACAATTTATTTTATTTTATTTTTTATAAATAATCAAAATTCTTATCTTTTTTGTTTTCTCTATAAATAGAATATAATATAGTCATATTTTGAATCACAATAAAAACTCCTTATTTTCTCTGAATCTCAAATTCTATCTTTTCTTACATTTTGAGATTTCACTTTCTTCTCATATAATTTCTATCATTTCTTGTCATGAATTCAAACAATTCTAATTACTATCCAAACTCCCAAATTTTTCAAACTTTGATGATTTTATTAATCTTGGAGATTACCAAAACTCTCAATATCATCAAAGCTCTCAATTTTCGTCAAATCTCAATCAAGTTCCAGTTTTCGAACAAGTTCAAACAGCACAAAATATCTCCCGAAATTTGTTCAAAAATGTTCAACAAACAAATCTCTTCCAAAAGGACAATTGGTGTGTGAAAGAAGATGTTGCTTTTATGTCATCTTGGTGTTTCATTAGTGAAGATATATAATTATTGCAATTTTAATTTAGTCATTGTGTTAGTATGTTATTTTTAGCGTATTTCAGAACAATTTTCTTACTATAATTCATAGATTAAAATGTTTTTTAATCTATGCAATTATTATAATTTAATATAGTTAAAGAAATTCTCAAAATAATATACAATTTTCCATTAATAATTGTAGTGTGTGTGTATATATATATATATATATATATAAGAGATAAATGAATATTTTATTAAAAAGTTAGGTTGGGTTGAGTTGTTGATAAAATATAAAAATATTGAGATTGAGTTGGATTGTAGATTGTGTGTGTGGGTGAAAGAGAAATGAGTTTTTTATTGAGAGATTGAAGTGTGGTGTGATGTTGATAAATTGAGTCTAGTAATATTTGAGTGGATACCTCAATTCTTAGGCATCCACAACTATTCCTTTTTATTTTTATAATAATAGTATTAAACTAATGTGAAAAGATGTAAACTTTGCTGATGATGTGATTGTTTTCTCCCTCTCTATATATAAATAGACCCGACAATTTGAGTCCGGCCCGATGGCCGATCCGTAAATGAGGTCGGGTTGGGCTCTAAAATGAGCGGCTCGATGGGTCGAATGGGTTTGGGCCAATTTAGCCCGTTGGGCTTTGGCCGGTCCGATGACCCGAAAAATTAGTATTTTTATTGCTTTTTTGTGCAATTTGTAAATTTTACATGTGACTCAATTCTCTCTTCCATGTTTTTATGTATTATTTTGATTGTTTTTTTACCATTCTCCTCTTCAACTATCATTAACTAATTAGAATCCACTAACAAAATTTGATAATTGAGTTACAATATTTTTGAATGATAAAAGGAAGTAAAAAATGATCGAATTTTGCCTCAACTAATAGTTTAATTATATTAAAATTTTAATATCGATTACATAAATAGGATACTATAGTTTAAATTTAATGTCTTAAAATATCTAATAGGAAGTTATATTTCTAGTTAAATCGATGTAATAATTTAATGAATTAAAAAATAATTTTAATTTTAAAAAATAATAAGGAATTTGGTCCAATGGCCCAAGCGGGGTCGGGTTGGACTCCAATTTCATAGGTCCGACCAAAGTATGGCCCGACTTGACCCGACTTTATCATTTGGCCCGTTGGGTTGGGCCGGGCGGGCTGGATGACCCGAATTTCCACCTCTATATATACTAATATTCACGGATTAATAATGTCATTTCTACAAAAATATATCTATTAAAATATTAAAAAATACTCTTTGAAAAATGTTGATGCAGATGTCCTTATTTAAAGGTTCTAACAAACGATTCTTGATTCTCAATCTCAAATCTCAGACTTATGAAACACAAAAACTTATGTAAGACGGTCTTATTGATAATTTTCGTGAGACGGATCCTTTTTATCAATTGATCAAACTCATATCCATTAATTTATATGTGAATTGAGAAGTTTGGATTGTGAATCAACTCATCTCATGTAATATGATCCGTGAAACGATCTCACACAAGATTCACTCAAATCTTAAAATCTCAAATCTTGACCGAAATTTCAAACAAACATGATCCCTTGAAGTTGATGGTGGTGGTAGGGATGGCAGTGGGGCGGGGAATCCCTATTCCCCGTGGGGATCCGCCCCGAACGGGGCGGGGATTCCCTGAAATATACCCCCGCGGGGGCGGGGACGGGGGCAATTTTCTCCCCGACTAGCGGGGCGGGGACGGGGATCATACTTCCCGCCCCATTCCCCGCGGGGCCCCGCCAATTTATATATATATATATATAAATATATTTTAATTAAATTATTATAAAATAAATAATATATTTTTATATACATATTAATAATAATACAAAACTCTTGTTTCTCATGTTCTTCTAAATGCATTAAGTATTGAAAAAATTAATGAAAATGTAATAATATAATTTATCATTGTACTTTTAAGATAGTATAATTAAATAATATACTATCTTTTATACAAATTGGATAATTTTTTGGTGATTTTGTTAACATTTTAGTTATATGTAATTTGTGGATTATTTTTATATATTAAAATATTATTTTTTATACATTAAAAAAATTAAATAAAAAAATACTTTGTGGGTGGGGAATCCCAGCGGGGAACCCGCGGGGAACGGGGATCCCCACGGGGCGGGGACGGGGAGGAATTTTTTCCCCGTGGGGCGGGGATGGGGAAAAAAAATTCCCCATGAAGTTGGCGGGGACGGGGGTGGGGATTGCCCGCCCCGCCCCGCCCCGCCCCGCCCTATTGCCATCCCTAGGTGGTGGTCAGTAGGCCCACCTTGAAATACTTTGAGGATGTGATTATTTTATTATTGGTGGTATATATCATCTCATGATGGATTCATTAAATAATGAGTTCTGGAAATAATAATGGAATGTACTTGTTGCAGTGGGGCCATGAATATAAATATATGACAAAAACTTGAAACCATATGACGAATAATTTCTGTCAAATAAATCTATTTTATTCATGAATCAAATTCAAATCTATTAATTTATGTGTGAATTGAGAAGTTTGATTGTGGGTCAATCTGTCTCACGTAACATGATTCGTGAGATGGTCTTACACAAGAATCACTCTAAATATATATTGAGAAAATAAATAAACAAACCACACAATCTCAATTATGAAGTAGTGACAAGTGAAAAAATGGGCATGTGATTTTAGTTTTGATTTCCTACATTTTTGCATGTAATCAAATTTATAATCTTAAAAACCATATATAAGAATTGTTTTTTGAGTATAAATTATATTGTTTAAATTTTTTAATATAACCGAATAAAACCTTTGTCCCAAAATAAAGGTCGTTTTAACAAGAATAAGTGTCATTTTCATATTTCAAAGCATATTTACATACAATACACAAAAAATGTCCTTATTTACTCATCTCAAATTAAATGTATTAAAAAGATAAATATCCCTCATTAATTAAACTTAAATAGGGATCAATTCGACATTTTTATCATATTCCTTAATTTATGTATAAAATTCGAAAGTGATATTTATTTTGGAATGGAGGTAACATAATTTTAGGATAAAGAAGTGATGAGATTGTAAGTCCCAATAAATGATTATAACCAAGAAAATAGTTGGGAGTGGTTCTTGTGTGAGACCGTCTCACAGATCTTTTTTCGTGAGACGAGTCAACCCATAACCACACATATCAATTCATATAGAAATATGTGGATATTGATTCAATGCACGGGTTTTAAGGATCCGTCTCACGGAAACTATCCGTGAGACCGTCTCACATGAGTTTTTGTGAATAGTTGGAGGGTTTAATAAATGTTGGTCATAGTTAGTTGAACGATGAGATGTATGAGAGATACATGAGAAATGTGTTATATATATATATATATATATACACACTAGTATAGGTCTGTATAATACATGAGAGTAAAAAAGTTAAATTAAAATTGGTAAACTTCAAAATTTATAAATGATTTCTGCATTTTAAGTCTACCATGTGTTATTTTAACAAATTTAATTAATAGGTTATTTACTGATGTCTTGTCAACACAACTAAATTGATACCATTAAATAGTTATATTAATTATACGTTTAATTTGCTAAATTAAAATAAATTACTATGAAAAATTGTATGTTTAACATGTGGTACGTATGGTCTCACATATATATATATATAATATTTCAACGCTACATTTTTTTTAAACAAGTATTGATATGAATCTATAAAATTAAATAAAGTAGTACTACTAAGACCCACGAATTACATTCTTGAAAAAAGGGTTATATCGATTTTTTTTTTCAGAGTGGACTTATTTATTACTATCTCCGTCCCAAAATAAGTGACGTTTTAGCAACAAAAATTTATCCCAAAATAACTGTCGTTTTCGTATTCCAAAGCATATTTACATGCAATATATCAAATATGTCCCTATTTACTCATCTCAAATTAAATGTGTTAAAAAGATAGAAGATCCTCATTAATTAAACATAAATAGGGGTAGATTTGACCTTTTATCACATTTCTTAATATATGTGTAAAATGTTAAAACGTCATTTATTTTGGGACGGAGGTAGTAAACATTTTATGAAAATTCTAAATTACAAAGTTGTATCTGAGTAATAGTTTCAAATTCATTTGAAAAATTAATTCAAAATGAAACTACAAATTTTTAGATCCACAAGAATTAAAGCAATACATGAATTTTGATTTCAAATAATGATCGATCCACAAGAAATACTTTCTTGAAGTTTGTGCTTTTTTAATTCTCAAAATTACCCCTCAACAATTGCAATTTGCAAAATAGATTTAAATGGAAAAACAATTTCCTCTAAAAGATGAAATAATGCCAAACTTTTTGGGGGTTTTCTGTAAATATTTCAAAATTAAAGGGTATTTTTTGTGATTATCCCTAGGTAAAATATACACAGAAAACTATATCTAAAGGACAAAAGAATAGTCTACACTTTTTTTTCATCATTTTCAAGAAAACACTTGCCTACACTCAGTGTAAAGTGTTAAAGCTACTCGCTTTATCACTATCACTATCAAACATATTTTCATTTAATTTAGACGATTCGAAAGCCGATCTGAATTTTCTATTACATTTAATATTTTATTTTGTTTCTATTTAACTAGTATTGTCATATGTATTTGATGTCTTCTAGCATACACGAAATAAAGAATATTGAGCAGATGTTAAATTAGGGTTACAAACTAGTGTTTGAATTTTCCTTTTTAACATTATAAAACTACTAATTAGTAGGAGTAAATACCAATTAACAAATACAAAGCTGTAAATAAATTTGATCAAAATAAGATGTAAATAAATAGATAATACCAAATAAATGTACAATCTTTTGTTTTAACTTTGCATTTTTCTACTGGTTCGTGCCGTTAGCTTTTTAGTTAGAGGTGATCTTGTGCAAGATCGTCTTGCAAATCTCATCCAATGAGACGAGTCGGTTGGTTTGAATATAATAATTATGTAATATTTTTGCATGAATTATGATATTTTTCTATATATCAAGTACTACTTGATATGTAGAAAAATATTATATGATATACGTAAGAATATAACATGTTGCACGAGCAATAAAAGAACATCTGTATAGCTAGGTTGTGTATGTTTTTTTAGTGATCCGACCCGATCCAATTCGGTCTTACAAAAGTATTATGTGATATACATAAAAGGATTATCTAATACACATAAAAGCATTACGTCTTATAGTTTAACTCAACCCAAAACACAAAATATAACTCGAAATATTAGTTAATATACAGAAAATGTAAAAGGTATCACAAATTTTTTATGTTCGATCCCGTCTCATGAAATATGATTTATGAGACAGTCTCACCTAAAACTTTGTCCAGACTGTCAATAATGCGTATTAAATTATTATATTTTCTTAGGTAAGCAAGTCATTTTATTAATACGAAAGAAATGCTTCACTTGCTGTATTTCACTATTTAAATGTAAATATATATATTCATGCACATTTGATATATATATATATATATTTCATTCAATCTTAAATAAACCTCTTTGTAAACATTTTGTTGAAAATTAAGGAACTTAAAAATCATGATTAATAGTCTACTATGCTATGATAATTAAGAAATTTAGGGACAAAGAAATCAGGGAGGGAAATCCAAATTAATAAAAAGATATGGTAGTTTCAATCACATGCCTAAATTTTAGCAGAAAAAATAAACATTACACATGTTAAAAGTTGAATTTTATACATAATGAATTAATTTGCAATAAACTTGTTTAAAAGCTTATATAGTAAATTTTATTGGAAAGTTATGAACCATTAAATATGGAGTATTAATTATTATCCAATTAAAATGAAATCACCAAATTAATTTTAAGTTGTGTTTGGATGGAGGAATTTGATAAGTGATTTGAAAGTCATGATATTAATAAATTCAAAACAAAAAAAATGTAACTTCCATTTTAAACTAATCTTTTTAGCATTGTAGAATGAATGTTAAATTCCTTCATTTAAAATCTTAAATTTCAAACAATCCTATTCAAAATTAATTTGCACTTCAATATGTAGTTCATTCATTTTGGTCTATATATCTTTTATCTTTTATATATACTAAAGGAATAACCACGGAGGACACTTGTCAATTCAACAATTTTTCTCATTTTAATTTTTTTTACAAATTAAATCTATCTAAAGTTAATTAATATTGTTATTTAATGATATCAACATTAATGTTGAGAATAAACATTAGCAAATAATATAAAAAGATTTTACTAAATTTGTTAACACAAAAACTTTTATGCATCAGGATCCATGCACCTGACCCGACCCGCGCGTGTACGAGCTTCCAGGCGCGTCCCACGTGCTCCCACGCATCTGGGTGGATGCGCTCAAATCAACTCAAATTCGTTCGTTAAGGATACCTTTTAGTTGTGTTAAAGATACCTTTTAGTTATGTTAAGAATACCTTTGAAATCCTGATTCCAGATTACATACAATGTTATGTTAAGAATACCTTTTAGTTATGTTAAACATACCTTTAGGTTATGTTAAGGATATTTTTAGTTATGTTAAGAATATCTTTTGGTTATATTAAGCATACCTTTAGGTTATGCTAAGAATACCTTTAGGCGATGTTAAGGATACCTTTAAATCGTGATTCCAGGTTCCTTTGAAATCCTGATTTGATACCCTTAGAATTCGCTTCAGGTCACATACTGATTTAAAATTTTTAGAGTAAAATATAAATAAATAAATAATGAAAAATACAATAAACGTGGGTTGATTTAAAAGAAATTATTCAAATGTCTCGAACTAATTAATTAATAAGATCATATAGTTTTGAAATATGTGTTGTAAAATAAAATTTGAAATTTATTTAAATTTACTTGACTTTCATTTTTTATCATTTTATCAATAATAAAATATGTGGGTTTGAATATTATATAAAAATATTTAAATTTTATAAATAATAGAGAAAAAAATAATATGTTATTTTACTAATGAAACATATATTTCCACTAGATAATACATAAATCAAATTGTATTGTTTTTAATTCTAAATTAAGCATTGTGCGTTGTATAAAACCATATATATTTTTCTTATAGTAAAAAAAAATTAATTTCGTAATTCTGTATATTGCACGGATTCTATATTAGTTAATGTTTTATTAGATAAGTGATAGATGTTGTGTGTGTATATTTAATGCATGTAACCTATGTCAAACTTTAAATATTTTCTTGGTATATCAAAATTGATTTTGAAATTATCATTTTAATTAAAAATTGATTCATGTTTTTAGGATAATTATCTTGTAAATTCAAACACGAAGGAAATAGCATTCTATCAAAGGCAAAACTATGCATTGGTAAGTAGCACAAATACTCATATGCAACCGTCTCACATGCGACGACACTCGCGCATGGTCGACCGTACCCCAGGACACGACCGTGCGCGACTGCAGTGTATAGGTATGTCTTTTTCAATAATAAATATGTGATTTTTCACTATAAGTATGTGATTTTTTTTTCTCGTCCACGATCGTGTCCTGGGACAGACCGTGCCTCGCGTGAAAACTAAGAGCAATCTGTGGCGCATGGTCGTGTCCTGGGCACACGGTCGAGTTAAGTATGTGATTTTTGTCTATAAGTATGTCTTTTTATGCTATAAGTATGTGTTCCCACGCACGGTCGACCGTGTCCTGGGACACGACCGTGTCCCAACTATCTACAATTTTCATATGAATTGCTGGATCATGGGTTGACTCGTCTCACAAAAAAAGATCCGTGAGATGGTCTCACACAAGACTTGCTCTCCAAACACGATGAAGTTGAAGTGTATATTAATAAATTTATTACCACATTTATAGCTCGACATATCTAAAAAAAATCAATTTTTTTTTTATCAATATTAGAAAAAAACACTTGCCTACACTCAGAGCGTACAAAATTAATGCTACTCGCTCTCAATTCCCACTACTAAATCATATTTCATCTTAGTCAAAATAAGTCTTAATTACTAATTTCTATTTTTTTATTTTTCTAAAAAAATAAGGAATTTCCAATAATAATTTGATTTATTTATTTAAACGATTAAAAAATGAAATTAACATATTTTAAATCTTATTATATATTTTATGTTTTCAATCTTCTCTTTGGCCATTGGCGCGTGAGTCATTTACTTTGAGAGTGCTTTTAAGCGGAATCTCTCCACTCTCTCTCCTCTCTCTTTCTCTCTCTGATTTTTCTCTCTCATCCAAAACTTCTGCGCTCAATTTGCTCGTTTCTTCGACGATTTTTCTCGCGAATTTACAGGTATGAAAATCTGCTGTGTGTTGATGGACACCTCTTTGTGTGTTTGTGTGTGAACTCGAGCGGTTCTTTTTTTGTGTTTTGTTTCTGTTTTTTTTGTTTTGAATTTCTGTAGTGATTTTCTGCTGTTTCATTCGTGTGAGTTCATCTGCTTGTGTTGTTTTTGTTGATTGAGTGGTTTCTGCATTTTAATTTTCAGTGCAATTGCGCTATTTGGTGTTTACTTGAGGACGAGGTAATGAAGAATTGTCGTTGTACGTAGGCCGTGAAGTGATTTTGCGGGCTTCATCCGAAGTTTGTGTATGTTCAATTTCTTCTTGATTGTGTTCATTTTTTAAATTTGGGTGGTGTTGAGTAATAATTGAAATGTATTGACGACCATGCAAAGGGTGAGTGGTATATTGATCGATTTTGATTCGTGGGACTTGATTGATATATCCATGGAGCTAACAAGTTAGGGTTCTGATTGAGTTTGAAGGAATTATTTGGGGTTTAATCAGTTTGTGGGAGTCTACTGCAGTTGACCATACATTTTCTTCTTATATTTTCTGTGGGTTATATGAGAATTGTTGATTTTGTTTTTCTATATCTTGCAATTCTTTATCTGAAGATGTTATTTGTGACCTCTGTCTTGTTGGATGGGTTTGTTGTGGGATGCCTTTATTAGTTGAATGTATAAGATTCAATGCATTTCCTGTGAAGTATGATATGTTTGTACCTAAATTTAAACATGTTTGTGCCTAAATTTAAACGTTGTCCTTCATAAATCACTGAAGATCAGAATGTTTATCATGTCATGATTGAATTCTTACTTCAGTATAATGATACATTGAACAGGTGAGGTTCTTTGCCAAGTTGAATTTGAGGAAACATGGTACATTTTTGTTCTATTTACTTCTTACTTTATTTTGGATCTCATTTGCCATTTTCTTATTCTTATTATGAGATATTAATGGCTATTGCTGCCCTATTCTATGTGCCTAATGTCCATGTGCAGGATGTAAATGTCTCTGGAGGGGAAAGCCCTGAAATTGATTGGACAACGGATGATGAACTAGATATTCTTCCGGAGGCAAGGCCATCTTCTCGACCTACAGCTGGCAATATGGAGCTAAATGTACGTTCTTCTTTTCTTTTTATGTTTTTATTGACCAACAGCTTGGTGCTACTATTATAATAAGCGCTAGAACATTTTTTAGCTTTACTGCACTTCGTTTTGGATGTTCTGATCGATTAAGTAACTTTTGTTATGTATGAAGGCGAGCTCATCCAGAAGTGCTTCCCATATGAAGTTAATCGAACACTTTGTTGGAATGGGATTCTCAGAAAAAATGGTTGCAAAAGCTATTGAAGAAAATGGTAGACACACAAACACACACTCTTATTCTTTGGAGAGTGAGATGTTATGTCTGTCTAATTTTATTTAATATCATGCAGGAGAAGGAGATACAGATTCTATATTGAACTCCCTTTTAACATACTCGGTGAGTGATGCCTTTAAACGTGCAAAAGTTTGAATATAGACTGAGGATATGATATCAGTGACTCTGAACTTTCCTGGTTTGCCCTTATTTACCACACAACTCAATTCTCCAAAATCTTTAACTTTTTCAAAGTTGACCAGTAGGCCAGTGCCTAATGTATATTTTGGTTTGCAGACTCTTGATCTTGAAGACTCTCCTGAACAACAGTTGGGCACGCATTCTGATCCAAGCTCTTCTGATTACAATGAGGTCTTTCCAGATGATCTTTCAGATATGGAGAACTGGTCAGAAGATGAACTAGAAGTATGTGAAGCTTTACTAATCCTCACACTGCCAACAATTCTTCTCTTATGCATTCTGGTGTGCATGATATAATAATTGAAGAATTTGAAGGCTTAAGCATTCTTTATTGCACATAAATTAGTTGCAAGGCAGACTCATTCTAACTGCAAATACATCATGCTTTAGTTTCCATCTTTTGATGTCATAATTTTCCATCTACAAAGAACAACCACAAGCTGTTTTTGGTGCGCTAACATGATATCATGACTTCAATTTGTTACCCTCCTTTATATGGTAACTGATAATCTATGATATTGACTATTGTCTGTTATAATTCTAACTATTGACCATGGAAATTAAGGGCTAGTGACGCTAGTCTGTCTTTTAGTTTTGTTTATACATGATGTACATTTGTTGAGCACTTGAATATATATATATATATATATATCTCTGTGTGTGTGTGGCTAGCAGTTTCACAACTTCTGCTGTATGAGAATGTGAAGTTGTATATCCTACCTAATAGATGGATAAAGATTCTTAGGAAAAATCAGATGACCGAACTGATGTGAATCAGTGACATTGGATATGAGATCAATAACATTTATTTTTTTCTAAAACCTGAAAATCTGTCTTGTCTTGCGTAATTGACGATTTTGGTCTGTTATTTTACTCGGTAGTTTTTTAGCAACTACTTCATAATTGATCTTACCATCACGATTTTTTATGTGCATTCTCAACTCTTCCTGGTGTAGGATTAGTAATAATAAATTCTTTGCAATTGCAGGCAAATACTGTATCCTTGTCTGAGGAACATAAAAAGTTGCTAGCATTAGCAAGTACGGGATGTTTATCTGAGAAGCAGGAAAAACTGCTTGCTTTAGCAAATATGGGATACACTGTGGAAGAGGCTACAATTGCTATGGACAGATGTGGTGCGTACATAAAATGCTGCCTATAGTTTAGTTTCTTTTTCTTGAGCTGCAATCTGTGGGATAACTAAGCTTTGATGTGCATTTCCTTTTTCTGCATGAGCATGGCCTTTTGAATTCTTACTTCATGACCTTTCTCCTTTTCTGTTTCTTTTTTTCCGTGCGGGGGAGGTCATGATAGTAGATCAGTAATTGTCAGTTCACTGTTTCACAAATTACAAAGTCAGAAATTTGTTCATCGAAACAGTGATGCGAGGATAAAATGTTCTGTTCTCATAATAAAACACATGCTCACTATAGTTATCCATTCTATTATTTTTTTTCAAATTGCTTTTTCTGGAATCAGGGCTCTAGTTTTGAATGATTTTTTTTTTCATTTTTTCGAAATACAACAGATGTGTGTGAAGAATGGGAGATTATAATCATGATAATATGGTAATATTGTCAGTCCTAAAAATAGAACTTTGGTAGACGTTATACTTCTTAATTTTTGTCTTCTAATTTTCATGCATATGTTTACATACACAAATTGCACTTCGAGTTTCAGTTTTCCCCAATCTTCAATTCACTTTTGATCATGAGATTTTGTTTTTGCTGTACGAGCATATTATGATTGGCCTTTTCAACAAAGGATTTGTTCATTTCAGTTCAACTTTCTTTATTACTTTGTTTTTTTCCCCTTTAAAAAAAATAAAAATTTAAGAAGCTCAAATGATTTCACTCTATCCCCTTGGTGATTCAAACCCAAGACTAAAGTGTAGGTAGCAGGTAACCACAGCTGCATGAACATTTGACTTCTCTTGAATTGCTTCTACATCCATAGTTGGTTGCTTCATTACTAGCATACAATACATCTTTTATTCTCCCTGTGGCTCTTGGCGCAATTTTTATGCTAGCTGCATGCTGTTTGAGTTCTTCTGAAGACACATCTTGGAATGATTGAGATGCATATTTATCTTGTAGTCCAATAAACATTTCTGATCTGCCTCCCAGCCGAGAAAAAAAAGAGAGATAGAGAAGGGAAGGTTAAGAAGTTATTTGTAGAACTAGTTACAGCTACAATGCTGAATATAAGTTAAGATGGGCCATAGATAGTCTTATAGTGTGAAAGATGGAAGTCTTATGTGTTTACCATATCCAATTTAGATTCAGAAGTAATATTGCTATTAAAAACTTAAAACTGTTTTTCTTAAATTGTCAGAGGCATGCTTTTAGCATTGTTATATATGCATGTATGGATTGGCTTGCACATACCCAGGTTCAAGAGAAAACAAATGGAGTTACATTTTATAGTGCAGTGTGAGCTCATGAAACGATTTTCTTGCTGTCGATCATGCAGGCCCAGAAGCCAATGTTGCAGTTCTAACAGATTTCATATGTGCTGCCCAAATGGCTAGAGAGGAGACCTGTTATTTGCCTGAAGATGATATTAAGGTCAAATTTCTCATTTGTTTAATGCATAACCCTATCAATACTATGTCTTATATTTAGACTTTGTTTTGTAGCACCAATTATAGATAGAGAATTTTACTCACCACTTTTTATCGTGTCTCACAGCCCAAGCATCTTTATAATGGGAGCAGCAGCAGCAGCAAGAATAAGAGAAAGTACATCGATATCTGTAAGAAGAAGATTGGCACTGAAGAGACGATTCGGTTGCCGAACCCCATGATAGGATTTGGTGTTCCCTCTATGCCAGTTGAACACATCCGCCGTAGCTTGCCAGAAACAGCTGTAGGGCGTCCATACTTCTATTATGAGAATGTGGCTCTTGCCCCTAAGGGAGTCTGGGACACCATATCCCGGTTTCTCTACGACATTGATCCGGAGTTCGTCGACTCCAAGTATTTCTGTGCTACGGCAAGGAAGAGGGGTTATGTCCACAACCTACCCATAGAAAACAGGTTTCCACTCATACCCCTGCCACCTCTTACCATCCATCAGGCTTTCCCTTTGTCAAGAAGGTGGTGGCCTTCGTGGGATACACGGGACAAGCTCAACTGCATCCAAACTGCCATTGCAAGTGCCAAGTTGACAGAGAGAATTCGCAGTGCTTTGGAGAGGTATGACAGTGACCCACCTGAGTCAACTCAAAGATATATCATTGAACAGTGCCGAAAATGGAACTTGGTTTGGGTTGGGAGGAATAAGGTTGCCCCTCTAGAGCCCGATGAAGTAGAGATGCTGTTGGGCTTCCCAAAGAACCACACAAGGGGTGGTGGGATAAGTAGGACAGATCGTTATAAGTCGCTTGGGAACTCTTTTCAGGTCAGCAGTTTTGCCTGCTATTTTATTTGTGTCACTTTCTCCACCTCTTTTAGTGTATTAAAACCGAGCTTTCTTCTTCTGCTGTTTCTTGCTTTGCAGTTGCTATTGCTTGCTGTTTGTCTTCCATTCTTAAACTCTTGTTTGATGATACAATAACAGAATTGATTAAATGATTACGTTTTCTGATGAAGTCCATCTGATTGCAAGTCATTCGTGTTTTCATTGTTTGATAGAAAATTATGTTCTCTGATCCAAATTTTCCTCGGCTCTTAACATAGGTTGATACTGTGGCCTATCATTTGTCTGTCCTGAAGGATATGTTCCCCAATGGCATCAACATGCTATCCCTCTTCTCTGGCATTGGGGGGGCTGAAGTTGCTCTCCACCGACTTGGGATCAAATTGAAAAACGTAGTTTCAATCGAAAAATCCAAAGTCAACAGAGACATCGTCAGAAGTTGGTGGGAGCAAACGAACCAGACGGGCAACCTGGTCGACTTTGATGATGTTCAGCTCTTTGATGGTGAAAGAGCGGAGAAGATAATGGACAGCATTGGTGGCTTCGATCTGATCATTGGTGGGAGCCCTTGCAACAATCTTGCGGGCAGCAATCGGGTAAGCAGGGACGGGTTGGAGGGATCCGAATCCCGTCTCTTCTACGATTATTTCCGTATATTGGACATAGTCAAGTGCATCATGCGTGATAAGCAACTATAAACCATCCTATTCATTGCTCTCTACTCCACTTTTTCTTCATCTTAATTACTTGGAAGTTTAATCCTAAAGTGTCAATAATTCATAACTTGGAGTTGCTGCATTTTTCTTATTCATTTTTCCCCTTTTTAATGTAGTAGTCTCTCAACTGCAAAAATTTATTCAAGACTGTTAGCCTTTGAACAACTTGCAAGAATTCTACATAATTTAATTTCAAGCCCTATTCTCTTTCTCTCTCTTATGTGTATGGTATATATATATTTTTAATCATTATTAATTGAATGTGTGTTGTTAATATCAAATATGAGATTGTGAAAGAAAAACAATTATGGGTTTTTTTGCATAAGGAGTATTTGGATCGTTTTTGAGGTGAGATTTTGAAGAATTAAGTGTAGTAAATATATGGTTTACTTGAAAGAAAATTTATGTAAAATGTGACTTTATCTTACTGAATTTATGTGTAATTTGATCAAAATTTGATGGTAATAATATATTATTAGTATGCAAGTCATGTTATTCAATTATTTTGTACATATATTCTGATTTCTGGTTCTAGCATTGATGTGGGCCAGATTTTCTAAAAATTTGGTGGGCCAGTGTTTTTAAATTTATGGTAGAATTGGGCTTGGGCCTTGGGCCTTATGCATCTTTAAATGGGTTGTTACACTTATTTTACGAGTACGACTAATAATATAAATTTACTTTTTTATTATCGTTTATCAAGAACTCACACAATTTATTTTCTTATGTATTATTTTGTACGAGCCAAAAATATAATAATAATGAACACTGCTAAAAAATAAAAAAGATGTCTTTTGGTTGACTTGAAATTAATGATATGAACACAGTAAACCTAAACATTAGTCATTATTTACTATCATTTCATAGCAAAATTTTACCCCTTTGTGTAGTTTCATTCATTGTTAGCTTTGATCCTTAGAGAAACATGTTTAATTCTTCACAAAAACTCATGTAAGATGATATCATGGATAGTTTCTGTGAGACCGATCCTTATCACCCATGAATCGAACTTATACGCACAAATTTTCACATAAATTGCTAAGTGTGAGTTATGGGTTGATCCGTCTCATGAAAAAAGATCCGTGAGACGGTCTCACACAAGACATACTCTTAATTCTTCACTATGATTAGAAATATGGGAAGAAACATATTTGGTTTAATTAACTTATCAAATAACTCACAAGATATGTAAATTTTTAACTATGGATTTGAATTCATTCATTTTTTTATTCATCCCTTATTATAACCATCATATTTTAAGGTGTAAAAGGATAGTAAGTTGAAAAATCATTAAAATTGTCTAATATAATTTTTTACAAATTATAGAGTTTTATTTTGATAAAAATTGATCAAATTGGAGAATGATATAGATGTAATTATTTGATCATACAAGGGTCAAAATTGTCATTTTAGGCTGATATATTATTAGAATTTATGCACCACACTCTTCAGTTGCTACTTGCTCACACCTCTCTCTCTCTCTCTCTCTCTCTCTCTCTCTCTCTCTCTCTCTATATATATATATATATATATATATTGATCGCTTTCTAGAAACATTCTTTGGAGAGTGCCCGGGAAAAGGAACCTTTTGCTTTGCAAACGACGGCGTAAGGCACCATAATCGTCGCTGCTTGTCCTGAATTTCTTCCATAATTTTACTTTTTCGTTATGCATTTGTTGTTGCTTTCGATCTAGATGAAATGCATGTTCATTTGGTGCGCTATGCTATTTTTAGGGTTTAAGATGTAAATCTTCAATGTGGGTTTGTTTCTCTTTTTACCTGCTTGGAATTTGAATTTTTATGAATTTTCAGTTCATTTTTGAGGTTTTTATGTGTTTCAAAAGAGCTATGTCGAGTAGGATTTTGTTAGCATGTGGGATTGCTGGTTTCTATGAGTGTGTGTGTTCTCAATCTGTGTTATGGAAATGGTGAGCTTTTATTTTAGTAGTTTTGGTTAACGAATGAATGCATTGGCATTTAGCTTGTTTTAACTGGTTACCTTATTTCACTAGGTATTTTTTTACCTTTATATGTGTTAGCTGCTTATATTCCGTTTGTGTTTGCCATTTGAGACTGTTGTTGTTCCAATGTTTGTTTCTACAATGAATCCGGTAATCAAAGAGTGAATTTTGATTCATTGGTTGTTACACGATTTTTGAACGGTCCTCTGATCTTCGATTGCTTATGCTACAGGCTACCTAAGAGGGAATCTTTGAAATGGCAGCAGTAGCTGCATCTTCCTCTGCTGCTAGTGTACGGTATGCACCAGAGGACCCCACTCTCCCAAAACCATGGAGAGGACTGGTTGATAATAAGACTGGATATCTTTATTTCTGGAATCCAGAGACCAATGTGACCCAATATGAGAGACCTGCTGCCACCTCCAATGCAAGCTCTGTTCCATCTGACAAATCGTTGGATTCATGTGGTCAAAAGTCCTTAGGTCACCGCAGTGAGCTTGATGATGAAAAAAAATATGATCAAGATAGCAATGGTAGCTCAGCAAAGATTCCTTCTGCATTTCAAGCTAGTCAGGTGCCTCAAGTGGTTCTTACATAAACCTCTGTATTCAAAGTGAAAGCAGAAAATTCTCTTATCTAATGACTATCAATTTTGCCTATTGAGTTGTGAAGAATTGATTTGCACTGCTATGTCTCACTTGCCTTTTATTAAGAGTATCTCATGAGCAATTGTTAACCTTTTATTTATTGGAATACTTGTATTTACATTTATCAAATGCTTGCAGAATAGTTTGTTTATTGCATGTTCAAAAAAGACTCACAGGGCGTGGTTCTTTTTCTCTAATTTGTGTTAGGCCACTGAAAGTAGACGAGATTCACAGAATGATCCAAGTGTGACAACAAATACTGGGCATGGACCTAATGCATCAAAAGGTGCTGAAACTGGTTTGTCTGGCGAGAAATATTGTCTTCATCATGAAATTACTGTAACTGTAAGCATCTACCGATCCATTTCTATATACCTATTGTTTGTATGTTCCAATTTTTGAAGAGGTGGTATGTATCCTTCTGGGGACCCAAACATTTTAGTTAGATGGACCCTAAGTTTTTAGTTACTTGCCTCCAATCTGGCTGCTGTTGAGTTATGGCCTCTTTCTTAATCAAGGGTGGGAGCACTCTTGTTTGTTCATTTGTTGCTTGAGTTTGAAGAGGTTTGGTGGATATTCATCTTGGAACCCTACTTTTCTTGAGCTAAACTGGCTATCTCTAATCATGGAAACAAACCTAATAAAGGTTGGAAATCACTAATAGTAGTTGATTCATAATCAAATATGTGAGTGGAGTAAATTTTGGGGAAAAGTAAGGGACCCAAGAGCCTAAACTACTCGTATGGTTTGATCTGACAAATTTTGTACAGCAGTCTGTGTTACTTACCACAAAGTGTTTTGCTGTTTGACAATATTATTAATATTTTCCTAAAACTGTTAATTGAGATTATATCAGAAGAAATACAGGATATATGTTATTTATGTTATTGTGGAATGATTATGCGTCTCCAGCTTGGTTTCTTTCACCTACAGTGGAAGTCTGGGTTTAGATAATCAAATGTTGTCCAAGCCTGTTTTATTTTTGAGAATAAGTTGTTTAATTGCGTGACAATCTATTTTCCGAGGGTTTGTTATGTATTCCTTTTTTGGTGATTTGGTGTTTCCCTTTTTGTGGTTTGGCCTATGTACTTTGCTCTTCCAGCTATGTTTTTCCGATTCATTGAATCATTTTTTAATTGGTTGGCTTTACTCAATTGGCTAGGGAGGTAATGTGCCCCAACCTTTCACAACATTTCAAGCCACTGGTTTTCCATCGGAGATTTTAAGGGAGGTATGCTCACAATTCATATTTCAATAATATCTGGACTATTAGATGCACTTATGAGTCTGAGCCATGAATAAATTTCTGCAATGTTCAAGCGCAACTCGTGGTCTATTGAGGAGTCGAAGAATAAAATTTGTACATTTGTAATTTCTGTCGCAGGTGCGGTATTTGCTCCAGGTAGGAGCCAAATGTCGTACGCTGTGCCACCCTCCTCTGAGGGCTCGCATGTAATTGTCATGCCTTTAGTAATGTGCCATTCATGAGAAGGCATTTTGACTCGATCAGGACTTATCTTGGTATTGATTTAGTATGATTTTGGTCTGAAGAAGAGGCTTCCTCCTCTTGTTGCACCAGAAAGTGGTGTCCCCATTCATTGGAGGATGACACTTCTTTCTTTGGAAATTGGAATAAAGTTACAGAAAAAGCCAGTCCAATATTTGAAAACACTAACTCTGATTAAAGAAATCCTGTTTCTATTTTATTCACAATTCCCAGATGCAACAAGCTGGTTTCTCTGCTCCAACACCTATCCAGGCACAATCATGGCCAATTGCTCTTCAAGGTTGTGATATAGTAGCCATTGCCAGGACTGGATCCGGGAAGACACTGGGTTTCCTGATCCCTGGATTCATTCATCTGAAACAAAGGCGTAATAATCCTAGATTAGGTCCAACGATTTTAGTGCTCTCACCAACAAGAGAGTTGGCGACGCAGATCCAAGATGAAGCTGTGAAGTTTTCAAGAACGTCAAAGATATCTTGTACGGTAAGATTTTGTTATGATTTCTCATAGTAACCTGCTCTGATAATTCCATGCCAAATTGAAATGGTTTGTTAGTTGTGCTGCTTGTGCACAGTAATTCAGCCTTGCTATGTTGAAGTGATGTGTTGTTTTTTTGTGTTCTATGTCTGCAAATCTCCTTTTTATACTGCTTGTTTGCATATATAGTCATGATATATTCATAAAAATCACAACATTTTGAGACTGTTTATAAATCCTCGCTTATATGTAGTTGATTCTAAACATGAATGGTGCTTGGAATCATATTCATGTGACACTGGTAAATTTTCCTATTGCTTGAGTTTCTTGTTGATATCGTTATATTTGTATGATGAAGTGTTTATATGGAGGTGCGCCTAAAGGCCCTCAATTGAAAGACCTCGACAGAGGTGTGGATATTGTAGTTGCTACTCCTGGTCGATTGAATGATATTCTGGAGATGAGGAGAGTTTCCCTCCATCAAGTGTCATATTTGGTATTAGATGAGGCTGACAGGATGCTGGACATGGGTTTTGAACCCCAGATAAGGAAAATTGTGAAGGAGGTGCCTTCTCGTCGGCAAACCTTGATGTACACAGCAACATGGCCAAAGGAGGTTCGCAAAATTGCTGCTGATTTACTGGTGAATCCTGTTCAGGTTAACATTGGAAATGCCGATGAGCTTGCTGCAAACAAGTCAATAACCCAGGTACATTTTAAATAATTTTTCAGTCTGGTTTTATCTTAAATAATGTTGAGATTTCTCCTGCTTAGCTATATTGTAGGTTTTGATTTTGAATTAACTCCTGATATCTACATATCTTTATGCCACAGTATATTGAAGTTGTATCACCAATGAATAAGCGCAGTCGCTTGGAACAGATATTGAGATCTCAAGAACCAGGATCAAAGATAATCATTTTTTGCTCTACAAAGAAGATGTGTGATCAACTTGCTGGAAATTTAAACCGGCAATTTGGAGCTGCAGCTATTCATGGGGACAAATCTCAGGGTGAAAGGGATCAGGTGTTGCAACAATTTCGCTCAGGAAGGTCCCCAGTGCTTGTAGCCACAGATGTTGCTGCTCGTGGACTGGACATTAAGGATATCAGGTCAGTAGCTGTTAAACTGATCTCTTTGATATTGTGCAATCGACATAGATTCAGTTATTTACTTAGTCTTCAACACATCAACGGAAAAAGAGAATTTTACTGTGCAAGTTTTTTTTAACTATGCTCTTGCTCTTGCTCATATGGGTAAACTCATAATTTTGATAACTTGTGAATATGGTTTTTGTTGCTTATATGTTTCTTATAATAGTATAATAAGCTAATATTCTCGATATATAGAGGAATTTGCTGGGCATATATTATGAATTTACAGAAAAGGGTAATTACACCCTCTAAACTATTCATGTTTTTGCACTTCACACCCCAAGCTTTTCTAGTCAAACATAACGTATATGGCTTAGTGTAACTATCCTTAAGGAAATTTGTCATGGTCGTATTTCGATTACAATTCATCTTATGTGATGGAAGTATTGATCCTGTCACAGGGTGGTGATAAATTATGACTTCCCAACAGGAATTGAGGATTACGTTCACAGAATTGGAAGAACTGGACGGGCAGGTGCCACTGGAGAGGCTTATAGTTTTTTATGTGACAAGGATGCAAAACATGCTTCGGAACTTGTCAAAATACTCGAGGGAGCAAATCAAAATGTTCCCAGTGAAGTTCGGGATATGGCTTCGCAAGGTGGAGGGATGGGAGGGGGAAGACGTCAGTGGAGTTCAAACCCTTACGGACATGATGGAGGATTTAGTGGACATTATGATTCTCCCTATGGTGGAATGGACAAGGGGAGCAGAGGTGGGGGAATGTCATCATCCACAGATAGAGGTTTCAGCAGTGGTCACAATGAGCAGCAAGATAGGTATATATATATATCTCTCTCTCTCTCTCTCTCTCTCTCCCCCCCCCCCCCCCCCTCTCCCTCCCCTATGTGTAGGTGGTTTATCAATGGACTTGCTCTTGTATGTTGAATAGACAGTTTTAACAAAGTTTGTTAATTCTAGTTTCCCAATATCGTATATTTGTATCTAGAAATACCTTGCCCGTATTAGATAAGTTGTAAAATGCCTAGAAGTCTTCAATATAAAATTCCTATACGGATCATTCATCTTAAAGTTTTAAGTTCAAATGTTTCAAATAAACACACTCGATAAAGAAAAGTGATTTCCCTCCATTTCGCTTCCTTTTAACTCCATTTTTCTTAACAAAACGAGGTGTTGCAGCTGAGATGGAACTGATCAATAACCTGGGGTTCTAACATTTTGCCCTTTTTTTTTTTTATGCTTACAGACATGGTTCTGAATCTTTTGGAGATGACTCAAAGCCTGCCGGAAGTTCCCAATATAAGAGCTTTCACGAGAGCATGATGGCTGCTGCGAAGAACGGAGGTAGAAGTCGCAGTCGAAGCCCCCCCAGGAATTCAGGATGGGCTGCCAACTCCAGCTCCGAGAGAATTGATGTGGCCCCCACTGCCAAACGCAGTTTTCATGAAATTATGATGGAGCAGGCTCGATCGACACCCGCTTCAAACGAGCGAGCCTCACCTAATGGCAACAAACCAAACTCCAATATCAAAGAGGAGGGTGCGTCATAGGTATCGTATTTCTTCCCCATGCTTTGACCTTGCAAAAACTTTAGCTTTTTGTTAATAGCTGCTGAAAGTGTGGCTCATTTTGTGTAAGTATGACTGAAAACAGCCACACCGCCACCACCACCACCACCACCACCACCACCACCACCCTAAACTAAACTCCAAGCTGGCCAATTTTTTGCCGTTCTTGATTTCTGCTGTACTAGGTACAAGCTTACATGGTCAGAAGAAAATGCAAGTGCCTTGGTTATTTTTGTTGGGACACTTAAATTTTTTGCTAATTAATGTAAATCTATGGTTGGTGGATAATATCATACTCTCTTTTGCTGCTTAAATGCCTATTTTGAAGCTTCATTTTCATTCTCTTGAGATAATTAAATGTGTCTTTTAATTCTTAGTGTTTTCTAAAGATATGGTTTAATTTTTCTGTGAAAATGTTAGTTTTTACTCATAATGGTAACAATTTTCAGTTTCTTTTCCCACTTGTATCAATATGTTTTTTCTTCCTAATTTTTTGTTTCAATGATTAAAATACCCTTTTACCCTTCATTAGTAAGGGTAAATTGGTAAGAAAAATGGTTTTGTTAGTAGAAGTTTTCATTCTCTCAAAGTAATCAATTATTTGAATCCTAATATATACAAAATAATACTCCCTCCGTCCCACTATTTTCAGCCTACTTGTCATTTTCGTTTGTTCCAGTTAAATCTGTCAGTCCCAAAATGGCAAAGAAAATTT
Organism: Scutellaria baicalensis; assembly: GCA_005771605.1. Taxonomy (NCBI): domain Eukaryota; kingdom Viridiplantae; phylum Streptophyta; class Magnoliopsida; order Lamiales; family Lamiaceae; genus Scutellaria; species Scutellaria baicalensis. The sequence goes on from CM016723.1 coordinate 557,192, forward strand.
TACTCTCTTATCCCTCCATTTCTTTCATTTTGCAACTTTTGCATTCAAAAAGTTGGTTTAAATTACAAAATTGCCACTCAAAAATATTAAAATAACACATTTAATCAAAGTCAACAGTTTTTTCTTAATATTTGTGCCGGTCAAGTAGACTAAAAATCATGGGACGGAGGTAGTATGAACAAAATATCTCCCTAGAATGATTTGAAATGTACTAGGCAAGGAGATATAAAGTGTCTTAGATCGTTATAATATTATGATACATATGCAATAGAACATTTACAAAGAGAAGCAATAGTACCACTATTCCATTTGTATTCATTATTCATTAATATAGTTTCAATATCTTACAATTCCTACTTCATTTAAACATGTATAAATAAAACTTGACACAAATTCTAGCTATCTAAAATAAGCCTATATACTTGGCAATTGTGACTATCTTAGATGTAAGGAGCCTAACTACTCGAGCCTCAAACCAAACCTTCTTGTGACCTCAATTCGGGGCTCATTCGTCGTGTTTAAACAACGGTAGATATTGCAGTCGATGTAATGCATCAGACGTGCGAAAATTAAAAAGAAAACCCTTCTACTTCTTTATAAGTGATTCATTCTCTACAAACTGTTAATATAAATGCAATTTGAGACTCCAAAATTCAAGCAGCCTTTGGTTTGATCCTCTTTGCTCTTGAGTACAAGAAAACCCCAGCAAGAGCCAAAGCAGTTCCTGAGACAATCCCATGTCATAAAATGCTTAATGTAGTCAAAAGTCCGAGATTTTAGAACCATACCTAATGAATTGATCGGAGAAACAGGCGTTTGGAAGAAGATAACCGAGGATACAATGACCACGACTCTCTTCACGCTGTTTCCTACTGCGTGCGTCACTGGTGACACCATTTGTAATATCATGTAAGAAATCTGCACATAAGAAACAGAAGACAAGATTAGCAAACGTTTCACTGTGAAAACTGTAGGATTAAGTGTAGTACCTGTTGGTAAGTATGAAAGCAGAAACCAGATAGAAGAGCTTTTATATACAACTCTTTCACATTGACACCTTGATTGGCCTGAATGAAGATATAAGTGTTAAATTTATAGATGAGATGTTTCGTTCGGATACTGTTTCATCTTCTATTCTCGAATCATTTGAGTCGTGTTGAGAACTTACAGCATATTGCAGATATGGAAAGAACTTGGCACCTTCTAATAGCATAGCTATAGAAGTTATAAGTAAGAACGACATGATTGTTATGATAGAGAAGAGATTGATGTTATCCAGAGTTTCCTGTCAATTGCATAACATAAGTAGACATTTAAAAAAAAAAAATACAAGTTGCATTTAGATATTAACACAAAATCTTTGAACATACCTCCTTCTTAACCATCAGCTTTTTACTGAAAACGTTTCGTGTTTGGTTGGTTAGGTTAGACGCCATCGCGCTACCAAACCCGATCCTGTTAAACAACATCAAGTATTAAGGTTTTGCAGATGCTACACTTGATGAAATATGTTCGATTGAAGATGGATGATTATTACATAACACACATACCAGTTGAACGAGGCCTCGGTGAATGATGCTAATGCCACACCACCAACAATAGGCACAAGAGAAGAAACAACCCATATAGAGGGCATCTGTGTTATCAAACTGAAACTCATATTACTTCAACTTGTAGTAATATAATCATCCAACAATATTCAAAATCTACTAAATCCAACTTCCACCTTTCATTTTCTAAGTACCATTAAGTCATTCGACATAGTAAAAAATGAAATACGAGATGAAACAGTACCTGCCCAAAGTAGAGGGCACTGAGCAATACAGTGAAGAAAGGCTCCATTGCCTTGATCGTGTGTGTGAACGAAACTGCGACTTTTCCGAGGCTGATGTTTGTTAATAGGTTTCCTACTGTGTGTCCAAGAGCAAGTAGAGATATTGCTGAAAACTAATCAACAATGTCTACGTTAAGACACATCAAAAAAACATGAACAACTATATATATAAAGCTCTGAATAGTTCACGAATTGCTTGATTCTTGTACCTGAGATCGGCTACTGATCTTAGGTTTTGGATGTAGATTCAGAGTCCACATCAGCAATATCATACACGTCCCGCAACCGAGCTGAAAAGCCGTCACTGTTGCTGGAAATGGACAAACCTTCAAAACCTGACGCGAAATTACAATTTGTCATCCGAACTATTTTTGCTGGTTGGCTAAAAAACTTGGTTCTTCTTCTCATCACGCATTTGCAAGACGAAAATACCCTCGAAACATGCATAGTTCAGATGAAGAACAGTGAGGAAGAAGAACAAAAGAAGAGGGGTATTGAAAAGATACCTGTTTATTGAAGATGTTGAAGTATATGTTCAACAGATACCAGATAGCAAACATGGCTCCAAGCTGCAAAGTTCTGACATAATCATCGGTGTTTGCTACCTCGTTTCGACTGTCTGGAACAGCAGCTGATCTGACCCTGAAGTCACATGATGATCTGCTGCAGCTGGACAGAATACATGCATTGTTAGATCTTGAAGTTGGTTGTGAAGGAAAAACATGTTTGTTTGATGATTGGTCACAAGATTTGTAAAGATGGAAGGTGTTGTTGATGGGATGTAATAAATATCTGTTGTGAAATGGTTGTTTATGAGAATTGATGAATGGTTTTGAAGTGAAGAGAGCTAATGCATAAGGTGTTGCCATTTTCTTGAATCTTTTGAGATTTCAAATGTTTCTTGAGGGGTTTAAGAATACATTCATAGGATGAATGCACCAACTTGACAACATGGTTTTTCAGAGTTTTTTTTACAGAAAAAGAGTTTTTGAAATCCATAAAAAAAGTGTGGTTTTGAAGTCATGATACAGAATTATTATAGGGTCAGCTAATCAAGAATCATACACGTGGAATCTTGAGGAAGATAATATTATTGTTTCTTTTTCATTATATATACATATATATATACACAATTATTTCTATACACCAAGTGCATGGGTCATGACCCATGCAATCCGGGTCATATGACCCGGGAGGTGATTTTCACGCCCAAAACGCGCTGGAACGCGCCCCCACGTGCTGACACGCACCCCCAAATCACGCTCAAACCCTAATTTCACTCCATGACCTTTTAGTTATTTCGTCTAATCTTTTAGTTATGTCCGCCTAACCTTTTCATTATGTTTACATAACCTTTATGATATATTCATATAACCTTTCTATCCTGATGGTTTTATATTTTACAGAGTAAGATAAATATATATTACCTTTTAAACCTTTATGTTATAATAATTTAACCTTAATGTTATAATAATTTAACTTTTATATTATAATAATATAACTTTTATATTTTTCAAAGGTTATGATAGTTGTATATAAAAGTTATATCAATATAACATAAATGTTAAATTATAAGAATATAAAAGTTTTCAATTATATTACATGATTGAAATAATTCTAAGTATATAATTTTAAGGTTTTAACACACTGTAAACCTTTAAGTTGTAATAATGCAACATTTACGCATAATAATATTAACATTTATGTTATATTAATACAACCTTTATGTTATTATTTAAGTAAATAAAGGTTGTGATATTTATATATAAAAGTTAATCAACATAACATAAAGGTTAAATCATCACAACATAAAGGTTTTCAACTATATTATCTTACATTTTATATTGAAAAAAGTCTGAGTATATTAACTTAAAGGTTATGATGTTTGTACAAAAAGGTTATAGTCATATAACATAAAGGTTATATTTGTATAACATAAAGGTTACCGCATAAATTAATAAATAAATAAATAAATGGGCACGGATCCGGGTCAAATCCGACCCGACCCTACCAGTGGACGCCCAGTTGCATGGATCTAGATCCATGCAACTGGTGCACAAGAACAATGCTCATATATATATTACTTGTTTTAGTTACTCACACATTAGGTCTAACTAACTATCAAAAGAGTTTAACATAAGAATGAATTTCAAAAGGTTTATTTCAATTAATTTCCAAGCTTCTTTCTAATAGAAGAGATTACCCTCAAAGAAAAATCTACAAGTTAGGTTTATTTTTTCAAGAAAGTAGAATTTGGATCTAGTGATGAGTGGTGGTAATGAATTGGAACAGAGTATTTAGAAATGTATGGATGAAGAAGGGCTTCAACTTGCAAAAAGGAATGCTTTAAATTGCTTGAAAAATAAAAAGCAAAGTGTGGCAAGAAAACCTCCTTAATAATCAATGTAACTACAAGCCAACCATTGTGTGGTCCTTCTAATACCAATAACTTGCATCCACTCTCACCATCATTATGCATATGGTTCAAATTCTAATCGAAAATCGATACACTTCCTTTTCAAGTGTCGACCCCGCATCGAATAGAAGAGTCAAATCGATCTTAATTTTCATAGAGTCGGATAAAATGATTCAAACCCGAACACGAACCCTTGATTGTTCAACTTGATCCCTAGAGGGTGAGCCTAGGGGAAAGTAGTCGACACTACATCTGCCTAATTTGGTGCATTTCATCGAATCTAGTATTTACGAAACTGGTAAATGTTTGTCGAGATCGACCATTAAAAATGGTCGGTAACATATATGGGTCATAGTAGAGCCAGCAATTTGAGCTGACCCGATGAGCCAGCCCGAACAACCTATAAATAAGGTTGGGTTGGACACTGAAAATAGTGGCTCGAAAAAAGTCAGGGACAGTCCAAATGGGCCAGGTGGGTTGTACTTGTAGAGGTGTAACAAAAAATAATCACAAGAATTTGAATGGAAAAGACAGAGAATAATCAAGTGAGAGAGCACAAAGAATAGTTTGCCTTGTTCTTTCTACTTCTCTCTCTTCATTGTCCTCTCAGATTCACAACTTCCTCTTTCAAACTTCATGCATTTGAAGAAGCAATCTGCAATTAACAGACGATGAATACGAAAAAAGATTAACCGTGGAAAAGATATTCAACACTATCCACTTGTCAAAAATTCCAGTATGATAGCATACCAGTACACTGAATTCTGCCATTTCACAGAGTGTTTCTATACAAGCTCAACTCAGGGTGCAAGATGAGTTCAAGAAACCATCTTCAACTGGTTTGAGATTCAAACTGGTAGTAACATTAGAGGGGTGAAACGAAATTTGAAAATATATTTTGATGTATGAATTTGAATAAGGGTATAAGTTTGGGTAACATGAAACACACAACAAAGCCACTGAAATCATATAGTTTTCGATTTTTTTCAAGCTAAGCATAGAAGTGCATGAGGAGCATTTGCAAAAATACAAAAATAGAAAGTGAATATCATATAATATCTAAGGAGAATATTTTGCTAGCATAAGAAATAAAAAGGGGAAAAGGACAGCTTCCTTTGTTGTCCACTTTCTCACAAGTGTAATTCAAGAAAATAAGACGTACAATTATCTCAGAATGAATGGCTCTTGCCTCGTCTTCAACAATGTATAGACACTTCTTGTAAGAAATTCGAAAACAGTCTTCCAAATTCCAGTAAAGCATATAAAAAGTCAAACACCAAAATGCATCATAACATAAAAGCATATGCCTAAATTTATTTCATGTATCCATCTGGTGCCACATCATGATTAGCAGAATTGGGAAGAACTACTTACTTTAGCCCGTGAATCAAAATAGATAGATTTTCAGTCATCATTCCATATTCCACTGTCTTGTGAGCCAAATTGAATAGCTTTTCATTTCCGCCAATCTTTGCACTGAGACACGTTGACATGCATATATTATCATTCCACAACTAAAGTATTCAATCTCAGGTTTAAAAGACAAAAGGAGAGAGCAAAATATACCAGTATAAGGAAAATGGGCAACAACTAACCAATGTTCTGGTTGTCGTGTACTGGCATTATGGGAGCAATACTGTTGGTACCGGTTTCTTGAGTGATGGGATACCATCCCCTGTGCCACCTCAGCTTCTAAAGTTTCACCATCATCCAACAACTGGAAAGCTGAGATGATAGGTGCAGATGTCAACAGAACAAATGGATAATGGGCCTAGATTCTAAATATGCCAAATCAGAAGTCACAAGTCAAAGAGAACCAAATCCTGCATTAAGAAAATAAATATTCTTGCCGGAATCCTTGGTTTCTTAACCCTTTCTAATGGAAATTTAGAAACATTTGTGTGTAATAATGATAGTTTGGAGCTCCTATGAATTCTGATTGTTTAAACTGGTTTGCATTATTGAAATATTAGATGCATATTGACTCATGAAACACAAGAGTTCCAGTTATACCTCTGATCTTAACTTTGACATGAATGGACTATACAAGAATTTGGGGTCTCGATCCTGATGGAGATTTCATTTGGGTTAAGCCAAACCTCATATCAATAAGTGTAGTTTGAGTGACACTAGTCTAATCAACACCATATCAACTATGAGAACATCATATGTCCAGGAAGAATGCTATGAATGCTACTTAAGTTGAAATAAACTGATATCACAGAATATCATCATTGTTGGGGAGTATAGGATAGGCATGATGCATGATCGACTAGTCTGAAAGAATTAACTGAATTTCTTAAGATTAATTGTCGTGTTTCACATTTTTAAAATACAATAAGTATATTATGCCACAAGCTGAATTAATACATCTGAGATCCTCTATTGCACCATACTCTTTTTTGTCTGAGTTCAAGGCTCTGGATAGTGTCATACAATGTGATTATATCATTATAATGAAAATGTCATCACTGTTAACATGACACCATCCTGTGCTTCTCAGCAAGGAAACGAACATATGGTAGAATGGAGGATCCCTGATGGAATCATATATGCTAACGAGTGAGACGAAGACAAGGTACACTCACATATTGGCTCTGCCAAAAGATGACTTGTTTCAAGTGAAGTAGGATTGTATTTCAGAATTGAACAGCTGCAAAACCCCATAAATGTCTGTGGATTGAGGGTGAGTTTCATCCTGTGAATAGAACTGATGCACCTGGTTTCTCAGCTCAATCAAGCTGCAACCTCCAATTTTCTTAATTCCTTTCTCGTTCATCAGATTTCTCGTGCTCATCACATCAACCCATCTACCCCCTGAAGCATAAATATTCGATAGCAGTACATAGCCTCCTGGCTTTGTCTCTGCAAGTTCAGAGAGCTTCTCAGCTGCTCTTGCAGCTAACACCTCGTTCCCATACGTTTTGCAACCACTGAGTAAAGCAGCCCATGCATTTGCTTCAGGTTCAAAGGGCATCTTCATGATGAAGTTTTCTGCCTCATATAGATATCCTGATCGAGACAGCATGTCCACAACACAGGAGTAGTGCCTCTCGTTTGGTTTGACACCATAAACCTTCTCCATTGAGTTGAAGTAATTTAGACCTCTATCAACTAAACCACAATGAGAACAAGCAAACAAGGCTGACAAAAGGATGAGCTCATTTGGTTTAATGGATGAAGTCTTTTCCATTTCTTCAAACAGGCTAAGCGATTCCATGGCAAATCCATTTTCAGCTAGCCCTTGAATCATAGCTGTCCAGACAATTTCATTCTTTATAGGAATCCTGTTAAAGATTTTTCTAGAACTTTCTATACTTCCAGATTTCGCGTACATATCTAGGAGGGCAGTAGCAACAAAGATTTCATTCTGAAAACCAAGTTTTAACGCTTTTGTGTGTGCATATTTACCTTTCTCCAAGGAGGCTAAGCTAGCACAAGCTTTAAAAACACTAGAGAAAGTGGATTTGTTTGGCTGTTCTCCAGACAAAATCATCTCGTGGAATACTTCAAATGCCTCAGAAAAATTCTCAACACCTAAATGACCAACAATCAACGAGTTCCAAGATATGTTGTCTTTTTGAGGAATTTGGTTAAACAGCTCCATAGCTTCTGCAATTTGGCCATTCAAACTATAACCAGAAACCATTGAATTCCAACAAACAACATTCTTATCCAGAATTGAATCAAACGCCAAAAGTCCATCTTTAGTATCTCCACATTTGCAATACAAATCAACAAGTGAGCTACCAACAAATACATTGGTCTCCATACCAATTTTCAAAACCCAAGCATGAATGCTCCGTCCAGCTAGCAAAGCCTCCAGACTGGCCAATGCATTGATCACACTAGAATAGCAAGATACATTCGGATTAAAACTTTGCTGAACCATCTGTTGAAACAGCCTTACTGCCTCTTCTGCTTCACCACTCTGACTAAATCTTGCTATCATCGCACTCCAAGTAACTTCATTTCTTTCCGGCATTTCATTGAACATCCTACGAGCTTCTCCTAAATCACCCATCTCAAAATACATATAGAGGATTGTGGTCCAAGAAACCACATCTTTTTCTTGCATCCCATCAAAAATCTTTCTTGCACAATCAATTTCACCCAACCTCAGGAAAAACGTAACCAAAGAATTCGAAACACACACATAATCCTCAAAGCCAACCTTAATGACCATGCCCAAAACACTCTTTCCTAGTCCACGATCACCTAACTCCATACAAGCTCTAGCAACACAAGTAAAAGTAATATCATTAGGCAAAACCCCAGCATGAAGCATTTTCTTGTACAGCCTCATTGCTTGAAAACTCTGCCGATTTTGGACAAGCCCATTGATCGTTGATGTCCAAGTAAAAACATCCGAATAAGGATTCCTCTCAAAATACGACATCGCTTTATCCACATTTCCATGTTTCAATAACCCACAAATCAGCGAAGTCCAAGAAACCTCATTTCTCTCAGGCATTTCATCGAACAACCTGCACGCACCAATCACATTGCCCCACTGCAGATTTGCAGCAATCAAACAATTATGAACAACTACATTGAACCCATTAAACTCCTTCAACATCTGATCAATTTCGTATGATTTCCTTGCGTCTAAATACATTAGCAGTAATTTAACGGATATATATCTCTGGGATGAAAGGCCCATTTTGATTAAATGGCAGTGGGCGGCGCTTCCATGGCCGATTAACCTCTCATCTGTGTACTTCTCGAGCAGGGTTACGCTTTTCTTGATGAATGCACACAGGTTTTTTCTTGATTCAATTGAAAACAGAGCGTTGAATTTACCATTCCACATTATAAATTTGTCTCCAATTCCTAAATCTGCATCAGTTTAATTCATCACAATCTCTCAATCATTCATCTCATTTCTGGGCTTGAAGTTGGATTCATGCATACATTGATGATAGAACAACCTTGCCAAATGGAGAACTATGAAAATCTCTCATTTTCTTCCCATATTTAAGAGGTAAAAATCAGAAATTGTTATTTATGTTATATATATATATATATATATATTGCAAATTATTTTTAATTTTGTCAAATTATTAATTTATGATATTTAAAATAAACTTTTTGATGAAAAGGTTGTAAATTATATTTGGTATTTTGCAATTCTTAACCTTATTATCTATTATGTTTGAGTTTTTAGATTTAACTTTCAATGTTGTGCTTGAGTTTGATAATAGCTTGTGAAAACTCATGGTGTTTACCATAATATATTTAGGTATTTGGCATTGATGATTTTAGCTTTTTAATTGAGTTACAATAATTTTAGACCACTAATCAGTAATCTATTTGACATTTATCTCGAACTAATGAATTTAGTCTATCTCAATTCAACTTAAAATTTATTACTTACATGAGAGTAAAATGAACAAAATTCGCAAGAAAATATCTTTTATCCAAATTTTTTTTCTTACTTTAGACTATTATCTTTTTCAGGGTTTGGAGATTTTAGGTACTGATTTTATACGTATCTTGTTTTGAAACTTTGAAAAGATGACGCCACAAAAAAGAAAAATCATAGAAAATATGTATATTACGAATATAAAATATTATTTATTATAGAGTAGATCTTATATTTGAAAGATATCTTCAAACATTATCACAAAATAAAAATTATTTTTTCCTTTAGTATAACATGACAATTATAAAAATCCACATAAATATAAGTATCAACCAAGTCCATGTAAAGAATAACAAAATGGCTATACATTTCTAAATAGTTCTTGAAGGTCTAGGTCAAGGTTGTACAGGGTGCATATTTTGCCACATGGCTTTTATATATATATATATATATATACACATACGAGTATCAACATGTGCGTCGTATGTGAATGATGGATTTTTTTAATTAAAAATATTATGTCGCTATAAACCTTAAATAATAATTTTTTATAAGAATATATTATCTATGTTAAATTAAATTTAATTTAAAAAATGCACAGTAAATTAGAGTCCTACTCATAATAGACTCTATATGATTTAGTTTAGAATTCTATGTAAAATTATTTAAATGAAAATCATAAATTACTATTATAACCTTAAATGAAATATTTTTTAAGGATATATTAGACAATCCATATTTTATAAGAAATATCCATACTTTTAATATATGTAATAGATATATATATATATATATAGGTATATAGTACATACACCCATCGTGGGCACATACCACTGCTGACGTGTCGAATATTCAATTTATTAATTAATTTGACTTTTCATATAAAAAGGAAATGAGATCATTACACATCAATAATGTATATATTAAAAATTACCCGTTATTGGCATTTTAGCATTGTTTATAATACACAAATGTATAATATGTAAAATATACTCTACTTGTCATATTTAGAACAAAAAAAAAAAAGTAGGACTTGCGTGCCCCAGGGCACCGTGCCCCCAAATACTTATTGTAATACCTTTAAGTAGTATGAGTAATACCTTAACATGTAACAAGTAATATCTTGAATAATACCTTCACTAAAACATATATTTCAATTATACACGTAATACCTTATGAATATGCAACCAATACCTTATGAGTATACCACTAATACCTTCAAGAATATACCACTAATACCTTATGAATACACCAATAATACCTCATGGATATATTCCTAATACCAAACTAATAATACCTTTGGGGGTACGGTGCACCGGGGGTACGCAAGTTTTTGCCTAAAAAAAAAGTGATTATTTAGTTCTTACAATTATTTCTTGATAAAAACTTATATGAGTCGGACACACGGATGTAGAATCCATGCACCAGGGTTGACCCGGTCAACAAGCACAAAAACGCGCCCCACGCACGTTCCACAAAACCAACTAAAATAAATAATATTAAATCAACTAAAAAAAAATCTCAGGAGGATCCAGTAATCCGTAGAACTCCAAGGGTGTGTTTGGTAGAAGGGTTTATGGTGTGTAGGGTTTGTTATCTACCTTAAATCTGTGTTTGGTAGAAGGGTTACCGGCCCGGGTTTAATATCCGACCTGGGCTTATAATTGGAAGAAAGAGGATTAAGCTTGATTTTAAACCCACCATCCTTGGTGGGTTTGATTTTAACCCAAATAGTGTATTTTTATTGAATTTTCCTTTATGCCCTCTACATCATCACATATGATATGTATTTTTTAAAATATGAGGGCAACTATGTAATTTCATATATTTAACCAACATTAACCAATACACTAACCACGAATTTATAAACCCACCAACTTTAACAAACCTATAAACATTCATACTAAACACATATTACAACTAAACTCATCCCAAAAACATCAACACCAAACATCCAATTATACTGCATGAACAGTAAAAAACTCAAAATTATTATAATCCAATCCAAACTCAATCTTCGAACCAAACGGGCCGAAATAAGTTTGTATGTGTTCAAAACATAGACTTGTTTTCTTAAATCAATCTTCATTTCATGGTCCATGATCGTAAACTGTACGTAATTAAATCCATTAAACGATCTCACAAGAATCCATATGGTACTTTAATGCGTACCCCCAACTACACCTGTGTTTCCTACCAAACCAAATGGGAAATTAAAAGAAATCCATAATTAAGGACAAATGCACAACTGATGTTTCATTAATGAATGCAAATTTGAAGTGTGGAAGCAAATGGTTGGTCTACGTGGACAATGACAAGGAAACATGCTGGTAGTTGGTCAGGTGGGATTGTAGCAGTTTAATTAGTTAGTTTTGATTCGGCTCGATTCCGATCCTTCACTTTTCCGATACCGTTCGAAATTCTCCGACGATGATTGGAATTCTCCGATCAAAAAAACCTGCAAAACAAAGAACACCGGGGGTTTTTCCCGGTGAAGGGACTCCGACGCTCAAGTCAGTAATCTCACAAAAGTATTGCTCTCAATTTTTAATGTTTAGTCTAGAAATTAGGATTGTGAATGTGTGTGCAAATTAGAAAAACAAAGGATATATATACTCCCTGAGAGAAACGTGATTTCTTAGGAGTGGGATGTGGCAGTTAGGATTTTCTCCTAAAAACCTGGGAAGTGGCGAGATTCTCGCAATCATGGGAGTTATCTCAAATTTGAATTAGTTCGCTCGTATTAGCTCGGCATTTCATGTTTCAGTTCGACAGTACGGGCTACGGGCTAGATAAGTTCGATTGACATGCCACATATACTTGTTCGCCTGAACGAACTCATTATTTCCTAACTTGTTCGCGTCGATCGTCCTTCAAGTCCGGGTCGGGTTTTCGAGGTAGTTTGAATGTGGTCAGTTCGACCACATCAGTACTCCCCCCTTTCGGAGTGCGAACTGTAATCACACAGTTCGAATCATTATCAATCTATGAAGCTTCTTCAAGAAGCATCACGTCCCATCCATCATTCGTCTGCGACGTTTCCTCCATCCCGAGGCGCCCTTTCGTCGTTGCCGTTCGATCGAACTATATCCGACGGCTAAGATCGCATTTGTCAGTGTGAATCCCGAGGCGCCGATTGATTTTAACCGTCCGATCGAACTGAATCCTACGGATAAGATCAAAGCTGTCATCTCCGTTGGATCGAACTGCATCTAACGGGCGAGATTATCTCCGTCCTTTCAAACGCCTTTTCGTATCCACCGTTGGATCGAACTGCATCCAACGGTCGGATATGCGACGTTTCACCTTCACCGTTGGATCAAACTGCTCCAGACGGCTGAGATCTTGTGACTTTTCAGTTTTCCCCCCAAAATCAAGGCTTTTCGCCTATATATACCCCTTTCATTTTTGCAAAACCTCTTCTGCAAACTCACTTCTCTTTCCTTAAGCAAGAACACTCCTGATTTTCCAAGTTCAAATTCAAAAAACCCAGGTACTCTTCCTTCTCTTCTTCTTTCGTATTCTTCTTCTCCTTCAACATGACTTCTTCTCCTTTCTTGATCCATCTGAGGGATGAAAGTGAATCTGAGGAAGGTTTCGAGACATTTCCTTTGCGAACTGCCTCAGATTCGCCCATCCCGACGGCCTCCTCTTCTGGTCGTCAAATCCTTTCTTCCTCTTCCCCTCCTAAGCGATCTCGCAAAAAATCTATCCAAGATGTTTTCTCCGCCACCAAAACCACTCCAACACACACTATTCTTCTTAGTTCGCTGATAACGGCAGCGGGCTACTCTATAGAAATTCCCAGCCCCGATGATCGACCTCATCGGGCTCCCGCTGGATGCTACACGTGGTTTTTAAGACACGTGTCCGTAGGTTTGATCCCTCCCATCCATCCTTTTATTCTCGAAGTCGGTTCGGCCTTTGGGGTATGCCCTAACCAGTTGCACCCGAACTCCATAAGCTACATTGTAGCGTTTTATATGGTGTGCAAATGGATGGGGGTCGAACCGACTTCCGAACAGTTTCGTTCTTGTTTCGTGCTCAAGCACACTAATCCTTTCCGCTTCTATTTGAGCCCTAGAAGCGGACAAAAACGAGCTCTCTTTTTGTCCCCAGGAGATGAAAAAATCAGCTCCTGGGAAAAATACTATTTTTTTGTTCGTGTTCCTAACAATAACACCTTCCGATCTCACCCCTGGGTTGAGAGTTCGAGCCTTAATGAGCCTGCTCCTGCGAGGGACTTTCAACTTGGGGCCTTAGCGAGGCTATTTCGGGAGGGAATGTTCGACATAGTTCGCATGAGTTCATGCGAACAATTGTTGGCGTTCTGGGGATTTTATCCGAACACTCCAATTTCACGCCAGTTCGACTTAGGTTGCTAATGTAATTATATATGTACATATATATTTCTTTTTCATTATACTAACAGTTTGTGCTCTATGTCACAGATCGAGAGATGAATAACTTCTTCGTTCTCAAGTCCGGAGGCAAGGCGACCTTCTCTCCAGCAGATGATGCGGTGAACAGCCGTCAAGCAGCGGCCTTCCGTGAGAAGGAAGAGAGAAGATTAGGCGAACTGGCGCCTAAAGCTAGCCCGGCCGAGGCCTCTCCTGTTCGCCCTGTGATCGAGGCTGCCATCCCCACCTCTGACCCGGCCGAAGATGCTCCTCTGCGACGGAAGAAGAAGGCGCCTTCGAGCTCGCAAAAGAAGGCACCCGCCAAAAAAGCGCGAACTGAAGAGGGCGCCTCGAAAGAGGTGGTGCGAACTTCAGAGGAGTCCGAGCAGGCTCGAGCCTTGGTCAAATCGGGCAAGGCAGTGGCCAAGGGGAAGGAGAAAGGGGAGGAAGACGTCGAGAGGAAGGAGCTCGAGGAGGACGTTTCTCTACTTGTCACTCTGGCCAAGCGCTTTGAGGCCAGAGGTGAGAGAGCGTTGAAACGACGGGATAGGTTGAGGGGCACCCTTCAGGAGAAGCACACCTTGGAGAGCGATCTGAGCGAGCACTCCAGCAAGGTTGAAAACCTTACTGCTCAGCTGGAAGGGAGAGAGCTGGAGTTAGCTGTCGCTCGCTCCGAAGTGGCAAAGAAAGAAGAGCTCCTACTGGCTAAGGAGCAGTTCGCCGTGGAACAGCAAACCACCATCTCAAATATGCGGGCTGAAAATGAAAATCTGCGGGAGAAGCTGGAAGAGGCCGAAAGGTCCCGAGCTGAATTTGGAGAAGTCATGTATAAAAATGGCTTCTACCAGTTCGCTCGAAGCCCCGAGATGAAGCTGGTGGCGGAAGAGTTCCGAGAAAGGCTTGTCTTCCGCCTTTGGGACTCTCTCTTATTCCTGTCCAAGGCGGCTCCGATGGCTGTGACGTACTTCGAAGAGGCGGTTCGACTCTGCCAGGAGCGAGCCGGGGAGGCTGTTCAGTTCGATGTGAACGAGCTAGCCCAGGAGGTGATGCGGACTCACTCCGTTCCACCTGGTTGGCGTGGCGACCCGAACGGCGACATAAACACCGAACAATGGTGGTCGGGTTGTCTTGAGGAGGCGCTCAAGGAAGTCCTCCCGGACAATCAGCTCGACCTCCCTGGCTCGAGTTCGTCGCTTCCTGCGGCAGTCGAAAATCCTCGCAGTCCAACTCCTCCTCTCCCTGAAGAAACGTTCGAGCTCCTCGAACCAATTGATGCCCAACTGACTCCTTCCCCGGATCGTACTTAGATTTTTCCATACTTGTACTTTTTTCTTAAAAAAAAAACTTTGTAATCGTTTTGTAATGAATCAATATTTTTCTTATTGAATATAGTTCGCCTATCTGCATGTTTTCTTTGTTTATTCAACTACGAACATTCGAATGAATATCTACTAAGTAATGAATCAAATACTTAATCAAATACTTACTTAGTGAATCGTGAAAGTTCCCTTTACTTCGCTCAATCCTTAAGTTCGATAGAACTCTTTAATCTGCGTTAATCATTGAGTTCGGTAGAACTTCCTCGCTTTACTCTGTTATCAAGTTCAATGGAACTTCTTCCATTTGCGATAAACATTGAGTTCGCTTAATCAGTAAGTTCCGAGGGAACTTCTTCAGTATGCTCGATTCATGAGTTCCGAGGGAACTTTAACATAATCATTAAGTTCCGAAGGAACTTCTCGTGCTTAAATCATTGAGTTCCGAGGGAACTACTTCGTGCTTCATCGCTGAGTTCCGAGGGAACTGCTTTGTTCTTGATCGTTGAGTTCCGATGGAACTTCTTTGTGCTTAATCATTGAGTTCCGAGGGAACTGTAAGTTCGTTGAGTTCCGAGGGAACTGTAAGTTCGTAATCGTTGAGTTCCGAGGGAACTGTGAGTTCGTAATCGTTGAGTTCCGAGGGAACTGTGAGTTCGTTCCACTATATGATCGTGTTGTTGTAAGTTAAGCAAAATCAACATAAAAAGACTCGAAGATGTAACGTGGTTCGGTCAAATCGACCTACGTCCACGGAGCAGAAAAATATCTATTATTCATCAAAACAACAACGTGAAAAAATAAAAAGCAACATACTAGGGTTTGAGATTTCAAGTGTAAAATTTCTTCAAGTGGTTGATGTGCCAAGGTCTCGGTAGTTCCTTTCCATGTTCATCGGCGAGCTCGTATGATCCACCTGGTAAGACTTTTGTAACAGTGTATGGTCCTTCCCAAATGGCATCAAGCTTTCCGATCTCCAACAAGGCATCCGATTGCCTTAGAACCAGATCCCCTACTTGAAACTCTCTTTTACGGACTTTTCTGTTGAAAGCTGCTTGAATACGCCTTTTGTATAACTCATGGCGAACTCTGGCTTCATCTCGAATTTCCTCTAGAAATAACAAATCTGTTCGAATTAATTCTTCATTCTGCTGTGGATCAAAATTAGTGATTCGTAGAGCTTCTCCCTGAATTTCAGCTGGGACTACCGCTTCCATGCCAAATGCCAAACTGAAAGGAGTTTCTCCCGTAGTCGATCTAGGTGAAGTTCGATATGCCCATAAAACGGATGGCAGTTCGTCCACCCAGTTCGACTTCTCAAATTCCAGCCGTTTTTTGATTCCATCCAGAATTATTCGATTAACCACTTCGACTTGTCCATTCGCTTGAGGATGAGCTACTGGGGTAAACACTTGTAAAATTTTCATCTCTTTACACCATCCTGTAATCTTTTTGCCTCTGAATTGGGCTCCGTTATCTGACACTAAAATCCTGGGTAACCCGAATCTGCAACAAATACTCTTCCATATAAAGTGGATCATATCTAGCTCGGCGATCTTAACTAAAGGTTCGGCTTCCACCCACTTAGTGAAGTAATCCACAGCCACTACCAAGAATTGCTTATTTCCTCTGGTTTTAACAAGTGGACCAACTATATCAATTCCCCATCTGGCAAAAGGGCAAGGCGAACATACCGTAAGCATATCTGTTGCTGGCGTGCGAATTCGCCACCCATGTTTCTGACAAGCATTGCATTTCCGAACTAGTTCTTCGGCGTCAATCTTCATCGTTGGCCAGTAGAAACCAGCTCGTGCAACCTTGCGAGCTAATGCTCGAGCCCCCGCATGTTCGGCACATCCTCCTTCGTGCGCTTCCTTTAAAACCTTAAGCCCCTCCTCTTTGGATAAACATCTGGCATCTGTTGGCAGGAAAGTTTTTCGATACAATGCCCCATCTAACATGTAGTAGAACCGAGCTTGTTTTTCCAATTTCTCGATATCTTTTGCTAACCCATCTCTGATTCCGCCTAGAAATTTCAAGAAAGGAGTTCTCCAGTCTTGTTCGGCCAAGTCAATATTCAGCACTTCATTTTCCTTTCCTACCCCCATAACTGTAATACTTCTCTTCGAACAGTCCTGCAGCGAACTCCCTATTTTAGCAAGATAATCTGCCCTCTGATTCTCACTCCGAGGTATTTGCTCGATCTGTAGTTTTTCAAATCGTTTCTCCATTTCTCGTATTTGTTGTACATAAGAAATCATACGATCTTCTTTAACTTCACATTGGTTTCTGAGCTGTTGTGTAACCAATTGTGAGTCCGACTTAACTGTCAGATCACGAGCTCCAACCTGCTCGGCTATTTTCAAACCCTGCAAAAAAGCTTCATATTCTGCTTCATTGTTAGATGCCTTAAACTGAAATTTTATGGCGAACTCTAACTCATCTTTCTCGGGGCTAATCAGCAATATCCCTGCTCCCGCGCCCTGACGGGACGAGGACCCATCGACAAAAACTTCCCATCCTTTCTTATCCTGTAACCTGGTTGTTTCCTGAATGAAATCAGCCAAGGCTTGACCTTTTATGGTAGTTCGTGGTTCATACTTCAAATCGAACTGTCCCAGCTCGATCGCCCACTTGACTAATCTCCCAGATGCCTCCGGTTTGCCCAACACTATACTCAGCGGATGGTTCGTTCGAACCGTGATCTCATAACCCAAGAAATATGGCCTCAATCTCCTGGCCGTGGTGACTAAGGCATAAGCAACCTTTTCTACTTCAGTATAGCGAACTTCTGCCCCATGCAGAACTTTACTAACAAAGTACACGGGGAATTGATCCCTTCTTTCCTCTCGAACGAGAACCGAACTGACTGACTCTTCTCCAACTGCCAGGTAAACAACCATCATACTTCCCTTCACAGGCTGTTTTAATAGAGGGAGTGTGAGGAGAAACGCCTTCAATTCTTCGAACGCTTTCTGGCATTCGTCATCCCAACTAAACCGACCACTCTTCCTTAGAATTTTGAAAAAAGGCAAACCTCTGTCCGCTAACCTGGATATAAACCTACTTAAGGCAACAATGCGGCCTGTTAGTGTCTGCACTTCTTTAATAGTTCGAGGAGGCGTCATTTCTTGTATAGCTCGAACTTTACTGGGGTTTACTTCGATCCCTCTGTTCGTCACCATATACCCCAAGAATTTCCCTGCTCGCACACCGAACGAACACTTGGCTGGATTCAATCGCATCCCATGTTTTCGGATTGTGGCCATCGTTTCCCTCAAGTCATCTGCATGGGTGTTCGCCTGTATGCTCTTTACTAGCATATCATCAACATATGCTTCCATATTGCGGCCCAGTTGGTGTTTAAACACTTCGTTCACCATACGTTGGTAAGTAGCTCCTGCATTTTTCAGTCCGAATGGCATAACAGTATAGCAATATGTACCTGATGATGTGATAAAGGCCACATTGGGTTTATCCTCTGGGTGTAACATGATTTGATGGTATCCTTGGGCTGCATCCATCATGCTCAATAGTTCGCATCCAGCAGTAGAATCCACCAGTTTGTCGATCCGCGGAAGAGGATAATGGTCCTTGGGGCATGCTTTATTCAAATCTCGGAAGTCGATACACATCCGCCACTTATTTCCTGGTTTCGGGACTAACACAACGTTCGCCAACCATCGAGGATACTGGATCTCCTCAATGTGTCCAATTTCGAGCAACTTCTCAATTTCTTCCTTGATGATTTTATTCTGTTGTTCCCCGAAATGCCTTAGCTTCTGCTTAACAGGTCGAACATCAGGCTTGATATTCAGCTTATGAATAACTACTTCTGGGTTTATACCCTTCAAATCTTCTGGTTTCCAGGCGAACAAATCCACATTGTCTTTAAGAGCAGCCACAATTTCCTCTTTGGTTTGTTCTGACAATTGACTTCCAAGACGAACTGAATGTCCAGGTAGCTCCGGGATCAACTCCACACTCATTAGTTCACCTTCTGCGAACTCCGCTGTGCTTGTACTACCATCTTTTTTCAGACTTTTATCCCTTCCACGATCGCTATCGTCTCTCTGTTCGCTATGGCGCTTGCGAGATTCGGATTGTCGAACTGCAGCGACATAACAACGCCGAGCAGTTTGTTGATCGCCATGAACAACTCCAACTCCAACTATTCTCCCTTCCTCATTCTCAACCGGAAACTTCATCATCAAATGGGCAGGTGAGATAACGGCAGCATACGAACTTAAGGAAGGTCGACCCAAAATCACGTTATATTGAGAAGGCGCATCCACTATAAGGAAGGTCGTTGTTTTGTTCTGCCTCCACTCTTCGTCTCCCAAGACCATAGGCAATTGAATTTTGCCATACACCGTTACAGATTCGCCTGCAAAACCATAAAGTGAAGTTTCTACAGGCTTTACCTCTACCGTAGATCTCATCTTTCGGAAACAGTCCATGAACATGATGTCCACCGAACTGCCAGTATCCACAAAAACCCGTTCAACGTTAAAACCCCCTATCTCCGCAACGATCACCATAGCATCAAACTGAGGGCTCTGAATAGCAACTCGATCGCGAACTCCGAACTCAATTGCAACCTCTTCGAAAATAGAATGAACTGTATTCTGTTCGTGCTTAACAGAGTTGAGTCTCGCCTTACGAGCTCTATTAGAATCTCCATCTGTCGGCCCACCCATGATCATGTGAATAGTAGGCCTTTCTTCTTGTTCGGGTCTAGCTCGCGCCGGTGGTGGTGGTGGTGGAGGTAATTCCTGTTGTTCCTGCCTTCTATCTTGCCTGGGCTCTCTTCGATCATTCCGATGTTCGCGGTTTGATCGGTTCTGACGAACAAAACGGGCTAACTTGTTCTCCCTGATTAGCCTCTCCAGTTCATCTCGCAAATGTAAACATTCATCAGTTCCATGCCCATATTCATTATGAAATCGACACAATTTACCGTTACCGAAGGTGGCTGGTTTCTTCGGATTTGGACTCCAGGTCGACGGCCATTTCAACTGGGGCAAGTTCCATATCTCCATTAATACCTGTCCAGGGGGCATAGTCATGGGCGTATAACGTTCGTACCTGCGCCCTGTCTTATTTTCCCTTAAAGGGGGTGGAGCAAATCTTGCTCGCTGCTCGCCCCCATCTCTCCTCCTGGCTGTTTCATTATCATGTTGCGTTCGGCTCAGACGACTTGAAGTCTCTCCTTTCTTCATTCGAACTGCCTCCTCCAAGTTGATGTACTTGGTAGACCTCTGTAACAGTTCGTCAAAATTGGTGGGAGTCTTCTTAACCAGTGAAGTATGGAGATCCCCTTCTTTCAACCCTTGGATGAAAGCACTTACAACTAAATCGTCTGAAGCTTCAGGAGCTTCTAAAGTAGCAGCAGTAAACCTTTTAACATAGTTCCGTAGGGTTTCATCCGCTTTCTGCCTCACACCGAACAACGTCTGGGTAGATCGTCTCTGCTTTCTAGAACTGGCGAACTGATGTAAAAACAACTCTGATAGTTGTTCGAAATTATGAATCGTCCCATCATTCAGCTGACTGAACCATGTTTGAGCAGCCTTGGTAAGGGTAGTGGCGAACACCCTACACTTAATACCATCGGAGTACCGATGCAATAGAGCAGTATTATCAAATCGACATATATGATCCCATGGATCCGAAGCACCATCATATTCGAAATTCACCGGCCGAAAAGAGGCGGGCAACTCGTCTTCCATCACCTCCTCAGAGAAAGGGTTACCTCTGGAACTCCGAGGAATACGTCGAACAGTTCGCTGCACTTCCCGTAGCTCCCTTCGTAAACCATCTACTCTCTCAGATAGTTCGTCATGTCCTCTTTTTTGGCCACGAGGGTGACCAGATTGGCTTTCCTGTTCATCCATCCGAGATCTGTCGCCCTCTTGTTCCCTTCCAACAGGTATGTCAGTGTTATCCTGTTGTGAATCCACCTTCTGCTTGCCCAAGGCTTTTTGAACAGCAGTCTCTATTAAAGCCGAGAGTTCCTCCGGCGTCAATGTGACAGTGCCGGGAGGATTGGCCGGCGCAGAATTCCGATCCTCATTTTGTTGCACGGACGGTGCTCCTTCATCCAACCTTCTTCTTGATCCTCTGGTATTCACCATTTTTGTAGTCTTCTACGTCTTAAATGCTCAAAGTTCAAAAAATGATTTCCCACAGACGGCGCCAATTGATTCGGCTCGATTCCGATCCTTCACTTTTCCGATACCGTTCGAAATTCTCCGACGATGATTGGAATTCTCCGATCAAAAAAACCTGCAAAACAAAGAACACCGGGGGTTTTTCCCGGTGAAGGGACTCCGACGCTCAAGTCAGTAATCTCACAAAAGTATTGCTCTCAATTTTTAATGTTTAGTCTAGAAATTAGGATTGTGAATGTGTGTGCAAATTAGAAAAACAAAGGATATATATACTCCCTGAGAGAAACGTGATTTCTTAGGAGTGGGATGTGGCAGTTAGGATTTTCTCCTAAAAACCTGGGAAGTGGCGAGATTCTCGCAATCATGGGAGTTATCTCAAATTTGAATTAGTTCGCTCGTATTAGCTCGGCATTTCATGTTTCAGTTCGACAGTACGGGCTACGGGCTAGATAAGTTCGATTGACATGCCACATATACTTGTTCGCCTGAACGAACTCATTATTTCCTAACTTGTTCGCGTCGATCGTCCTTCAAGTCCGGGTCGGGTTTTCGAGGTAGTTTGAATGTGGTCAGTTCGACCACATCAAGTTTGAACAGCTACTTTCAAATCTTGATTATTGTCTGACTAGACTTCCACGTGGCAACAGCCCAGATAGCTGCCCTTCCTCCACGTTGCACCTTGATCCTTTCTTATGGGAGATGTTTGGCCCCTAGCTACTACGAGGTGGGGCCCACGAACGGGAGGCTGCGCCGCCGCCTACTCCGCCGGACCACGGCCGCCGGAGTTTATGAATGTTGGACCAAAAGATGTTTGACATGTGTTATCTATGGAATTTGGTGATAATAATGTTTATTTATAACTACCCAAAATATTCCTCTTAGGTTAAAGAAGAATAAAGTAATTTAAATTGGGTCACGTGACAATTTTCAGATTTATTAACTCTAGAAAAGAAGAATAAAATATTTAAATTGGATAAAATTCTCTAAGATTACAGGACTGTATTTGATGTTTTTTAAACTTAATATGACTATTTTGAAATGTTTACTTACATGTTTAAAATGAAATTTTGATTAACATAAGTGGTAGTAGATTCTTTAAAAATAATGAATTGACCCATCTCATTGATTAATTTGAACTTCGTCTTACATTTAAGTCCTACTCATTAAAGAATGTCGTAAACGCTAAGTGATACTCCCTCCGTCCCAACTCAACTTGCCTACTTGTCATTTCGGTTTGTCCCATCTCAACTTGCCAGCTCATAAATGACAACAAAAGTCAAATATAAATATCTCCATATTTTATCGTTATTACAAAAATACCACTCAATTATCTTAAAAAAACATTCTTAAAAAACAAAAAGTCACAAAAGTCAAGCATTAATATTCTCATATTTTATTTTTATTATAATAAAGTCACTCAATTATCTTTAAAAACAATAGTCAACTGTTTTTTCTTAATCTCCGTGCCGGTCAAAGTAGGCAAGTTCGACCGGATCAGAGGTAGTACATGATTCTCCTCATTTCATGTATGTGTGTACACATATATATATATATATTTCAATCTAAAATATGAGGGAAATTAATCATAAATTAAAGTATATACGAAACACAGATGGGGCCATAATATGAAATTAGTAATTAATATACATAACTTATCATAAATATGGTGATTGCGTACATGTTACTTTTTTATTGGTTGGGACTTAAATTATATAACTCATGAATTTATAGCCTATATATAACTAAGCAATCATATCCAAGTCTTTATGCCCATTGAAAGGGTTATATATAAGATATATATCTTCTCGATGAAAATGACAATTAGGAATTGGATAATCCTATTTATTAATCAATAAACTATTTTACCTCGTTTTATTTGAAAGGTTATAAACCATCTAAACTATATATATATATATATATATATATACACCATTTTTTACACTTAATTATCTAAACTTTTTTTTGTTGCAATTAACCATCAAACATTAATTTGCATGAGTTGCAAATGAGCATCCAAGATCATCGGAAAATCATTTTCCAAACAAATTAATCAAATCACGTGCGAGACAAATAACCTCTATTTATGAGTGTATTTTGTCATTTTAGATTTTAGTTAGAAAAATAAATTAAATTAATTCCAAAACAAAATTAAAATTTATTTGGATACAAACTTAATTAAAGGAGAGTTCATATATAGCCCAAATTTGACAATAAATAAAAAGAGTTCATTCAAAAATCGTAGCATGATCGGCCATAATTATTTTTGACGACAAAGATGGAATCTTTAATAGGCCTTTTTTCAAGCTAGACACTACTCATTTATGATACTCTTTTGTGGTAACGTTGTCATCTCATTTGATGGTTATAAATTAGACCACAATTTTTAGAATTATTATAGATTTTTGATTGGGTGCTAGAATGATTGCTAATGTTTTTTTTTTTTTTTTTAAAGCTGCCAATGCTACGATTTTTGATGAACTTCTTTTATTTGGGCTCTGGAGCCTCCTTTTAGTTTGTATCCAAATAAATGTTATTTTTTGTTTTAGAAATTAATCTAATCTATTTTTCTAACTAAAATATAAAATGACAAACATACCCTCATAATTGTAACCAAAAAATAAAGTTTAGATAGTTAAGTATAAAAGGGGTATGGTTTAGATGGTTGTAATTAACCCTTATTTTAATTTCACAAATTAAATCAATCAACTCAATTACGTACCAACTTCATCTCTTTCCTACCATTATAAATTTGATCGTCTTAGGAGTTAAAATTATCTTATATTCCATAACTATAGCGTCCTCTGATTTTGGTCCTATATCACAATGTTTGAATTTAACTATTCTCATTAAGGATCTTTTCAATTTTAGTCTAATTTTACTCTAACAATTCTAATTTCATCGGAAAATGTCATGTGTGATTCACACGGTCAAAACATTGGGGGACTTTCAGTACATAGAATGACACCAAAAAGCCACAATTCGACAAAATTCTACTGTCGGAAAAATTAATTATAAATAGTAGGGATTATATTTAAAATCGTGACATCAAGATCGGAACACACTATTTTCACTAGAAAATAGTACTTTACACCTTGTCCATAATTGTAGCCTATAAATTCGTCATTTCCAACATGAAAATTCAATAAAACGAAAAGCTAAAGTACATGCAAAGAATTCAAGTTGGCCAAAATATAGCTAACTCATAAATCTTTATAGATTCCAATACCCTAAAGTTCATCTATATAAACTCCATTGAAGCCCTCATTTCTCTTCATCAAAACCCTAGCTTTTCTTCGTGTCATCTTCTTTCAATCATTTTTCTCATCAACCTTGTCTACAATCTTTTCTCTTTCGCCATTGCCAATGGCTCCAAGCTTGAGCAAAGGAGGCTCAAACCCACGGTTCTTGTTGATGGCCTCAACAACTCATTGATCACACTAGACGAAAAATCAAACTTCACAGTCAATAATCATGTCTTTCTCTCCCAAGTCCCACCAAACATCGTAGCCACCCCGTCGCCTTACCTCTCTGACGACAAGGCGGCCAACCCGGGATGCTTCGTCGGGTTCGACACGGAGGAGCCCGGTAGCCACCTCGTCGTCCCCATTGGCAAGCTCAAAAACATCAAATTCATGTCCATTTTCCGGTTCAAGGTGTGGTGGACTACCCACTGGGTCGGGTCAAACGGGTCGGACCTCGAGCATGAGACCCAAATACTCATGCTCGACAAATCCGACGAGGCTGGCAATAGCAGACCCTACGTTCTGCTATTGCCACTCATTGAGGGCCCGTTCCGGGCCTCCCTCCAGCCCGGAATGGACGACAACATAGATTTATGCGTGGAGAGTGGGTCGGGTCAAGTGACCGGGTCAACCTTCCGAGCATGTCTATACATGCACGTGGGGCCCGACCCGTTTACACTCGTCAAAGACGCCGTGAAAGCGGCCCGGGCCCACTTGGGCACGTTCAGGCTACTCGAAGAGAAGACGCCGCCGGGGATCATCGACAAGTTCGGGTGGTGCACGTGGGACGCGTTCTACCTGACCGTGAACCCCGACGGCGTCTGGGCTGGGGTGGAGGGCCTCGTCGCCGGCGGATGTCCGCCGGGACTGGTGCTGATCGACGACGGCTGGCAGTCGATCTGCCACGACGAGGACCCCCTCTCCGCCGAGGGCATCAACCGGACCTCCGCCGGAGAGCAAATGCCGTGCAGGCTGATCAAGTTCGAGGAGAACTACAAGTTCAGGGAGTACCGGAGCCGGAAGCTCGGCCCGGCCCGGCCCGAATAAGGGGATGGGGGCCTTTGTTCGTGACCTGAAGGGGAGTTTCGATAGCGTGGAGTACGTGTACGTGTGGCATGCTCTGTGTGGGTATTGGGGCGGGCTGAGGCCCGGGGTTTCGGGCCTTCCGGCGGCGAAGGTGGTGGCGCCGAAGCTGACGCCGGGGCTGGAGACGACGATGGAGGATTTGGCGGTGGATAAGATCGTCAATAACGGCGTCGGGTTGGTGCCGCCGGAGATGGCTGATCAGCTCTACGAAGGGCTGCACTCTCATCTGGAGTCCGTTGGAATTGACGGCGTTAAAGTTGACGTCATCCATGTAAGTTTCTCAAAATACGATTAAAATTGAATTAGTTGTAATGTTGTTTGAATTTCAGATTTTTACCAATTATTGTGTTGCAACTACACGTGCATGAATGTTTCATTAATAGACTCCTTTTTATGTTTTTGTTTAAAATGACTTCTTTTTTTTTGGGTTAAAATATTTATTGTGTTATTATATACTTAATCGTTCCATGGATCCATTCGGTTAGATTGATTGGATCGAGTCAAACGTTTAGTAATACTTTTGCTTGTTCTAAATAAAATAGTTTTATATAATAGGTAATATATTGATATTATATGATGCATTTTAGATTTGGTCAAACATTAAGTAATATGTTTCTGTTTATTAAATAATAATTGTGTATTATGGAATAATGACCAAAATGGGGTCGGGTCTCAGTAAATATGCGCGGATCTTAGGGTTGTGTCATATGTAATGCTTTTGTATATATTAGATACTACATTTCTATATGTCAGGTTATACATTTGTATTAAGTCCATAATATAATATAAATGATACCTGATACATATAAATGTGTTATCTAGTATATATAAAAATATTACATAATTTCTTATATTCAATCCGATCTGATCCTTCCGAAGTCTCAGGTTATGCATAATAACTATGTCAATGAATTACACTTGTTACTATGCACATAATATTTGTTATTTGAAAGTTGAGATGAAATGAAATAAAGGATGTTAGGTGTGATTTTTTATGGCTTTTGACTATACTTTCAATTTCTAAACTTTTTTTTTTCCTTATAAGAATAATTTGACTAATGCTTTTTTATCCCCCAAAATTAGACCTCTATCTATCTTTTTTTTCTCTTTCAATTTTTCAATTTTCATTTTTTACTTTTGCCAATATTCAAATTTCTTTTCTGCTTTGTTGACTTGCATACAGTTACTGGAAATGTTGTGTGAGAACTATGGTGGAAGAGTGGAATTAGCAAAAGCTTACTACAAAGCCTTGACATCCTCTGTTAATAACCATTTCAAAGGGAATGGTGTAATTGCTAGCATGGAGCACTGCAACGACTTCATGTTCCTTGGTACTGAGGCTATATCTCTGGGCCGTGTTGGTAAGTAAACAAATCGAGTCGAGTTGAAAATAAATCTATTATTTTGCACTTTATGTAATTTAAACCACTTTTTCCTCCGATTGCACCACCATACAGGCCATGAAATTATTGACTTTGTAACCTAGCCCCTTGTATGATCATCTTTTCGACCATAATCGAACATTTTGTTGGGTTTTTTGCTCATACTGTTTGAATCGAATGAAAATCGGAAAATTGATTTGGGTCTTTCTTTTGATTTGAGATTAAAAGCTGTTAAACTTAGGTTCCATGTATTGATTTAGCCATAAAGGTGATCAGAAAAAGGGATTTGGTTGCGATATGAAAATGAAATACTCATGGACTTTTATAGTGCAATCGAAGAAAAGTGTAAGAAAATATTGTTCTTATTTTTAACTTTTTTATACGTACACAATCGTTTTTAGTAAGTAATCGAGTCAAGTTGAAACTATGAAATCAACAGGGGATGACTTTTGGTGTACGGATCCATCGGGTGATCCAAATGGGACGTTTTGGTTGCAAGGTTGTCACATGGTGCACTGCGCCTACAACAGCCTATGGATGGGCAATTTCATCCAACCGGATTGGGACATGTTCCAGTCCACGCACCCTTGTGCCGAGTTCCATGCCGCGTCACGAGCCATCTCGGGCGGACCCGTTTATGTGAGCGACTCAGTCGGAAAGCACGATTTCAAGCTGCTCAAGAGCCTCGTCTTGCCTGATGGCTCGATCCTTCGGTGCGACTACTATGCATTGCCCACTCGTGATTGCCTCTTTGAGGACCCACTCCACGATGGCAAGACCATGTTGAAAATCTGGAATTTAAACAAAGTAAGTTTGTCTCTTCGTGATGCATGTGATCTTAAATCGGAGCATTTTTATGACCCAAAAATGACTTGGTGACACGTGTCATAAGAATTTACACAGTCATAAGAAAACCTCAATTCGACATAACTGGATTAAAGTCGGATAGATTCTTAAATTGTGAGACTATTTAATTGAAAATCGTGACAATTATGAGACCGAAATAAAAAAAATTGATTTTTAACTTTAATTACATAAGATTTAACTTAACTATTCACAAGCCAAACTCATTTTTTCTGATTTGAATCAGTTCACCGGGGTGCTTGGGACATTCAACTGCCAGGGCGGCGGGTGGTGCCGGGAGACGAGGCGCAACAAGTGCGCCTCCGAATACTCCCACCTCGTCTCCTCCACAACCGGCCCTAGCGACATCGAGTGGAAGCAAGGCACGTGCCAGATCCCTATCGAAGAGGTTAAAATGTTCGCCATGTACTTGTTCCGCGACAAGAAACTCCTCCTTTCGAAGCCCGACGACACAACCCACATATCACTCGAGCCCTTCAATTTCGAGCTAATCACAATATCTCCGATCACCATCTTGGCCATGAATGCCATCCAATTCGCTCCAATTGGGCTAGTGAACATGCTCAACACAGGTGGTGCAATTCAATCACTAACGTTCAGTTCGAGCTCGGTGAGAATTGGAGTGAAAGGAACCGGAGAGATGAGGGTCTATGCCTCGGAGACACCCTTGGCTTGTACACTTAATGGTGAAATTGTGATGTTTGGCTACGAGGATAAAATGGTAATTATACATGTACCATGGCCAAACCCTTCTGGGCTTTCTGTTATTGAGTGTTTATTTTAATATTGAAAAATAAAAAAGTATGGTGTGTAATTTAAATTTGGGTAAGTGAATTAATACCCTTTTTAATGACTAGTTTGAATTTTTATTTTCAATTTTTCGTGGGAAAATTTGAGTGTGTTTCTATTTAGAAAGCAAGAAAATGTATTGCCAAGTAATGAAATATCAAGAAGTTATTTGTATAATATTTTTATGGCTATTTTCCTAACTTTTTTTGTCTTTAATTTGACATTTTTTTGTACATATAATATATCCAAGTCAAACTAGAGATCTTGAGTTATTATGTTTGTCAAAATAATAGGGGAAATGTCATTTTTCGTCCGCTAAGTAACACCATTTCCACTTTTCGTTCTCTACATATCGTGTTTCCAATTTTAGTATCGTAACTTCACCTTTTTTCCAATTTCAGTTCGATTTTCGCCGGAGGCTGACGTGGCAGCCGGAATCTACCTACCTGAAACAGAACCCTAATCCCCAATTTTTTGGAGTGACGTGGACGAGCCATGTGGCCGCCACATCATTAATAAAATTAATTGAAAATTCAAAAAAAATCAAAATTAAAGGAAAAAAAAAGAAACGGACCCACCCCACAACCCCAGCCATTCAGCCGCCACCACCATCCTCCACGCCAGACCAACCTCCACCACCACCACCGTCCTCCACGACCACCTCATCAAAAAAAAAAAAAATTCAAAACAAAAATTGAAGAAAGAAACCTTTCTTCCTCTCACGGCTGGAGGAGCCGACGACAAAGTCTTCGGAGGCGTAACCATCGACAGCGGCAGAGTCAGCAGATCCGAGAGAATTTCACAAGCGGAAGCTGGTGTGTGGATACATATATATAGAGAGAAAGTGGAAGTGAAGAGAGAGAGAGGAAGAGTCGGGATGAGAGAGAAGGGGGGTATGCTTCTTCTATATGGCGTCTTGGTGGAGGGGGAGCACCGCCAGGTTGCCGACGAGGTGGTAGTCGACAGTCAAACCAGAGGACACAACTTGGGGTTGCAGGGGAGGGGGCTGGGGAAGAAGCCCACGTTTCTTCTTTTTTTTTTTTCCTTTAATTTTGATTAGTTTTTTAAAATTTTAATTAATTTTATTAATGATGTGGCGGCCACGTGGCTTGTTCACGTCACTCCAAAAAAATTGGGGATTAGGATTCCGTTCCACGTAGGCAAATTCCGGCTACCACATCAGCCTCCGGTGAAAATCGGACTGAAATTGGAAAAAAAATGAAGTTACAATACTAAAATTGGAAACACGATACCTAGAGGATGAAAAGTGGAAATGGTCTTACTTAGCGGATGAAAAATGATATTTTCCCAAAATAATATATGATACTAAATTTGTTATAAATATAAGTTGCTGAATTATTTTGATATAATTCATAAAATGATAAAGTTTAAAATATTAGCAAATAAACCAAAATCAAATTTAAATTAAGTACATTACTAAGATTATGGTATAATGAAATTTATTTAATTTAAAAAACAATATTTATATTTATTAATCATTTTACAAATGTGTGATGTAATGTTTGGAAAAAAAAATACTGGGCTTTCAAGATCTTATAACTACAGCCCATTAGTCAACTAAACGAGATAGAATTGGGCCCGTTATTTAACTAAAAGCCCAAATATAATGAAACTAAATAACTATAAAATTAATAAAACTGGGAAACAAATAGGAATTTGAATTTGAATAGGAATAGGAATAGGAAAAGTAACTAAATAAATACTTGCATAAACCCTAATCAGGAGTCAAGCAACACCAAAGCGTTTTGATTGTTTTCTGCAATAATTGTGTTGATTAAGAGAACGTTTTGAATCCTTCATCGCTGTTTCGAGTACCAATCGCCGATTCTGATGAAGATACTTTCCGAACTTAATGACGACGTCGTTCGCAGCATGTCAATCGGAGCTGTATTCACTGATTTCGTGAGTTGTTTGATTCTAAACCTGTTTCTGTTGTTTCTGATTTTGTCTTGATTTAAGTAAATATATTTGACTTGTTTGAATCAGTTATTACTTTAAAATTTGAATTTCATGTGTTGGGTAATGGTTGAATAATGAATTGCGTTAGTATTCTGAGAAAGTTTGGTTGTCATAGTATTGCTGTGTTGAATTGAAGTTTCAAATGGTTTTTCGATTCCATTTTGATCACCATGTTTGGAGCTGTCATTAATTGGAATGTAATATTTTGTTATCGAAGTTGTTTATGAATAGAAATACATGTTTAGAAGTTGTTTATGTAATGAATCTTGGTGTTTCGGTCAAGTGGAAACCATTTTGCTCGTTATGGGCTGGAATGAAACACAAAGCTACTTTCTTTTGTTTTTCTTAACGAAATGAGATATTCCCATCATACCACGAGCGGATTGAATCAATTACCATACTTTCAAGCACTGGCTTTTAATGTTGAGATATTCATACCTTTTTCAGGGAGGGAAAATTAACTCGCTTGATTTTCATCGCACAGCTGATTTGTTAGTAACAACAAGTGATGATGACTCGGTTCGATTTTATGACATAACTAGTGCTAAGTAAGACATTCTATTAGTAAGCTACAATTTAAATAGACCTCTGACCTTCCTTTTATTATTATTATTTTTAAACTAATGGAATTTGGTAAGTTCAGGTTGGTGAAGACGACCTATCATAAGAAACATGGGGCTGACAGGATATGTTTCGCTCATCACCCGAGTTCTGTTATATGCTCTTCGAAATATAACTTGGATTCTGATGGAGGTGATTTTCGTTGCCACATTTTGATGCTCTACTTTTTTACATACAGCAGATTCTGATATGTCTCTCTTCATTTTGTTGCCAGAATGTTTGAGGTATTTGTCTTTGTATGACAATAGGTCCCTTCGATACTTTAAAGGACACAAAGACAGGTAATTTGCACTTTGTGATACTTAGGATCTCCAAATGAAATTCTTTGATCATTTGTTTGCTCTTGTTGACATGACTTCTCAAGGATTCACTTTTTGATGATTAAGTGTAAATTAGCTCAGGTTCTCTCCTATATGTTTCTTGATTGGGTAAATTTATTGCAGTTCATGCAGAGCACATATTCTATTGGCTACTGCTCTACCATATATCTTTAGGAATTTGCTTTGTTTGGTTTTACCCTAAAACGTTAGCTATTTTAGACAGATTATCATTATTAGGTATATTCCCTTAGAAAAACAGAAGAAATGAAAGTTCAGATTAGGATATCTGTTCA
Organism: Scutellaria baicalensis; assembly: GCA_005771605.1. Classification (NCBI taxonomy): domain Eukaryota; kingdom Viridiplantae; phylum Streptophyta; class Magnoliopsida; order Lamiales; family Lamiaceae; genus Scutellaria; species Scutellaria baicalensis. Next base: position 589,273 of record CM016723.1, read on the forward strand.
TAGAAAACCTGTTCTGTTTTTAGTCTGCTCGTATTTATTAGCTGAAAATTTTACTATACCAACCTCAATCATTTATCTGAATTGATTCACTCACAGCCTACTCCCTTGAGAACATATAAATGGATATATGAATGGGTTAAGTGCAAGGAGTTGTATCAACTGCATAGCATGTTCCTGTATGGAATATAGTATGAAGTTTTTGGTGCTGTTCCTTTAGAGAATTTGATCATGGAAAGAGATACATGTCTCCTTGATTGTAGTACTTCAATTGGATCAGCCGTTTAATGCATTTGCTCTGTTTGTTAAATATGATCACACATATGCAAATTATTATTTGTGATACTAATCATTTATACTATGGATATGCTTTTGAATTGAATACAGGGTTGTGTCTCTGTGCATGTCTCCAGTCAACGATAGCTTCATGTCTGGTTCTCTAGATCACAGTGTCCGAATGTGGGATCTACGTGTGAATGCCTGTCAGGTTAGTCATTTTGTTATTGAAAAAATAATTCTAGATTTGTTTCATATTTTTGTAGATAAAAACAGTGTTATCATTTGACTTGTCTCGTAAGTAGCCCTGTTAGATGCTATGCTGCCTTTTAGAGGGAATAAGCATGTGCATGTGTGAGTTTAGGAGAGATGTGTGTGGTGATGCAGACACGGTGAAGAAAAAGTTTGTAAATGTGACCTAGATCTTAACTAAAAATGTTCGGATTATTACTTTAAAATTATAAAGGCACATCTATAAGCCCATTTATTATTATAAAGGCAGGTTGAGACTGCTGGACTCCCACTTCCAAATAAACTAAAGTTATATGAATTAGTTGATTATTATATATATATATATATATATATATAATATTTATAAAATATTCATCTGCCTAGGTGCCTTAGAGTAATGCCTATCAATTTTGCAACACTAGGAAAAAGAGTTGGACTGGAAGATCGATTAGTTAGGGTATTTAAAAGTTGATATCAGTTCAATGAATTAGTACTGACTCTGGTCGGCATATACCTACTATCTTAGATAATTGAAATTCACTATCTTATGGCACATGGCGGTTTAAGTTTGTGATAATTGCTTCTATAGGAAATTTCTCCTGAAACACTGGTTAATGAACTGCACTATATGGTCTATATAATCAAGTTGCACGGTTCTTGATCGATCACTTTGCACTTTTGCTTCATAAGATTATGTCAAATCTGATGTTTGCTCACTGATGTAGCTTTCAGGGTATCTTACATCTGCGAGGAAGGCCTACTGTTGCATATGATCAACAGGGTCTAGTCTTTGCAGTGGCAATGGAAGGAGGTGCAATCAAATTATTTGATTCCAGATCGTATGACAAGGTTTGCTCTTCCGAGCAACTTTTTACCATACAAGTACAACCTTATTAATATCCAATTTAATTGTACCTATTTTTCCCTGTTGATTAGGGCCCCTTTGATACGTTTTTAGTTGGTGGCGATACTGCTGAGGTGTGTGATATTAAGTTCAGCAATGATGGTAAATCGATGCTTTTGACAACAACAAACAACAATGTATACATTCTTGATGCTTATCATGGAGAGAAGGTTAGTTTTATCGTGGAACCATGTTTATCAACACCTCTTATTGCAAAATCTTGTGAATTCAGTTTTCTTTCATAGTATCATGATCTTGGAATGTTGAGTTAAAGTCTTAGAAACCCGAACTTCTCCCTGTGGCAGAAATGTGGATTTAATATGGACTCGTCTCCAAATGCCACCATAGAAGCAACCTTTACCCCTGATGGCCAATATGTGCTCTCTGGTAACTGTCAATTTCGTTTGCTGATCATGTTATTTCGTCAAATGTATCCTGAAGTTGCTGATTATGAAACTGGTTTCCTATGCACTAACCGTCGTAATTCATCCTCAATGTTTGTCTGAAATCGGGCTTTTTAACGTCGTTTCAGGTTCTGGTGATGGCAATATACATGCATGGAACATCAGTGATGAGGCACATAAGGTACATATCTGCCTCCTCCCCTGTTACAGAAATGAAAATTCTCACTCATTTTGATTCCAATTGCAATGCCAACACTAAACAGGTAGCGTCTTTGGAAAGCCACATAAGCGTGCCGACGTGCTTAAAGTGGGCCCCACGAAGAGTCATGTTTGCTGCGGCTGCTGCGTCGGTTCTGACATTCTGGATTCCAAACGACGAACCCGGCGCCCACGAACACTGATTTCTTAGATGATCGAGTCATGTAAACTACTTTGCTCTACTCCTTTTGGTATCATCACCGAATCCTTTTTGTGTAATCTATACTCCATGATGAACACAAAAATTCACGTGAGATGCTTTCACGGATAGTTTTCGTGAAACAAATTCTTATTACCCGGGGATTGAATCTATTTCCACAAGGTCGCGAATGCCTAATTATACCCTGGAACATATAATTTATTTTACTCATTCTACCATGTATTATGACTTGGAACCCTTTTGTATACCATCAAATATAATTTTTGAGCCCTTTCTACTTATGTTTTTTTTTTTTTGTTGTAAAGTTGAAAATGAACAATGTATGATAACGATAGAGTGATGTGTATATTTCTACTTTTGTAGTTCGATTGATTCAATTATATCTATTTATTACCTATATAAAAGTATATAATTATTTCTGTACACAAAGTGCATGGGTCATGACTCCGGGTCATGACCTATGCAATCCGGGTCATATGACCCGGAAGATGATTTTCACGCCGAAACCGCACTGGAACATGCCCCCACGTGCTGGCACGCGCCCTCAAATCGCACTCAAACCCTAATTTTACTCTATGACCTTTTAGTTATTTAGTCTAACCTTTAAGTTATGTTCGCCTAACATTTTCATTATATTTACATAACCTTTATGATATATTCGCATAATCTTTCTATCCTGATAGTTTAATATTTTACAGAGTAAGATAAATATATATTACCTTTTAAACCTTTATGTTATAATAACTTAACCTTAACGTTATAATAATTAACTTTTATATTATAATAATATAACCTTTATATTTTTTAAAGGTTATGATAGTTGTATATAAAAGTTATATCAATATAACATAAATGTTAAGTTATAAGAATATAAAGTTTTCAGTTATATTACATGATTGAAATAATTTAAGTATATAATTTTAAGGTTTTAACATATTGTAAACCTTTTAAGTTGTAATAATGCAACATTTACGCATAATAATATTAACCTTTATGTTATATTAACACAACCTTTATGTTATTCTTTAAGTAAACAAAGGTTATATTTATATATAAAAGTTACATACAACATAACATAAAGGTTAAATTATCATAATATAAAGGTTTTCAGCTATATTAACTTACATTTTATATTGAAAAAAGTTTAAGTATATTAACTTAAAGGTTATGATATTTGTACAAAAAGGTTATAGTCATATAACATAAAAGCTATACTCGTATAACATAAATGTTACCACATAAATTAAAAATAAATAAATAACTTGGGCGTGGATCCGGGTCAGACCCGACCCGACCCGTGGGCATGCAAGGATCTAGATCCATGCAATTGGTGCACAAGAACAACACTCATAAAAGTATGGACATTTCTAATAAAATATGTATTGTCTAATATATCCTTATTAAAGATTTTATTTAAGGTTATAATAGTAATTTGTGATTTTTATATTTCACTAATTTTACATTAGAATTGTAAACCAAAATCATATAGAATTCTATTATAAGTAAGATTCTATTATATAAGGATTTTAATCTATTAGATTTTTTTAAAATTTAATTTAATTTAATATAGATTGTATATTTTTCTAAAAAATTATTATTTAAGTCGATTAATAGTAATATAATATTTTTAATTTTAAAAATTCATCCTTCACATGCAACGCATATGCTGATACTTGTTATCTAAGAAAAGTTTGTTAAATCCTATTCTGTTTAAATCTTTGTGGAACTCTAATATTAAAAAGAATTAATGGAACCCCGTTTTTCAAGAATTTCGTTTTGCCCTCTATTACAAAAATATTTAATGAAGTCTATTTTTTAAATTGTTCGATTAAACATAATATTCGAAATCTTGAATTAACCCCAATATTGTTAATAATGTTGGTTAAGCCATCAATCTAGATAATATTTTGACCATACCTATTTCTAAAATGTTCAATTAATCCTAATATTAACCTTAGTATTTAATAATTTCCGCTGAATTTGCAAAATATGAAATTTCAATGAAACATAATCTAATAAACGTTCAATTAACAATAATATTTGAAATCTTTAATTAAACTAGGATGTTATGAATGCTCGTTAATGTTAAGTGTATAATATTATGAGTTGACATGTTTCACATAACAAACAAACGCTCCGACATTATGAGTTGACATGTTTCACATAACAAACAAACGCTCCGACGTTGATGATCATAACGTGATCATAGTATTCACAAAACAAACAAACGCTCCGATGATAGTATTCACAAAACAAACAAAACGTGGATGATCATAACGTGATCATAATATTCGTTTTTCAATTTTGTCTGAACAAATGAACAAGATATAAAAAATTGATTTAAGAAAAAGTTAAATGAAAATGATTTGCATATCTACTTCACACTTGCCACTTCCATATTCATATATACTTGGGCCAAACCCACCCGGTTAAGGTGGGCCTTAAATTTTGGGCCCAATTGTGTAGATCTGGGCTGGCCTAAAATTATGAGCCACCAAAAATTTTAAGTGATGAAATTATATTTTACCAACTTAATTGAAATAAATATGAGTGATAAATTTAATTTTACCAACATAATTGGAATAAAAACGTCTCTCTACACTAAATTTTTTTCTTTTTTGCAATTATGACATAGTAATTCAAAAAATAAATAAAAAGGACACTAATAATTAATCTAAATTGCAAAAATCCAGATCAAATTATACATTCTACAAAAACAAACAAAATTACAAACATACACACAAAATCAAAGATAACAGTAGATAATAAATACAACAATAAAAAAAGAAAAACAGCATTATTATTAATTATCCCATGCATGCATGCACACATTACATCACTAAGTCCGAGCAGCCCCAACATCCCGGACGCCGGCCCCGGCGCCGCCGTGGGCGGCGGCGCCGCCTTCCTGTCCCTTCGTCTTAATGGCATCACCGGTCTGCTTCGTCTTCTCCCCGATCATTTCTCCGGCCTGCCTCGTCTTCTCTCCCACCTGAATTATCCCCTCTTGCATGCGCCGCTTGGCGTACTCCAGCGGCTCCTGGCCGGTGGCCTGCCGGAAAGAATTGAAGACCCACGAGAGGGACGAGAGTCCGGTGAGGCCGAAGGCGCCGGAGGTCAGGAATCCGGTGACTGCGCCGGCGATGAGGATGGCGGCGGGGACGAGGACGGGGCTGCAGATGACGAAGAGAGGGGTGGCGAGGGCGAGGCCGATTAGGGTTCCGACGAGGACGACTCCGGCGAGGCCGAGGAGGGAGCCGCCGACGGGGAGGAGGGTGATGACGGCGAGGACTTGGGCGGCGGTGGGCCGTTCTGGGGGAGGAGGCTTTTGACGCCGCCTTCGTAGCGGTGGGGTTGGGGGTGGACTTGGATGTGGTGCGGCTGAGGACGGTCGCGGTCCGCCATGGAGTGGTGGCGCGTGGGGAGCGTGGTGGGAATTGGGTGGAGGGTTTGTGATATTGAAAAAAGGGGAAAAAAAGGGTATAAAAAGATGGAGAAAAGTGCAACGTGTTGAAGTGCATGTGTGACGTTATTGCATGAGACACAAGTTTCATTTGTGTTGCCACATTTATTACTTCTTTTTTTTATTTTGATTTGTTTATTATTTGCAAAAAAATATTGCAAATTAATGTGTTGTTTTTGGGTAATTCTATAGTACACCAGATGTATTAATACACCAGACTCTCAACTCATTTTCAACCATCAGATCTGAGATCATTAAGGTCAAAGTCAACTATAGTCTCAGATCTAATGACTGAAAATGATTGAGAGTTTGGTGTATTAATACACCCGGTGCACTATAGAAGGATTCGTTGTTTTTTTGTCCCTATGGATACATACAAATTAATGCTCAATTGCTTTGTCAAATGCAGGGTTTTACATGTGGCAAACATTCTTTTAGTCATCATTTTTGTTTGGCTTTCTCCTGCAAATTATTTCTATATTATGAATTCAAATGTCGATTTTGGTTTCATTATTTTGAAAATTTGTTGAATTTTAGTTCTAAATTCACTTTTATAGAATCATTTGTATGTGTTATCACAAGATTAGAGGTGGTCAAGTGGTTCGAATCAACGGACATGAAAAATATCACAAGAAGGAAAATGAGTATTTGCGACAACAAATCTCCATATTAATTGTCGCAAGTCATAATTTGCAAAATATATTGTCGCAAAATTATCATCATAAAAGTATTCTCGTAAATTTAATGTTGTCGCATATAAGTTGTTTTACATTGTTTTTTGTGACAACGTAAAATTTGTTGTCGCAAAAACTAAACTTATGGTGACAACTTTTGTTGTCACAAAAAATGTTATCACATGTACTCATTTTTCTTGTAGTGTGTGTGGAGAGTGGAGAGGAATCCAATTCATAAACTCACTGTTAAGTTTAAACTATCGGTTTGAACGATTTTCTTTTCTTATCTTTTTTTCCTCTAATTTTTTGATTGTTTAACTACTTATAAAAATTAATTAAAATTTTTATATAAATAATAAAATTAATATTCCCTTTTTTCAAAGTAACAATTATTTTGAATTGATAATTTGATATATTAAAAATCAAATTTACATATACAACTTACTATTTACAACAATACAACTTATAAGCTATAAATTACAATTTAAATAAACCTAAATTATAACTTTTAGTATAAAATTTTAAAACTAATCAATACAATTTTAGTTTTAACAATAGAATAACATAATATGTATTATTTATATATTAGATAAATTTAAAATATGTATGGTAATGGATTAGGGATACAAATATATCATTAATTAACTAAGATTGAATCAAGATTTTAATCATAAAGTATTATTAAATCAAACTTAAACTTTACAGAGTACACTTATAATCTCATGCATACACTTGTGCCTCATGGAGTCTAAACAAACTTAATAGTTATGTTTTGTAAATCAAGTTATTCAAAATTCATTTGAAAAATATATATCTACTTCTAACAAAATAATTTTAGTTGCATCATATGATTTTATTCATCATAATAGAAGTCATGTAGAAAGTAGAAATGAGAAGGTAAACTATTATCATATATATTTGACATTATTTAAATCTATTCACAAAGCTCACAAGTCCAAAATTAATTGAGTTTAATCTTTATTCATTTATTTTAATAATTAATTCTTTTTATCGAATCCAAATTTCAATAATAAACTAGATTTTTAATTTGTTTCCACCCATATATTGTCTAAAGAAATCATGTTTAAAGCAGAAAATGGTCTCATTTGCAAATTGCAACTATATAAATATTTTTAAAAAAGTCAAAAATTAGAAACTCATTAATAACTAGGACAAAAATATTTGGGCTTTTTTAGTGGATTTTGGGCCTCCTAAATTCGATTGTGGGCTTTTACAACAGCCCACTAAGGTTTTATTGCAGACCTATTTATTTAGCCAAATATGTCTTAAAATTTTAATATTTGAGAAGTAAATTTACTTTAATGTGATATTGATATATTGATGTGAGAGAGATAATATATTGATCTTATTATTATCTCTTAAATCTCATCATCAAATTAGTCTCAATGAATAGTATTCCCTAGTTTTAATGTGGATTATATTTTTTTCAAATGCCACAATTAAGGATGTATTCTTGATCATGTAAACTAATAGTATTTTAATAAAAAGTTTCAAATTAATTGACTCACAAAAATTTAATATTTAATTTGTTAACTCGTAGATATTATAAAGTCGATACTATTTTACAGCAAAATATTATAGGGATAACATCTCTTTCTACCACAATCAGGATATTGAATTATTTTTCTACCATAATAGATAATATTTAACGTTTTTTGTATAACACAAATATAAAAAAAAAGACAGATTTACCCCTATTAATGAAGATATCATTTATCATTACACCAGTCAACAACCTTGTATTTATCATGCACATATAATTGCAAGAAATTTCTGAACTTTTCACTTAACTAATGTAGAAAAATTATTTTTATTCGATAATGAAACTATTTTGGTTATCCTAGACAAAACAAGTATAAATTTTGGAGTTTATTATTTAAATTGTCCACTAACTTACTAATCATTTGATAAAAATAGATTTTAATTTTCATACTGACCAATTCAAACAATAATTTCGAGTTTATACGAATTTTGCCCAAATTAAATCCGAATAATTGGGTTCATTCTAAATTTTGATTGGAGACAGTGAAATGTGCAGAGTGACTATTAAAAAGGGCTTTTCAGCCCATCAAATCAATCAGTCACTATTCATAGACATTGCTAAACATTTGATTGGGCTGTTAGTGGGCCTTCTATTGGGCCACCTTCATGTCTGGACGGTTAGTGTGGCCCATTTATTGAGAGTGATTGATGGGACTTGTTTTATTTTTAATTCTATGCTAAAGTGAAGAGAAGTGAGATTGTCACATGTCTCTATATAAATATATTTTAATAATCTAAATATTTGAATTTCTTCCAACTAAATTAGATTCAAAGTTAGCACAATTCACTCATATTTACTACTTTGATAATCTAAATATTTAAATCTCATCCAACTAAATTGTTACAATAGTTTTTTGATTGGATTTATTTGTATTTTCAATAAACTTGATGTATATGCATGGTAAAGAGCAATTGGAGTTATAATTTTTGCTTATATAAAATGAAAACACAATTACTAATATTGTTCTCCATAATCCATCAAATACACAAAATTGTAGATTATATCACAATATTTATGTTATCTCATAAATAATTAAAAACAATTTCAGGGTCCTATTAATTTCTTTGACATATATAATAAATATACTGCATGGATGATATAATAAAATATGTTGTAATCCATATATTTGTTGATTAATCAAGCATTAAAAAAATGTCATTCAAACATATATGTTTATTACAACTCTCCATCAACATTAAAATAGAAGTAAAAAGCCTTCTCCTTAAATTATAAGCTTAATAAAAAAATAATACTTTCACATTAGTTCTTCTTTTTCTTGATTGGACTTTAATGTTCATTTAAACCACGCGTGAATTACTTTACATAAGATGGAGATGTAGAGAGAGAATTTTCTATCTTCTGATTGGGAAGAGATAAAAGAACTCCCCATACGATCATAGGTCCCTTAGTCCGGGATGTCATGTAAATCGAGATGTTCAAGTGGTAGACAATTATGAGAAATAACCAACAAGATACAAATTTCAAGATAGACCCCATAATACTCCAATAAAAAAAAAAAATCCATACAATATTTCGATAAAAATCTGTAGTAGGTCAAGAATTTTCTTCATCAAAACGAGAGAGAATTCTCTCTCTCTCATCAAGAAAAGAGAAGAGCTCAACCATCTTCACTTCCCCATCCACTAGCCTACCATCCATAGGACCCTCAAAAACACAACATCTATTGTTTTATCCACCTACACTTTCTCAATAAACGTTCTTTCAAAATGCACTTTTTGTGTGGGCCCTACCAACTCTTCTTATAATATATATATATATATATATATATATCTCACTCTAAACAAAACTAAACAGAAACATGAAATAAAAAATAAAAGAAACCCCAATTCAAATGATCAATTGGAATCTTCAATCATATGCTATATCTAATTTTCTTTGTTATGATTGTATGATTCATTGCATATGTATCAAACTTTTGCAATACAACATTATTATTGTATAATATCATTTGGATTGATAAATTAAATACAATACGAGATTAAAATAAGATATGAAGTGGAGATTCGGTGTGACGACTAATATATTGTGTGAGATTAAATCCCAAACACATCTGAATTTTCTTATAGTGGAAGTTGAGAATAATTATTAAATATATTAGGTTATTTTATGAATGCTACATAGAATAATCTATTAATGAAATTAGTTGAGTAGCTAGTCTCAAAAGATAAAAAAAACGGCCAATTAATTAATAATATGTGATCGAATATGAAAAGGTAGAGTTTAAAATTTAATAAATTTTCGTATTTCTTTGACTAATTATCTAATTTTAAAAATGAAGATTATTTTTAAATATTAACATAACCTGTCCTATATATTACTATATTTGAAATATGTGTAAAGGGTAATGTGACCAACTAAACCTAATTCATTAGCAAAAAACACAATCAAAAGTCAATTTTGTGTATCTTCTTCAAGTGTGTATACACACATATTTATATGCTTGTAATATAAATAATAAAAATGCAGAATTTTTTTACCAACTAATTAAATTATAATTGCTTATATGATATCGTCTCACGAATCTAATATTATATAGATTAGATCAACCCATCAACCGCAAATTATCATAATTTATAAAATATAAATTGATTTGTGAACGAGTTTGAATTTTGATTACTATTTTAGGAAAATCATATATTGTGAAAAAGAAAGAGAAAATTTGATATTATAAAATCATTAGGTGTATCCTGCAGGTTCTGTAGGTTCACATGAAAGAAAAATCTTGTCTGGATTTTTTTTTTTTTAACTGTTGTAGAAAATGACAATTATATTCATCGCCATTGTAATTTTATTTTATTCTAATTAATCAGAAAATTGTAATAAAAAAATCTTATCGTTATAAATCTCTAAGAAAACAAATTAAATATGTCCCCAATATCAACAATATATATTAAAAAGATCAATATCATCATGGACTTAATCCTTTAGCTCCTAAAGATTAGAAAAACCCTACATAATTAAAACAAATCGTCTGATCACGTACATATATAATTAATTAATTAACCCTGAACAAAAATATATAGATTATTGTAGCATTATATATATATATATATATATATCCTTATTTTCACAAATATAAGGCAACAAAAACATATATAAATGTCCAAGATCGAACAAGATTGACCAGAGTCAAATATCGACTCAATCTTGTACTCAAACTCAATAAAACAAAACCCGGCCCCAATATATATATAATTATATATATATATATATATATATCTACACACAAGAAGAATATAATAAGAAGAAGATGATCAATGACCATGATCTCTACCTCCTTGAGAATTCTCACCATAGCAATAGGGATCCGGGTTCGGGTCTAACGGCCCGACTCCATAACCGACCCGCCTCCCGTTCCTCTGAAGCATAAAATTATTCATGTCATCATGGCTCACCTCATTGCTCGTGTAACGCATCAAGTCGGCATTGGTGGCGTCGAGCTCCTTCTGAAGCTGGAGGACCTGTCGTTGGAGGACGGAGATGGCGCCAACGCAGCCGTAGACGGGGTCCTTGAGACGGGCCTCGGCCTCGTAGGCAAGAGAGTTGACAGCATCTTCTCTTTGGTACGGAAGAATCTCGTTTAGAAGCTTGCTAACGTTGCTGGCCCCGAAGATCTTGTGCACGTTAGCAAACTTGGTGGGCTCTTCAGGTGGGAAATAGGGTGCGAAGATGCAGCCTGGAAGACATTTTCTTCGAAGGAATTTGCAGGCTGCACAAGGAGGGTTTGAGTAGCTACTTGATGATGATGATGACGACGATGCCATTAATTTTTTGGGATAGTGGAAGGGACGGGATTGTAAAAACTATAAAACTTGCACGACCGACCCAATTGTATGTTCTTGGAACCCTGATCGTCACACAGTCTGTAAAGATGGTGGGATATCATAAGGCTAGTGGTAATGTTTGTGAATGTGGAGTGTGTGACATCAAATTGAAATTAAAGATTGGGAGAAATTCAATCTAGCTAGACAAAGAATTTGCATGAATTTATTCTTCATAATTAGCAAAGGGTAAATTGTATCAAAATTGGCTTTATTATTGAACAAAAAATCAAGTCTCACTTGAGGATGAAGGAAGAAATTACAAAAACCCAAATGCTTGCTAGCAAGATTGAATTTATATATATGTGTGTGTGTGTGTGTAATTACAAACATATATAAAAATCTTGAAAATTAATTTTGGACAACTTGCAATTAACATTTTTCATAACAACCTCTGAGGCTCTAGCTAGAAAGATGAACACCAATGGAGCTCGATGATTATGTTTATAAAGTATGTTTTCATGTGTAAAATAAAAATAAAAATTCGACATAGTTAGATATATCTCAATTTGGAAAAATAAAACCTAAATTAATAACAAATATTCTTGCTTTTCATCAACTAAATTCTCCTGCAAAAAGCTGATTGCAAGTTGAGAATAGCAAGAATATGGATCTATGTATACAAAATAGGAAAGTTGAAAGGGCCATGAAAAAACATACCTCTTTTACAAGATCTATCTTACTTTAACAGTACTTGTATCAGATCATAGATTTTGCTCAAGAACTTTTCCTCATTCCTCGATAATTAAAGACTGTCTGAAATTCTGACAAAAACAAGGGTTTCTATATCTATATATATCACAAGAAAAGGCTACTTCTGAATCTAGAATCTTCTCCTTTTCTTCTTCTTTATAGTGTTTGAAGACTAACCCATGATTTCTTGCAAGGACTAATCCACCAATACAGTTATATATATATAAAAATATGAAGAAATAAAAATTTGAAGGTTGATGAATGGTGAAAAGAGTACGAAATGTGGAAAACCCTAGAAGGAGAGAGAGAGAGAGAGAGAGAGAGAGAGAGAGAGAGAGAGAGAGAGAGAGAGAGATAATTATTTGCAAAATGTAAAGGTGAAGAATATGATGACAAGGAAGAAGGGCCAATAGGAGCAATATTAGAGTGAATGGTGGTAAGAATGTAAAGCAAAAGCCTTTGGTATAATTAATATTTATATAGCAATAAAAATAGTTTTAAATAAATGATGACTATGACCCTTTTCTCAAAAGATGAAGAAATAAATAAATTCCTCAACCATAATATATGTTTCTCCATTTTAACATGTCCTTGTTCTTTTGATCATGATACACTGCACCATGAAAGATTTATTCTCATATAATTTGTCATAGTCATAACATTTAATTCAATTTCACACACACACACATATATATATACTACCTCTGTCCCAAAATAAATGACGTTTTAGCAACTAAAATTTGTCCCAAAATAATTGTCGTTTTCGTATTTCAAAGCATATTTACATGCAATATACCAAATATACCCCTATTTACTCACCTCAAATTAAATGTGTTAAAGAGATAAAAAACCTCATTAATTAAACTTAAATAGATGTAGATTGGACTTTTTATCACATTTCTTAATATATGTGCAAAAGGCTAAAACATCATTTATTTTGGGACGGAAGTAGTATATCATGTGTATTTGGTTGGAATTTGAACAAGTCAGAGAAGTAGAGTATATTAACCTATAAAGCTAACCTTTGACACATAACATGACTTTACCCTAGCTAGGGTAACATTGAAATCAGCTTTCTTGATTCTGTTGGCATTATGATCCTCAAGGTCTTTGTCCATGACGTGGAAGCTCAATAATTGTCGGATTTCTAAATTCATAATCCTTAAATTAATGTAATTATCATAAAAGATGTTTTGATCTCATTCAATGATCTCTATATTAGCTTAATTACTTATCCAAGAGAACGTCATCTATTGATCAAATTGTCATCTATACCAATGACCGTTCCAAGTTAAGATATCATAAAAATGGTGCACCTCTAAAGTATGAACATATGAGAGAGAGAGAGAGAGAGAGAGAGAGAGAGAGAGAGAGAGAGAGAAGCCATGAAAGCCATATATAAGATTAAAATATATTGATGGATGTATATATGTTTTGAATAGACATGCATATATTCCTTTGTAAGTCCTAATTTATGTCAGTGTGTGTTCATAATTGAATTGAACTGTCTAAGAGCATGAGCATTAGTTAACAAAATTTTGTGATTAATAAAAACAAAATTTTGTTAAGTAATGTGAGGAGTTAATATGTGTGTGTTTTTATTGGTGTTATAAAGGTGTGGGCCATGTTCTGAAAAAGTAATAATAAACAATTATTGAGGAGAGAGAAAGAGAGAAAAATTGATTATTATAATAATAAATTTGTATTTTTTGTGTTAGTTGTTTGAACAAAATTCAAATTTGTTCAAAGGTATGAACAAATTTCATTTTTGTTCATAGTATGAACAAAAATTTAAGGAGATAGGAAGAGTTAGTATAATTTGTATTATGTGGTATTTTAATAGTATTTTTAATGTTTCACCAAATGATATTTATTGTTTGTTTCAACATGCATGCATATGTTTATTTTTCTTTTTGACTTGATTTGCATTGTTTTGATTTTATTTCTAATTTAATTTCGATCCCACAGAGACTAGTGAATTAGAACGATGTTAACCACCTAATTTTATCTAGGTGACCGAATTGAACCTAATTAACCTATGTCTAGAAATAAATAAACGAAATAAATGAGCTAATGCACAAAGACACTTCCAATATGAATGAATTTCAATTAAAGATGCACCACCAATATTGTAAAATGATTATGGAAAAATGGAATGCTCAAAATAAGTAGATTAGATTAATGTACTTTCAAATTATCATTTTAAATTCCTAGTGTAAAGTACCAAGTTTGTAGTGATGTTTCAAATGATGTATATATTATTTATTAAATCTAATGTCCTTGATTTAGATTTGTAAAGACAAAAATGGATAAATGGGGTAGAGTTCTAGTCAATACGGGGGATGAAATGGCCACCAGAAACGCGACCCGGCCGGATCCGGATGACCCCGCCCATATCGAACAGAAAATGAGTATTTTGGGGCATAAGACACATGACCCGGGCGGGTCAACAGCGACCCGGGTCGGGTTGGGGCTTCGAATTGAGCAGCTACTCAGCTCAAAAAATGCGACCCGACCTCACCCGTGTTATGGATTCCAGGCTTTTTTTTGACCCTTTTTATGCTCGAATTGGACTTTGATGTCTTCAATAAAGTTGTAGAACTTGAAGTTAGCTATCCAATGAAATTAATTTCAGCCCAAGATCCATTTTCTACACCAAGTCATGCCCAATTTACTGTAATCCTGTCAAGACGAAAATCAGGACATTCTTGCACGGCTTTGAACTTCTTTTGATATTCTGCTTTCTTGCACGACGAATTGAAGAAATATGGTAAACACATGCTCATACCTACCAATATGGTATGAACATATTTGGTAAATACATGCTCATACCAGTGTATCATGAGGATGTGTTTCGAAGACGATTTCGAATGCAGAGACATTTGTTCCTTCGAATTCTTAATGAAATTCAAGGATACTCTCCATATTTTCAACATGGGCAAGATGCAACAGGAAGGATGAGACTATCACCACTACAGAAATGCACGTCCGCGATTCGTCAACTTGCGTATGGTGTTCCGGACGACCAATTGGATGAGTATCTACGAATGGGTGACTCCACCGCTATCAAATGTCTATATAAATTCTTTCAATCTGTGATTGTATTATTTGTTGATCAATACTTTAGAAAATTTGGGGATAATTAAATATTAATATTTCAAGAGTATCTTCAAAGGAATTCCGAGCTACGTGATAATCAAATACATCACCAACTTCGAGCGGATTTAGTAGAACACATATGGAGACAATTTGGGGATAATTAAATATTAATATTACATTTATATTTCAAATGTATTTCAACGTATTATTATTATTACATGAATTGATAAATTCAAATTTTCCCTTAAATTTCATGTTATATACGAATTGAGACTAATGTAAATATATATATTTATATTTACAATAATTATTTAATTCATTAAAATGGATTTAGGTTTAATATTATTGATATAATTAAAAAAATTATAATTACAAAATGATTTTATTTGATATATATTAAGAAAAAAAGTTAGTATATGATGGGACCCACATATAATGATTGTATTTTTTTGTTAAGTAATGTAGAGGTGTGTTTTTAAAAAGTGTTTGTTTTTAAATTGATGTGGTGTCACGTGGGGCCCACCCTCTTAACAAAAAATTTGTTAACCAATGCCCATGCTCTAACTGTTGAAGATCCTTTGAAAATTTGCCTTTTCACTATTCCATGTCTATTATTGATCATCTATTTTCCATGCTTATTTAATAATTTATCTATGTCAACTAATTATTGTGGCTTCAATAAATATTTAAATTATAACACTAAATAATTTTATGTGTATATATTTCACTTTACTGCTCTTTATTTCTGTTTTTTCTCTTGTTCTTCGCCGACATGTCGACAACTTGCATGTAATGAGTATTTTCTCAGAAAATTCAAATTTTTAGGACAATTATTACTGTATAATAATAGTATTGATACTTTGAAAAGTGAATTGTAATCCAATTTTGGTTATTTTGTTAAATATTTGTATTTGTTTTTGAGCCCTCATATATAATTAATTAAATAGAATGGTTTATCTCAGTTATAAGATCAACAACAAAACTCGCGTGCAACCGTCGCACATGCGACGGAATTCCAGATCACATACTTATAGCTGAAAAAGACATACTTATGAGTGTAAAAGACATACTTTTAAAACTCATGTTTATACCTGTAAAAATATACTTAAAAACACATACTTATAGCTGAAAAACACACACTTATACCTATAAAAGACATACTTGAATTTGGTCGCATGTGAGACAGTCTCACAAGAGACCAACTCTAAGATCAATGATATATATTTAGAGTTTGTGATATAAATTTTAACTTTATTACATAACAATGTGGAGTAATTTGGTGGTCAAACATTAACGGTTAACTATAATTTCAAACCAATTGATGAATAAGTTGGTGATTAATTAAATGATGGTGTTATATGGTGCTAAAATTAAGCAATTATTATAGGGTTGAGGTTCAATTAACAACAATAGCTTTGATACCATATTGATGTTGATTGAGGGTCAAAATTATTTTCCATCTTATAACTAGGTTATCTTTCAAATTTGGTCTCATGATTTTCAATTTAATCACACGTTTTAAAAATATGTTAAAAATTTCAGTTCAATTGTGGTCGAAAATTTTGAATTTCTTGAGACAAACTAGATATCACATGTTGCCCCCAAACTGGGTGTTTCCAGTGGTGGGTGACCTTATGTGTCGATCCGTAAGAATTTGGCACATGTCTCCGCTCACTCATAGGTTACTGGGAAAGCTTCAATATGATGAAATTGAACTGAAATAAGACATATTCTTAAAATTGTATGACTAGGTAAATTGAAAATCATGATAATTATGAGACCAGAATCGGAAGACATCATAGTTATGAGACGTAAAATGATTTTAACTCCGGTGCATGATTCTAAAAATTGATGTCGACTTACTTATTTTCAAAACTAAATTTTATATTTCATGGATTATGATGTATCTCATAAAATTAAATTTGTAAAATTATATCGAAAGAGTAATATATATTAGAAATTAATGGAGTAGGGCTACATGAATTATTTATCATATACATATATTTATATATAAAAGAGTGAGCTCTAATGATAGAAAGATACATGTATCTAGCTGATCTCTATACCTTTTCATCAAATCTTATCACTGATATATGCAATCATTAATGGCAAAAACCTATATACCGTACCCCAGAGACACAAATCTAGGTGTTATATATATGTTCTTTAGGTGTTATATATATACTCTATAGGTATTATGTTTTGTGGTGTTATACATATACTCTTCAGATATCATATTTATATAAGAGTATACAAGTGATACTTGAAAAGTATACACATGATACCTGTAGAGTATGTATTTAACACCAATATGATGATTAATTTGGGGACACCGTGCCCCGGGGCACACAAGTGTCACTCATCATTAATTATGAAAGCCCACTTTTTTATACTTCTAGTGAATGCACAACTATGTATAATATACTCCATGTTAACTTTACATATAATGAGAACAAAAATCGGGCCAAATAATCAAAGGATCATATAAATTAAGAAAATAGAGGAAGAAAATGGTGGCCGGCCTATATTACCTAGGCCTAATTTTTGATTCCCTTCACATGCTAAAGATTAGTGATAAATGTGTACTTGATTTGATATGTAATCAAAATCATGGATAATTTAGTCTATTATAATGAAAATCATATATATATATATATATATGGAAAATTTCACTTTACGTCCACTTAAAACGCTACTGTTCATTTTATGTCCATTTATTTTTAGGGTTTCACATTTAGTCCAATTACAATCAAAATCGACCAATTTTGGTCCTTTGACCGCCGGAGATTGATTTTCCGGCTGAGTTCAGCTGATGTGGCTTATCGGAGCACACGTGGCAGCTGACGTGGCTTATTGGAGCACACGCGACAGCTGATGTGGCTAATCAGAAATTCAAAATTTGGGGCGTTTGAGATGCAATCGCCCCCAATTGACCAAAATTGGTCAATTTTGGTTTTAATTGGACTAAATGTGAAACCCTAAAAATATATGGACATAAAATGGACAGTAGCGTTTTACGTGGACGTAAAATGAATTCTTCCCTATATGTATATACACACATATTATGAGTCGAACAAAAACCCTCACATATGGTATTTGAGTCGTGCCATATAAGATTGTTGATCTGATTCATATACAGTTAAAATATCAAATTAAAGAGTGACAAAATTTTCTGTCACTAATATAATTCTTAGAGAATTAATGACAGAAAAATTACCGTCACTAATTTCTGTCACAAGTCTGTCACTATTCCGTAAAAAAATTTTTAAAGGCATTTTTGTCAATAATCCATCACTATTCCGTAACAAATTTGTGACAAAATATTTCCGTCACTAAAATACGTCGCTGTCGGACAGTTTTCTTGTAGTGATTATTTATTGAGCTAGATAATCACAGTCCTAGATGGATTGAAAATGATGATGATCTTGGGTTGTAAGAGTGGACAAAATGGTTCAAAGTTGAAGCCAAAAAAGCTAAGTCTTGATGGGACTTTGTTTGCACAATTAGGGCAAAAGGAATTGTTGGTTGGACTGAATTTTCCACATCCATCTTACACAAGATTTGTTCGTTGGATTGGCTTATCAAGATCGTCGGTAAAATGATTTTAAAGTGGAGCCCAAACATAAAATTATGCAAATTAGAAACGGTTCATTTTGATTCTGATCATATCTACGATATTTTTCATTTTTCAACAACCAATCGTTCGTTTTTATATTTTTGTCCCTTTATGTTGTTATATTTTCTCTCCAATTTAAATTCAATTTGAATCACATATTTTCAAAACTGCTGATGCAGTAGCCAAATTCTATTGACCACGTCATCAGCTCTGAATCCTGATCAAAATTGGATGAATTGGAAAAATTAGAATATAGAGGACCAAATTTGAAAAACGGTTATCAAAAAATGGAAAGTATATCTCGTACAAGAACAAAAATGAAATTACCCCAAATTAGAAAAGCTCAAAATGAATGATATCATCATGTAACCCTAGGTTATATGTATTTGGTTGAAGTATATATAACTCATCCCAAAACAAAGTGTACATCATTTTATAATAAAAATAGTTTCATACAAATAATAAAACTATTTAAATACTAACTTGATTTGGATAAAGAAAGAGATGGAAAATGTGGAGGAATAATTTGTTAGGTCCAATCAGGTGGTGGTGCTAATGATTAATGAGACTATTATTATTTGTCTTTTCGATTATAAATCTATTTAGATATATATTTAAATTAACATTATATATGGTGGTTAATCATATTTTTTTAATAAAACACCTAAGTGCTATATACCTTTTTGTGCATGACAGAATCTCGTGACATGTATTTGAAAATTACTCAAGCATTATGGGTACAAATTTTACATAATATAATAATAATCGATATTAAATGTAGATAATTAATAAATTAATAAAGTAAGGGGTTATAGATTTCGAGATCTTTAAGCATGAACAAATTAGGCCAATTAAAAGTATTCATGTTCATAATTGAGTAATTATGATAGCCACATATGGCAGCCTCCTCGAAATCAAGTAGGAATCTTTTAATTTATTTTAAATACTAAGCCATTTTACGTGTATCATACGGATATTTTAATACTAATTAAGAAATTTAAAATTGTTATTTATAAATAAATTTAATTATTATTATTTATCATTAATTCTTACATTAATTAGTATGTAATTTAGATTTAATTGAGTGTAATTTTTTAATTATCATTTAATGTAATTACAAACATATACTACCTCCGTCCCCCTTATCTTTGCCACCCTTGACCGGCACGAATTCTAAGAAAAAACTGTTGACTTTGATGTGATGTGTTATTTTAATGTTTTTGAGTGGCAGTTTTGTAATTAATGTGTGTTTTTTGAGTGTAAAGTAAGTAAAATGAAAGGAATTGAGGGGTAAGGTCGTAATTTTTTTGTTGTCATTTTTGGGCTGGCAAAGTTAGTTGGGACAATAAAAAACGGAAAGTAGGCAAAGATAGCAGGGACGAAGGGAGTATCACTTTTTATCGAACATAATTATTAACATTTTTTGGTATTCAATTATTATTATCTAATTAGATGCTCTATTAAAAAATTATAAATATTAAGTAAATTAATTTAAAATTAGAGTGTAATTAAATAGGATTAACTAGAGAGTCACATGTGTCACTCTTGTTTATTCATTTAGTGTATATATATATATATATATATATGAATTTAAATATTGTATTTTATCTATGTCTTCGTTTATATTGCACACACTCAAGTAACACAATAACAATATATATACACACACTTAACAAAAAAATATGATCTTATCGTGTTATTATATTAAAACATTTTCGATATTATTAAAACATTTAATTATTGTTATTTATCATTAATTCTAAAAGAGTTGTTCGTGTTCGTTTATCTGATAATCAAACTTCGTTTATGAATATTTTTTTACGAACAACTCTTGAATCAATTAATTAATTAATTATTAATAAAGGAAAAATTCTACATATACATTGTAAGAGCTTTAAAACATTAATACATGTTCATGATTATGAATAAACATGGTTTATTATTGGTTAATCACTTATTCTTAATAAACAATCATGTACAAATTGCTTTCTTATAAAAATTTGATGGTATTTTGAAAGGAGAGAACAATTACAATAGGCCCAATTAATTTATTGGACAATGGGCTTCAAATTAGAAGGTATGGCCCAAATTTTATCCACCATTTCTTCTAGCCCAATAACTAGTAGAAAGCCCGACCCAAATACAATAACCCAAATTTTAAATAAAAAAAAATGCCCATCAATCCATATACCGGCCCGGCCCATTTCCTGAATTATTTAAGGACGATTAAGGAATAACAATCTGAAACAGGGGTAAAATCGGAAGCAAAAAGTGGCGGGAATCTGAGCCGTTCATTTTCAGCCACCGAAAAGAGGCGCCAAAATCTAAATGGGCAAATTTTTAGCTGCCCGAATATTTTGACGGGCAGATGCCATTAATCCCAAACTCTTTTCCTACTCTCTCATGAAAAACACAATTTCTTTATTTAATGTTTTATTTTTCAATCCATATTTTATTTAATATGATTTAAGCACTAATAAAAAATATTTTAACATTGTGAAAATAGTAGGTCTCTTGTGAATCAGGATCCATGCACCCGGGTCGGGGGACCGCACCTTTTTTTTTTTGGCACATGATTTCTGAAAAAAATTACATACCAATAGGTTATGTTAGACATACTTTTACGTTATGTTAGACATACCTTTAAGTTATGTTAAACATATCAGTTCTGCCCAAATTTCATGTCTTGTCTTTTTTTTGCTTAATTTTTGAATTTTGGCACATACCACTACGTTATGTTAGACATACATTTACGTTGTGTTAGACATATCTTCATGTATACTTAGACATACCTTTGTATATGTTAGACATACATTTATGTATACTTAGACATACCTTTATATATGTTAGACATACCTTTGTATATAGTTAAACATACATTTATATATGTTAGACATATTTTTGTATATAGTTAGACCTACCTACACATAGTTGGTCTAACTATACCCAAAGGTTGGTCTATTGGAGCGAATTTTGGGTGAGGTTCAGCACAAGTGTTCAGGGGCGCGCATGGAAGTGCGTTTTGGGTGCGTGAACAGGTTGACCTGGTTGCACGGATCCCAGATCCGTGCAACCGATGCATAAAAGTTTTTGTCTTGTGAAAATGTTGATTGAATTTAAATTTGAGTAGTTGAGCCGTAAAAGTAGAAAATAAATGACAGAACTTCAAAAAGATCGTTTTATAAATATAATTTTATAAAATAAATTTAAACCCATTTTTATAACACAAAAACTCATGTGAGACGGTCTCACGGATAGTTTTCGTGAGACGGATCCTTATTAACCATGTGTTGAACCAATTTTCACAAATTTCAATGTGAATTGTTAAGGGTGGGTTATGGGTTGACCCGTCTCACACAAGAAGATCCGTGAGACGGTCTCACATAAAACCTACTCTTTTTATAATAAGGTTTGTAGCACATAATTAGATTCATGAAATTATTGTAAAAAGATTTGCTCAATAAACAAATAAACTAAAAGATATATCTAAAAGAATCTATAAATAAGATAGAATTACATAATATGAAATTGATATTTGGATAATAAGATTGATAAATTTATTGATATTTATTACTACTCCCAATGAATTGGCCTTATTATTTATTGGGTCGAGTAATTTTCAATTTTATTTCCCAAATAAAATCTAGTATAAGATAGATGCACAATATAACTGAAAACTCATTCTTATTGCTACCCAAAATAGTTTTAGCAGTTGTTTAATTTACAAATTAAATTCACTGTCAAAATTATCGATATTTGACTAAAAATTGTCTCAAATTTTTATATTAGTTGTATAGTTATCTTAATTAACAATCCAAACTAATTACATGATAATTAAAATTGGTCTGATCGAAGACAGTCTTATAATCAATTGTCCAAACAAACTCGAAATCGATCAAAGTTTGTCTTATAATTGTAGTGCTAGTTTGACTTTAATAGTCATATTAATCAACGAGTATGTCTTGTGTGAGACCGTCTCACAGATCTTTTTTCGTGAGACGGGTTAACCCATAACCCACACTTAACAATTCATATGAAAATTTATGAATATGAATTCAATTTATGATCCATCTCACAGAAATAATTCATGAGACCGTCTTATATGAGTTTTTATGTTAATCAAGAGCTTGAACTAATCTTCCGAACTAAATCGATTGAAAAATCCAAATAACATCCTCGAAATGAGGGTCACATAAAATCGGTCATGTATCACTATTAAAAAAACGTAAACGTAACTTTGACAATAATCTTAAAAGGTTGGAAAAATGAGGTATAAAAAGGGGAGAAATTAGGTCAAGAAATTTCCCTCTTTTTTTGGGAATATAAAAACCCTCTTTGAAGCAAAATTCCTCATCTCATTTTGCCGCCATCCTTTCTTCTTCCTCCCTTTCAAAGTTCCCCAGTTCTCCTTTTCAATCTCTTCCATTTTCTCTCACTACATCTCTAGAGAGAGAGAGAGAGAGAGAGAGATACGAGCTACAACGAAATCCCCTTTTCTCTTCCCCTTTTTCTCACTCCAAAATTTCAGTTTCATCAGCTCAGAAAAGAGGCCTTTGTGCCCTAGAATCGATTCCCGATTGAAAACAAATTCGGCCTCTCCGATGGGTTTCTCGAAGAAGCATCAAATCGAGGCGGCGAAGGAACCGGACGGCAAGAAGTGGGTCATTGCCGGAATCGGAATCCGGGCGCCGCTGAAGCCGATATCGACGAAGGTCAGGGACGACGACGACGAGGAGAGCTCCACGACGCCGACGGCGCGTGAGTCGAGAATACCGGGAAATCTGACGTGTCCGGCGGCGCCGAGGAAGCGCCGCCCCATCTCGACGTGCCAAGTAGTGAGAGACTTCTTCGTTCCCCCCGATTTGGAAGCCGTGTTCATACGCCATGGTGAAACGGCATAGCCATTTCTCTGAGCTTATTGAGGTTTTTGTTCAGTGGTTTAAATAATTATATTTAAGGGCTTTTTTTTTCATTATTATTATATTTTAGATTTTGTCCCCTTTTTTTTTAATTTCTAGTTTAGATTTATTTACTGCCTTTTAGTTTAGTGGTAGATTTTAGGCTTTTGAATGTATAAATATAGCAGAAATTAGTATGAAATTTTCTACTTTATTTTCCTATATTTTTGCTCAATTCAATGTCTATTTTTTTGAGTCGAATTGTTCAATTCATAACTCATAAAATAGGAAATATTTGTGAAAATATACTCGCTCCGCCCCTGCTATCTTTGCCTACTTTCCGTTTTTGATTGTCCCAACTAACTTTGCTAGCCCAAAAATGACAATAAAAAATTACGACCTTACTGCTTAATTTTTTTCATTTTACTTACTTTACACTCAAAAAGCACACATTAATTACAAAACTGTCACTCAAAAATATTAAAATAACACATCAGATCAAAGTCAATAGTTTTTTCTTAGAATTCGTGCCGATCAAGGGTGACAAAGATAAGGGGGACGGTTTCAATTTTTACCTATTTTGGTTCAGTCTCATAATTAAATATAGTATATACATATAAAATAAAATACATGTTTTTATGTTTTACATAATTTGATTCTTGATCGATGGACCCCCAAAATTATTTTCGTGTTTGTATTTAATTTGTGTTTGCATGTTTTATTTTTTTTCAAGGCTCAAATAAATTAACAAAAATAAAATGGGAAAACACTAAATGGTCATAAATATAGAGAGAACACGTGTGTTCATAAAAATTGAAGCAAACAATGACTAATCCTTAAAAAGCTGCAATAAAAAGAGATAAAGAAAATTTTCCATTCTTTTGATTTTTAACAACTGGATAAAATTAATATTCCTTGGACACCAAGTCTAGCCAAGCAATGAAAGATCTTGATATTCATCAAAATAGCCTTTATTTATTAATTATTAAATGTCACTAATAGTTTTTGATATTTGACCTAATTTACATCTAAACTATTTTGTTTGATATACTTCTTGACTAATCATGTATTGAAATATTGGATTTGGGTTGTGTTTATATGGAGATGAGATGGGATTTCTTTTTCTTTTTCTTTTTCTTCACATATTTTATTTTATTAATTAAATGAGTGAGTTTGACTAATATTAATTAATAATTAAATGATTGGGAATGACATTATTTAGTGATCATAAGCATATTATTTTAAAATGCTATATGTACATCCCTTATCTAGTTATATACTGATCTTATTAATGGTGTCTAAATTCAAAATGTTTTTCTACTGCTGGTTATCCTCTTCAAAATTTCCGGATTATTATTCCAAATTCAGTTCGAACAAATTTTCTGGCCAAAATTCATCGGAAAACCTTAAATGCAATCCACGTTCAAATACTAATCAAACAAAATGCATGACTCATATGTTAAAATGACTCTTAATTGAACCCAAATTATAACCCCAAATCGATTCATGATTCTTATTCAATCAGATCATGAATCGAATAAAATCATTTTATGATTTTTTTTACATTTTCTGTTATATTCAATTGAACGGGTATCTCTAAATTAACCTAGAGTTTATAACTTGACGTTGAATTAGGACTATTTTGGTTGAATTGCATTTTTAAGTTCTCCTAAAAAATGTAGCCGGAAAATATGCATATAAAGCTTAGTCCAAAAATGGCAAAAAAAAAATTTACTCTCTTACCCCTCTATTTCTTTCATTTTACAACTTTTGCACTCAAATTATACCTTTAAATTACAAAATTGCCACTCAAAAACATTAAAATAACACATCCAATCAAACTCAACAGCTTTTTCTTAGGATTCGTGCCGGTCAAAGTAGGCACATTTAACCGGGACAAAGGTAGTATCATTTTGCTTCATGTGAATCAAAATGTTGAGAATATCGAGAAAATATCGGGACATAATAATCGACAACCGTAGTCTAGTGTCTTATGGGAGGGGAGGGGCCTGGTAATATGGTTGGGTATGGTAATAAAAGGACAAACACTTGTATTATTATGAAGAATCTGTTGTTTTCAGAATCCTATGTGGGGTTTTTTTTATGACTTCAATGCACTCCTTTTCACACTCAATTTTCCATAGCCCCACTTCATATCTTCATCATTATCACCTTTCATTATATATATATTCACATTTTGTTATTATTGTTTACTTGTCTATTTCTCATTTATCACTATTATTTACCACGTTATTAATTTGGGACACATACGGGTACAAATATAGGTGTTATATACATGTTCTTCAGGTGTTATATATATTTTACAGATGTTATACTACCTCCGTCCCAAAATAAATGACGTTTTAGCAACTAAAATTTGTCCCAAAATAATTGTCGTTTCGTATTCCAAAGCATATTTACATGCAATATACCAAATATACCCTTATTTACTCACATCAAATTAAATGTGTTAAAGAGATAAAAGCACCTCATTAATTAAACTTAAATAGGGGTAGATTGGACTTTTTATCACATTTCTTAATATATGTGCAAAAGGCTAAAACGTCATTTATTTTGGGACGGAGGTAGTATTTCTTGGTGTTATACATATACTCTAGATGTATTATATGTATATAAGAGTATACACATGATATCTATAGAGTTTATATGTAACACGATATGATGATTGATTTGGGGGCACCATATCCCTGAGGCACACAAGTGTCACTCATTTATCCATGTAGAGATTAGTGATTGAGAGAGTTTTTTAAGGATGTAAGAATAAGTTTGTTTACTTTCTATTTTGTTGTGTTTTGTTTAAATATATATGAGAAATTATTATCATAAAATGTGGTTCATTGTAACATATCCAACATATAATACAAGTCATTTGAAGTTGTGGTTATATGTCTAATTATTTATACATACCTATTTGTAAAATGCAAATCTTATCTATTTGTTATTTTATTTTTCCAATTTTAATGAGATAATAATGATGGTTAATTTTTTATTCTTTTTTCTAGTATTATTATTGCTTCAATCTAAATATATACTTGATTAAATTTTTGAAAACATATGAAATTGTATTGAATTTTGTATCAATTAAATATTAAATATATGCATCAACAATGTGTGCTAGGATTAAATCTAAGTGGCACTAATTATTGTATCAATTTTTTGAATCTTATGTTTTAATGTAACTTCTCTTATATGTAATTTTCCAACTTTATTATGTTAATGTAATTTTCATTTTATATCAATGTTTTATTTTATTTATTTTAAGCTTTAGATATGGGTTAACTTAAACTTGAGATAGGTTAGAAAAACTGCAATGGGTTAGCTTAAATTTTAGATAGTTTACCAAATTATATTTACTCAATTCACTTGACTATGAAATTATTTTACATAATAAAAATGGTTAAATTAAATTTAATAATACATCAAATTAATATAAGGTAAATTAAAATGTGATTTGACTGTAAATTTTTAAATAGTATTTAACCAATGATATGGTTGGAGGAGTTAAAAAACGTGAGTTTATAGTTAGTAAAATGACGAGGTGGAAGAATATACGGAGGAGAGAATGTAACTATAACTCAAAACTTTTACGTTGTTGAAATGCCCTAATGATTTATACTCTAATCATTGATGAGAAGTTGGTTAATGATACTCAAACATATACTCAAATTAAACGATTAAGATCAAATAACATCACATTTTTTGGCCAAAAACATAAAAGTACAACCTATTATATAAACCATGTGATTCATTATGGCTATTTTGACAATCAAAGTTATGTACTATGTTCTTTTCTCTATGTGTTGCCTATCCAATTTTGAATAGTTTGAAAATAAAAAGCTATAATAATTATATAAATATCTATTTTATCACTATCTATTAAAGGAAAAAATTTCTTATTAAACTAACATGTAGGCTTTTTTATGTTACTACTAGTGAATTCATATTATTTTAACTTCACATTTACACTATCCTTTTTAATTTTTTAAATATTGTATTCCTTGGATATTAAAATGAACAAAATAGGTTATAACTCTAACCTATTATTATATGTGATCACACTAGAATCAAGAATTTCATAATATATGACTACAACTTAGAGGTAAATAGATAAATAAATGAAACTTCAAAAATAGTTAAAAAAATATTTTCCAAAATAAAATGAATATCAAAAAACAAAGAATCTTAAACTATTTTATGTACCTCTCCATGAAGTATTTTTTTAAATTTTTGCTTTTTTTTTTTTGGATAAAGATAACCAAATTAATTTTTTTAAAAGGTGTATATTATATATATATATATATATTATATATGAGGAATTTAAAATAAAAGGTGATAAGAGTTCCTTTATTACAAAGAAAGTTTTATTGGGATCATCACTCAAACAAAGCTAATTTGTAATAGTTATAAAAGCTGATTTCACTATAATAACCTTTCTTAGATTCCTTCTAGTTTGCCTTCATAATATTTTATTACACTACATATTTATTCATTGATGCATATTATATTTCACTTAATAGTAACAATAATAATTGTAACATGATTAAATATATGAACATGTATGAATTTCCTTGCCTCCATGTCTTTTATCTTTGCAAGATTCATATATTAATACTTGTTCATTTTTATAAAATAAAGTTATCTCAGTAATTAATGAATTTTTTTTCCCAATTTTATCTTTAT
Organism: Scutellaria baicalensis; assembly: GCA_005771605.1. Lineage (NCBI taxonomy): Eukaryota > Viridiplantae > Streptophyta > Magnoliopsida > Lamiales > Lamiaceae > Scutellaria > Scutellaria baicalensis. Next base: position 618,053 of record CM016723.1, read on the forward strand.
CTTATTTGTATTGATACCATTTTAATCACATTATCCACTATGTCTATTATAAGTGATGTAATTTTTTTATGAACATATATATGTATATAATGATAAATGTTTTCTAATACTTTTCATATAAATAGTACTACCTCCGTCCCAAAATAAATGATGTTTTAGCCTTCTGCACATATATTAAGAAATGTGATAAAAACTCCAATCTACCCCTATTTAAGTTTACCTACCTCAAATTAAATGTGTTAAAGAGATAAAAACACCTCATTAATTAAACTTAAATAGGGGTAGATTGGACTTTTTGTCACGTTTCTTAATATATGTGCAAAAGGCTAAAACGTCATTTATTTTGGGACGGAGTGAGTATTTGAAAGGAGTAAGACAATTTAAGTGGCATAGCTTTCATGGGATAAGCATCAAAATCTTCACTTTTGTTTCATTCTAGGAAGCAAATTTGCTGCCAAAAGCATCTCTTTAATTTGGTCGAATTACTTAATTAGTATTAATTATTTTTCTGTTTTCAATAAAGAGGGTAGTAAATATATAAGTAAATTATTGTGTTGACTATAGTTATATTCAACCAAGCTATTAAAGCTTTCTAGCCCTATAATTACACAAATTACTATTGTTCGTTTGTATATATATGAAAATGATAAAATGTTCACGATGGACAATTCTTAATATGCTCATTGCTAACGTTTAATGATCACATCCCCTGATTACATGGAAAGTCAAATTAATTAATATACTGGACTTTCGTCAGGACTGTATATATATATATATATATATATATCCTAGAGAATATAATTAATTTAGGGTTGGACTCTCACAAGACTGTTTTACAAATCGAATATTTCAGTTTGTGAAAATTAAATTAATTTTGCAATAATATTTAATTTGTTAGCTGAAAATACCTCTATATATAGCTAATTAAAAAGAAAAGAATTAGTGTGTATTAATTATTATTCATTTTGTCTTGTGACTAAGAGAATAATATTGATTTGCTTTGCGTGTGGGGCCAATCTCAAAGATTAAAGAGGGTTAAGACCAATAAAAAGTAAGTAAAATTTTGACTTATGGAAATATTTTATTTAATTTGTAGCAAATAATTACTAATTAGTAGTATGAACCAGCTAATTAGTAGTATGAACCAGCATCTTAATTTAAGAAAATTGAGCAAATTTCATTTTTCCTCCAATTTATCCTATGATGTCGGATTGATTGTTTGTAGGGCCTCAAATGTGTATTATGCAATTTAATTATTCATATAATTTATACCATTTAAATTTAAGTAAGATATTAAGTTATTTTAATGTCTAATTTGATCTTGTTTGTAATTATTTCATGTCTAATATTATATTATTTACTATATAATATGATGTTATTTAATATGATAGGTGTATATTTAATAGTTCAAGTGTCTCTCTCATCTAGTTCTAACTAAAAGTAATAATTACAAAAGGCATATTAGATTTTCATTTCAAATCAAGCTATATATATATATATATACATATATATCTAGATTTTCATTTCAAATAGTTTCATTTTCCAAATTATCACAATACAACAAATGAATTATGTTATTAGGTTGACTTGTATCACTTGATTGTTTTAATTAAATTAGCCCAAAAAAGTGGCTGAAAAAGCTCTAAGAATTGATCATATTTAACATTGTGAAAGCTCAAAATCAACATAATCTTGATTTTGACTTCTTCCTAGAATAATGCAATATATATCTTGAAATTATGGTATTCTTTAGGATTACATATTTAATTTATTTGAACCTTATACTACTACAAATCAAATTCGTTTAGATGTGGCGATGGATTTCATGTGAGTCATTGAGTCGAATTAATAGATGATGTCTACCCTAAATTTGTCTAAGTTGCGTTCCATGTTAAGAGAAAATCATTCATCCTCGATCAGTTCATCGGATTTTGGAAAAAATTATGACAAACTTAATAATCAGTTCTGTTAATCCACCCACTTTGGACATATCAACACATGTGATCAACTGGTGATGCATCCGACATTTAATATGCCTATTGATTTCACGTTCCATAATTCCATAGCGTGGAATTAATACACATCATCGATGAACATATCACGAACTACTCTAATGGGTATTTTAACATTTTGGTATTAATGCAGTAGTAATAATGAGAGTAGAATAAGAAGTGATAATTGGGTTGATATTAATGAATAGGAATCCAATGTATTGTGGTATTATGGTAGTGAGAGAAAAAGGAATGATGCATGAAATTAGACAAGCAACATGGGGCTTGGCAAGAATCCTATGTTGTACAAGATTCCTTTTTTGGGAATAATAATAATAATAATATTACTACTATAATTACTCACTCTCATTTTATCCATTTTTTTTTAATTCATCAATTTTTCCTACCCCTTTTGAAATCTTTAAGGCTCTGTTTGGGCTCATTTTGGGGAAGAATTATGAAGGTAGAAATTAATGCTACAAATAACTTCTAAAAAAATATCAAAAATAGGCATACAATTGTACTAATTAATAAGGATTTTTACAAAATGTTCCCTATTTGAGATGTGGAAACGAGGGAATTATATTTGGTATTTTGTATGCACATTTATTATATGATTTTCTATGTATTCTCATCTTCTAAATCTAGCAATGAATATAATATAAATAATAATAAAAATGTACATCTTGGTTTCTCTTATAATTAATATTTATTAAGACTCAAAACTCACACAATCAAAAAAAAAAAAAGCAAGATACATAATAGCAGATCAGAACAAAATGATCGGTTAAATGATTTCAAACTTTACGTTGTGCACATATATAACTATACAACCTTGTTTGAGTTTTGTTGAGCTCTAAAACGTCATGTTCGAAACTACTTTTCTCAATTTTTTTTTTTTAAAAACTTGATCAAACTTATTCATTATATCTAAATAATGAAGTTCAAATAACCCAAAAATGTCTATTTAAGGAACCCAAAAAATGAACTCAAAAGTGAAGCCAAACATTTCCTTAGATTTACCCATTTTCAACGCGATGGCCCCTTTTCGTGGCCCACAAAGCGAGTCCATTTAGGCCCATTTGCCTTCCATGTAGGCCCATTGTTCGTTAGGCCATTAAAATCCACGCCTGCCCGAACTGCCCGGACAATTTAAGCGGGAAAAGCGTTTTGAGTTGGTGAAAAGAAAATTGCTGCCCAAATTGAGCGGTCAGGATGAGTCTCCTTCTTCAATGTGCACTTATCCACCGTTAGATCTTATCAACGTGTACTTGTATTTTATTTTGTATAGCTAGTTCAACTTATTTTAAAGAGTGGGGTTTATTAGAGGCGAACGAATTCACAATTCACAAACAAATTTGTCAAAATTGGTTTAATTGTGTGTAAAAACAGTTCGTCTCATAAAAAACCTATACGTGAGACATCTCACACAAGTTTTTGTGTAGTTTAAAATAGTATTCATGTCTAATAAGCTAACTATATAGCTGTAATAACTTCTAATGTTTTCGAACGAGGACCATTCCTTGTTTTCATGTTACTTATAATACCAAATTGTTGAAATTGCTTTAGAAAAATCTTTTGGAAGTTTTTAAACCTTAAATAATTTCTAGTTTGTGTTGTTCTTAGAGTTTTTTTTTAATGGATTTGAAATTCATATTATGAAAAAATGAAGCTATTTTGTAATCCTTAATTTGTAACGGGCCCAACCAAACTTGTTATTTAGTAGATTAAATGATTGGGCCAAATGGGCTTCAACAACTTCGATCAAAAACTCAAGATCCAGTTTGGCCCAATTAATGGAAGTATTAGTGTAAGCCTTTTTGCTTTTTGGGCCGAATCTTTTTATCTTCCAAGATTTTGACAAGGATCAAGAATAATAGATTTATTTTCAGATTTATCCAAAAGGAATTTTTTTATATTTAGGGAATAAAATTCACTTTTGAAAAGTGATGTTTTCTGAAATCTATGGCTAGGATTGAGTCATACATTTGTTTTATGTATAGTAATAAATGGGAGAAATTAATTACTACAAAATGAGAAATGTGTTAAAAACAACTCAAAAGTAATACAAATTATTTCATTCATCACTTAAGAAGAATAGTATCCACATTTTTTCATCATGTAATTCTATAACACATTCAACAAACATAAATCAAATAATCACATAGTTACATTATGCAACACAATATTTACACCTTTGTTCAACAACGACAACAACAACAAATAACATGTTTGATCATCGATCAAGAAACAACCTCAATCGATTTCTTCATCGCCAACGTAGTAGCAACTTCACTGAGTTTGCTTCGCTCCACCCCGACCCGTCTCAAACTCAACGAGCTCATCAAAAGCGACTCAACTCCCTCCACATCGACCCCACAACAAGACATTATATCAACACTCTCAAGCTTCTTGCAGCTCCTAACCATCGAATCCAAAGCTGCATTGCTCAATCTTGAGCATCCCCTCAACTTCAACTCACTCAAACCACCACACGAAACCAGCATTGACACGAGCTCCTTATCGAGCAACATCTCATTATCGGACAAGTCTAGCTTCCTCAACCTCCTCAAACCCTGCCCTAGAGAGGACAACAGCCCCGATTCCTTCTCCACCACGTCGCAGTTGATCAAAGCAAGCTCCTCGAGCTCATCGCCTACCGCCATTGCCATGGCTTCCAACCCTTCACCACTAACAAGACAGCAACTTTCCAACCTTAGGCTCACTAAGCCTCTGAAATTTGGACTCTTAGATAAGGCTATCAAGTGAGAGTTATCAAGATCAAGTGGTAATCTCAAGTCTAGCCTTCTCAAATTGCACTTGCATTGATTGATGAATTGGAGCAAGCCCTCTTTGCTCCCACCATCATAAACCAACAATGAATCAAGAAACACACAATCCTCAGCTAACCTAAGCAACAACGAATCGACGATTCTACAACAAGTTCTTAGCTCCACTTCTTGAAGACAATTCAAAGACTTCAAGAAAGTGGAAAAGGAATTGTAATCACCAACACTTTCACAGCTCTTTAGCTGAAGTTTCTTGACATTCTTACAGTTCATCCACAAGAAACCAAGCCCTGAATCCCCACTCAAAACCCCAGATAAAGAAAGGCTCTCCAAACACAATTCCGAATCAAAGACGGCATCTTTCATCCGATCCCATTTCAAGATTCTCAAATTCAGATAAAGGGCCAGAGAGAAAAACGGAGAGGCACTTCAGAGAGGTGAAACAAAGCAGCCAGTGGAAAGAGAGGGGCCGAGAAATGGAGATGGAAATGGAGGAGAGATAAGGGCAAGAAGCTGAGAGTGTGTAGAGAGAGAAAGGGGAAACAGGGGAGCCCACAAAGCGGAGCTGCCGGAGGTGGGGGCAGGAAGAGGCGACGGCGAGGAGAAGAGGGTCTCCGCCGCCGCCACCGGAGAGAGAAACGGAGGAAAGGAAGGGGTGGTGGTGGAGGAAGGTGGAGAAGGAGGTGGTGGTGGTGGGGTTGTAGGGAGGGGGGAAATTCAGGGAGAGGGATGTGGTGGAGGATTGGAGGAGGCGGCGCCACCGCCTTGAAACGAGGGAGACGGCGGCAGAGCACGGCGGCGGAAGGCGGCGGAAGATTTCTTGGAGAAGCTCATCGCAGAGAAGCGTGTCCATATTAAAGACTTGATTTTTATTTCACTTTTTTTTTTTTTCTGATTGATGATATAATGAATTTGATCATAATAATATAATATAAAGTCTATATCTATACCTACCACTTTTTAATTTTTTCATAAGTAATTGTAACATATTTATTTAAATCAACAACTTATTTATTATCATTCTTCAATTAATAACATTAAATTAGATATGACATGTTTTTGTATGAAAGGAAATAGTGTGAAATTATGAATGAAAATTAAAGTACACAAGAACTCATATAAGAAAATATAACAGATATAATTCGATCATGTAGAATCTCGTTATCCACGAGTCAATCAATTTTTACAAATTTACATGTGAATTATTCATTTCATTCATATAGTTAAATTCGTAAGATAATGTTACTTATTAAAACATTTTCATAATAAATATGAAAATTCACAAAGTAATAGCCTTGTGCCGCAGATTACTCAGTGCTGGCTTGCTTTCATTTTAAGTTGACAAAATATAAATAAATGAAGTTATTATTTCAGTTATTAGATAATTATAAATTATAATAATATTTTATTATAAAAAGTTAATGATAAGAGATTGGATATGAAAAGGATGGCATGTAAAATCAGGGGTCATTCTGTAGTACACCGGGTGTATTAATACACCAGACTCTCCATCATTTTTAGTTATTAGATTTGAGATCATAGTTGACTTTGACTTTAATGATCTCAAATCTGATGGCTGAAAATGAGTGAAGAGTCTGGTGTATTAATACATCTGGTGTACTATAGAACTACCCGTAAAATCAGATAGGTGAAGGGTAAATAAATGACTTGCTACTTATCTTAAGGTGAAAATTTACTTTGACTTGCTACTTATCTAAGGTGAAAATTTACTTTGAGTTTTGGCATCAAAAATAGAAATGATTTTTCATTTTATATTTTATATTTTACAAATATATTATAAGTTTGTGTATTTAATGTTATCATTATATACACAAAACAAAATGAGTTAAGTGCAATAAAAATAAAATTTAAAAATAATAACAAAAGTCCAAATTTAATCAATCTTTTCAAAGTTCAGCAAAATAAATCACCAATGTAACATAATTCTGCAATTCATCTAATTTTTACATGTTGAATGAACTATGCCTAGGAGTTTATCAAAAAATAAACATCAAAGATGTAAAAATTAGCCAATTCGTTGGTTTCATTGAAAATGATGTTTAAATAAAAATATTATCTCAAGTTCATAATTTAGTTAACTATATATGAAAATTCATATTAAAGCTAATTTTGTGGAAAGTCTTTATACATATACTAGTATAAGCCCGGTGTATTATGCGGGTTTAAATAAATTAAATTTATTAAAATTAATTTTCTTAAATATTATTATATTGAAAATAATATATATGTTTTTGTATGATTCATGTCATCTGAGTTAATATTAAATTAGTGCAACACTCGTGCGTCACATAGATATTTATTTATCATTCATTCTTAATTTAATTAGTACATAAATTAAATCTAGATATGCAAAATATTTCAATTATATTTTATGCAACTGCAACAATAAACTTCAATTAAAATGTTTTGTATAAAGTTTCATAAGTTACAATTTTATTAGCAATCACCGATATTAACTTTTTGATTTCCAATTATTATTATTTCATTAAACGTTTTAACTATAATAAATTAGAAATAGAAAATTGATTGATGGAAATTGAAATTAAATTTTTGAGTGAAAAATAGAATTAATCAAAGGACAACATGTGTTATCTGGTTATTCTTTTAGTATAGATTAGATTATATATTAAGTTTAAGCCAAAAATAACGAATAAACCCAACCCGTCCCGTCCACCTTCCCTAATGATCCTTTTCTTCTCTTTTCATCTTTATTTTGATATTCTTTAGGAGACCGTTCAACTCATAGTCCGTGCTTAACAATTCATATATGAGCTTGTGAAAATGAGCTCAACTTATGATAACAGAACCCATCTACAAAAACTATCTGCAAGTCCGTCTCACCAAAACAAATGTTTCGATAACTGATCAAGTGATACAACAAGAGATGAGTCTAAAAGCTTTGAATACACTAGCATCGATGAAGTAAAGTGTGAATACATAGAACCCAGCAAGGTAGATGAACCATACATATGAAGATGTAAGTAGCACTATTCCACGCCCAAAGGGACTCAGCCCAATTCCAGAATTCATCAAATCTAATGTTGTCGAAACCATCTAATGAACCTTTCAACAAAAGATATGTAGCTGGTGGAAACGATACACATACCAATAGCACGTTGCAGGCTCCACGGACGATAGCTCTCATCGGATTCACTTTAATGCCAAGCCTCAACGGAACGATGGTCAAACACAGAGGAACGAGTAGCAGTGCTCCGATTTCTGCTGTTGCAAAGTTTATTACAGACATGAGACAGAGTCCTATAAAAGCAGCAGCAACGGTGACAGACTTGAGGAGAGTCCAATCCCTTCTTTGTGGTTCTCTTGTACTCACAAATGAGGAATCGGATACTGTATACATGAAGAAGAGGCTAAGCACTGATAACGAGATCCAGATGAACAGGTTGCGTGATGGTGAAGAATTAGGAATTTGGCTGAGGAAATATGGAATTGATGTTACTATGGCACCCCATAAGTGGACAGCGAGAACGGTTTTTGCTACGTAAAGCCATTTCCATGCTGTAAAAGTCGGGGCAGATTCACTGGGATGTGATGGCTTTAACTGGATTTCTTCCTTTCCCGGCCCCGATTTACTAGTAGCAGAAAATAGAGCAGCAGAAACCAATGGAAGGGGCGCAATGAGCAGTGCAAAGGCGATCATGTAGACTCCAACTGAAACAAACCTACCAGGGGACGTCATGAGGTACAGAAAAAAGGACTGATGGAACTTCTCGAGAAGATTATTCACTGACCGTATTATTCCTTCGACCAGCCTGTAAAGTACAGAAATTTAATCTCAGCTAAAAGAACATATACTCACATGCTTATTCACCAAAAATAAACATAGCAAATAGCACAAGAATACAAAAGAGCAACACGGATTGAAAATGATGAGAACATCATCTATAACAACAACTACAACAATAATACTGATAAAAACAAATGCATAACATTAAGTAGTAATAGTTACAACTAGACACAACATTTTGAACAGTTACCAGAAATATATGCACAAAACCTAATCATGAGGAATCATGTGCACTGCTTAACAAAATTAAGGGACCATGGAAGAAGTGTAATTGACACTCACCTGCCAATACGCAAAAGAAACATAACACTCTGACTTGAGGCAAACTTTGGTGAGATTTCCATAGTGATTGCATCAACTTGATAATCACGGAAAGCACCATGTGGACCGGTGGGAACACCTAATGCCTGGATATAATAATTTAGAAGTAATTAGAAACAAATAAATAAATGCTGGCATAAAAGTGAATGGATAACAACTGCTACCCATATATTTAAGCCTATGAAGGAGATAAAAAAGTTCAGATTATAAATATTTTTTTATAAATTAATTTTACAACTATTTTAAGGAAAATCTAGAGAAGTAGTTGCAATCATGTAAGAATTTTGTGTCAACACTCCAGGTACAGTATCCTGGAAATTAAAACAGTTACCTGGTTATATAGAGAACTGGCAAGAGTGGCACATCCTTCAACATAATCTGTAACAGGGATGCCAAATTTCCATTCTGGGTTTAAGGTTTTAGCCACCTTTCCAAGCAATTCCAGTAGTTCACCAAAGCTGTACAGCCACCAAGAATCGAGCAAAGACCAAATCTTCTCCACCCTCACTTGTAACCCCTGTCCGTGAACAGCCAAATAATTAACAATATTGATGAGGTCCAGATTTGGCATCTGCCCATTAGAAGCTTCAGCATATATACTGAGAACATCTTTCTCCAACTCCATGTTGTTATCAGCGACCTTAATGACAAGTGCAGCAGCCATTGTGCCAGCACGTCGAAAGCCATTAGACTCTACATCTCCCGTAATTGGAGTGACTTTATGTGCATGGAAAGTACTTGCACCACACATTTCAAGATTCTGATTCAAGTCACCAAATGAAAGTGTATTATAGTCTCTCAGCCATGCAGCAACTGCATCATATTCCCCATGTCTTGAATCAGCAGAAAGCCATATAATATCTTTGGCAAGCCAAGTAACCCGAGAAAGAAGAGAGAAGACGGTGTATGCAACCCCAAGAGATAGAGCTTCACTCGTAGTGGTCTTGATAGAATTATAAGGTGTTACCATTACAATAGCTTCCTTCCCATCACCACGTGGAGCTCTTATTATACCAACAGTATTGATCCCATAAGATGAACAACTGTAGTTCTCTTGGATTATACCAGCATCAGGACCCAAGAAAAGGTGCAGCGGATGAAAATTATCAGATACAGCTTGGAACTTGTGATAATTAACTTCACCGCCCAACTCCTTTATGTGTTCTGCTATCACCTCTGGAATTTCACTGCATGCACATTTAGAAGCGCAAGTCAAGAATAAGAAAAAAGTTACAACAGACTAATGGCTATAAAAAATGCATGAAAAGAGATTGACAAACAAGAAAAGAAACAAATGACCAGATAATTTGCTGATGAATTAAAAACTACAAAACTAGGTTGCGTTCTCCAAATAAGGTCAAACATCCTACAGAAGAGTAGAACTTTATCAAGTTCAATTGGCATACCCTCCCACCTCCCTGTAGTTAGTTCAAATTACAACTACTCTGACTCATATAGTCATGTTTCAGAAATCAAGCTGGCCACCCATTGAAACATATTTTATCTTGTTAACCGAAAAAAAAAGACAAGGAGTCTGGCGTCACGACTAGATTATTACTTAAATGAGGAAAAAAGTTGACCCCTACTCCAAGTTTGTCTAATAGTACTTCAATAACCAAAGGAATAACTATTTACTAAAGGTTGAGAGTGTTGAAGGCTAACTTAATTCTTGAAGTGTAAATAAAGTAACATTGAAGTTGAACAACATTAAAGCAAAACTCGGCAAGTCCTTTTACAAACATAGTACAAGAAAAATACCTACATGCCAGTGCGGGTAGCCGCTGAATCCAGATTCAGTATCCTGTTCAAAAATCTCTGGCCATCTGAAGCGTCATTGTTAGAGAGCATAGGACTCGCAGAACCTGCAAAGTGACGATTCAAACACAAATATGAATCATATCATCCTCATAAAAATTGATCCAAACCATGTTATCTTGTCCTCATTTGAACAAGATGTCAACAGCTTCATTTCACTTCCAAATGCAACCCAACTCAAATCGATACCATTTCAATTAACAACGAATTCACTAAAATAAACCGACAAAGAAAATCAACACAGGAAGCTCCCTTTCATCCAATGAAGAGCATTCTCTCAAAGGTCAAACATTAATTCTCGCAAACAAAAAAAAGTTGCAGACTGCTATGGATTTGCTCCAATTTCAACTAGAATTAACATTCGGTACAAACAGCATTTTCTACAACGTTATTAGATTACTGACCATAAAATTATTTAGATTCAAAGGGGAGAAAAATTAAAACCTACCAGGCATCAAAGCATTCTCGGAGATGTAAGTGTTCTTGGCGAGAACAGGCAAAAGGAGGAGAGCTAAAAATTCCTGCTATCCAGCATACGACACTGCGATTTCCATTGCAAATCGTTCGAATAAGAAATCAATCATCCAAAAACTTCTCAAATCTACAAAAGCGTTATATACCTGACAAATAGACTGTGAGAGATGAGAAATAGGCCTATGCGAATAATTGGTCGAGGCTTTGGTTTGACTGCCGATTCTTCCTCCGCCATCGTCGCCGTCGCCGACGCCGCCGCCGATCGTGGTTGAGCTTTGCGACCTCCGACTCCACACTATAGTGTTTGAGTTTTAACTGCTTTTTTTTTTTTTTTTTTTATTAAACACAAATTTGCAGCCCGGTTTTCTCTCTCTCCATTTTTCTTTCTTTATTATATTTAGTTATATTTATATTTGTACACACAATTATTTATATAGCGAGTTTGGTATGAAAACGTCTAACGATTCATATTACGTGAGACGGGTTGATCCTCAACTCAAACTTCTCAATTCACATATAAATAAATAGATATAGATTTGATTCATTGATAAAAATAATTTATCTCACGGAAATTATCCGTGAGACCGTCTCATATAAGTTTTTGTGTTAACTATACAATATATTATCAACTTATTTATAAAATTTGGCATATATACCAACATATTTTTTATTATAAATATGATTTATGTAATATTATTACATGGATCTAATTTTATTGGACAAGCTAGTATAGGTCTTGTGTAATACACTAGAATTTATATAAAATCAATTATACTTCGTAATATTTTGAAAATTGAAAATATTATTTATACTTTAAAATTAAAATTAATTTATAAATTGTACAATATATTTCGTCTTGTTTAATATTAAATATGACATATTGTGACTAAATAACAATTTAATGGTCATTTGTAGGGTCTAAAGAATATATATTGTTAGTCTTTTATATTATTCAACACTCCTATAATTTTTGAGTAAGTCTTGTGTGAGACCGTCTCACGGATCTTTTTTCGTGAGACGGGTCAACCCATAACCCACACTTAGCAATTCATATGAAAGTTTGTGGATTTGGATTCAATTCATGGGTAATAAGAATTCGTCTCATGAAAACTATCCGTGAGACCGTCTCACATAAGTTTTTGCGATAATTTGTTTCTTTTTATGGTTTGCTTCTTATTTTCAATGGCTTTGACAACACTCAAATTTTATTTTCAATTAGATGATGAAAAATGAAATGTTCAATTTTTACCATAGTAGGTTTCATAAATTTTATTTTAGAATACATATTCAAGAAAAATTATTCAATTTTACCACTTTCCATCAACTTATCTTTATTTTAGTTTTTTTCTTTTCATTCAATTATATATTTTCTCTAAATTTATAAATTTTAAGTAAAATTCAAATATGTAAATAACTTATAATGTTGCAAGTTTAGTATATGGTATTTTGAAAAATTAATTAAAGTGTTTATTTTATTTCATGATGTCTAGTAACATAAAATTTGAAGTAATTAAATAATTATATTTAATCTGAAAATTTTGTACGAGTGGCATGCGTGCTTTTCGTCATTTTCTTATATAATACTATCTTCATCCCAAAATAGATGATGTTTTAGCCTTTTGCACATAAATTAAGGAATGTGATAAAAAGTTCAATCTACCCCTATTTACGTTTAATTAATGAGGATTTTTTATCTCTTAAACACATTTAATCTAAGATGAGTAAATAGATGCATATATGGTATATTCTATGTAAATATACTTTGGAATACGAAAACGACAATTATTTTGGGACAAATTTTAGTTGCTAAAACGACATTTATTTTGGGACGAAGATAGTATAAAGACAAAGAGTAATTCTCCATAAAATACATAAATCACTGATCATATATGTAGGGTTACCAAATGAGATCATCTGTACTACATATTCATATATCACGTGTGTACCACACCTCAAAATACGTTAGATAGTTTTTTAATTAAAAGCAATTACAAATTATAATAATATTTTAATATCAAAACGACGTAATTTTGATGTGGTACACAAGTGAGACACTATTTTTTTGGTACAGAGGATCCGATCTGGTATGTTACTCCATTCATTTTTCATACATCCTTTTCAAATATCAATTGAAAAAAAAGGGTGATAGAATTACTCGAACTCCTAACATAAGTGAAATAATAACTAGTACTTGCACCGGCGCGATGCGTGTTTTGTGATATAATGTTGGTAAATATTAATTATTTCATAAAATAGTTTAAGTAATTTTAGTATATAAAAGACAATATAATATTTAATAGATAATTCAATTCACAACAATATATTGATATTATACACATCAAATTCACTAATCTATGATCAATACTAAAAACAAAAGTATCAATATCATGATCTTCAAATCAAAATTGGAAATTTTACCTATAAAGTTTGTAAGTTTTTAAAAAACTTATTTATACACAACAATTATAGTCGAAACATTTTTTTATCATCTGTGTTACAAACTAATATCTTCAGTCATTTAAATAAAATATACTAAAAAAACTAAAAAAATTATGAATTAATTAAAAATCAAATTCAATTATTTAAATAAAATACATGTGTGTGTGTGAGTATGTGTATATAGAAACATTACACAATAAAATTAGAAATTTTCGTAGGAACTTGATGCAAGCAATGTCAATTAAGTATTTTCAACCTTTTATTTCAAAATAAATTGAATTAATTTTTTTTATTAATATCACTTAACCTTGAATATGGCAGATAAATATTCCTTTATAAGTATCACGTAAATTAATTGATATAGCACGACATTGATCATTACAATTTAAGCTCAACACATAATCAAATGTAGTAGTAGTCTACGATCATGATGATGACAATATAATTAGAAATTAAACATAATTTAAATAATCAGGTGAGCCATATAAATTTAAAACGTGCACTCTCATATAAAAATATACGAAGTCCTGAGTGTAAAGTAAAAGACTAAAATTTTATTTGATTATGAGATATTTATAATTTAAAAAATATTGAAGATGACATATAATTCAAACTAAATACATATTATATATACATATATGTATATACACACATCTTTAATAGTGTTATATTTATTTATTAAATTTATATTATTATGGTATAAATTATCCCCATGCAAATTTATACTATTATTGAAATTATTTTTTGGATATCTATTGTTGAATTTTAATAAATTATTCAATAAAAATTAATTTAGATCAATAAAATGAGGGTAAATTAATACAATATTTATATTATTAGATCAAATGAATTAAATAGTAAAAAATGTAAAATAAAAAATTTTGTTGATGGGACACTTACAAATATTAATTTAAAAAATACTTAGAATGACATATAATTTCACACTAAATACTAGGAATGGTAATGGGGCAAGTCGGGGCGGGTAGTTAACTACCCAGACCTGCGGTGCACCTACTACCCGCCGCGGGTCAGAAACTTTTGCCCCGTGCCCCGCCCCGCCCCGTTTTAAAAAAATTAAAAATAATAATTAAAATTTTGTAATTTTTACATGAATAATTTGAAAAACACCTAATTATTAAATCATTTACTAAATAATTTGAATAATTAATTGATTGAATAATTGAAGTGATGACTTAATTTTACTATTTTACACACCCAACAACAAATTAAAAACATTTTTACATGTAATAATACATTAATTGATTAATGTATATAAACTTAATCATCACAATATATATTATGTATATTAATATTAGAACTAGGCGGGGCGGGGCGGGGCGGGGCGGGTCGGGGCAAGGCGGGGCGCTGTGGTTACCCAGACCCGCCCCGCCCCGCCCCAAATACCACGGGTCAGGTCGGGTCAATTTTGCCATCCCTACTAAATACATTTTATATATACATATATGTATATATACACATTTTTAGTAGTATTACACTTATTTATAAATTATATTTATATTAAATATGATACAATTATCCCCAAACAATTTAATATTTATTATTGAAATTATTGTTTGAACATTATCTATTGTTGGTGTATAAGAAATTATTCAATAAAAATAACTTAATTAGTGTTAATAAAATAAGAATAAACTAATACAATATATATATATATATATATATATTATAAATTGAATGGATCAAATAACAAAAAATGTAAAATAAAAATATTGTTGATGTGACACTTTTTTGTTGAAAAAATAATATTTCTATAAATATTCAAAATTTTCATCTATTATTATATTATAGAAATATATATATAGATAAATTTATCTATTTACTTTTTCTTTTGAGTTCCTATACAATAAATATAAAATTAAATGTATATTAAATATTAATATTTATGTATTTGTTTATTAATAAATTTAAAAAAAAGTTATTAATGATTTCTTAAAATGAAAATATTTAATAAATAAGACATTTATTGTACCTATTTTTGACAGAATATTCTGCTTTATATATATAGATATAGATATAGATAATAATAATGATAGTAATAAAACATAACATATTTTATGGATTATTAATAATAAAAAAAAAGTATATACATATTTTATGAATTACAAGGGGCCATTTTGTAATATTTCAAACTTAAGTTGGGGTATAAAAATCAAATTCAACTTCTCAAGCCACAAGAAAGCAAAAGGATGAAATCCAACGGTCCAAATTCACTTGGCTAGGGTTTTACGGCTCAATTAAAACCGCCGACAAAATTCCAGCGCTCCTTGGCAACCACTGCTTCTCGCCACCGATTACGCCGCCGTAAACCGCCGCAAACCCTAGAAAAGTCGGTTCCCATGGCTGAGCACCAAAATTCCGGCGAAATCGACACCATGGCCGGGGTGGAAAACGACGACGTCCGAGGACCCCTGATGACGTCAGCTTTGACCGATCGAATCCTCACTCCGGCGACGGAGCTAGTCCTGGGTAATTGGATGAGTTTTCGTATTGTTCGTTTCGTTTAATTCGTGAATTGAAGTTTTAATGGTGTTTTATCCATGTTTTGTGCGAGGTAGTAAACTATTTATCGGAGGTCTTGCTCGAGAAACAACTTCTGGTAATTGAATTCTTGATTAACTTGGTTAGGTTAATTCGTATCACGTTTCGTCCCTGGATTGTTGAAGAAATCGTTGAAACAAAAGAAAGATTTTCGGGGTTCTTAAGAGGAAAAGAACAAGATAAAATTAATTTGCTAATATAGAAGTAATGAATGTATTGTTTGAATTTTTTTATCATAGCCAAGTAGTGAACAAATTGTGTGTATCTTAGGTTCAAATGGAGCTTTAGCATATGCTTATGTTGATTTGTGTGGAATGTGATTTGTAATATGCATTGATAACGCAGAACAATTTATCAAACATTTTGGTAAGTATGGAGAAATTACGGACTCAGTGATAATGAAGGATAGGAACACGGGGCACCCCCGGGGTTTTGGGTTTGTGACGTATGCCGATGCTGCTGTGGTAGATAAGGTCATTGAGGAGACTCATATATTTCATGGAAAGCAAGTAGGTAGATCAAAATTATCCAAAATTATTGCGAAATCTTGATGTAATGATAATGATTATCATCAGTTTGAGCTCTGCATTTGTCGATAAGTTGGTGTCTTAGACTTGGTGTCTTTTTGTAACTTTTAAGGTAGAAATTAAGAGAACTATACCAAGAGAAGGAGGAGGCTCCAAAAACTTCAAGACTAAGAAGATTTTCGTTGGTGGGATTCCAACAACTATTGGCGAAGGTACTTTCAAGTGTTTTTTGAGAAAAAATAGCATGTATGCTTGACTCTTAGTTCATGCCATTTGAATTGAATGAGAGGAAATTATACAAATGACGATTTAGTTGCATTTCTTGTGTGCCAGATGAATTCAGGGACTTCTTTTCAAACTTTGGAGAGGTGAAGGAGCAACAGATCATGAGGGATCATTCTAGTGGCCGATCTCGTGGATTTGGATTTATTACCTTTGAGTCTGATCGGTCTGTTGATGATCTCTTAGCAAATGGCAACAAGCTTGATTTTGCTGGTACTCAGGTATGTTGATTCCCCAAACCTTTGAACATATTGATACTCACAATACGAGTTAGTTAAGCTAATATTTTCTTTCCCATTAATGTCATTTAGGTTGTAATATGTTAAACGGAAACACTCACGAAAGTGGTTTCTCTAGGCCTCTGTACTGTTATATTAGGTGTAAATGCTTTTAACTAATTTTAATATAGCAAGAACAGTTTAGTTGGTGTGTTTTGGCTGGTTTTTTGGGTCTATTTTCCTCCATCAATTTAATGAGTAGACACCTAGCTATCTAAATAACCTTTTTCCACAAAATTCTTCAAAATGACTTCAATTTGTACCTATTATATTAAAATCAGGACGACACATAAAAAATGAAGAACCATCATGCATGCTAGTTGTAAATAGGCTGCGAATCTTTTGTATAGTATGTGTTCCTTTGGTTAGTAATTTTATCTCAATTCTCATCTTCATAATGTGTCATGAGAGTCAACTGGTCTTTAAATTATAGTTGGCACTTGGCTGGAAATCTCATTCCCAATGAGCATCAGCATCCTTCATGTAAGGTCATCTCTTTCCTTAATTATCGTAGGTGGAGATCAAGAAGGCAGAGCCAAAGAAGCCTAACCCTCCACCGCCACCATCCAGGCGACAAAGCAATTCTAGAGTTGCATATGGTGGAGGGCATCGAGACACCTATGCAGGCCATGGAGGTGGTTTTGGTGGTGGTGGTTTTGGTGCCAGTTCTTATAGATCAGGTGGGGTCTATGGCGGCAGAGCTAGTGTCTATGGTGGACATGGTGGAGCTGAATATCGTGGTTATAGTGGATACAATGGTGGTGGTGGTGCTGGTGGTATTGGTGCTGGTGGTGGTTATGGAGGTTTTAGGATGGAACCTCCATTAGGATACTCGAACCGCTTTGGTGGAGGCTTTGGGCAAGGTTATGATTTAGGTAGCGAATATGGTGGTCCTGGAGATAACTACGCAGGGTATGGTGGTGGCGGGTATGGTGGTGGTGGTTATGATGCTGGTTTTGGCGATGGCTACGGAGGCGGAAGTGGAGGTTCGATGTACGGAAACCGAGGAGGATACGGTGGCGGTGGTGGCGGTGGTGGTGGGGAAGGTACCATCCTTATGGAAGGTAGGGTTGATGAGAAGGTTGTTAAATTCATATTTTGGAGTAGAACAATCTCTTAGGATGTTTGATGCTTGTGAATTGTTGGAATAGGATGCCAAATTCACATGTTCTTGGCTCTTTTTGAAAGATCTAATGGTTAGTATGATTTCACCCTTTATTTTCCATTAAATTGTTGTTAGATTTTTACTTGATTTATCTTTCATTGATGCGGGTCCCACATGACATATACACTCAATATCTCCGGCATCTATTTCAACATTAACAAAATCTTTATGTGACCGTCTCACGTAGATCTTCCGTCAAACTAATTCATAATCCGTCTCATGTAAGATCTTTCGTCAAACGGAGCCACAAAGGATTATATGTGAGGTGGAATTGATCAGTTGATCCGTTTTTATTGCATAAGCATGCTTGAATGCTATATTTTAATTAATTTGTACCTATCTATGTTTTATTAAAGCTATGTAGATATTTTCAAGCATAATTAAGTACTTGTTTGAAATGGCATACAATATTGGGAATATATATATAGGGTAGTTCTATAGTACACCAAGACTCTCAACTCATTTTTAGCTATCAGATTTGAGATCATTAAAGTCAAAGTCAACTATGATCTCAGATCTAATGACTGAAAATGATGGAGAGTCTGGTGTATTAATACACCCGGTGTACTACAGAAGGACCCTCTATATATATATATATATAATCATTTCATTACAAAAAAACATGATAAAACATTTTTAAACTTCAAAAATATCATTCCCAGAAAAGAAACAAAACGAAAAGAAAATATCAAAAAAATCGATGGGCCCTTTCCTAGTCTTTTGAACAAGTTAACCAAATTCTTGTCTTTTTTTTTTTTTTTGTGGGGCCATCATTATTACTACACATTTTTCAATCTTTTGATTAAACAATAAATTAGTAAACTTAAAGAAAAATTAAAATGTTAGAACATTGGAGGAAAAAAAAAAAAAAGGAGATAAAATAAAATTTAATAAAAGCAAAGGTGAAAGAAACAAAAGTGGAAACTGAAATGTAAGAGGTCTATTATTTTTGCCTTGGGAATATAAATATGAGATATCATATGAATAATTTGTTTATAAATTATTTTATAAATTAGTTATATGTTACTGATCAATTTATAAAATATAAATTAATTTGCATTTTGGATAGTGATCGTGAAATTCCGTCTCAAAAGATTATACGTACAAGATTGTCTCACATGAATATTTGTTATACCAGACTTTCTTTTTACATAAAACAAAACATTACTTTGATAATTGCTTTAGCGTGCAAGAAACATGAAGAGGGAGAAATTAGTAATTAATTCAAAAGCATAAAATTGAGATTTAATCATGATTAATGCTTGATAAAGAAGTTGTGATTAATTTAATTATTTTGAGTTTGATTGATGGTAACACCTAGAATTATTATTTATTATTAAAGTAATGAGGCCTAACCGCCTAAGTGGAAAAGTTTAAATTGCCTACAATTTATGTAATATTTAATAATCTCTTAAAGTGTCATTAACAAAACCTATATTTGCTTGATGATTAATTGATTAAGTAGAGTTTAAATGAACTTCCGGTTAATTTGAACATGCATCCGAATTTAACAAACAACAGTCGAATAAACTTTTTACAAACGATCTCAAATCAGGTACCGTAATTTAAATGTGGTTGATGATATCATACTATTGTGATGTAAACTTGTAATACAATATTGTTTCACCAACTATTTCAATATCAATTTGTACACAAATAAATTCTACTTATTTTTGCTACTCTCCACTTTTATTATTGAAAAAAAAAAAAGAATCTTGCATGATCACTAAATTGAATTACATTTTGCATGCATAATTTTTCATTTTTTTTATCAAATTTCTTAATTCAGACGGTCTCACAAATAGTTTATATAAAACATATCGTTTTTACCCGCAAACCAAACTTATTTCTGTAAATTTATATATGTAGTATAAAGCGTGGGTCGTCGGTTGATCCGCCTCACATAAAATGATCTGTAGAACGGTCTCATAGACTTACATCTTTGTATATGGTAGTTCATTCCCAATTTATATGATATTAAAATCATTGTGGAGAAATTTATATATAATTCGAAATTACTTTTGTTTTTCTCTTTGGGATAAATTAGAAACTGAAAATTATTAATTATTTTTCATGATAATAAAATTGCAATTCGTGACTAATACGACGTCGTTTTAGTGAGCTTCAAAAGACTCCTATCATATTCATGCGATTTAACTTTTAAACCCTCCCCCATGAAAATGTGCATTCGGTACCAATCCCTTCTCTCTCCTCAATCATACAAATATCTCTTTCTCTCTCCTCTCCCAATCATCTCTCCAAAAATCTCCCAAAACCCTCTCTCAAAATCCGCTTCCTCTCCCATTTCACTCCTCGATCCTCTCCCCGCTTCGCCATGGCCGGAGAATCTGAGAGCTTCTACGCCGTCCCCGCCGCCGACGCCGTCCCCGCCGCCGACGCCGCCAAGTTCGGCTTCGATCGCCCTGAGATGTACGAACTGCAAAGCAAGCTCGCCGGAACCGTTGACCCCTACGATCGCCACGTTTTCCTCTGCCACAAATCTCACGAGGCGTGGCCTGCACGCGTCGAGAATTCAGACTCCGATCCGCTTCCTAAGCTGCTCGCGTCCGCTATGAAAGCTCGTAAGGATGATATCAAAATCAAGGTCCGTACAAGCGAGATGGTTTTTCGGAGCTTGTTTGTTTTGTTTTAATGTGTTTTTTTTTTTTTTCACCTTCGAGTAGATGTTGTTGTTCGTGGTTAAATATGTAGCTGGAAATCAATGTTTAGTTCGTACTAGTTAGTATTTGCGTGATATAGTATGGTTCTCTGTTGTTGTATATGCATTGCGATGGATTTCGAGGTGATGAACTTGTTTTTTTTGAACTCGATTTGGATTAGTTATTCTGTTCTCATATTGGTAGATCTATGTTTACTTATTTTGACTGCGGTTTATCCATGTTTTGATGGTTTCACCTGATGAACTGACCATGAAATGAAATATCTAAGCGCATGTAAGTTTTGATGTTCTAAGATTTGATGGTTTTTGAATTGTAGACTCGAATGACAATATGCGAGGGAGGCGAAGATTTGAAGTTATCAGATGGGGATGTCCTGTTTTTCCCTGAGATGATAGTGTACAGGTATGAATGAAGCTGGTTTATGATCTTTGCTGGTTCTGTGAACATAGTTATGGTGTCCTTGTGTGACATTCTATGTTTTGACGTGTATTTTAATTGCTATTTTTTAGCACCTATATTCTATAGGTTGCTATGCATATTGAGTTCTTTCTATTAGTTTGCTTAAATGATCTAATTGGAGAAACTGCTGTTTTTCAAATGTTGAATTGGTTCGATAGATCCCGTGTTTATACCCCGTATTATGGGGTTCTGATCATGATTTATTTGTATTGCCTTCTTGATTGCCTGATTTTTATAGCTTGGAAATTGTGTTTCTTTTTGTTTACTGAAGGGGATTGAAAGACTCAGATGTTGATGGCTTTGTCGAGGATGTGCTTGTTAATGGCAAACCATGGACGACTGGAATACAGGAGGAGTTGACTGGTTCTTATGTATTCGTTTGTGCTCATAACAGCCGAGACAGGAGATGTGGTGTTTGTGGTCCAGCCTGATTACGAAGTTCAAAGAGGAGATTGAAGCCAAGGATTTGAAGAACCAGGTATTTGTGACTGCTTGCTCACATATAGGAGGACACAAGTACGCAGGCAACGTTATAATCTACAGTGCAGGGGCTGATGGAAAAATTGCTGGAAATTGGTAAGAACTATTTATACCATTAACTGCTGTGTTTTTAATCTCAAACTATGGGTCCAAGAGTTCTTCTGCATGTTAAGCCATCACTTTTGCATATGTTGCATTACTTGCATGTATTATAAAATGTCTCTATCATGATAACAAATGAACTCTTCTTGTGTTTATATGCAGGTATGGCTATGTTACACCTGATGATGTCCAAGAATTGCTCGATAAACAAATTGGGAAAGCAGAAGTAATTGAGCGAATTTGGAGGTTCGTGTTTTCTTCTACATTATGGCTTAATAATTAAGACTCCATATTCATGTCGAAGGCTGCAAGCTAGATAAATATTTAATAATTCACTTCTCTTGACAAAAAAATTAGATGATTTTTATCTCCCATCTATGCTCATACAAAAAGGTGATTGCGGTTTGGAATTATTATATATTAATAATAAAGCTCCGTTATTGTAAATTGATTGGCATCTCAAAGGTGGGAAGCTGTAATCTCAGCTCTTTACTTGTGTAACAGCTTTATTTACTACTTGTCTGGGAATCTTTAAAATTTTAAATGGATGATGTGGAATATTTGCTTCACAGTTGGAACTAATTTAACTTTTTGTGTTTTAGAATTTACCATATCGATGAGAACTTGACTTTATCATGGTTATTTGCAGGGGCCAGATGGGCGCAGATGCGAAAGAAGCTGAAAAGGTTGAGGAACCAAAGATTGCTAATGGAACAGTTGAGAAACAGCCTCAAGATATTAGCAACGGAAAAAATACAGAAAGCGTGGGGGGTTGTTGCCAAGGTTCAAATGGATTTTCTTGCTGTAGAGATGGAGACGTCGAGGAGAAACCGGGAAAAGTGGGTGGACTGTCTTCCTGGATGGGGAAATGGGAGCAACGTCAAGTCCTCACAACTGTTGCTGTGGTGGGTGCCGTTGCTGCTATTGCTGTGGCTTATGGTGTTTACCGCAGAGCAAGGTAAACCGTGTTACCCTGATCTTGAATAAGAAGTTGCAGGCCCTTGATTTTTGTAGAGATGCTCAGAATATGTTTAGCTCTCTGAATCCCACATGATGCAAATTGAAGACTAGTTATAGCTCGATAATATCTAGTTACTTGAGATTTAATATACTCCTTTGACTGGTTGGTTTGAACTGCTATCCCTACTATTATGTTTTGAAGAAAAGGATGGCCGTTTATAGTAATTGAAGCGTGACAACTTGTGTCTTGCTGGGAATAAATGAAAACACTTCCTCTCTCACTTGTTTGTGTTGTTACTAGGTTGTTATCATCTATACACCGTGTTTATGCTTTGTCTGAATTGCTGCTTTCGACTTGTAAGAATATATTCATTATCTTATCTCCATTGTTGCTGAATATAATTGTTTGTTGTTGAATGACCCGTTTGTTTGCTCGATGGAGAGATGCTACATTTGTTGAAATATATTATGTGTATATACATGATAATTTTCCTTGAGAGCTTCCTTCCCATGTTTGTTGAAATGTCGCAACTAAGGGTGTATTTGAGTCACTAGATTGTCGGGTTTTAGCTGGATTGATTAACTGAAGCACGATTTCAAGTCAGTTTCAGAGGCTCAATAACGCTTGCAAGCTTATCGAGTTGGTTATCACTGAGTTCGAGTTCAAGTTTTCCGTTTTTTCTCGAGTTGGTCCCGAGTTTCTTGCGAGTCGGTTCAACTCGATTATGCCTTTAGTTGCAAGCTAAATATTATACTGCCGTTTTCTTGCACAGCAATTGTTCATCATGTACATATTATGCTTGCTTAAGTATTGAGAAATCTTATATGTTTGGTCAGGATTTGAGCAATGAATGCTTCACAAAACTGCAAGAATCTACGATGTAAAATAATAATTTAAAACCGTGTCATATTTGGAGAACTGTCCAATTTTCTTTAAAATGTGGGAATATGAATATTTGGACCCTTTACACCTACAACAACATTGAATTTTCTATGACGTTTTCTTGTCACATTTTGTGCTTTATGGTTTCTAATGCACTTCATGTATTAATAAATGATGTTAATAAATCATGTTATTTGATACACGTGAAATGCTAGAGATATGACATCTTTGTGTGCAAGTAAACAAGGATGAAAATATTATGATATATTTTCGATATATCACCGATATTTTCATTTTTTCACGTGATCGAAACAAAAAAGGGTTGTAATGATATATCACCGATATTTTCATTTTTTTGGTAAAAAATAAATGAAATATCAATATCAATTTTGATATCACTGGTTTCAGGTAAAAATTATAAATATCGGTGAATACTGAAAAATATAGGAAAATATCGATAAATATCGGAAAATATCGAAAAAATATCGGCAAATATCGGGAAAATAAATGTACTGATATTTTCACCGAAATCGATATATTCATCGATATTTTCGTAAAATCAAGGTATCGATATATAGGGGTGGGTCGGTACGGTATACCGTACCGAAAATCTCATACCGATACCGTACCGAAAAATCCGGTATTCTTAAATTCAATACCGTTACCGTACCGAAAAATTCGGTATACCGAATTTCGGTAACATAGGTAGTCATACCGTTTTATACCGGTATACCGAAATTTTACGATATATCGAAAATACCGTCATACCGAAATGAAAATATATACCGAAACTTCAATATACCGAAAATACCGCTATACCGAAATGAAAATTACATACCGAAACTTTGGTATACCGGTATACCGAATGAAAAATATTATATTTATTAATTTATTAATATAAAATTAATATATATTTTAATTTATTGTATTATTTTTGGTATTTCGGTATATACCGAAATACCGAAAACTTTGGAAAATTATACCGATACCATACCGAAAATATCGGTATGGTATCATACCGTACCGAAAATTTTGATATGCCGAAATTTTCAATATTTTCGGTACGGTAACTTGGTATTTCGACATTTCGATATTTTTCCCCACCCCTATCGATATATCCAGCGAAACCGATATTTTCATCCATTAAATATGATGCTTGAGAAATTCACTATTTTGAAACTTTTGTCCTTTCATGTATCAAGTGTAGCAATGTTTTCATATATTATTCTGGCTAGGATTTATTTTTATAAGCTGTTTATCAACAAATACAATTAATCCTAAATAAAGAGTTGAAGCTAAGATTACACCTTTAAACAAAAAAAGTAGGTGCAAAAAGTTATTCTTTCCCAAACTCATCCACTACCTAGGTTTTGGTTTTACACAAAGGAAGAAAAACACAAATCATTAAGCCCTAATTCCTACATCCTAGTTTGGATCAAATAACAAACATGATACATAACTAAAAAAACATATCATGTCCTAAGTTTGGCAATCATCTCCTCCACCATTTGAACTGAAGTCCCACCCATTTCCCCTCTATCTATTTGTCTCATAACCTTTTTCAACACCACATTCTTCCATTGCTTAGCCCTCGAAGACGAAGACGAGCCGCCATCGTCGTCGTCTCTGAGTAATAAAAGCAGAGCTTTGGCCTTCTTTCTTGCAAGCAATGTACCATGAATACTTAGCTGCAAGAGCCCCGCCATTGCCCCTTCACTCAATATCATCACTCTATATCTCTCCCTGCAGCTTCTACATATCATCAACAAGATCCCGACCGCATGCTCCCGGCATGCCGCCGTGCCCTCCTCCACTGCCTCCACCAGCATCGCGATCAAACTCCCCGTTTCACAAGCCTAGTGTCACACATGATATATGTCAAAAGTATTTTCGCATCTTTAACAATTTAAACTTTTTTAACTTTAACTAAGACTTGACGAAATCATTCCCGCTTGTAAAAAGACTAAAATACCCTCCTCATGGAAAAGCAAATTGGTGTCTTCTCATCATAGGACATAACTTTATTTTATGGCTACAAAAAAGTGTCTTTACCCTTTTATGCCTAAAATTTTTCACAACCGTTTCGTTTAATATCTGCTTTCTCATAGAACCTAAACTTTTCAGATTCAAGTGAGGTATGACCAAAAAACACGTACCGTATGTGAAAAGACTAAAATACCCTTAGTGTAAAAAGACAAGAAAAAAAAAATAACAGAATAACCGTTTAGTTTCATACCTGGTTTAAGGCAACTTCAGATGAAGAAACAATAGATTCCAACAAGGCCATTGCCTTCTCCACCAACTCCGACGACTTCTCCGACTTGTATATTAGTCGCACCACCACCACTAACCCGCCGGAGGCCACCATCAACGGCACGATCTCAGGAGAAGTTGAGAGATTTTGCAATGTGGATATGATATCAAACTTAGCCTGGTAGCCAACATCCGAATCCAACAGTTCCAACAGCATCTGAATCGCCCCGGACGAGGCGATTCCGGGCTTATTCCGATTGCAAGAGGAGAGGATCAGCAGAGCTGCCAATGCCAGCTCCATCAGCGACTCATTCCGCCATTGGAGGACCTTCAAGACAGCTGGTATGGCCCCTGCTTTCACCATCAGAACCTTGTTCCTGCACATGGGAAATGCAGGTCAGGTGTTTGTGTAATTGTTTGTGAGAGAGTAAACCTCCGATGACTGACCTTTCGCTGCCAAAGGCGAGGTTGAGCAGAGCAAAGAGAGCAGCTTCAATGGAGTCATAGTCTTGGCTGTGAAGCATGGAGATCAGTGGAGAAATGACCCCGTTTTCTGCGAGGCTTTGCTTCTCCTTCGTGGTGAGGTTTCCTATCTCTCTTGCTGCCAGGATTTGGGAGTCTCTTTCGCCGAGGAGAAGGGCTTCTTCTGCCATGGATGATTCTCTGCAAGCCCAATTGGGCTCTCAATTCTTGATTTTGTGTGTGTGTGTGTGAGAGAGAGAGAGAGAGAGAGAATGGTGTGTGTGTATATGTAGAGTGTGATGATGATGAGTTGAGTGATTGCTTCAAGATGATGCAAACTTTTTATTTTGGTGGCAATTTTAATTTCTTTGTATTGTTTGAGTGGGAAGCAATGGGCTATTCCCTCTTTAGCTTTTGGTAGATATATGCCTTTGATTGAATATTTACCTTTCTTTCTATATATAGAAATAAAACACGCCTGAATCATTTTCATGAGACGGAGCATTTTTACCTGCTAATCGAACCCATTTCAACATATTTATATGTGAAGTATGGGTTGTGGGTGGCCCGTTTCACATGAAATGACCTTGACGCACTCAAATATACGACACTTAAATAATAATACGTGTCGTTTTGAAGTTTTTTGTCACGATGAATTAAGGTGCATAGAAATTGAACAAATATACACTTAATTAACTGACCCTGAATTTGAGATTCGGAATTGAAAAGAGAACCAAATTGAATTCATATAAGCACACCGTCTGTGTTTCGTAATGAATGTCATTTTGGAGCTTTTGTTATGGATTAATGATTATAGAAATGAAGATAAATAACAAAATATAATCGAAAACTACTATCAAACTTACGTTAGCTTTCATAATGACCCATAGAAAAGAGGATCTCATGATTGATGATTTGCATTTGCAATAATGGGGTGTTAAGTTTTAAAATATATTATCACATTCTAATTTTTTTTGTTGCTTACTTTATGTGCAATATATTAAGTTTTATCATTTTCAATCATACTATATATTACATATAAAATTTTATTATTTTATTATTATTATTATATTATTATTATTATTATTATTATTATTATTATATGTGAGTATTAATTATGAAACAAATTTAAAATATTGAGGAGATCACGTGTGGACGTGTGGTTCAACCCACTTGGGAAAATGTGTCACTCATCATCAATGCCCATCACCATTAATCTATATAAAATACTACCTCCGTCTAAAATAAATGACGTTTTAGCAACTAAAATTTGTCCCAAAATAATTATCGTTTTCGTATTCCAAAGCATATTTACATGCAATATACCAAATATACCCCTATTTACTCACCTCAAATTAAATGTGTTAAAGAGATAAAAACACCTCATTAATTAAACTTAAATAGGGTTAGATTGGACTTTTTATCACATTTCTTAATATATATGCAAAAGGCTAAAACGTCATTTATTTTGGGATGGAGGTAGTAAACACTTTACAAATACTATAACACGACCATGATTCAATCTTTATTTGATGACGTAAGAATTGTAGGTTGATTCATTTCCATGAGTTAAAATGGTAAGACGGTCGTATAATTATTTTATTGCTGATATTGCATTACAGAGTATCAATTTCATCGAATGTAAAATTCATATATGGGATGTCGAATCAATGGCCCAGATTTAAATGAGAGTTTTCTACCACTCAAAATCAATTTGGATGCAAAGATCTTGAATGGATCAATTAATTCAGATGAGAAATATCATTATAATCATACAAAAATATCATCCAATAGGGATATGGTGATGGGCCCAAAAATAAGAAATATCATTTATGTGTCATGTGGTCCTAAATCAAAATTGGTGAATTATATTCTAACTCAAAAGATAAAAATTATTTATTATCTTATGATCACTCATCATATGTAGAGTAGTAATATTATTAAATTTATGTGTGGATATTAAAAATGAAAAACAATATAGGAATATAATGTAGATGAGGGTGAATTATAGAGAAGGTTGTGAATTTTGGATCAAATTTCAATGATAAGAAGGTTTTTTATTCATAACATTTTATTTGTAATAATTTTCAATTATATTTCAATTATAATGTCATAACTATTATAGTTGGATGTGTTTTTATAAGATTGTCTCAAATGTCTCGTCACATTCCAAATCTGCTAATGTAAAATTGATGTGAGATAAGTCATAAATCTAACTTTAATTCTTGATTTACGAAGATGATAAGAATGAATGAATGTCGGAGTTAGTTAAATAATCGTGGTGATGTTACGATAAATATTAAAATAATAAGATCGAAAATGTTGTGTGGGGTTTAGAATTGAGCATTTATTTTATAAAATCACATGCAAAACCACTAAAGTCAAAATAAACTATTTGATACCACACATGCATGATTGTGATCTTTAAAGCTCATTTCAAATCAATTTGATAAAACATGACAAATAATATAAACATCTTTTTCCCTTTTATCAAAGAGAAGTTTGATTGGAACAAAAATTAAACAAATTTAAATAAAAACCATTCAACTTGATTTACATGAATCAACTTAAATAAACAATGAATACAACAAATTCAAATTCGGACACCGAACGCAACATGTAGAGAGACGTTCTTATGACAAGAAATATAAACAGTTTATGACATGGTCAAATTTTCCGACAAAATAATAAATAATTTTTCTGTCCGTAACAAGACAAAATAATAGTCCACTTTCCCAAAATGCTTACAGTTCAAGAAATATAAGCCGTCGATGTTAGGATCAAATTTTCGAGCAGAATAATAAATACTATTTCCGTCCCAAAATAAATGACGTTTTAGTCTTTTACACATATATTAAGAAATGTGATAAAAAGTTCAATCTACCCCTATTTAAGTTCAATTAATGATGTGCTTTTATTTCTTTAACACATTTAACTTGAGATGAATAAATAGAGACATATTTAGTATATTGCATGTAAATATGTTTTGGAATACGAAAACGACAATTATTTTGGAACAAATTTTAGTTACTAAAACATCATTTATTTTGAGATGAAGGTAGTAACTTTTTTACACGATCGAGGGTCAGATAACTATCAACTTTCCCAAGATGCCCCTATGCTATCGTAAAATCACTGTATGCTGAGGGTAATACGGACATTTAACACGGCATCGAAAGTCGTGAGCATAGCCGTTATCCGTTAGTAAAAGTAGGAAATATCTCAGCTTTATTTCTCCAGCATTTATACGGCGGATTATGCTAAGCCATTTCCCAATGACAGTTCAGTTGCCATTTTTCTCTTTTTCTATTCATTCATTTCATGTTTTTCATAACAATCTCTCTTTAGTGTCAGTACTTTGAATACTGCCCCCTTCTAGATTGCGGGCCCCCGGGCCCGTCTGAGAAACGACCTCAATTTTGATGGTACAGACGAGACGAGGGTAGTATGGTCATTACCACTCTTCTTTCATCATCCTTTGTAGTATGGTGAATATTTTCTTGGATTCTTGATTAGATGTGTCATTGGCTATGAAAGTGTGAACCTCATTTCTTATTGAGATCACATTTTGCCTTGATGTTGTACTGCTCCTTCTAGTGGCCCCAATTTGAGAAACACAAAAACTGGTGTGAGACGATCTCACGGATAATTTCCGTCCATTAGTTTATATGTGAATTGAGAAGTTTGGGCTGTGGTCAATCTGTCTCACTTAACATGATCTATGAGACGGTCTCACACAAGACTTACTTTTTGAGGAACGACCTCAATTTTGATGGTACAGACGAGGCGAATGTAGTATGGTCATTACCACTCTTCTTTCATCATCCTTTGTAGTATGGTTAGCAATTTGAACATTTTCTTGGATTCTTGATGAGATGTGTCATTGGCTGTGAAAGTGTGAACTTCATTTCTTATAGAGATCACACTTTGGCCTGATGTTTTCTTCAATTGCTTCTCTTCAACCATTTTTCTAACTTGAGCTGAATTGTCCCACTTCTCATCAACTGCATACATGTTTGCTAGCAGAACATAGTGTCCGGCTTGAAAAGGGTCCGATTCGAGCAGCTTCTTGGCTGCGATTTCGCCCATCTTTGTGTTATCATAGATGCGGCACGCACCAAGAAATGCGCCCCATGTATCGGCCTCGATGGGTCCCTCCATTCGGTTGATGAACCCCATTGCCTTTTCCAGCTCACCAACGCGGCCTATTAGGTCAACTAGTATTGCGTAATGCTTTTGATCCGGTGTTAGGTTGTAGTCCTTCATCATCACGTTGAGCATCTCGATTCCTTCTGTTACTAGACCGGCATGGCTGCAAGCGGATAGTATTGAGAGAAACGAGACCTTGTTAGGCACTACTGATGGATTCTTGATCATCTGATTGAACAAGTCGAGGGCCTCACGGGCCCTCCCGTGAAGCCCGTATGCTGATAACATAGAGCTCCATGTAACAACATCTCTGTCCTTTATTTGTCTGAAAACTGCAATGGAACCATCCAAGCTACCACATTTTGCATACGATTCTATAAGCGAAGCACGAAAGAAAGATTTAGCGTCTAGGCCGTATTTGATAGTGAATCCATGGATGCAACTAGTTAGCTGAAGAACACCTAATTCAGAACAAGCTGTTAAAATCGAAACCAAATCAAAACCATCAGGTTCAAGATCATTCGCCAACATATCGTGGAAAATCTCAAGGGATTCAAATGCCATTCCATTTTGAATACATCCATGCAACATAGCTGAATAACAAACAGAGTCTTTGATAGGCATCCGATCAAATACCTCGATTGCTTCATTAGGCGAACAGCAGTTCGTGTACATGTCAATTAGAGCTGTTGAGACGAGAATATCCAAATCCAATCCTCTCTCTATAGCAAGCCTATGAATTCTTTTCCCCTGCTCTAAATCATGAGTGGCTTCACATGCTTGCAAAGCACTAAACAGAACAACAGCGTTGGGCTCGATTCCTATAGCAACCATCTCATCGAAAAGATCAAGTGCTTCCTCGGCACGCCCATGATGAGCATAGCAAGAAAGCATAGAACCCCATGAAATCACATCTTTCACTTCCATTTTCGAAAACAATCTCATAGCAGCATTCACTGAACCTGTCTTTCCATACAAATTTAACAAAGCATTAAACAAAGATAAGCCATTGTCGATTCCCACCCTGATCATGTAGCCATGAATGCTTCTGCCAGCATTCAAGTCTAACAACTTCGTGCACGCTGATACAGCACTAACGAGCGTGATGGAGTCGATTCCGACACTTTCTTCCACCGCCATTCGAGCAAAGAATTCAAGCGCATTCACAGGCTCACCATTCTGCTCGTACCCTGTAATAATCGTAGTCCACAAAACCGTATCCGGTTCAGGATATTCTTCAAACACCTGCAGTGCATCATCCATGTTCCCACATTTTGAATACAGTTCCACCAAAGCTGATCCAACAAACAAGTTCCCACCAATCCCATCACTCTTCTTCACAATCCCATGAATTGTCTTCCCAAAATCAAGTGCTTTTAGCCCAACACACGCTTTCAGAGCTGTGTGTACTGTATAAAGATCCGCTTTTTTAGAAGAAAACAAATGGGAAAAAAGCAGCAACGATTCTTGAAATTGTTTATCTCTGCAATAGCATTTGAGAATGCGATTCCACACACAAACAGTTCGGTTAGGAGTTTCATCAAACAGTTTGAGAGCAATTCGAAAATTAGTAAATTGCGTATACAGATCGATCAGTTTCGCTGCAAAGAAATTGCTATGTGCTAGACCAGCTTTGATGGTGATAGAATGCAGTTGAATTAAGCATCTGCCATTGTTACAGGCTTCGAAGAATTTGATGAATGTATCACCAGTTATCATGTCCTTCTTTGTTCTCTTTTTTCTAAATATTGTATTATATAGTAACGATTTTATTTTTTTTTAAATATTATCATAGTATTATTATCCACTTAATAACAATAATTATAGAAAAGGCTCTTTTTTTTTTTTTTTATAGCGCTAATTAGATAAGAAAACACGAATTTAGGGTCTAATTTTTTATTGTAATAAAACACTTAACTAGTAGTGTACCCGTGCGTTGCACAATATGTTATATATATAATTATTAAAAAAATATAATAACATATAAAATGTAATGATTATTATTTTAACAAAAATATATTGATATTTTTTTAATTTGTATTAGTATAAAGCTATGTATTTTAACTTTGAATTTATGTCATTATAAATAATTATATTCGATTGAAATATATAAAGTAATATATTAATCTATGGATTAAACAAACAAATAAAAAAATTTGTGCCAGAACATTACATGGGTAGTGAAATTTTAAAAAATAAATTTAATATCTAAAAATAAGTTATATGCATTAGAAACGTTATGATTTAAGTATTGAGATAAATAAATTTATATTTTATTGACATTTATAACTATAAATACATACGTATTTTAATAAATTTTTTTGGTTCAACGCCACATATAACTCATTTATTTTAAATAAAATAAAAAATTATATGAGCTTATCAAATACATGAAAATCTCTCTTGTTATCTATTTAAATGAAACAATTCAAAATTGGACTTAATCTACACATTTTGAATAAAAAAATTATGAATAATAATTATAAGATTGATAAGTCAATATCAGAGACTAAGAATGATGACATTTTAATTTATGAAAAACCAGAAAAATTACCTCTGTCCAATCCCTTATGCCACCTCAATTAATCAGAATATAAATATAAATAAAACTTGACAACAAATACATATAAAATAAGAAAGATAAAATAAAATATTTGTATATTTCAAATGAATAAGTTGGTTAACTTGCAATAATAAGTTTAATCTATTTTTTTTATTTGATATGTTTTATATGTGTAATCTATTAGGTACACCTATAATATTTTTTTATTTCTACATTTTAATATCAATTACAATAAATTAATACTATATATCATAAAAACGTTTAAAATTGAAAAATTATTGAAGCGCACACACATACATTTCAATATTTCAGTTTGATAAATTTTATATGAATATTAAATTTAAGATCATTAAATAATGATTTATTTTATATATTATATATTTAAAATTGATTTAAAATAGGGTAAATTACAAAAAACAACCCCAACTATCGACTTTTTAAAAATTGCAACCTAATCTATTTTTTTTTAAGATTGTCATCCAGTCTTTCTGTGGTTTTGCCGATTGCAAAATTTCCGGTCATTTTTCCGGCAACTGAATTAATTTTTTTCACTTTGCAACCCAAACTTTTTCTCCTAATCCAATTGCAACCCAAACTTTAATTTTTTTATCCAATCGCAAATCATGATTTTTTTTTCCACTTCACACTGATACCTTTATGTTATATATATGAGTGTGACATTTATGTTATATAAGTGTGAAGTGTGATCGATATTCATAAAATAAATATCAAGGAAATATTGCTCAAATTTGGTGAAATATATGTAACATCGGTAAAAAATCGATGGAATATCAATAAATATCGGAATATATTGGTAAATATAGGAAAAATAACAATAAATATATGTACCCATATTTCCATCGATATCGATATTTTCACGATATTTTCCGTGAATTTAAGTTACCTATATTTCCACCGGAATCGAAATTTTCATTCTTGGTTGCAATTTGATAAAAACACAAAGTTCAAGTTGCAATTAGATACAAAAAAAAAAAAAACAGAGTGTAGGTTGCAAAGTGAACAAATTAATCTCCATTTCGTTGGAAAATTTGCAATCGACAAAACCACAGAAAGCTTGGGTGGCAATCTAAAGAAAAAAAGATTAGGTTGCAATTTGAAAATCATGTTAATTATATGGATGCGTGAGAATTACATATTGAATCATATTGCAATAAAATCACAAATTTCACAATTTATTTGAATTACATATTGAATCATATTTATATACATGTTTTTTTTATGATATCGAACAATATAATTATATGTCGTTTTTATTCTTATGATATATTGAACAATAATACAATATGAATTCATATGAAGAAGTAATATAAATACAATGAGATAGATTTATATGAAGTTGAAAATAACATGTAATAGTATAACATATAATATACAATCTATAAAAAATTACACTTCAACCAAAAAAAAGTAGAACACGAAGAATACAACGTAATAAATTACATACCTCCAATAATAATCAGATCTGGCAAAAACTTGTGTATCCCGGTGCACCGTACCTCCAAAGGTATAATTAGTTTGATATTAGGTATATATCCATGAGGTATTATTAGTGTATTCATAAGGTATTAGTGGTATATTCTTGAAGGTAGTGGTATACTCATAAGGTATTAGTTGCATATTCATAAGATATTACGTGTATAATTGAAATATATGTTTTAGTAAAAGTATTATTCAAAGTACTAATTGTTACATGTTAAGGTATTACACATATTACTTAAAGGTATTATAATAAATGTTTGGGGGCATGGTACCCGGGGGCACGCAAGACCTTCTCTTTGTTGTTTTGCCTCCTAAAACAGTACGTCCAGACAACTTCCTCATTTTATTTATGCTTTCAATGAAAATGTTTTGTTCAAAAGTTTGAATACTTGAAGAAAAAAGAGCATGAGTATATATAAATTACAGAATCATAATTATCTTTATAATTACGTAATTACTATTGAGTAATTTAGTAAACATAATGGAATATATTGAAACACCAATTAAGCAATCAATTGGCTAATTAGCAATCAATTTGGGAGAATTGGCATGTTTAAGCCAATTAATTAATCAATTAAGAATATATTCCGACGATGATGGTACTGCGGCGCGGGCGGTGGAGGAACAACGGCGAAAGGCGGGATGGTTTTCTTGATGATGGGCAGTACTGTACGTGAGAGGAAAGTAATAATATTGTGTGTGGAAGAGTTCAACTAATATGATATTGTATTTGTAGAGTTTTGGAATGATTTCCTTTCTTGAAAAAGAATTAAGGTAATTGTTTTATGCATGTGAAAAATGAATGAAATAAGATTTTATGACCGTTCTTTAAAATATACACGTGACAAAAATATGCCTCTAATTAGATTTTGAAATGGGATATGTTCCTTTTTTTAGACAAGGGTCATTAATTGGGGATTACCTTTAGTATTTTTATTTTCCCATATATGTATCGAATTTGAATAATTATGGATTTCAACAATGATGGTAAATTGAAGTTTTATGCAAAATAAAAAATTTCCAAAGATTTTTGGAATCATTTTCTATGTTATTATGAAATTATGCATATTATTTTGTCTTATTATGCATATTACTTTAATAGGTATGTACTTATATTAACATCGATTATGGGTATGTATATACCAAATATGTGAATCTAATCTAATCTATATATATAATATTTTGTTGGAATGATTAAATATTAATATTCTAATATTATTTATAAATTTTCTATTTCCAAAATATAGATTTAACCATTTTGACAGGAAAATGAAAGATAATCGATTTCCTGTTTTTGTCAATGTTCCTTTTTTTCATATAATATATATATATATATATATATATAAGATTGGCAAAGAAGAAAGAAAATCTATGATGAATATACCAAATATGTGAATCTAATCTAACCTATATATATATATATATAAAATATTTTGTTGGCCTTACTTTTTTTTTAGAAGCCATCGTGTTTTTATATATATTAAGATTTAGGTATTTTGGGTAAATAACTCTATTAGAAACCTATTCCTATTAAAGTTAGAAGAGCAATTTTCATAGGAAAAAGGACTCTTTAAAGACACACACACATATATATATATATATATATATATATTAGATTGGCAAAGAAGAAAGAAAATCTATGATGAATATAGAGAAGGGTAGTGAAAGGAGGGGTTATGAGTATCGATATGAGTTAATGGCGGAGAACAACATACTTCCTCTCTATCCTGTACAATCAGGCTCGATCGTAGGGGAAAAACAACGATTTCTACTGGAGATTCGAACCAATTTCAAACTCAAACTCAAATCCGGCGATGATCGGACGCTGATGCTGGGGTCGGAGAGGTTCGGTGAGCTTGGGTTTAAAGATGCAGATGCAAGGTATTTTGAGGACCGCTTGGGATTCAGGCTGAAAGAGGATTACCGGATGTCGAAGGAGGAGCTTCTCTCCCTGGGTCGTGCGATCCTGGATTTCGCCGCCGGGGAAGAGATTGCAGTGGTGGTGCTGCTGCTGGAGGTGTGGACGGTGCAGCAGGAGGCTTCTTTCCATGACGGGGACGGCGACGGCGACGGGGACGGGGACGAGGACGAGGACGAGGACTGATTCTTTCTCTTTCTTTCTTCTTTTTATTATCTTTCAGTTGTTGTGGAATGTAGTTAACTTAGAAATCACCTGCAGGGTTCAGAACCGGAATCAATTCTAAGAAAACCGGACGAAATCGAACCGAACCGGGTCAAGTTTGGTCTCTGCAGAATCGGCCCAAGACAGTTAATTCTGTTAGGTTTTCTGCGCAGTGGACGAAACTTGTAACAGAAATTCGCGCTTGATCGTCTGGAGTTTCTAGGGCTTTTACTCTACATATATAAGGGTGTATTCAGTTGTTGATTTCATTCAATTCCGTTGAGTATACAGTGAGATTAGATTGATTTAGGGTTTGAGTGTTCTTGAGAGAAAACCCTAATTTCTGGGAAATCTTGTAAGCTGTAATTTCGCGTGCTTTGCTTAGTGAATTGTTCTGATTTCGTTTCCAGTGGATGTAGGCTATGTGATTTAGCCGAACCACTTAAATCGTGTGTCATTTCCATTGAGTTCTATTCGTTTTTCGATTGCATTTTCATTGAGGTTCATCTCCATTGTTGGAGCTTGAAGTCTTGGTGTGTTAGCTGAGTTCTTGGATCAATTCCATAACAGTTGTGTTTGAAGCTTTAAACTCATTTGTTTCAGGGGCTAAAAAAGATGGAAGTAGTGTCTTCTTCTTTCATAGGATAATCAATGCGTACGCCAGTGGGGTTTATGTGTTGTGTATTGCAGATGATTCCTGTTGCTGCCAATGACGTGGCTTTCTCTGTTCATGCCGTTTTATTGACTGCTTTTACCTTGTTTCAGATTGTGATTTATGATGTAAGTGCTTCTCATTCTCAGTTGTTTTAGTGTAATAATCGGTTCGTGCTGTTCATCTCGTTTTATTGATGGCTTTTACCATGATTCAGATTGTGATTTATGATGTATGTGCTTCTCATTCTCAGTTGTTTTAGTGTAATGATCGGCTCGTGCTGTTCATCTCGTTTTATTGATGGCTTTTACCTTGATTCAGATTGTGATTTATGATGTATGTGCTTCTCATTCTCAGTTGTTTTAGTGTAATAATCGGTTCGTGCTGTTCATCTCGTTTTATTGATGGCTTTTACCTTGATTCAGATTGTGATTTATGATGTATGTGCTTCTCATTCTCAGTTGTTTTAGTGTAATGATCGGTTCGTGCTGTTCATCTCGTTTTATTGATGGCTTTTACCTTGATTCAGATTGTGAT
The DNA here is from genome assembly GCA_005771605.1 of Scutellaria baicalensis. NCBI lineage: Eukaryota > Viridiplantae > Streptophyta > Magnoliopsida > Lamiales > Lamiaceae > Scutellaria > Scutellaria baicalensis. Next base: position 656,322 of record CM016723.1, read on the forward strand.
TTATGATGTATGTGCTTCTCATTCTCAGTTGTTTTAGTGTAATAATCGGTTCGTGCTGTTCATCTCGTTTTATTGATGGCTTTTACCTTGATTCAGATTGTGATTTATGATGTAAGTGCTTCTCATTCTCAGTTGTTTTAGTGTAATAATCGGTTCGTGATGTTCATCTCGTTTTATTGATGGCTTTTACCTTGATTCAGATTGTGATTTATGATGTATGTGCTTCTCATTCTCAGTTGTTTTAGTGTCATAATCGGTTCGTGCTGTTCATCTCGTTTTATTGATGGCTTTTACCTTGATTCAGATTGTGATTTATGATGTAAGTGCTTCTCATTCTCAGTTGTTTTAGTGTAATAATCAGTTCGTGATGTTCATCTCGTTTTATTGATGGCTTTTACCTTGATTCAGATTGTGATTTATGATGTATGTGCTTCTCATTCTCAGTTGTTTTAGTGTCATAATCGGTTCGTGCTGTTCATCTCGTTTTATTGATGGCTTTTACCTTGATTCAGATTGTGATTTATGATGTAAGTGCTTCTCATTCTCAGTTGTTTTAGTGTAATAATCGGTTCGTGCTGTTCATCTCGTTTTATTGATGGCTTTTACCTTGATTCAGATTGTGATTTATGATGTATGTGCTTCTCATTCTCAGTTGTTTTAGTGTAATAATCGGCTCGTGCTGTTCATGTCGTTTTATTGACTGCTTTTACTTTGTTTCAGATTGTGATTTATGATGTATGTGCTTCTCATTCTCAGTTGTTTTAGTGTAATGATCGGTTCGTGCTGTTCATCTCGTTTTATTGACTGCTTTTACTTTGTTTCAGATTGTGATTTATGATGTAAGTGCTTCTCATTCTCAGTTGTTTTAGTGTAATAATCGGTTCGTGCTGTTCATCTCGTTTTATTGATGGCTTTTACCTTGATTCAGATTGTGATTTATGATGTATGTGCTTCTCATTCTCAGTTGTTTTAGTGTAATGATCGGCTCGTGCTGTTCATCTCGTTTTATTGATGGCTTTTACCTTGATTCAGATTGTGATTTATGATGTAAGTGCTTCTCATTCTCAGTTGTTTTAGTGTAATAATCGGTTCGTGCTGTTCATCTCGTTTTATTGATGGCTTTTACCTTGATTCAGATTGTGATTTATGATGTATGTGCTTCTCATTCTCAGTTGTTTTAGTGTAATGATCGGCTCGTGCTGTTCATGTCGTTTTATTGACTGCTTTTACTTTGTTTCAGATTGTTTCAAGGTAAATTAAAGGTTGTCTTGTGTCCTGCCCATCATAGATGAGAGCTTGTGAATCTGGGCTTTATACTACATTCATGGTTTTGCATTGATTTCATCTGCATATGATTCCATAGTTTTATTTAAGTCTTGTGATTCCATTTTGAAGTTCAATTTAGTCAACAAAAAAATTGAAAGTTGCAACTCATTGATGATGAGACTCCACTTATAATAAGTCAGCTATCATTTTTGAACATTGAGCATTCTGATTCAGGGCCGTTTTGTTGGATCCATCTCATGCTTCACTTGGCTCTCGATTGGATGATGAAGTAGGTTACGTTAGTTGCTTAGGCGAGCACTGTGATACAAATCGAGGCTACACTTTAATATGTGGTGAAACGATCACTTCTCCTTCTGCTATTGATGATTTAAGGCCAAATTTTTTCACCTCTTTGGCTCAAGCTGATTCAGATGCTTATGGAATCGGACATCTTGATAACTTAGAACTCGATACTCCACCAGATTTCCAGCTTAACGTGAGCCATTTTTCGTGCTACTTTTCTTACATTACTCAATCTCATTCGTTTGAGTTCATAGGTTAACATGTTCTGTTCAATCGCAGGACTTAACATTTGGGTCTCAGGACAGCGTTTTTGATTTTCTGGAACGGCTATAGAGCGTATCAACCTCCTCGTGTTTCAAGAAACTGCCCCTCGGAGAAAAGGGAGGGGAAAGAACTACGAAAAAGATGACAAGATATTGAATATATTGCTGTTGAAGAACTTTCAACACACTCTTTTGTAATGTTGATTGACTTTGTAGAACTTTTCCAACTGTATTAACTATCAAGATCTTGGAATGGAATGTTGAAGTGTGTGTTTCTTGTTAAGCAATTTGGTTTTAGTGGCTTTAGTTATGTGAGAATTCATGCAACTTTTACCAACTTTGGATTGATTGCATGGAGTTGTTTCTTTGTACTTTTCATTTCATTTTGGATTGATTGCATGGAGTGATTGCATGGAGTTGTTTCTTTGTACTTTTCATTTCATTGTAAATAGGTTGAATGTCAATCTTGTTTTTGTAGATTTCTTCGTATGTCAAAAACTTGCGTGACATGATCTAATATATAGTTTCCGTGAGATGAATTTTTTTTACCTACTAACCAAACTAATGTCTAAAAATTTATATATGAATTGTGAAGTGTGTGTTGTTGGTTGATCCGTCTCATGTAAAATGATCAATAACTTACGCTTTGTAAATAAGGCTATGTTGAGTTATGAATATAATGATGATATATTTGGTCGGGTTTGATGGGCTTGGATCGTATTGATTCGTTGGGCTTGGACTACTCATTGGCCCGACAATGGTTCTACTTAATAAGATAATTATATGAATAGCGAAGCCCAATCAGTTTGATTTATTTGTTAATACCAAGAGATTAGATGGACCTTATGATGGACCTTATGAAAGGATTGCCCCATTTCTATTGGGCCCTTATGATCTTATAGGCCCATATCAACTGGCATCGAGAGGAACCATATAAGGCTTCACCTACCCTTTTAAGTTAATTGATTAATTTGATTGATAACCGAGTTGGTTTTAACAGGGATCAATAAAATCAGTGGAACTACACTGTTATTAAGGGTCTAGAGAAGCAGATGGAAGATTCAAGGATGATGGGGTGTCTAATATTTGGTCCTACCATGTCTTAAATTCATCAAAAAATGACAAGAAAATTATACACAGCACAAATGTTTAGCTCTTGTGATATATCAAAAAAATAACAAGAAAAAATCACACCTTGTCACGCCCCAATTTTATTTAAAGTGAATACTAATACATTTTGACTTATGAAAAAGGAACGCGAGCTCATAAAATTAATTGTAAATAATTTTAGTAATACCCTCACTAATCTTTATTATTATTATTATTATTTTTTATTATCCACAACATTTGCAAAATCATTTAATAAAGACATTTAACAAAAACATTTAATAAAACAGTTAGCGGAAGCAACTCAAGTAATTAAAGTTTCAAATAAAGTAACCATGGTAAACAAAGTAGATATGTCTAAAAAAATTCAACTACAAGTTTAGCTACCAAAACGAAAAGGTTTACGTCTCATAAGCATTTAAAGAAGTTAACTAAACTACTTGTTCATGACCCAATTAAATATCATTAATTATTTAAATTAATCCTCACTAGCATCCACCGTACCACCGCATCCGGGCTCCTCATCTGTAAAATAATGTAATAATATGGGGTGAGCTACACTAGCTCAGTGGGGTTACTGTTTGTCAAGATTAAAAACAAGTATAAGCAACACAGAATAACAACACCGTATCCATGCTATCTGCGTTAACAAGGAAAGAAAAACCCCACCTCAAAATGTAATGAAAACTTGAATGCGAATGAAAATGCAATTTATGGTTCCACGTCCTTGTTATTTTCGTTTCCTACAAATAAAATATTTCATGACTTAGTATATACTTAATTGATATTTTTAATAATTATTAATTGAAAATTTAAAAGGAAATTGAAAGGAATAAGATACTATGTGGGATGTGGAATGTAGTAATAGGACTTAGAAATTGAGATCAAAAGTTAAGTGAGTGAACTTGGAATGGAGTGAAGTTAAATCAGAATTTTCAGAAATTGAAAATAAAGATTACTAACTATTGAAACGGAAAGAGACTATGTGAAAAGAATCATAATGACGATGTGGAAAGAATGGTAATTACTTAATTTCCAGATGGAAAAATGATTCATATTAAAAGTCATTTTGACAATAGGAAATCGACGATAAAATTCAGGATTCAAAAAGAAGAATCGACGATGAAATTCAAGACTCAAAAAGAAGAATCGAGATGGACAAACAAACGTAAATTTCTAAAACTCATTTTGAAACTGAGATGGAAAAGAGACGTACATTTTCTAGAATTTAATTTGACAAAAGAGAATAGAGAAGATGGAGTTTAATGACAGAAAGAGAATAGAAAAAGAGAATAGAGAAGATGGAGTTTAATGACAGAAAGAGAATAGAGAAGATGAAAGATTTCTGGAAAAATTACCTTAAGATAGTTTTCTTGAAGGCTTAGGGTTCTCTAATGATATTATTTTAAATATATATTTAATATATAGATAGAATCTCAACAAGCTAAATGGAAGATAGGATCTCAAAATCTAAAGATATTTACGTCAATTCAAATTTATTTGAATTGATTTACACTTATCTAGAATTATCTCTTTATTCTGTTTTAGTTATTAATTCTAAATGAATTCTATTGAGAGGTAAATTTTAAACAATCTTATTAATTAATTAAAATCAATTGACTGATCTTGGGTTTAGATAAAACTTATAATATGATATAACTAAATCAAGCAAGTCTTGGATAAATTAAATATATGACTTATGAAATTATTAGATTATGAAGATCAAATTATCTTAATATTAAATTACGAAACTTTTGGTTTATTACACACCTGAATACAAATGACAACTTAAACCCCTTAAAGTCACACCGGAATACAAATTGTTACAACTCACATTTAGAGCACAAACTCTCGTATCAACTAAACTTATGAAATACAAATAAAAATCAAACAAAACTTAATGAAAAACAATCAATATTACACGAATTGACCGATGAGTGCAACTTCAATTGTATCAGAGATCAACTGATCCTCAAAATAAAATCACTTACAAAGATTTCATTAATTGACTAAGGGCCGTTGCGAACTTCATATAACACACATCGTCATCACAAGAACGCTTTCGTTCACGTCTCCATCCATGGTTTAGCCATGGCAGCAACTCACATAAACGAAGCAAGGCAGGCCGAAGGATTTGCTGAAAAAGGCAGGCCGAGAAGGATTTGTTGAAAAATTTGATTGAAGATTTTCCTAGACTCTGCCATCGCTTCCAAAAAGACTTCGACGAGACCATGCGACTGAGATTTTTGGGTAAGTAGGCGATGCAACCGGGGGAAACGGTGGACGATGTGGTCCAATTTTATAAAGAAGATAATGAAAAGACTTCGACGAGACCATGCGACTGAGATTTTTGGGTAAGTAGGCGATGCAACCGGGGGAAACGGTGGACGATGTGGTCCAATTTTATAAAGAAGATAATGAGCGCAGCAGCCACCGTGCAGTGATAAAGATGTTTTTTTGCTCTTTTCTGGAATGAATAGTTGTTGTAAAGATGTTTTTTTTGCTTGTAAAGATGTTTTTTTGCTCTTTTCTTGAATGAATAGTTGTTGGTTTGTGCAGATTTTTTCTTTGGTCTTATTGTTAGTTAGAGTGATTAAATTTCGTGATTTTTTTTTCTTGGTGGGTGATGGTATTTGATGGTTGGATATTGGTGAGAGATGTGTTTTAGTATATATGAACTTAGGATAGGAGGGAGGTTTTAGGAAAGATTTAGTAGAAAATAGTTGAAAGTGTTTTAGGTATTCTTACACAATTTTTATGTAATAACTGACAATGATCTCCAACAGTTTACATTATTCTCTGCACCAAAACAGAATATTCCATAATATTCTTTATTAATTAATTAATTTAACATTTTATTTATTATAAATATTCGTTATTATTGTTAAATAATCTATTTTTCATCTTTATTATTTTCGTAAATCTAGTTCAGATATATTCTCATCCTTAATAATATTTATAATAATATTCAATATGGATATTTTACAAATATTTTCGTAAATCTAGTTCAGATATATTCTTATATCCTTAATAAGTTCTATAATATACAATATGGATATTTTACAAATATTTTCGTAAATCTAGTTCAGATATATCCTCATCCTCAATAATATTTATAATAATATTCAATATGGATATTTTACAAATATTTTCGTAAATCTAGTTCAGATATATCCTCATCCTTAATAATATTTATAATAATATTCAATATGGATATTTTACAAATATTTTCGTAAATCTAGTTCAGATATATCCTCATCCTTAATAATATTTATAATAATATTCAATATGGATATTTTACAAATATTTTCGTAAATCTAGTTCAGATGTATTCTTATATCCTTAATAAGTTCTATAATATTCAATATGGATATTTTACAAATATTTTCGTAAATCTAGTTCATATATATCCTCATCCTCAATAATATCAATAAATTTGTAGCAATCTTATTATTAATAAATCTTTATCAATTACTTACCTAATATCTATATATAGGTCATAGATCATACATTCATTTGCACTCCTAATTTCTTTTTATACATATTCTTTGTAATGTCTATATCTCGTGGTCAAAGTTATAAGGCAATTGAAGATCGACATTTGTGTCGTATTTATTTAGATATTACACAAGATCCAATTGTAGGGCGGAATCAAACCATGAAAATGTATGTTGTATGTTGTATTGTATTTTTTTTTTCTTCAAAAATCGGAATGATTATAATAGCACTTAATATAAAAAATGAGGAAAAAATGAATACAAAGTAAAAATAATAAAAAAGAACTTAAAAACAAAATAAAATAAGAAAAGAAAAAGAATAAAATAAATAATAAATAATGATAAGAAAAAAATGAATACAAAGTAAGAATATAGAAAAAGAAATTAAAAATAAAATAAAATAAGAAAATAAAATGAACAAAATAAATAAATAAATAAATAAGAAAAGAAAAAAATAGTTGGCGCAAAACCAGCGGTTAATATGAGATTTATTGTTGGAGATGAAAACAGGCGCCATCATGACGCACTGTTGGAGATGCTTTAAGGGGTTTAAGTTGTTATTTGTATTCAGGTGTGACTTTTTCTTGTTATTTTTTGATATATTCACTGTGTATAATTTTCTTGTCAATTTTTTGATGAATTTAAGACATGGTAGGACCAAATATTAGACACCCCATCATCCTTGAATCTTCCATCTGCTTCTCTAGACCCTTAATTATTTATTTTAATACACCTATTAATTCCAACGAATTGGTTTATTTCTTTTCAATATTCAATAAATTTTATCCTTTTAATTTGAGAGACATTTTAGTAAATTTTCATATTATATCCATATACCAAACAACAAATAACAAACCTACAATCATTCATGCCAAACAATAAATTTTAATCGAACCTACTACAAAGTCTTCATACCAAATATCCAATTTACAACAGCAAACAGTGTAATTCCATTGATTTTATCGATCCCTGATAAAACCAACTCGCAAATTAATCAGTTAACTTAAAAGGGTAGGTGAAGCCTTATATGGTTCCTCTCGATGCCAGTTGATATGGGCCTATAAGATCATAAAGGGTCCAATAGATATGGGGCAATCCTTTCATAAGGTCCATCTAATCTCTTGGTATTAACAAATAAATCAAACTGATTGGGATTCGCTATTCATAATTATCTTATTAAGTAGAACCATTGTCGGGCCAATGAGTAGTCCAAGCCCAACGAATCAATACGATCCAAGCCCATCAAACCCGACCAAATATATCATCATTATATTCATAACTCAACATAGCCTTATTTACAAAGCGTAAGTTATTGATCATTTTACATGAGACGGATCAACCAACAACACACACTTCACAATTCATATATAAATTTTTAGAAATTAGTTTGGTTAGTAGGTAAAAAAGATTCATCTCACGGAAACTATATGTTAGATCATGTCACGCAAGTTTTTGACATACGAATCACTCTATATTTATGCAAAGAAAGAAATCTACAAAAACAAGATTGACATTCAACCTATTTACAATGAAATGATGCAATCAATCCAAAGTTCTACAAGATCTTGGATGATCTTGAAGATGTAGAAGTCTCTTTGGTAGAAGAAGACAGGGCACTTATGCTTCTTGGTTCTTTGCCTAAATCCTTTGAAAACTTTTGTGACTCTTTGCTGTATGGTAGGCAATTGGCTCTAACTCTAGATGATGTCATCACTACCTTGAAGACTAAAGAATTATCCAAGGCTAATGATGCCAAGTCTGGAAACGCTGGAGAAGGGCTTACAGTAAAACACAAGCCAAAGAAACAGTTCAAGAAATGTGGCAAAGGACAGTCCAAGAAGGATGGAAACCAGTCTCAAGAACACAAAGATGATGTTGAGCAACAAAGGTGTTTCTATTGCCACAAGCCAGGGCACTTTAAGAAGGATTGTTTGAAGTTCAAGAAGCTGAAACAAAGCCAAGGAAACCAAAGTCAAAAACGGGTAAATCAGGTAACACAATCTTCTGAGTCCTCTACACCTAACTCTGGCTATGAATCTACAGATGTCCTTGCAGTAACCACAAAGGGGACTGAAGAAGATTGGGTACTGGATTCAGGGTGTTCATTCCATATGAGCCCTAACAAGGAGTGGTTTGATCAGCTAACTCTCAGTGATGGAGGACTTGTGATGCTGGGAAACAATCAAACCTGCAGGGTTGCTGGTATTGGATCAATCCCTTTGAAGATGCATGAGAGTCCTATCAAAAGTCAGGTTTGTTCCTGATCTCAAGAGGAACTTGATCTCTTTGGGAATGTTGGATTCTCAAGGTTATATCTTCAAGTCTGAGAATGGTCAGATGAAAATCACAAGGGGTTCTTTAGTTGTTATGAGAGGCAATAAGAAGAATGAACTTTACTACTTAGATGGTGCTACAGCAGTGGATGAAGCTCACTCAATCAAGGAGATGGACAAAACTCAGCTATGGTAGTGAATGAGGGTTAATAGAACTTCAGAAGCAGAAGGTGTTTGGAAATGATAGAATCACTAGTCTTGACACTTGTGAATATTGCATTCTAGGCAAAGCAAAAAGGTTAAGCATCAAGACAGGAAGCCACACCACCAAGGGAATACTTGAATATGTCCATTCAGATCTGTGGGGGCCAGCTACAACTCAGACAAGGAATGGAGGAAAGTATTTCATGTAATAACACCAATCTGATAAAAACACAAAATTCAAGTTGCAATTAGATAAAAAAAAAAAAAACAGAGTGTAGGTTGCAAAGTGAACAAATTAATCTTCATTTCGTCGGAAAAATTGCAATCGACAAAACCACAGAAAGACTGGATGACAATCTGAAAAAAAAAGATTAGGTTGCAATTTGAAAAAAGTCGATAGGTGGAATTGTTTTTTATAATTTACCCTTTAAAATAAGTACTTAAAAATAAGATGAGAGATAATAAATATATAATCTCTTATTTCATCTTATTTATCTATTTTTTTATTTGAAATTTCTATACAATAAATAGTAAATTGAGTATCATTAACTGATTTCTTAAATTAAATATTTATTTATTTGTATTAAATTTCTTAAAATATAATATAGGTTTATTTGTATTTATTTATTTGTATTGAGTTTCTTACAATAAATACAATATGAAAGCAATTAATAGGTTTCTTAAAATAGTAATTATTTAATAGGTAGATAACTTATTGCAATTATTTTTAGCAGGATATCCTGCTTTTATATATATATATATATATATATATATATAGATTGTAACCCAATTTGTATAAGTTAATTATCAACATATAATTTCAAGATAAAATATTTTATGCACCGGTTGCACGGATTTGGGATCCGTGCAACCTGGGTCGACCCGTTCACACTCCCAAAACGTGCTTCCACGCGCCTCCCATGCACCCTCACGCACCTGAACAGTTACGCTGAAGCTCACCCAAAATTCACTCCAATAGACCAATCTTTGTGTATAGTTAGATTAACATTTGTGTTATGTTAAACATACCTTATATAGGTAGGTCTAACTATATACAAAGGTATGTCTAACATATATAAAGGTATGTCTAACTATATACAAAGGTATGTCTAAGTATACATAAAGGTATGTCTAAGTACAACGTAAATGTATGTCTAACATAACGTAGTGGTATATGCCAAAATTCAAAAATCAAGCACAAAAAAGACAAGGTATAAAATCTGGGCAGTATGGTATGTTTAACATAGCTTAAAGGTATGTTTAACATAACATAAATGTATGTCTAACATAACCTATTGGTATGTGAATTTTTTCAAGAATCATACGCAAAAAAAAAAAAGGCGGTCCCCCTGACCCGAATCTGACCCGGGTGCATGGATGATTCACAAGAGACTTACTCTAATTTCAATCATAATCATCATTCACATGTAAATTTATACGATAGTAATTAAATTACACAATTTGAACTCCACGGCAGTAATTGGAGCCTAAAAAATCTTAACATGTCTCCAATTTGAAACAAGTGTTAAATTGAATTTTTTTTCTTTTATAATCAAAAACTCATGTTGCAATTGAAATTAGATCATAATTTTTTTAAAAAAAAATATAATTAGCCCTTCATTATAAGATAAGATGGATAACAATACTATATTTAATGAATGGATGAGACTATACACACTCCATCAATTACTAAACTCATCCATTTATTACTTTTAATTTACATATTTTTCATTATAAAACTTCTAAAAATATATGAATAACATCACATAAAGATATGACCGGTTATGTTAAAATTGGTTTCATTTTAAAGTTAAAGTATCACATAAAGATTATGATATTTATACATAAATGTTATACTAATGTGACGTAAATCTATGACAACGCCAAAGCAAAAGGTACATGAATTTTTTAAGATATGAATTTGCTAATATGAAAGTATAATAATATCACATAAATGTTATAATATTTGTACATATAAGTTATACCGATACAACATAAACATTAAACTAATATAACATAAAAATTATCGAATAAATTATAAAAATTAATCCATCTTAGAATCAAGTCGAATTCAAATCACACGTGACTGTACTATACACTTATAAAAAATTATTGTTCCAATGAAATTTATTATGAAAACATTGTTTCCATGATATATTGATGCATCACTATGTAGCATTATGTAATGGGCCTAATGGAATTATATCGTGTAATATATGTCATCAAGCCCAATAACTAAATTAGGCCCAACCCAGCTGGGCCCATTTAAAGGTTTGCCCTTTTTCCCATTAAAATTAAAAAAAGGAAAAAAAAAAAACAGTGTAGAAAAATGGCGGAGGAGCAACGGCGGAGCAGGAAGAGGAAAAGAGGTGGCCGCCGCCGAGGAAAGAGAATCTCCGGCGAAGTCGCCGCCACGAATAATGAATCTTCTTCCGTCACCGAGTCTTCTGGTTCTGGTTCTCTTATTAAGAGCAGCTCAAAATCGAATTCATCTTTCCTAGATAAAGTACGAGCTCTCAATTCTAGTAATTTGCTGACTTTCATGATAATTAGGTTTATTATTCTGGTTTATTTGTGGTCTTTTACACTTTTCGTTGTTTAGATGAAAGCTAGGTTATCAGGAGGATATTTCCGCATGATCAATGAGAAGCTCTACACTTGCAGGTATTACTCGCTCTGTGTGTGTGTGTGTGTGTGTGTGTGTGTTTTAGTTAAATTATGATAATTTTGTTTCGAAGTGGAATTTGCATCAGAAGCTTGATTATTCTTTGGTACACAGTGGAGATGAAGCTTTGAAATATTTTAAAGAGGATCCATCATTGTTCAATGTGGTACGTTTTCTTTGATTATGTTATTATATTGTATTGATCCAATTTTAGCTGGTTGTTGTGAGTGAACATTGCGATTTGTTATTATCCGAAGCATTTTCGAACTGAGCTTTTGTTTGTTGCTGGACAGCTAATTTCTCGATCGATTATGTTAATGTGATTTCGAATTTTAGCATGGTTGATAAGTATCTTTAGATCATATATATGCTGGTGGTGTCTTTTCTTGACGAATGGTTGAACGAATTAAGATCCTACGGAATATGATTTGAAGCAACAATATCTACTTTTCATGTTAGTCTTCTAGTAGATTCAATTGGTCAAGGATTCAGATCAGAAATGTCATTTGATTACATAGCTCCGGTTTAAAGCTATTTTTCTACTGTCATAGTATGCACAAGTCTTAATCAGGCATTTTGTTTGATTACATGGCTTGGGCTAAAGCTAATCCTTTTACAGCGATTAGTGCATACGTGTAAGTGGCAGACTGGAAATGATAATTTGGTCTTCGAAGAATTTGTCTTGAGATGTTGCTGTCTCAGTTTGGGCATTTGTTCTGCCATTTTCCACAAGCCTTATAATGTATCCAGTCACCATCTTTACATATTTCTGTTGTGTGTGTTATGTATAGCTTAGTTTTGAAGAATTCTTCTGATTATATCCAGCTCGTGAATATTTCTTCCTATTATATCCAACTCGTTCTACACTGCAGCTTACGACATTGTAACTTAATGTTTACATGTGTTACCAGTATCACTCTGGATACCAATCGCAAATGTCACTTTGGCCTCAACAGCCAAATGATATTATCATAAAATGGATAAAGAGTCGAAGCCATTCTTTAGTTGTTGCTGATTTCGGTTGTGGTAAGAACCCTTAAGCATTACCTAAGTAATTGATGTTATGTTTTGCTCACCGTCAACCAAGTAACGTTTTATGATTTCTGACTTATTCAGGGGATGCACGCCTTGCTAAAAGTGTGAAGAATAAAGTGTTCTCCTTCGATCTTGTCTCAAATGATCCTTCAGTGATCGCATGTGATATGTCCCATGTATGTGCCTAGCTTTTTCCTATTATTTATCTGCTTTCAAAGTTTAACTTTAACTAGAAGGGAAAGATCTATCATGAAAGATGGATATTTGGATGATAAAACTGTTCTCACTGTGACATGCAGACACCGCTCGACTCTTCCTCAGTGGATATTGCTGTCTTTTGTCTCTCACTTATGGGAACAAACTTTCCTAGTTATCTTAAGGAAGCAAACCGGGTTCTTAAGGCTCGGTATTCATTGCACATTCTCTTCCTTTTTAACCTTCCATTTTGTTCATATCTTTTAGTTCCTAATCCAATTTGTCTTCTCTTTCTACAGTGGGTGGCTTTTAATAGCTGAAGTGAAAAGCAGATTCGATCCTACTACTGGAGGAGCAGACCCAAATCAGTTCGTTAAAGCGATATGTGAACTAGGATTCACCTCGACATCCAAGGTCTTGACATTTTCAGTTTTACTCCCTCTTTATCGAAGGCCTTTACCATTCTTGCTAAAAGATATTGTTCTGTGCAGGACTTCTCCAATAAAATGTTTATACTGTTCCACTTTCAGAAAAAGGTTCGATGCTTTTATATCGACATATGCTTAAACACACTCATTGTAGCTAGTATACCATGTTACAATGTGATATATCACAACACGATTCGTGTTAACAGGCTTCGTATTTCTTATCTGCAGGAGAGACAAAAAACCAAGGGCATTGAGTGGCCTGAGTTGAAACCTTGTCTATACAAGCGTCGTTGAGCTTTCTTTCAAGTTGTGATCGTGATTTTGTCGTTGCAGTTGATTATATTTCATTTAGAGAAAGTTCAATTTTGTAAGTTTACGTGTAGAAAGGATGTAAAGTACTGTAAGATGTTGTAACTTATCTGATAGTATACAACATTACATATACTTCTCTGGCTAACTATGGCTGAAAATCCAATCAATTTATTCAGTTTGAGGTCATGTGTTTAAAGTTTGTGTTTGATTTGATCCCAATAAGTAAGAAAAAATATTAAAACAAGAGTATAAGATCAAATCTTTTGAGTTTCATCGAATCAATTTAATATGAAGTCCAAAAAATATATATGAGAGAAAACAACTTCATGTAGTCATTAAGGCTCCAAGAAACTCCACGCTGACCACCGATAATGTTTTGAGTATCAAACAAAAAATTTAATGAAATTCCTTTTACGAATCATTATATGGTTTAATTTCATCGTGCTTTTAGATTATTAAGAGAACTAAAATCAATATATACACTCAGGTAGTTCTATAGTACACCAAGTGTATTAATACACCAGATTCTCCACTCATTTTCAGCCATCAGATTTGAGATCATTTTCAACAATTAGATTTGAGATCATTAAAGTCAAAGTCAACTATGATTTCAGATCTAATGATTGAAAATGATTGAGAGTCTGGTGTATTAGACTCTCCACTCATTTTCAGCCATCAGATTTGAGATCATTAAAGTTAAAGTCAACTATGATCTCAGATCTAATAACTAAAAATGATGGAGAGTTTGGTGTATTAATACACCATGTGTACTAGAGAAGGACCCTATAAACTCAACCTGTTTTTCAATGGAATTGCTTAACATAACGCCGGAACAATATATATAAGAGAAAAGCAGCCTCATGTGGTGCATTCTAATTCGAAAAAAGCAATGTAAAACTCAACTCGGTCCTTTGACACGACAATGACACATTCCTTTTACCATAAAGTTGTGAAACCTATTAATCTCAAAAGTCAGGCTTCAAGTTTTGGTTCCTATGAAAATCTTTCAAACTAACTAATGTTTCTAAATGCACAGTCGAAAGGCATCGATCAACACGAATCATTGTACGAGTCACGAATGGATGATCCATCGTGCAAGTGGGAGGAACCATCAAATGATTCGTCAGATGCAGCATGATACAAGTAAAGGCAGGACTGTAAACGAACTAAGCCTCTCATGACCTATACTAGATAAAGCTTGACAATATTCGACTCATTAGCTTGTGAGCAGGTTTATTAGTAAGCTCAAGAGAAGCAATACTCACAGTGCAGATCAATCTCTAAATCACACCTCCTTAGCAGTTGCATAGTTTATCCATGGTCTCAGAGATGGTTGCTTAATCAACATTGTATATAAATCTCTCACCAACTCAAATCCCGATAAGTGTAGGAGGGCAGCAGGAAGAAAGAAGCTGATGAGACCAAGAACACTAGCTATTGATACAGCGAGGAGCTCCTTCATCAAATCATATCTGTGAAGAAAAGAGCCATAGCTGAAAATTGATCAGACGAAAACGGTGGTTTAGAGAACTATATTCAACACAGAAAGGGCAGACCTTGAGAGGAAGGTGGAAGCCAACAACTTGCATATCAGTTTGTACCCAGCAGAGGTGGTGAAGTTTGATGTAATACAGCAGATCAATAGCAGCGTTCCGGGATAGATCATTGCAGCATAACTAGACAATCCTGAGAAGATAGTCACCACAGTTACATATGTATAAGAGGTGTGGATTCAGATTTTATGATGTGGATTTAAGATGTTTACCAGGAAGCTTCCTCTTGAGGAGATGAAACAAGAGAAAAACGGAGAGAATGGCCGAGAATGATGTTGAGAGTGCCTGAGCATATGCGAACAGGTAAAAACACCATAACATTGAAATCCACAAATATTCATTTACTCAACACAATCAGATACAATAACACATACCAGCCCCCTTGCTCCAAGGTTGAATCTGGAAACTGAAAGCCAGTCCAAAAAGGCATTTAAAGTAATGGCACCTGCACTGACTAAAAAAGGTCCTGTTCCATCTCCAAAGGCATAAAAAACCGCAGCTAGTATGTCTCTAGCAAAGAAGAACGGTGCACCATGTGAATCTGAGCACAAATAGCTGTATCAGAAATTTTTGTGTTGATTTTTAGCATATGTATGGATGGTTCAACTAGAGACACTTGCTCCTTAATAAGTTAATTCAATAAGAATCTTGGTACTCACAAGCACACAAGAGAGTAGATACTAGAGCACAAGCTGTCGAATCAAATGCAAAACGTTCGAACACTACATGGATGATTGGCCCTGCCAAGATGCGCATAATAGAAAAGGTGGGCAAGAGAATCACCTGCATCATATGTAAGCATAATATGAATTAAAGATACATTCCTGCTAATTTTAACACTTTGATTGTAGAGAGTGGAGTTTCTTATTACAATGTGTTACTGTGGATCCCATATATCTCTATGCTTTATTTTAGTATGTGGAGGAAATGGTCCAGATTTTCTCATGATAATTATGCTAAGATGTGGTTAATATTATAAGTGATATGTAAAAGAGTGTAGAGTCTCAAATACAAACCATGCAAAGCAGCAGAGCTCCTTCTACATTTTCCACTAAGCTTTCCCATGATGATATCTACCATGAAATAAAACATTTAGAAAATATTGAGAAAGAAGTCGAACAAAAAATAATTTAAAGAAGGAATTTCATTATAACCATGATGTACCTTCACAAGTTTGCAGAATGTAGGCACAAGAGGCAGTATAATAATGCTCGAAAGAGCACCCAATGGTGCCATGACCATAAGATATGCATCTGAAATGCAGTAAATGACAAATTAAGACATGTGGCGGTCAACTTGATGGATAAATAATTTTTCAATTGATTCACAGTCTTTAAATAACACTTCTTCAGTGTACTAACTGCATAGCTCGTGCTAAACCAACGAATTGGCTAACGAGAATACACATACAACACGCAAAGTCAAAAGGCAGAATGACTGCACCTGCTTAAGTATATCCAATGTTCACTCTTCTTTACCGATGCAAGATGACTAAGAGATAATCACACACCCATATGCATGTTTTTAAGTTGATAAGTAATCTCTAAAGTCTAACTAGGAATTGCATCCCTAAATGACTTACATGAGAGACCGGCAGCAGCACCAGGAATAAGAGATGCATAACAAAGGTCAGTAAAAGATGCAATTTGTGCCAAGCCTGAACTTACTGTTGCTGGGAGCAACAACGAGAAGAACTGCACCAGAAATTCAAAAGAGTGGACGGAGGAGTTAGCGACACATCTGTGACTGTTTTTGGTTAATCAAAGTTACCCTATGACCCAAAGACCATGAGCCTGCACCTCATGAACATCTCCACTTTTTAGGATGTTGATAAAAGAATCTGGAATAATATAAGTCCATCCTCTTCTGAGCGCAATCATCTGATATTAAGTAAGATTTTGCACAAGGACTATGTCAAACAATAAAAATCTATATATCATGCCATAAAAAGCTTTATACAATTTTAAAAGACTAAAAACAAAATCAAGAACTATAATTCCTCAGCAGAGAAACTCTGAGAAAGGGAGTAGAAACACTCATTAGAAAAGTTAGACCTGGATGACCCATTGGAAGAATAATCCAAGAGAAACTGCATATGAAAGAAGTTTTCCACCTAAAGAAAGAAATAGGAAATGTATGAGCAAGATTTGTATAGATATTAAAGTAGCTACCGATCATTTTCCTTACTGACCAGCAAGGGAAGCATTCTGTTGTTGGGTAAAATTACAAAAGAGACACTGCAGTGATTTTTAAACAGTGTTAGATATCAAGCAGATACATAATTTGGATTGCGTTATCGCTCAAGAGAAAGAAACAGTTTGGTGTGAAATATGAAAATTGGTAATCACTTACAGCAACAATCAGGAGTGAGCTGGATAAAGCAGGGCTAATGGAAGGAAGAGCATCATTTCCTTCTGCACTGATTGGGTAAGCGGAGGAGGGTGTCGTTAAATGCTGGATAATTATGATCTAGACAAAAATATTGAGAATCTAACATACCTCATATATCCAAAGCCAAGTCCAACAGGACCTGCAAGGACTATGCATGGTGTCATAATTTTCAGCTGAAAAGGGAAACACAAATAGAAAAGCAATTAACGGAATCTGATGAAAGAACCAAGACCATTTTTAAGAAATAATTCCAGAGAAACTAGATTTAGACTGGGATCTGCTGGGGTGACTGCTAGAAAGCCGAGTGGTTGTACAAAGATCCAAAAAGAAGAAGACCATTAAGAGTACTTGCTACAGGGGTGCAGCAGTGAGGGGATCTAGTAAAACAAAAAGTTATACGGAAAGGCTTTTTCTTATGTTTTGCATTTCACTTAAAACTCAACATTAAGTGTGAGGCAATTGGTGCTTCCATAGTCTTAAATCACGATCACTACCTGCTCTGCAGCTATTTCTCTTATGATTTTTCCTTCTGCCAAGATCCACAAACTGTGAAGTCATGCCAATACAATGCAGTAGTCAGAAAGATGCATAAATATAAATTATGAAGCAGCGAAATAACTAAACTTAGAGTAATTTCTTCATTACTATTATTCATCTTACCCTGGTGCATAAACATGAATTACGGATTCTGGGAAGATAAAAACAAGAGTAGCGGCTATACCTCCTACCTGCATGGCATCAATTGCATACTTGCAGTCATGCACATGGATATAAGTTTAAAGAACCACACATGTGAATTTTCAATAATATTAAACAGCATACCAGAAACATAATGGTTGTCAGATGTTGAAGTAGCATCTTTCCGCGATCCTTTGGAAGTTTACTGATCAATTTTCAGTTTCGTAATAGCCAAAAACAGTGAACTACATCAAATATCCTCAAAAATAAGAGCAAATATTGAGTCTATCAAACTTAAAGTTTTCACAAAATTGGACTTCTAATAGGTAGGCCCTTAGATTCTAAATACATGATTGATATTCCCATTCAAAAATGTTGTATAACTTATTTATCTCAATGAAGGAAGACATGCATAATAGCCACAGATAAACTTAATGATTCCAGTATCTAAAAGGAAAGGATGATGTTTGTATAGGACCTCAAAGTATAAAGTTCCGAAAAAACTTCAGGGATCAAAATTTTGGCAGATATTAAGCTAAAACTGGCACACCTTGAAGAACATATATACGATGGACAATAAGAAGAATTAAGGAGGATGTAATACCTTAACGTGGTGGACATAATAATATGGATTGGACCATTTACACCTGCCACAAACATTTAGTGC
The DNA here is from genome assembly GCA_005771605.1 of Scutellaria baicalensis. NCBI lineage: Eukaryota > Viridiplantae > Streptophyta > Magnoliopsida > Lamiales > Lamiaceae > Scutellaria > Scutellaria baicalensis. Next base: position 675,159 of record CM016723.1, read on the forward strand.
AAAGTAAATGTTGTATCTTCAGAGGAAATGGAAACTTAACTTGACATTCAACGCTGAACTTTCACAATCTATGCAACGATAGTTGGTTTCATCAGAGTACCGTCCCCTATGACAGCTTATAACATATTATTGCATTCAAAATCCATTAATCATGCATTCCGATCACATAGTCGGGGAATTGCAGAAGATTATGTAAACTCTCAAGCAACACGACCAATAAAATCATTAACCACACTGTACGAGGTGAAACAATAATGACTAACCGCCAAGAAGCGATGACGAGAAACCAGGCAAAACCCAAGCATACCTGAAAAATGAAATGTTACCAATTATAAGTCATGTAAGAGTTCCTTCAACGCCATATTTACCACTTTCCAACTGAAGGACACTAACAATCCCACAAGATAGCTAGTGAAATGAAAAATACTAGTGAAATATACACTACTTGAAAGCCGTGGCAACGGGACCAACACCAAAAACTGAAGCCATTGTAACCTCTCTGAGTAACCCCTACAAACATCCATGCATGAAAACCAATCTCAGAATACAATGACAAGATTGACACAAGAAACAAGAACAAAAGCAGCTCATCAAAATAACTCGTTAACAATCACCGTAATCTTGCTCGTAAGAGTAGACACGCCAATCCATGTAGCAGAACTTATCGATCTATCTCCTGTACGGCAATTACAGCTCCAATCATCGTAAACATGATCGCATAAAGCAATAAAAGAGAAAAGAAAAAGTTAAGATAGCAAATATACGCACGAGAGGGTACTGTAATTTCACTGTGCGACAAATCCAGCTCGTGCGGCGGCGAACTATACTGATTTTCTGCACAATGCGCGATATGAATTCTCTTAATCCGGTGAGAAACTCCATATTCCGATGGGAATCGCAACACCGGTCGGGAAATCGGCGAGTACGGCTTATGCAGCGGGTAATCGATCCGAGAAGGAAGATTGAATGCGATTTGCGCTTTGATCATTTCTTCTGGAAAAGAAAATCGATTGCACTTTCGCGATTGAAACGAATTGATTAGGGCTGAAAAGAGGATTGAATTGGGGATGATCGGCGGCGTTTCCTATACAATTTGGCGCCAAAAAAAACGAACGCGCAGTGCCAAATTGAACTCATCGAATCTGCCGGCTGATGTTAGCAACTGTGCGCCGCTGAACCGGCCCGGTCCAACCTCACCCGGTCTAAAATATACATTTTCCGGTTCAAATTCTTGCCACTTACTCTATATGTAGATTGAAAGAATAATAGTTTGAATAAAAATATTCACGATCTTTACTTGGATTTGGATCGGTAGTTTAAAAGATGTATATAAGATGTGAGCATAAAAAATGTCATGTGTTCATTGGTTTGCCGTAAGTGGTCCATTTCAACCGTTGTGGGTACGGAATGTCGTAGAGTATGTTAAAACAGTGATATATCTTCATACTTAATAATATCGGTATCATAAAATTAATATTTCCATACTTGGTTTATATAACTTGTGATATAAGTACATGCATTGAGGTTTTGATAAATTGTCGTCCTTGATTACATTAATGCAAAAAACTTACGTAAAATCGTCAACATTAGGCCTTATGTGAGACGGTCTTTGCAAGACCATATTGATCATATCGAATAAGTTGAACTGTCGTATTGATCTGTGTAAATATCATCTTATCTAGTATCTCTCATGAGATCGTCTCACTTAATACCTACTCTCATATTAATAATAAGCTACAATATGGATTTTCGCACCAATATGCAAAATTAGAACTCGTTTGTGTAGATGATATGTATGGATATATGTATACATATATAACAGTTTTATCACCTCTACCCACCGTAAGTACATTAATATGTGCCCACCGCTTACCTGCCAGAGATTCAGTATTATATTAATTCAATTTTTCATATAATCAGGAATCATTACACGTCATCGGCACATATATTAAGAGCTGCCCACCGTGAATGTTTTAACATTTCATACAATCCTATAAAATAATGTTTGTGATATATTTGTGTATATTATACTCTCCCTCTTTATCTAAACTAGTAGTGTACCCGTGCGTTGCACAATGTGTTATATATATAATTATTAAAAAATATAATAACCTATAAAATGTAATGATTATTATTTTAGCAAAAATATATTGATATTTTTTTAATTTGTATTAGTATAAAGCTAGGTATTTTAACTTTAAATTTATGTCATTATAAATAATTATATTCGAAAATATTAGAAATTTGAAATATATAAAGTTATATATTAATATATGGATTAAACAAACAAATAAAACAAATTTGTGTCAGAACATTACATGGGCAGTGAAATTTTAAAAAATAAATTTAATATCTAAAAATAAGTTATATGTATTAGAAACGTTATGATTTAAGTATTGAGATAAATAAATTTATATTTTATTGACATTTATAACTATAAATACACATGTATTTTAATATATTTTTTTGGTTCAACGCCACATATAACTCATTTATTTTAAATCAAATAAAAAATTATATCAGCTTATCAAATACACGAAAATCTCTCTTGCTATCTATTTAAATGAAACAATTCAAAATTGAACTTAATATACACATTTTGAATAAAAAAAATTATGAATAATAATCATAAGATTGATAAGTCAATATATCAGGGACTAAGAATGATGAAATTTTAATTTGTGAAACACTGAAAAATTATCTCTGTCCAATTCCTTATACCACCTCAATTAATCAGAATATAATATAAATAAAATTTGACAACAAATAAATATAAAATAAAATATTTGTATATTTCAAATGAATAAGTTGGTTAACTTGCAATAATAATTTTAATCTAATTTTTTCTATTTGATATATTTTATATGTGTAATCTATTAGGTACACCTATAATATTTTTTTTCTACATTTTAATATCATAAAAACGTTTAAAAATGAAAAAAATCATTGAAGCCCACACACATACATTTCCATATTTCAGTTTGATAAATTTTATATGAATATTAAATTTAAGATCATTAAATTATGATTGAATTTATATATTATATATTTAAAATTGATTTAAAATAGGGTAAATTACAAAAAACAACCCCAGCTATCGACTTTTTTAAAATTGCAACCTAATCTGTTTTTTTTTAAGATTCCCACCCAGTCTTTCTGTGGTTTTGCCAATTGCAAAATTTCCGGTCATTTTTCCGACAAATGAATTAATTTTTTTCACTTTGCAACCCAAACTTTAATTTTTTTTTGTCCAATTGCAAATTATGATTTTTTTCGCTTCACACTGATACCTTTATGTTATATATATGAGTGTGACATTTATGTTATGTAAGTGTGATCGATATTCATAAAATAAATATCAAGGTAATATTGGTCAAAATTGGTGAAATATATGTAACATCGGTAAAAAATTCAATGAAATATCAATAAATGTCGAGAAAATATCGGAATATATTGGTAAATATAGGAAAAATAACAATAAATATATGTACCCATATTTCCATCGATATCGATATTTTCACGATATTTTCATGAATTTAAGTTACCTATATTTCCACCAGAATTGAATTTTTCATTCTTAGTTGCAATATGATTTAACACAAAGTTCAGGTTGCAATTAGATAAAAAAAAAAATAAATTTTAGGTTGCAAAGTGAACAAATTAATCTCCATTTCGTCGGAAAATTAATTTGCAATCGACAAAACCACAAAAAGACTGGGTGATAATCTAAAAAAAAAAAAAGGTTACAATTTGAAAAAAGTCGATAGGTGGAGTTGTTTTTTGTAATTTACCCTTTAAAATAAGTACTTAAAAATAAGATGAGAGATAGTAAATATATAATCCCTTATTTATCTATTTATTTTTTTATATTTGAAATTTCTATACAATAAATACTATATTGAGAATCATAACTGATTTCTTAAATTAAATATTTATTTATTTGTATTGAATTTCTTAAAATACAATTAATATACTTATTTATTTTTATTTGTACTGAGTTTTTTAAAAATACAATAAATAAGTTTATTTGTATTTATTTATTTGTATTGAGTTTCTTACAATAAATACAATATGAAAGCAATTAATAGGTTTCTTAAAATAATAATTATTTAATAGGTAGATAATTTATTGCAGTTATTTTTGGCAGAATATCCTGCTTTTATATATATAGATATAGATATAGATATAGATAACTGTTTATCTAAATATTTATAACTTTGACAGCCCATAATTGTTAAGTCACTATAAAATTTTCTTTTATTTGCTCTTTCTTTTTGGACAAAATAAGAGAAAATGTATCTAAAAATATAGGAGTTAAAAGATAAAATTACCAATCACATTAATTTTATTCCATTTTACAATTTCAGAAAGCCCATTACAAGCCCATAAAACACTGATAATCGGGCTTTATCTTACAATTTCAGAAAGCCCACTACAAGCCCATGGTGATAACTGATAACCGGGCTTGTGTCATATCGGGCCGGCCCATTTGTCCAAAAACCCTACTGCTCAGATCTTCGAGGTTGCTTGCACAGTTTACCATTTCCCTGGACTCTCTCTAGACTTCATCATCCGCGAGCTGCCACCGATTACGCCACCGCCACCGATTGGCTAGTGCTTTCTCTCTCTACCAAAACCAGTTTTGTATGATCCTGATTTTGTGTTGATTTCACGAGCCATGTCGGAATTGGGTCACACTCTTCCTCCACCGGGTCCGTCGCTTTTAACTGATTTCTTATTGGTTTAATTTGGTTTCTATTTGTGCTTGCTACTGATTTCGGTCTCGATTTTGTGTTTGAATTCCGGATTTTTTAGATATCGCGGAGGATATCAAGGACTTGCAGCTTGATTCATCTGGTATGATGTTTTTTCTGATTTGTTTATGATTATTTTCCTATTTTGGTGATTTTTTTTGTTTTTTGAGTAGTCGTGTTTAGGGGAAAGACAGTTGTGCTGCTGGCATTTATTTTCTATTGTAGCTTAATTGTTTGTGCCTTGTATGATGTGTTGTTAGCTGAAGAGAATGTGGTTGCTGATGTTGAACATTGGAATCCTGATGCAGCTGTCACTTCCAACGAGACGGATGTAGGTAGGTCGAACAAATTACGATTGTTGCGGGATCTTAGAAACTCTGCATCTTGCCTTTACTATCTGGCAGTTGTGTGCTTGTATGTTTGGTTGATAGTTGCTTTCTCATATTAGGTTTACGATTTTTGATCAAAAATTGTGTCTTTCATTTTTAGATACTCTGGTGATTTGGTTGGGTTTCATCATCATGTGTAGTTTTAATAGTCCTTTAGGAGTTGTTCTGGGAGCTACGTAAAACCCTCTCATGCTCTTTCTTGTTAGAATGGAGCAACAAATGTTTGTAAAAGCATGGTTACATGAAAAATGGTAAACGAAGATGAAAAAATACATTATTTTTTTGTTTTTCCTCTTGAAAGATGAAAACCATCATCAATTAAGAATTTTTTTGTGCGAATCATTAAATAATGTGCACTTCATCAAATCTATTTATGTCAGTGGTTGATTTATGTTTAGTTAATAGTTTGATTAAGAGCTTTTAAGCTGCAGTTGGAATGGAAACTCAAGTGTTCATACCATAAATACACTTGTGCACATCTAAAAAAAAAGCTCTATCCTGTTTCCATAATGCCCAGTGAATCCTCTTTACTCAAAGAGGAAGTAACATAATGTTGAAGCATTAATCAATATATAAAAATAAAAAAACTCTGTTTATTGACTTCTAGAGCCCTTATTTGCATAATGCATTAGGCTTTAACGTTAATCATTTGTATGTTTTTCAGGAAACCTCTGAAGGGGATGGAATATGATAAATTTTAAGTCCCTTTCAGATGCATTGTTTATCACTCGTATTTAGTTTGTCATCTTCATATTGAATGCATTTTCCATTTTAAGAAGTTATTATGCAGCAACCGTTTTTGCACTATTTAAATGAAGAAACATGCATTTTATGTAGCTTAACCCAACATTATTTTATGCTGTTGTATTTTTTGATTCTTATTAGGTAAAGCAAATAAACTTCTACTATTCTTATGAGTTAGTGTCCCCAATCGATTAGGTTTATGAAGTTAAATCTTATATGGAGCTCAATGTGATGATTTCTTCTTTTTTTTTTGGGGGGGGGGGGGGGTTTGGGTGGGTGGGTGGATGGATGGGTGAACATAATGATGACAGTTATGAACTCAATATGTGCATTTAATAAATTTCATATGATCATATGAGACGTAATTTTTGCAAGTATATACCCATATATATTATAAGCAAATTCCTAAGTGATGCACTATGTAGTAATTTTGATAATAATCTAAATGACTATATCCATAAAAATTGAGTTTGTGTGTTGCCTATATTTTTGCCTTTTTCTTCGTGCACTCATTTACATTCATTTGTAATGGTTGAAAAAAGATCCATATGTGTTGATAGAATGTCGGTTAATTGATATTTTGGGAGTTTCACCGACAGATGTTAACTCTGCTTATGGTTTTTGTCAACAGTAGATACCCATGTGAACTCCAAACCAGTGCAAGCCGAGCCAGAAGAAGTCGTAGATGGTAGGTTTTTCAAAAGATCCTTTGTTGAGCATTATGAAAACCATATGGACTTTCTATTGCCCTTGAGTATATGGTTTGTTATTATTTATCTCTCTTAAAAACTTGTGCTTATGGTTTTATTTTTCCATGTATTATTCAGTCAAAGAAAAAGAAAGCTCTCCTCCTGATGATCATGCAGATGAGGTTGAAGACCAAAAAAAGCGACACCTGAATGTTGTGTTTATTGGTCATGTTGGTAGGTGCATCTCTTTTATCCTTCAGGCTTCGACCCTTGCACTCTTTGCATTCAGGATTTTATGTCCATTAAAATCAAGTTCGCTTCAGTGAAAGTTGATTATTTTTCATATCTTCAATTCTAGTCTAGTCTTTATCAGCTGAAATTGGTTCCAACCATTGCCTTTGATTTTAAGTAAGAATGCATTTGGTTTTTATTATATGGAAACTCCAAAATTATACCATAACATTGAGATATGGATTTCTGTAACACCCGCTAATATGTAATTCCTATGTAATCAGATTGCTCTTTTGGCCTGTGGTTGTCATTAGTTCCGTCCATATGTAAAACTGGATTTCATTTCCATTTTTGCTCCAGGATCATGTTTTTGGTTACTTTCTTTGCCTAGCTAAAAAATACCTTAGCGGTGAAAAATAGAATACTAGCATGCCATCAATAAGAGAAGGGTGTGCCATCAATGTAGAAGCTCATATGGTTAGGAGATGTTGATAGCATGTTGCAGTTTCTCATTACAAGTATTGCTCAATCTGGTCTGCAGATGCTGGAAAGTCTACAATTGGAGGGCAAACATTATTCCTGAGTGGGCAGGTTGATGACCGTACCATCCAGAAATATGAAAAAGAAGCCAAAGAAAAAAGTAGAGAGAGTTGGTCAGTACTTCTTTGCATTGTTTTTAAACCTATGGGATGCTCCATTTATGTTTGATGCTGGTCTGCCTATAATTAGTCATTGCTGATAAAAAAACCAATATTTTGTCATTCGGAGTTGCATTACATTTACACCCTATTTTGTTGTTGTCTGATCTATTCTTGGCCCTTGTGAGGATTTTCATAATGGGATGTATCATGGTAGAAAAACCGCGATGGTCTGAATATTCTAGGTGTTGGTATCATACAAAGTCAAGCATGAATCTCTTTTCCGTTAGATGATAACTGTTACTTTTAATGTATATATAAGTTATCTGTTCTTTGATCTAACAAATCTTTTCCATCTGTTGTCAAGTTCTTAAGGCTTGTTCTGTTTCTCTAGTGCCTTCTTTGTTAGTATTTGCCTGATATTATAATTGAATTTGTGCAATTTCCGATCTGGTTTGTATGGGGAATTTGTTGTATCTATGCTGCTTTCTTTAATTCTATGGTTGGAGGATCTCTGCCATCTATTTAGTTTCAGTTTAGTATCAGTTATTTTCCTGAAAATATGTTGATCTAGCTTTATTAATAATGCCTCTTTACTTATTCTCTGGTTACAACTAGGTATATGGCATATATTATGGATACAAATGAAGAAGAGAGGGCTAAGGTATTGATCTGTTTGCTGTTCTAGTTAAATGAGTTTTAGATGTTGTCTTTTGTCCTCTTTTAATGCCTTTGTCTATCTGGTGGGTTGTGTATGAATTGTTCATATTATAGGGAAAAACAGTTGAAGTTGGAAGAGCTCATTTCGAAACAGAGACGTCCAGATTTACTATATTGGATGCCCCGGTAATTACAAACGCACATGTTATATTATTTTTTTAATTCCTATCTCCAGCTTTAATATATGTTTTCAATCCCTCTTTGTTTTTTTTTTCTCATCAGTAAACATAAGAATATTTTTTGTCAAGAGATTTAACGATGATACTTCCAATGTTATTTTTCTATTCCTTGCAGATGTTTTACACGCCAATTAATTTATATTTTTGTGTGTTGCATGTTTCCCTTCTCTCAACTCTCTGTTCTTTACCTTATTTTATAGTTGCTGATGTGTTGAAATTTCCACCCTGAGACAGTCTGGATCAATTCTTTTGATTTAGTGTTTTTGATTGTTCTGTCTCCATGCTGGTCTCTGTCCTAACATTTCAAATCTACTAAAAATTGTAAAGTTCTAAGCCTCGAAACTTTATCATGCTCTTGATTACGATTTGAAAAAAGTGATCTGATATGAATATGTTAATAAAAAATGATTTATCTGCCATCCTTCTGAGTATGTTATAATTGATTGTGTTGGAGATAAGCTCTACATTATTAATACTCTTAAACCCTTTCAAGCCAAGCCTTACCTTCTTGAAGCACTAACCAGTATATGTTTTGCTGTTCCATTTGTTTATAAGCACTGTTAAAAATAACAGACTCCTTATGATAAATTTTATTCTCTTATCAAAATAATTTTGAGTTCTATATATTGTGAATTTGTCATTCAAAAACTTTGTAGGGTAAAAAAAAAACAGTTTTGTAGTGCCAAAATAAGTTGTAGCTCTATTTAGTTGGTTTTGCACTTTGTTGATGGTGGTTATAATGCATTTTTATATTAAGATTTATATGATATAGGTATATGGAGATCCTGTGTTCATATTATTTAAAATGGTGATGCTTTTACTGTGTGTAAACTACATAACTTAATTAATTTTTTATGTCTGTATAAAGAATTGTCCATTTATTCTGACTTGCTCAGCTGATATCTGCCCAATCTTTTGGATTTTTTATTTTTTTTGCATTTATTTGTGCTGTTAAATTCTTACAGGGTCACAAAAGTTATGTTCCCAACATGATCAGTGGAGCATCTCAAGCAGACATCGGTGTGCTTGTAAGTAGCATTTTCATAGTAAAAAATCTAAGAAGCCAAAGTGTGTGTGCCTGCTTAATCATCCTGCTGGTATAAAAAAATTAATGCTCTTCTATTGGGCCCAGGTTATCTCTGCCCGGAAGGGAGAATTCGAAACTGGTTATGAGAGAGGTGGGCAGACTCGTGAGCATGTACAACTAGCAAAGACTTTAGGAGTCTCTAAGCTTCTAGTTGTTGTGAACAAAATGGATGAGCCTACTGTTAAATGGTCAAAAGAAAGGTGCTTCATGTACACATTTCAAATTTTCAATAGTATCTTGTTAATTTGGAATCATTTTCACATTTTGTTATCATCATCTACTGCAGATTTGATGAGATTGAATCGAAAATGACAACGTTTTTGAAGTCTTCAGGCTATAATGTGAAAAAAGGTAGCTTCTTCTCAACATCTCTTGGATGTGAAGTTACTTGGATTCTCTCATTTAAACTCCCTTGTGTTTTGTACTTAATGTTTTTAAGTGTTTTGCATCTCTATGAAAATCATTTTCTTTCAAACATTTGATGGTGTAGCCACTTTCTCTTAACAGTAGTAAATATGATTTTCTAGGAAAGAAGTCTTTCTTAGCACTATTGTGCTTTTATTACATGCTGAAGTACTCATAATGTGTCAGTATGCAGTTTTGATGAATTCTTTTAGTTCGTTCCTTTTTTTTTTATTTGTTTGCTGATATTATGATTTATGTGCTAATATGACTGCCTATATCTTTTCAACATGATGGTCTTTGATGTAAGGTTTACAGTTTGTTGTTTGAGCATGGTGCAAGTATTTTGCACCTTTGTTCTTAGGAGCATCCTGATGAGCATGATTTAAATAATTTCATAGATCCTAGTGCTGCATTATTAGCTGATTGCAGGCATGTAGAAATTGAAGTTTCTTTTCAACGCATATGCAAAATTGCATGTGCCCAGTCAACAATTGACTTGCTGTTAATTAGACTAAACCACACAGCTCCTTTTGATCCTTGCTTGTAATGTTTTAATCAATGTTGATTTACTTTATGATGATGACTTGAAGTATTTTTCTTATTGTGACCAGCTTATGAATTTTAAAAGAACTATTTGATATGGTTAGGCTCTCTATGTAGTAATGCAGATTTCTTATTCTCTTTAACAATATATGGATATATTATCTTTGTTTGTGTTTTTGTTTACAGCAATGAAATCTTTAGAAATCCAATTCGTAATGCCTCTGCCACTCTATTCCTGTTCTTATGTTCTGTTTTACTAATGGGTTCTGGGATATATATTTCCAGATGTTCAGTTTCTTCCAATATCTGGTCTTTATGGGACAAATATGAAAACCAGACTGGACAAAAGTATATGTCCGTGGTGGGATGGTCCATGCCTTTTTGAAGCTCTTGATGCTATTGAAATTCCAATGCGTGATCCAAATGGTCTATTCAGGTAGAGAAGAAACTTAGACCTTGGAGTCCTTTATATTTGTCACTCCCCACATTTATGCTCAAATGAAGTATCTCAAAATCTTTATTGTGCTTGCAGTCATGTATAACACACCTTCGAAGCATTGATATTTTCGAAGCTAGTTATTCTTGTATCTAATCTCAGTTCCTTGGTCATTTACTCACTGCACCTTAAATAGAAGAGTCTTGTTTCTGAAACTTTTTTTCTCCTCTCAAGTGTTTTTTAAAGTCAAAAGTTATTTTGTAATTGAAAATTTTATGAACACCCTTATAACAAACTTTGAATGGTGAATTTGATGAATGAATGGAGAGCCACAAGTGTGACTTGATGACTTACAAGAGGTTGATTTAGTTGACTAAAAATAAAAATTGTATTGTATTTTGTTTTATCTAATCTGTTAGTGGAATATCAGAAATAGGGGTACTTGATTACCCTGTTAGCTATTTGTGTGTGCTGAACATTTATATTAGCTTCTGTAGAAAGTGAAAGCTATTTAAGTTAGAAGAGAACTTTGTATTCGTTCCTCTCATTCTTGGTTTACTTGGATGCTTAATCCTACAGTAAACATCTTTGGCTACTAATGTCTCTGCTCTTTCTTCCCAGAATGCCTATCATCGACAAATTCGAAGACATGGGAACTGTTGTTATGGGAAAAATAGAATCTGGGAGTATTCGTGAAGGTGATAACCTGATGATCATGCCTAATAAGGTGCTCTTTGTAATCCTCATTAGAGATTCTTAGCATCTATGACTTTCTGAGTGGCTGGTAAAAACATTAATATTTTACTCTTCACATTTTCAGGTTCAGGTGAAAGTTCTAGCCATCTTCTGTGATGAAGACCGAGTAAGGTGTGCTGGACCTGGTGAAAACTTGCGAGTCAGGGTTTCTGGGATTGAGGAAGAGGATATGGTAGCGGGTTTCGTTATGTGTAGTGTTGGTGAGTGTTTTATGATTGGGATTTATTAATATTGTTTGTGTGTGTTAACAATATACGAGTTAAAAAGCATAGGTTTTAGAGGTGAGAGGCGCAGAAGCCGCCGTAGAGCCAGAGGCCCAAAAAACAGTAAAAATCAATAAAATCTATGATTTTATACAGATTGTGTATTGCTTCAATTATTGTTCTTTTGTATGAAGAGGGTAGGATTAAAGTTTCATTATTAGTTTTCTTGATGAGAAAAACAAAAGTGTCCTATTGAATAAGAAGAATTCTTAGAGCCTCATATACCTTTGTAGTCATTCTTTGATTAGTACTTGAGAGAGATTATATGCAAGATTTGCTTATTCAGTTCTCTGTTTTCCTGCACGAATTGGTTTTTCTTTCTTCAGTTATTTGTTTTGTAATTTTGTACTCTGCTCCAGTTCACGACAGCCTTCGTTGCAGATTCTTGGTCGAAATTGCATATAGTTTGCTTGCTTATTCAATAAAGTTTTTCCCTAATATTTGTTTAACTTGTATATGCACCAACTAGTTAATGGACAAATTTCACATCTTAGGTTTTGATGTTATTTCTTTGTGCAGCAAAACCCATACATGCTGTATACGAGTTTGTTGCCCACTTGCAGATTCTGGAGTTGCTCGACAATGTATGTTGTGCTCTCTCTCTCTCATCATGTTTCTTATGTTTCCATATACGTTCTTCTGAAAACTATTATCAATGTGAACACTAAATGTTAATGAAGGTTACATCTTTGTAGGCAATTTTTTGTGCTGGGTACAAGGCTGTTTTGCACATCCATGCAGTTGTGGAGGAATGTGAAATTGTTGATTTGATTTCACAGATTGATCCCAAAACCAAAAAACCTATGAAAAAGAAACCTCTCTTTGTTAAGAAAAGTGCTTTGGTTGTCTGTCGGGTGCAGGTATTATTACACATTCAGCTGTGGGACTATTAGTTGCATCAACATTTGTTAACACATTTTTTTGTTATCTGGCATATTTACCATGTGGTTCATTTTCAAAGTATTGCATCTGTAATTTGCTGATTATTGATGAGATAGTGTCTCTCTTCATTTCATTTTTATTAAGTGTGTAATCGTGGTTGATTCAATCACTCTTCCCACAAGATGGACTGATGGAATTGTGTGTGCTTTGAAGGGTTTAATGTTTCATTTCCAGCTGATTGCAAATGTTATTAACTGTTTGCTGCATTTGACATCACCTCTGCATTAAAATTTTGTTTGATAGGTCAATAACTTGATATGCATTGAGAAGTTCACTGACTTTCCACAACTTGGACGATTCACACTTCGAACTGAAGGTAAGAAAAGTGGTTAAGCTCTTAATGTATGCTTAGTACCTCGGTTCTACTCAACCATCTAAACGATATTTTTTGACTTCCATGTTTGGCAGGGAAAACTGTTGCTGTGGGAAAAGTAACCGATCTCCCTACCACCGCAAGTGAATAGGTGTAAAAAGAATTGGCATGAGAGGTGAGCATTTCTTGGTAAGTCTTCTTTTCAGTTTATACTGTCTTCTGTGGTTAGTCTTTATTGATTTTGTTGTACCTGAGTCACTGCAACACTTTGGCCTCAATCCAAGTGTTAGGGTTAAGAGTAACCAAGATATTTATGGATTTTAATACCCTACTATAGTCGAACACTGCTGTAGTGATAGTATTATTAGCAAGTAAGCTCTCAATGTTCTCTGGAGTTGCATGTCGGGTTAAGTACCTTTTTTTTTTTTTTTGGGTTGAAGCTCGAGAAATTGTATTCTTCCGTATTCATGACATATGACATATTGACATTACAGTATTTTAATTAGTGCATAATGATTTGTATATTTAAATTCTACTTCAGTGATAGTAACTATTGTTATTTGCTCTTGTAAGCTCTTTTCAAGTGTTCTTGAACTTTGCTTCTGGGCTCTAAAAAAATTTAGTAAATAAACTCTTTCTCACACACCGACGTCTTACCAGTTTATTTCCAAATCTTTAGGCAGCACTATTATTTTTGCCTCCAAGTTCTCTCTTACAAGTGTATGTAAATGCTCACACGACCAATATCATGCTACTATTGTTGCTATTGTTGTCTCTGTTCTGTGAGTTCTCGTTTACATTTGCACGTCTGCCGTCCAATAAAAATGAAATTTTGAATTCTACTCGTCAATTCTTATCTTGTGTTGTCCACGTGCTGATAGTGTTTTTTCGTAGCTCCGTAAATACTGCCTATGTCCTTCTATAGCCATACTGTCATATACTTTTCTGAGTAATTCAAAGTCGCAATAAAACTTTGTTTTGCAGCTAAAACTCGAGTTATCGGACGGATATGCTACTCAGAGCAACGACACAGCATGATAGTTTTTGCTCGTTGTATTGTCAGCTGCAACAAACGAATGGCATATCGATCAGTATTGTGCTTTTCAACTCATTTAGCATATTTTTGTTGCTTTAGCCTTTATATAATTAATTACTTTTCTGAGATTTTCCTGTGAAATCTCAATCTGAGTTGGTCTTTCTATACTGAAAAATGTACATGAGGTGCTTTATAACCTGATGATGATACATATAATGCTTGGCTATTCATTTGTAATATCGATTTGCCGATTTCTGCAGATACTAATTTAACAAATTTAGAAAAATAATTTGATTCTTATTAGTTCGACTCAGAGATCCAATTCCGTGAGACGGTCAGTCGGTCACCCTACCAAATGAAATTTGATTTATGTAAATGAGTTTTGAGATTTTCATAATATCTCGTATAATAGTAGGAAAAATGTGTGATTTTTTTTTTTAATTTGTCGCTGCATTAGCATCAATCTTTTTGTTGTCTCAAATCATTTAATTTTGATTCAAATGCATATCTTTATATATATATATATAAAAGAATGATCATGTACTCAAACATATTTAATATCGCTAATTCAGTACTTTGAATATTAAGTTATAAGAAATTTATTAAATTTCTTTCAAAAAGAAATATTAATTAAATAGAAATGTCAATTAAATTTATCTAAATAACATGTCAAACTTCAATAAATAAATTATTTGTAAAAATGAAATTTAATAATTTTTAAGGTTTAGAATTTTTTTATATATTTATAAAAGAATGACAGAAGTGTCACATGATACTCATACTTCACTCAAACATTTAATATAACTAATTAATTACTTACATTTAATATAGCTAATTAATTACTTAGGATATTAAGTTAGTAAGAAATTTATTAAATTTCTTTCAAAAACAGTTATTAATTAATAGAAATTTTAATTAAAGTTATCTAAATAACATATGCCAAACTTTAATAAATAAGTTATTTCCAAAAATGAAATTTAATAATTTTAAAGGAAGTCATGATTGTTCACACTTTGCAAACTTATTCATTCATGAAATTGAATAATTAGTCCGAATGTGTGTTTTGATAAATATGAAATGTATTTGTTTATTAATTAAATAGAAACATTTATTTTATTTAATTGTTCAATAAATAAGTTATTTGCATAAATGAAATTTAATAAATTTAAAGTTTCAGAACAATTATTTACAAATAAATGGTTGTTAATTTGGTGGCAAATGATTGTTCACACTTAGCAAATTTATTAATTCATGAAATTGAATAATTATTCTGAATAAGTGTTTTGATAATTTATTCGTAAAGATTTAGCTTTTAGTTTTATCATCTAATTGAAAATAAAAATTAAAGGTTGTAAAAAAAATAAAAGTAAAAAAATCAAACCATACATATGGCACTCATACATCACTCAAACATTTATTATAGCTAATTAATTTACATTGAATATAAAGTTACTAAGAAATATTATTAAATTTCTTCCAAAAAAATGTATTAATTAAATAGTAATGTTAATTAAATTTATCTAAATAAGATATGTCAAACTTCAAAAAATAAGTTATTTGTATAAATGATATATAATAATTTTAAAAGTTTAGAGAACAATTATAAATAAATAAATGGTTGTTAATTTGGTGGAAATGATTGTTCACACTTTGAAAACTTATTAATTCATGAAATTGAATAATTATTGTGAATATGTGTTTTGATAAATAATGAAATTTATTTGGAAAAAAATTATTAATTAAATAAAAATATTTCTTTTATTTATAATTATTCAATAATTTATTTGCATAAATGAAATTTAATAAATTTAAAATTGCATAGAATAATCTATATATATATATAAAAAGACCAATAGTGCCACATGACACTCATACAATTCTTGAACATTAAATCCTCATATTAAGAGTGTTCCATTTATTTATAAATAACTTAACTTATAATATATATGTTTTATATATATATATATATATATATATATAAGGAGATCATTGATTTTTTCCCCAATACAAACTACAAGAAAAATTGTGCCACAATGAACCAGTTTCTTTAAATATGATAAAATAATTTTATACATATAAACTTTTTTCTTTATCTAACTAATATACAGTATTGAAATGATATATTTTAAAAAATTAGAATCATGATTTCTGATAACCACAATATTTAAAAAAAATAGTAATGTCTAAATATCATGTATAAACAAATGATTACTTTTATATTTTTAAACATATATATATATATATATATATATAGACCAATAGCACCACATGTCACTCATACAATGCTTGGCCATCAAATTCTCAAATTAGTGTTTTTTAAATAAATTATCTTATAAATATAGATGGTATTTTAATATAAATATTAAATAATGATTACTTTTTGTATTTTTAAATTTAATTTAAGCTTATAATACAATATCAAGATTACAAACCATATAGAGAAGTAAAAGTTAAAAATATTGAAAGAGATAAGTGTAGGACTTGGGTATCCGTGCCCCCAACCCGACCCGAATACACTATATATAATCAAAACCCTAATTTTTCATTTAATCTTCTTTCTCCTCTTCTTGCACCTTTTCTTTCTTCTTCTTCCTTCTTTTTTCTTCTTCCACAACACCTCATCATCTTCTTCTTCTTCTTCCTCCTTAAAGTTCTACTTTTTCTTCTTCTCTACGCACAGTCCTTCTTCTCCATTATTATTCTCCGTTCTTCTTCTTCCTTCTTCTTCTTACTTAGATATTTTAAGCTGTTTTGATTTTGCTTAATATGTTTTTCTTGTTAATGAATGGATGATAAAAGGGGTGAGCTTCCTTTAACTTGCAGATACCAATGAATGTGGGAAGAATCCGTGTGACGAAAATGTGATTTGCACAAATAGTTCAGGGGTTTTCAGGTGTTCTTGCAAGAAGGGATATTTTGGAGACGGGGCGAAAAATGGGAAAGGTTGCATTGCTAAAAAAATGAGAAAGAATATGATATAGATCGCTGTTTTATTGTTTATAAATATTAAACTCACCATACAGTAATGTAATACCTATAGAGTAAATATATAATACCTATAGAGTACACATGTGATACCTATAGAACAAAAATTCGAACAAATAATTCATACCTTAATTGAGTTAGTTTGTAATACCTATAGAGTATATATGTAATACTTATAGAGTAAATATGTGATACCTGCACAAAAGTAAAAACAAATAATTCATACTTTTATTGAATGAACACATGATACCTTAAGAGTATACATGTAATACCTATAGAACAAAAAAGCAATACCTTAATTGAGTAAATTTGTAATACCTATAGAGTATACATATAATACTTATAGAGTAAACACATAATACCTATCATTAAATCTCAAAAATATAAGTGTAATACCTATAGGTATATGCGTAATACCTATAGGGTATACATGTAATACATATCAATGAATCATCAACTAGGTAATCAGGTGTGTGTGGGTGCACACCAGATTTACTATAGGCGCAGGTGGCGGCACGTGGAGGCTGCCCACACGCGCCGGGTCGGATCTGGGGGCACGGATCTAAGATCCGTATCCCCGGGATACACAAGTTTTTGCCAAGAGATAATTAATAATATTTTCATGACAAAACATAAAATTTTTGTGTTCGTAAGCAAACCATTTTTTTAACCTGATAACATATTACAATATCTATTAAGTAATACATACAACATGTAAATCAAACCATAAAACATTTTTTAAAGTACTAATATCTTTATGATTGTAAAAATATATAATATATAATATTTTAATATGTATACAATATTATTTTTTCACACACATTACAAATTACTTATTAGTTAAATCATATATTAATCAAAATTAAATTATTTTTAGATCAATAATTATAATTTTTGTTATAAATTATTTGATTTTTTTCATTTACTAATTCAATGTATTTAAACCCTTGTATTACACGGGTCTTATACTAGTTAGTTTATATAACTTGGATAACATTTAATTTTGATATAACCTGAAGAACATTTAATTTTGATTCAAATACATATTAGTTTATTAATGTATATCGTCATTTAATTTTGATTCAAATACATATTAGTTTATTAATGTGTAATTGCAGTTTGCATATCATATATACAAATAAATATGTATTTGATGTGACATTGCCTAAAGTTTGCATATCATATATATAAATAAATACTACGTATTAAATAAATACGTATTTGATAAGTTTGATTGTGGGAAAGTTTCGAACTCAAACATTAAGAATTACAAATGTGGTATTATCCCTATTTATACCGGAACACTCCATCATTCTCTACTATATAAGATGATTCTAGACTACTTCTACTTCTACTTCTAAAATATTGTCTAAAGCTCTCCTACATATTATAGACTACTTCTATAATTATGTACGAAACTCCCCTACACATTATAAATTATTCTTTCGTATATGTGGGTTAAGGAATGTGGGTGAAGTGATTGGGCCAATTTGTGGGCTAGACCAAATCAAACAAGAAAATGCACTTAGGCCCCAAATTGCGTGACATAAGTATTACATAAACTATATAATAAATGTGATGTACAAAGGGTTATTTATGTCTTTTTCCTTGTTGAACCCAAAGGTTATTTATGTCTGTATTGTTGATTTTCAATAAGATAATATTGAAACAGAATCATGAGGTTACATTTGTTAGTACTAATACCACTGATTTAAGGCTTTCTTGTTTCTTATTTTCTCCAACATAATAATAATAGAATTTCTCAAATTTAAGAAAAACAGATAGGAAATAAATAATGATAATTAAAGAGTAAAATGATAATAGGGAAAAAAATAAGAAAAGTCAAAAGTAGAGAGCATTAATTAATGATAGTGAGTTTGGAGAGAGAATATGATTGGAAAACTCCAAAACTAACAATAAAGCTCGGATGATATGGGACACACCGCAATGTCTCTCTCTCATAAATATGAGATCGATTACGTTTTACCAATCATTTTATGTGAGATCATTGTGAGATGAATCAATTCATAATTTATATTTTATAATTTATATATAAATTTATAGAAATGAGTCGGGTTAATATAGAAAATATTTATTTTTGATATATATATATATATATATAGTGTGTATATTAGAATAAGTCTTGTGAGATAGCCTCACAGATCTTTTTTCATGAGACGAGTTAAACTTAATAATTTATATGAAAATTTATGGATATAGATTTAATTCATAGGTAGTAAGGATCCGTCTCGCGGAAACTATACGTGAGACCGTCTCACATGAGTCTTTGTCCATATATTATATTAAGACAAAAACTTTTATGCATCAGGTGTGACCCGACCCGCGCGTGTACGCACCCCACGTGCTGAAGCTCACTCAAGTTCGCTCAAATAGACCTACCTTTTTGTATAGTTAGACATACCTTTGTGTTATTTTAGACCTACATTACGATAAGTCTAACTATACATAAAAGTATGTCTAATACAATGTAATGGTACATGTGGGCAATCTAGATTTAAAAAAAAATTTAAAGTATGAAATTTGGGCAGAATGGTAGGTTTAACATAATATAAAGATATATCTAACATAACGTAGTGGTAGGTACCAAAATTCAAAAACCAAGCAAAGAAAAATATGAAATTTGGGCAGGTAGATAGATTTAACATAGCGTGAATGTATGTCTAACATAACCTCAATGTATATCTAGCATAACCTATTAGTAGGTGCAAAATTTCAAAATTATGCACGAAAAAAAAGAAGAGAGAAAAGCGGACCCCTAACTCGGATGCAACCCGGGTGCATTGACTCATAGGACACTTACTCTTATATCAAAAATCAATAAATTAGGTAGTTGGGATGAGATATGCAGATTTAAGAATATGTCATCCATGATGAGGTACAATTTTGTTGTTATTCATTTCATTGTATTTGGAATTTCATTTTTTCAAATAGATAATTGTTTTAAATTTGTGTAAAGATTAATAAATCGTTTAAGAACATATAAATTTGTTATATTACCCAACATCTAATGCGAGTAAATAAAAATCTAATCAAAAGAAAAGAAAACATATAAAACAATTTTGTTTCTTGATAATAAGAAAGCTATGAATAAATCAGCAAGTTTTATTTTTAAAAAAGCAATAGCTAGTTTGGATTTTAGTGAATTATTATGAAGCTCAATTAATGGCAAATAATGGTAAATATTCAAAATAAATTATAATAAATAAATCACAAAACTCATAACTCCAATATGGCCCACATATGTACTTACATGTTTAGCCTCAAACTTTAAATTGAATAAATTTTGCCTATTTATTCAATTACCATAATATATTTATTACAATAAATATTATCTATTTTATAAACTACTACATTTTATCATGGTGTGTGACAACAATTGAAGATTCAACTAATTGAAATATCAACTCATAACAAAATCATTTTGATTACATTTTCAGAGACCCATTAAATAAAATTCATCGATGCTTTAATCTAAATTAAGAATCACCAAATTTGAAAAACAAATCACAATTCACAACTAAATAAAATACAAGTAGTTGAATTAGCCCATCAATCCATCACAACCACTCATTTTAATTAAAATTAACGTATATGAGCAAAGTGTAAATGGAAAAATATTAAAATAATAAAATGGAGGTAAGTGTAAAATTAAATTATATATATATATATTATAATAAATAAAAGAATTAAAAATCGAGAGTGAATAATACCGTACCCCGACACCCAATTGAGAGGGACAGTACAAATTGTTGGATTTATTACACATTTTTAATTTTTGCTATCTCCACACCACACGTGTGAACAGTTCGTGTGAATTATTGTTTATTCCACATTTAACCTTCCCAAGGTAGCAACTACGCGTTTTTCTTTAAGTTTTCGGAAAAATATTTTCGAGATATATACATTTTCTCATTCCAACTATATTTGATTTCACATTTTTTTTATAAATTGAGCATTTCATTATACCAGACTAATCCTAGTCGTTGATTTAGAACATAAGTGTCGCTATAATTTGTTCAATACCGTTAAATGCATCACGTGAAGTTATTATATAAAAAAAATAAACTCACGTGAAGTTATGATGAATTTTTTTTACAATCCTATTCACTATGAGATGAGTTTCGCCATCCTGAATAGAAGCTCATATTCACAAGTCAATCCTTGTTTCGTGGATGTGGTCGTCTCAGATAATTAGATATGCACAATAGTTTCACTAGAGTCGTACTTAGAGGTGTCAAAACGATGGGTCTTGATTTTGAACCAGTGATTTGGAAAAACTTTGGGGTGCGGAATTGACAACTACATAACGAACCTTCGGT
Source organism: Scutellaria baicalensis (assembly GCA_005771605.1). Lineage (NCBI taxonomy): Eukaryota > Viridiplantae > Streptophyta > Magnoliopsida > Lamiales > Lamiaceae > Scutellaria > Scutellaria baicalensis. The sequence continues at coordinate 696,609 of CM016723.1, forward strand.
TTCTTCAAATTTTCATTTTTTACTCAATTTTAAAATTTTAATTTAGTTATAAAATGATTGTTGATATATTAGATTGAAACTTGTATTAAATGAAAACTTCCTTTGTGTTAATAAATTGATATAATTAGTTAATATAAAAAAAATTCAATAAAAGAAACAAAAAAGTAGAAACTACGAATCAAACTAATAACACTTACAATATAAATTACAAATCTGGAGAAAAAAAATTTAAAGTTAAGGAGCACAACTCACTCTATTTTACATAATATCAAATAATAATAATAAAAAAGAGAGAGAGGAGAAACCGATCTCAACTATGTCTAATTTTACACTTTTTGGTATAAACTTTTAAAAATTACATTTTGCCGTATGAACTTCTAATTTCATGCATTTTACGGTATCAGTCAAATTATAGTTGTTGATTTTGGATATCTATACGACTATGATTTGTTCAATACCATAAAATCCATCAAATTTAAAGTCTATACAACAAAATACACATTTCGAAGTTTATAGAAAAATGTAAAACACGTATAGTTCTGATGAAAAAATAATTTTTTTAATCCTAAAAACAATTGTATTATTACAATTTCCAATTCCAAATTCAAATAAAATCTTAATCCACCAATTAACCAATTTGGTGACCTCGGTTCTGAATTTTGATAACCAATTGGACTTCTCATGTTCTTTCAAAAAAAAAAAAAGAAGGTATTTTACTAAATTTATATCCAATGGGTTGATATTTCTAAATATTAAATAACACTAATTCAACCTCCTAATCAATCATTGAATGCAAATCTTAGGTTTATTGAACCAAAGAAAAAGATTCTTCCTCAATAATTGGACAAATCAATCAAGAAAAATATTCACATAAGTTGTAGTTGCATTGATAAAGACAACATAACCCTAAATGATTAAATAAAATGACATGTGATGATATAAATTTGTCTATGATGATGGAGAAATTAATAGGTACATAATACTCCATTCGTTTCTAAATAAACACATACTTAAAGATATTTTCCCAAAATTAATAAACCCCATAAAAAAATAGAGTAAGTCTCGTATGAGACCGTCTCATGAATCATTTCATGTGAGACAGATCAACTCATGACCCACACTTTACAATTCTCATGGATCGCTTGAATTATCTATAAATTGATCTATTTTTCTCTCTTTATTTCTAAAATAAGTGATCTAATTTAAAATTGTGATAAACATAGAAGGAAGATTAGATTACAAATAACAAAGAGAGATAATTTATAATAATATTAACTCTCTCTAAAAACTTCATTTTAATGAAATGAAATAGAAAATATAAGAAAGTAAATCTTGAAACAAAAAATGGTGGGATCCTCATCAATAGTTGAGTGGGCTTGTCCCCAATATAGTCATCCATTTCCATGTGCAAGTTTAATAATAATTATTATTTTTAACTTATAATAAATAATATAATATCATTTTCATCACAAAAATAAAAAATAATATCATGGTGTTTCAACGTGGGCATCTTGTGAAATACCCGTTTTGCCCTTCTCTGTCTCCTTCATAGACTTTCTTATTTGCATTAGAATAATGAAAAAAAGACAAATTATATAGCAAAAAAAGGAACCCCACTGTTTTCTGACACAGACTCAATTCCCTCCGCGGCTTTATCTCTGCAGATCAAAGAGGAGAGAGAGAGAGAGAGGAGGGGTGAGGAGAGAGCTTAAATAACTATCCCCCACTTAATCTTGACACCAGTCTTTGTTTGGGAATTTTCGTTTTTGTGTACTTGAATTTTGTTTTTCAAGAACCTTGTTTATTTAATGAGGGCTATATGTGGTGTCTTAATAGCCATTGATTTAGAGTGTTGAGAGCAAGAATAGGGAGTTTATGGGGTGCCATTTTCTGAGCCAGCTGTGAGATTTATTCGAGGAGAGAGAAAGCTGCGATTGTGTGTGTTTAGTGGTGGAGAATCTCTTGCGGGGCTATTCCGAGATGGGTTTTGCTTGTAGTGTTTGAGGAAGTCTTAAAGTTTTGATCTTGGTTATGTTTCTGTAAACGTCGGTGCTTGTTTAGAGAGAGAGAGAGATAGAGATGGGATCTGGGAATGGGTTTTATGGAGGAGTGGAAGAGTTTAGTTTGGACCCGAAATGTTTGGTGGATCCGAAGCTTCTTTTTGTTGGCCCGAAAATCGGAGAAGGAGCCCATGCCAAGGTGTACGAGGGAAAGTAAGTTGACTTTTTTGTTTCTCTCTCTAAATCATGATCTTCTTGTTTGATTCACACTGCGAATGAGTTCTTTATAAGTTTCTCTAGTTTTCTTGAAATTCTTATCTAGCTTTGCAAATGTGTTCTTATTTGATTCAGTTGCCAATTCATTACACTAGCTAGAACTGAAATGTAGTAGTTTGATTTGATCTTTGTACTATTAGCTTCTACTTCATCGTGGTTGAAAAACAGGATTGCAATTTGGATCACTAGAATGAGGTGATCACATTGTGTTTATTGGGCCCTTTTTCAGATACAAAAACAAAAATGTTGCTATCAAAATCGTGCACAGAGGAGAGACTCCGGAAGAGATTGCAAAGAGGGAGTCGAGATTCGAAAGGGAAGTCGCGATGCTGTCGAAAGTACAGCACAAGAACTTGGTTAAGGTTGTGCCTTTGCCCCTCTAAGCTATATATAATGAATTGTGATATAAATGTGGCTTCAATTTAAGTATATATACGTATGTTGTTCGTTGTTAGAACATGATCTTGGTTCGATAGTAATGGCGGTGAGCAATGTCTTCTCTTATTTGCAGTTTATTGGGGCTTGCAAGGAGCCTGTGATGGTCATAGTAACAGAGCTTTTGCTCGGTGGGACGTTGAGGAAATATTTGCTAAATATGCGGCCTAGGTGTCTAGATATGCGTCTTGCTATTGGATTTGCGCTCGATATAGCTCGTGCAATGGAATGTTTGCACTCTCATGGAATCATACATCGTGATTTGAAACCTGGTAATAGTTTTTTCTTTCTTTTGTTGAGTTGTTAGACTCATGACATGGAGCACCCTCGTTTATTACAATCGTGAGTAGAAATTTGAACTTTGCTTTCTTTATGAGTAGTCCTTTAGGCCATCTAACGTTGTTGTTTAATGTCTTGTGCAAACTTGTGTTATAATCTTGAAATGTCGATATAGTTCTTACTGATGAATTAGGAACCAATTAGCTTATTTTGCAGAACGTAAGCTTAATCAGAAGTCTGCTTTGTTGGTTTCATTTTCGTACAGAAAATTTGCTTTTGACAGCAGACCATAAAACCGTAAAACTTGCCGATTTTGGTTTGGCAAGAGAAGAGTCGTTGACCGAGATGATGACCGCTGAGACCGGAACCTACCGCTGGATGGCACCCGAGGTAACTTTAGTGATGTTTTTCAGGGCACTCATACAATCTTTATCTACCCTTGTCCTAACCTTTGTTTCGGTCTTTGTTCTTTATACCTATTTTCATTTTGGTGATTTACTTTGAAATCGAATCTCCGAGTTCAGTCCAAGGTAAATGACGAGAATGAAAATAACTATAAAGAACGACCAAAATGAAAATAAGTGCGATTGTAAGCGACCATCTGTATAATTGGTATACCGACATTTCCTTCCGATTTTTTGTTTTCTTAATGATTTTTCGGGTCAATAAGCTTGCTAAGAGTGCGGTCCGTGATTTCTCGTTTCAGCTCTACAGTACGGTCACACTTAGACACGGAGAAAAGAAGCATTATAACCACAAGGTCGATGCTTATAGTTTCGCCATCGTGCTATGGGAGCTCATACACAACAAGCAACCCTTCGAAGGCATGTCAAATCTACAGGCTGCATATGCCGCTGCTTTCAAAGTAACTTCTTCATCTCATCTCCGTTCGCACATTTTATGTACGATAATTCCCATATGACCCATTTGATCTATTACTCTAATTTACGAAACCGATACTTTTCTTTCTCAGAACACGCGGCCAAGTGCCGACGATCTCCCACCGGATTTGGCTTCAATTGTCACTTCGTGTTGGAAGGAGGACCCGAACACGCGGCCCAACTTCACTCAGATAATACACATGCTACTACACTATCTATCAACGATCTCACCACCCGAGCCCGCCATACCACCCCGGATTTTCACGTCCGCAAATGCCGTCTTTCACCCCGACTCTCCCGGCACGAGCTCGTTGATGGCCAAGAGGGATGACAATTGTGACACGCCAAAAACACCAATGGAAAGTAAGCCTAGAGGGTTCTTCTTCTGCTTTAACCATTGCTACTAATCTCAATAAAGTGTCGTTTATTCGGATATAACCACGATTCTCTGCATCTTCAACCCTCGTTTCGGCCGATACGAGGGCAAGAAACTGTAGATCATGGAGTTTGGGTTGCTGTGATGATATTGTAGGTGTAAAATAAGGTCCATCCAAAGGCCTTTACTCCATTGATATGTTGGAATGAAACACACTAATAAACTACCAGTGAATCTCTGGTGATATTCTTAGCAATGTAACTGTGAATTAGAATGTACTGCATGGTTTCTTGGACCGTACAACTCGGGGTAAAATCGAACTTGTATCGAAGATAATCGAGTCGAGCTTGAGTTCATTAATGATGTACTATTTTACCCTTGATAGTTTGCTCATTTACAAATATAATCCTAACATTTCTTGATCATGTTTGTAAAAATTTACATTATTTTGTGAATATTGTTAACCAGCCAAGTTCGAACTTATCATGTTATTTATTGAATTTATGGAGTTATTTATTGAGTTGAAGATGGTTTGAACTTATGGGGCCTAACATGATGAGTAATTGGGCTTTAGTTTTCAAGTAAGCCCATGAAATAAGGCCCAAGAATCAAGCTCAAAACAAATGAGTCCAATATCAATCTGGTCCATTTAATTATCGTATAGGTATGTATTTCAGTTTCTTATGTAATCACCAACTATAATGCATTAAGTATCATTATTTATAATAGGGTTAATTACGTAAAAAAGTACAAATTTAAAGTCCAATTTCAATTACAATATGAACTTTTGACTATAACACAAAAAACACTCAATTTAACACTTATTTCAATTTAGGACATGTTTAGATTTTTTCGGACTCTAATTGCTGACGTAGAGCCCAAATTATGTCTGTTACTTATCTGTTAATTGGAGCCTGAAAAACATTAACATGTCGCGAATCAGTCATCATCCACATGTAAATATATATGTCAATAATTAACTTATAAAATTTGAATCCATTGTCAGCAAGCAAACGAAGCCCAAAATATTCAAACGTGTCCTAAATTGAAACAAGTATTAAGTTGAGTGTTTCTGGTGTTATAGTCAAAAGTTCATGTTGCAATTGAAACTAAACTCTGAGTTCATGCTTTTGTATGTAATTAACCTTTTATAATATTTGCATTTTACATATAGAATGATCGATTTAACAAAGAAACCAAATTTTTTTTTGTTTAAATCAATTATTCAGATAAAAGTCAAACTCTATCATCCATCTTTATTAATTCAAATTAATTACCATGTAATAGTCTTGGTAAAGTTCTAAACTAAAACGTTAACAGACAAAATGTGCTGCAAGCAATTAAATTGTAAATATTTTATTCTAATAACATCGATTTCGTATGTATGTTAGCAAAATTATTAAGAGATTTACCAAAAGTTTTAATTAACACTCAAGTTTAAACCAAAAAAATAATAATAATCTTGAGTTGGTTAATTGCGTAGTATTAAGAGATTTACCAGAAATGTCTTGAATGTTACAATTTATAGAACACCTTAGAACAACAATCACATATATGTTTCTTTATGACAGGTATATCTTTAAGCAGTGTTGCAGTAGAAATGGTAACTGTATCTATCTTCTCCCGAAAGAACAATCATGTTTGCTCCCTCGAATCAATAGTATAACTTGAAAAAATTCTAACAACAATACATGTAACATACCTTTCAACCAAAACTTCTTCCTAACAATGGACTAATATGCATCAATTTCCCTGTTGTTTCGGAAAAGATTTGGCTAGCTCAAACAAAAATTTCCAACGCGGCTAAATCGGACTTCGATCCCTTAAATTTGGATGTGCATGATGACATGTTACCTGAATAAGATGGAGGTCGGGACTTTCGGATGGAGGCGCCACCGTCCGAGCTTCTCAGTTGCTGGGCCGTCGCAGGTTGCTGCTCAATCGACGAAGGCCGCCGCGGAGAGCTGATTCGGGGACGAAGAAGGGAGAGGGTTAGGGTTTGGTTGCAAGATGTATATATGTAGTGGCAAATCTATAATTAATCGAAGTACAAGGGCACAAAAGAACTTTTATTATGAATAGTAAGGGTAGTAGTGTAATTTTACCCTTTACACTGTAGGGTTTGGACATAACCCACCAAAATAGGTGGGTTTAGAATTCCACCCTTAACATAGCCCAATCCCAGGTATAATTCGGCCCAAACCCGTGCTTGAAACCTACAAAGTAAACATGGGTATGAGCTGTTTTATAAATCCAAACCCACAAAGTAAATACACCCTTAGTGGACGAAAGCTCCTTTGGATGGTTTCATTTGACACTTATTATTTAAGAAATTGAATTGTATGATATTAATCTTCGTTATAGACAACTTAAAACCTCTTACATAATCAAACAAAATAAAACAAATATATAAAAATATTTCGATTCGGAAAGTTGTCAAATATTAACATAATAAACTAAAAAGTCGTCATATATGATCTACTGAAACGAATCTGTAGATATATAGATCAATAAATTACATTTCAAACTCAATTCTAAGAAAACTAATTGATTTAAGCATAGATTTGGTAAAAATCTTCACAAAAGTTAGTAAACCAATTTAAACAAATTCACATTATTTTCTGTTTGTTTTTGAACAAAATCTAATTAAAAAAATTCAAAGGTTTCGTCGTAGATATTCTTTATCATCGGAATTTACAGTGGATCCCTAGAAGATCATCCTGATCTTTTGAAAAAAAATAGATTAAAATGGAAGAGGTTGTCAGTGGAAGATTTGTTACGGTTTGTCATCGATGGGAGAAGGAGAACAAGAGAGAGAAGCAAATAATCGTGAAGCAGCAATGAATGAGATAGAAAATCTAGCTACAAGGGTAGTGGATTCGAGTTTAAAATAATATCAGTTTCCAATTTAGTTTGGGTTGAGTTTATTTATTTTACAATTGGATGTTTGTTTGGCGTTTATACTTTTGTTGGGCTAGGTTAACAAATTAATTTGAACTATTAGTATTGATCAATTGATTTTTTGTTATAAAATCATCTCTATTAGTGCACAGATATTTAATGTTAATTTTGCACAATCATATTGTGAATATATTCACTGATCTCCAACAATGTAAAAAAAAAAGAAGAAAAGAAATATATAGAACAAAAAGATGGCTCACACTTTGATTTGTATAAACTTGACACAGAAGTATGATGCACTGTTCATGAAGATGGTTATTTTATTATATTAATTTCTTTGGTTTATAGATTTTTTTTTTAACCATATGCTTATCTTAAATTTCATATTAATTTTAACATTATATTTGTTATCTTTCTACTCAAGTGAGATCGTTTATTTTTATTTATCGAAAATTGTTATTTATAATAGAGTAATATGTTATACCTCTTAATTTTATTTTATTTTAGAATTTTTGACATTTGAAATTATTCATATATTTTATTTTATAAACTAAAATAAAATTACAAATCGTGCAACGCACGGGTAAAACACTAGTAATTCATAAAATATGTTATGTTTATTACTATCATTTTTTTTTAAAACTTATGTTAGCAGTTCGAGTAATTCTATCACCTTTTTTTTCAATTGATATATGAAAAATGAATGGAGTAACATATATATGATAATGTACTTACATGTTTAGCCTCATGACCCAGTATAAAAATATCTTACAATATTAATGATATGAATATATTCATTGATGGAGATGGAAAATATTCACTGAGCATCGAACCGAGTTTAAATCAGTGAGAACCGGCTTGAAAAGCATCGAACCGGAAGAACATAGAAACGGGCGGTCGAAGGTGGTTAATAGCCGTTAGGATTTGTTTCTCGTTCAGCAGAGCAGTTTTGTGCAACCAAAATTCGCGTTAAATCCAGAGCTGTTTCTTGAAATTGATTGAGGGGAAATGTTGTGTATATAATGGGAAATCTTCAGTTTTATTATCATACTTCACTTTTGCGTTTAATTATATTGAGAGATTTTGGGGTTCATAGCGATAGAGTGTATAAGCCTAATTTTCGGGGTTCATCTTGTAAAAACTCTTCTTCGTTTCTTTGTGAATTCGATTGATCTTTTGCACATTGGAAGTAGGGCGAGCCCAACCACTATAATTCTTCATGTGTTCTTACTGGTTTTCGATCGTTTCTCGTTCGATCAAATAGCTTGCGCGATTTGGTTTTTCTGGAAATTGCACTCTATCTTACTTCTTTCTCTAGACTATGACTTCCTCTCACTCTGCAGGCTTGAATTCTACATGGAGGTGTGAAACTTTCAAAGACAACAGAATAATAAAATTTCAAGATCAACAACCTGAAGGTGGAATAATAACCAAAAGAATAACCTACCTCAAGTATGAAAGTGATGGAAGAATTTGGAAAATATAACACTCAAGACTTGTATTTCTTTTCTCACACTTCATGTACATACAACTAATCATATTTATAGTTACACAATTGAAAATTCTAGAGACCTATTCAATGACATGGAGAATTGAAAAGACTATCTAGAAACTATCAAGAAGTAATTAATTGTACTCTAGATAACTCTAAACATTATCTAAAAAATCAACTTTAATGTTTCACACTCTCCCTTAAAGTGATTTTTTAGAAATCAATCCAAGCTTATCATGAAGGAATTGAAATGCTTCTTTCGGAAGTGACTTTGTGAAGATGTCGGCAATATTTTCCTTACTCCGTACTTCTAAGGTATTAATAGTACCATCAAGAACTTTCTCCCGGATAAAATGATGCTCAATCTCAATATGCTTGGTTCTTGTATGACAAACTGGATTGTTTGCAAGTTTAATTGCACTTTGATTGTCTCCAAAAATCACGGTCGGCTTAGAGATAGGAAGATGCAGATCTTGAACAAGTCGTTGTAGCCAAACAGGCAACAAGAGTCGAGGCTTTGTATTCCGCCTATGTTGTTGATAAGGAAACATAATTCTGTTTTTTGCTAAACCATGACACACTTGTATCCCCGCAAAGAAACGTATATCCTGAAGTAGATTTTCGGTCATCCAAATCACCACCAAAATTAGCATCCACAAATCCAGTTAAAGAAAAGTCAACATTCTTCTTGAAGAATAGACCAAGATCAGGAGTTGAGTTAACATATTTGAGGATCCTTCTTGCAGCTTCTAAGTGAGGCTTCCGTGGTGATTACATAAACCTGCTCACATATCCAACAGAGAAAGCAATATCGGGCCTTGTTATAGTTAAATATATTAAGCTTCCAACAAGAGCACGATAAGGTTGAGGATTTGTAAGAAGAGAGCCTTCTTCACGCCGTAATTTTGTGTTCACATCCAGCGGGGTTGAACACTTCTTTTTTTGGTTTACTCCAAATCGCTCAATCATCTTCTTGGCATAGCTTTCTTGAGTCATAAAAATACCATTCTCCATACTGAAGAACTCCAGCCCAAGGAAATGATTCAACTCTCCCAACTTTTCAATATCAAATCTTATGGCAAACTCATCTTGGAGGTTAACAACTTCTTCTTCATCGTTTCCTGTTATTATCATATCATCCACATACAAAAGAACAACCACATGTAAACCTCCATGCTTTCTAACAAATAAACTTGAGTTGGATTCAAATGCATGATACCCACAAAGTTGTAAATATTGAGAAATTTTTCCATACCATGCACGCGGAGCTTGCTTGAGCCCATAAAGGGCTTTTTTAAGTTTGCACACATGACCTGGATTCAAACTTTGAGACATAACCTGGTGGTTGCTCCATGTAAATTTCTTTGTCCAGCTCCCCGTATAAGAAGGCATTTTTTACATCAAGTTGCCACAATTTCCAATTGTTGTAAGCTGCCAAGGCTACCACCACTCGAACTGAAATCATTTTTGCCACCGGGCTAAATTTTCTTCATAATCTTCACCATATTTTTGGGAGAAACCCCGAGCGACCAGCCTTGCCTTGTACCTGTCGATACTTCCATCTGCCTTTCTTTTAATTTTATACACCCACTTGCAAGAGATCGGTTGCACGTTCTTTGGCTTGGGAACAAGACTCCGAGTTTCATTTTTTTCTACAGCATTTATTTCAGCATCCACAGCAAGCCTCCATTCTTTGCTCTTCTCGGCTTCTTCAAATGTATAAGGTTCCTCATCATCAATTGGACCTGCAAAGAGACATGCATATGTGCTGATAAAATTTTCATCTCTATAACGGGCTGGTTTGACAATGTTTCTTGTCGGCCTCTGCATACTGTTCATTTCTGATAGATTCTCAGTATGCGAATTTGGGCTCCCCCTCTCGTTTTGCTGCAAAATTGAGTTATCCCTTTCAATTTGCTCCTCAATGTTTGATGTGGACGAGCTGCTTGAGGGAGTGTTATTAACAGGTAGTTCTACCATGTTAATCTTACCAGCCCCATCTTCTTTGTAATACAATGATATTCCATCAAAAATAACGTCTCGTGAGACAACAAAGAGATGAGTCTTGGGATCCATGCATCTCCATCCTTTTTTCTTTTCATCATAACCAACAAAAATGCATTTTCTTGCCTTTGCATCTAATTTGCTTCTTTGTGAATCCGACACATGAACATAACAAATTGAGCCAAATAACAACTCATAAGGGGATTTCATATTAATTGGAGAAAGAGGCATTCGATTAATTACATACGATGCACATTTCATACCTTCAGCCCATAATGTCTTCGGTAAGTTCTTCTCGTGCAACCAAGTACTCTTGCAAGTCTCTATTAGGTGCCTGATCTTGCGTTCGGCCACACCATTTTGCTGTGGCGTTTCAGCACACGAAAGCTGCCTCTTGATTCCATGTTGACGACAAAAAATCAAGAATTTTTCAGATGTGAACTCTCCTCCATTATCAGTCCGCAATTGCTTGATCTTTGTACGGAGCTCGCCTTCAACCATTTCTTTGAATTCCAGGAACCTGGCAAATACTTCTGACTTCTGTTTCACAAAGAAAACCCATCTGTATCTACTAAAATCATCAATAAAAATGAGCATGTAAGAAAATCCTGAATAAGAAGGGGTTCTTGTTGGTCCCATTAAATCGCTGTGAATAAGATCTAATGGGGCGCTACACTGTGAGAATGATCTATCAAAAGGAAGTCTGTGAGCCTTCCCAAATTGACATCCTTCACAAACTCCTCCACCGAAATTACTCAGATTAGGTAGCCCTTCAACAAGATTCTTTTTTACCATGGCTTCTAACTTTGCCATGTTAAGATGTCCCAATCTCGCGTGCCAAATTTGAGCGCTTTCGTTACTGCTCATTTTATTTATATACAAGTCAGAGGCAGATAAAACAAATAAATCATTAACTCTCTTACCGGTGTGTACAACATCTGCCTTAAGTGTCTCGATATTTCGAAGAAACTTCACGTCATGTGGGCCGAAAAGAACGTAGTTTCCAGCATCAACAACATTTGTAACGAAAACTAAATTTTTCTTCATTCCTGGAACATGAAACACATTCTTCAAGGTAATCGATTCTTCTTGGTTTTTTTTAATAACCACAGTGCCTTTATTCTCCACGTGATGAATGGTATTGTCAGCTGTAATGATAGCATCACGACCATTATATTCTTGAAAAGCAGAGAATTTAGACTTATCTCCGGTAAGATGATGCCCACAGCCGGAGTCCACAATCCAATTGTTGTCGAAGTTGATGGAAGTCATGGTGCCTACTACTCTTGTTTCTGCCAAGTTCGAACTTATCATGTTATTTATTGAGTTGAAGATGGTTTGAACTTATGGGGCCTAACATGATGAGTAATTGGGCTTTAGTTTTCAAGTAAGCCCATGAAATAAGGCCCAACATTCAAGCTCAAAACAAATGAGTCCAATATCAATCTGGTCCATTTAATCTATGAAGTGTCCATAAGAACTTGCTGATAATTATTATTTTCTCCAAAAATAATCAAAAACAGTCAAAATTAGATTCGAGAACATTGTTGACTTTGACCTTAATAATTTCAGATCTGATGGCAGAAAATAAGTTGAGAGTTTGGTGTATTATAGAATGACCCCCTTTTAAAATCCAAATTTAGAAAGAGTAATGTTACAATTTTTCTTGATATCTCTTGATTTTCGATGTACTCTATACTTAAAAGTTTAAACTTCAAAACATGATTGGAATATTTTTGTTTAGAAAGAGTAATGTTACATTTTGAGTAAATGGCCCTAATTACCTATTTTCTTAAAAAATGGGCAAAAAATAACCTTCATTATATATTTCATCCCAATATACCCACTTTTGTTAAAAAGTGGCCCAAATTACCCACTTTTTCAAAGTAAAAAATGGACATGATTAGACACTCTAACATATTGATTTGTACAGCCAAGTTTTCCTCTATTACACATGGGTAGTTAGGGCATGGGGTTATGCCATGTTTATATATCTCTTCAAATCACACGAAAAGTTGCTAAAAAAGCCGAAATGAATGGAGCTTGTAAACCACACGAAAATTGATTGATATAAGGCTGGAAGTGTTTAATTTTTTTCAACTTTATATTGAGTGAAATGAATGAAAAATTTACACTCAATCATATATCACATGTGCACAGTAATGCCAAAATTGTTAATAAATACGTGCTGCACATTGCAAACTTTTCTTGTCAAAAAATTTCATCCCTACCTCACATTGGGAAAATATTATATACATACTTCTTTAATAGTGTTACATTTATTAATTAATTAATTTATATAAAATATGATATTAGATATCCCTAAAACAATTACTTTTTATTATTGAGATTAATTTTTGAATAATATCAATTATTGGTATTTAGAAATTACATTTAATAAAAAATCAATAAAATAAAAATAAACTAATATAATAAGTATTTTATCAAAATAAATTGATGAAGTAATAAAAATATAAAATACAACAAACACAATAATTAATTATATTATTAAACAAATAGATTAGATAAAAGAATGTAAAATAAAAAAATGACAAACATGTAATTATATTATGCATCGATTAATGTGCAAATAATAGTAGCCTTGCACTATATACTCACCTGGCTGTCGGATAAATTTAGGTGAAATTAGTCATGAAATCTAGCTTAGTTTCCAATATTACCCTCATTAATTACTTAAATCCACCCACAATAACACTAAAAAGTCAGGGGTAAAATAGACTTTACACAACTTCCATGGACTCCACATAAAATTTCAATTGCAAGCTTGGAAGGCAAGTCTTAATATCTGTCGTGTAGTTCAGAGCCTCAGGTTCAGTCAACTGGGGAGCCCATCCGGACCAGGATCCGAACCACTGGTCTGCCTTGGATGCCCGTCCGAGCCTAGGTCCGGAGATCCCGAGCCTCTAGATTGGTTTTCCCGCTCATTCACACACTCGTTTACTTAGCTGAGTGGAGAAAAGAGGAAAGTATTTAGAAACTTTCTTGGCATTCTGAGATTAAATTTTGCAGTAATTTCGTTGTTGCAATCGCGTTTCTTCTTATCCATGGCTAGCTTCAACGGATTATGATTCGGTCTTGTCTGAAAAATTATCTTTTTATTGCATTAGATATTGATGGATAGGTAATAACTGGATCATCGAACCGTAACTTTTTCTGGGCCTGCTTCAAAATGATTTGAATGGGCAAAATATAAATGTGTGTGTGTGTGTGGGTGTGGGGGGGTTTGATTCAGCTATAGATTTTCTGGGTTTTTGTTGGAATGGATGATGAATGTTGATATTCTGGCAATCTTTTTTTTTTTTTTTTTCTGGGTTTTTTTTAAAGAAATTTGTTTTCTTTATTATTTCTGAACAATGGAAGTGAATGATAGGTTGTTTTGAGTAAAATAAGGCTGTTTTGATAAAGATGAAGAAGCATTGATGAGTTCTTGAGGTTGGGATTGACATTTGGCTCTTGAATGAAAGCTTAGTAGCTGATATGATGTGTTGTGAAATTGTGTCGTGTTTATGTAAATAACAAGATGAATACGTGGTTTTCTTGTCTTGAATTCTACATGCCTCGTTTTCTTGCCAATGCAGTTTGATTTGATGAAAATTTTGAACTTGTTTGGTGATGCAGAACATGGCTTATTGATAGTCGAGGGCTGGCGAAGAAGGTGATCAATGCAAGCGTACGAGATGAGCATCAAATCAAGGATTGTGGAGCCACGAGGCTATGCCCCAATTGCTTGCATCTCGTAGATAATAGTGATGTAAGCTCATTGTCTTTTGATTGATACTTGGTGAAGGAATGTGCAATGTTTCGTTTTGATTGATTCTTGTTTCTTGTCGTATAAAAAATGGAAGTGGGGTTGTGGATTAAGCAATGGAGTCTGATATCTATGGTTTTTGTTTAAGGTGTCTGAAGAATGGCCTGGCCTCCCAGCTGGGGTAAAATTTGATCCATCTGATGTGCAGCTATTGGATCATTTAGCTGCAAAACGAGGCGATGATTGTCTCAAGTTGCACATGTTCATCGATGAATTCATCCCTACTTTGGAATGTGATGGAGGGATATGTTACACTCATCCTGAAAATCTTCCTGGTGAGCTTATAACGAGTCTTGGATAACCGTTTTGTGGTACGTTTATCTAGTTGTATGAACACAATGTTATGTAATGTTGCTTCATGATCAAGTGGAAATGGTGGTATAGTTTGCATTGAGTCTTAGGATCCAAGCGATTAGATGAATTCGTTTGAAGCTTTAAACTCATTTGTTTCAGGGGCTAAAAAAGATGGAAGTAGTGTCTTCTTCTTTCATAGGATAATCAATGCGTATGCCAGTGGGAGAAGGAAGCGTAGGAGAATCGAAAATCAAGAAAACACGATAAGTGGACATGTTCGTTGGCACAAAACAGGGAAAACCAAAGCAGTGATAGAAAATGGAGTTCATAGAGGGTTCAAGAAAATCATGGTTCTGTATGGAACAATGAAGAAGGGGTCTAAGCCTGAGAAATGCAATTGGACTATGCATCAATACCATCTTGGGATGGATGAAAACGAGAAGAAGGAGACTTTGTCGTTTCAAAGATCTCTTATCAGCCTCATAAAGATGACACTTGTTTGGTAGTTGAGGAATCTGATATTAAGACAGAGAAGATAGATCCTAGGACTCCCATGTCGAACCCTCCTGATCCGCCTCATTCAGGCAAAACCCCGTCTTCTGATTGCGTATCAGATGATTGGTTAATGGAGTCACTTATCATGGTTTGTAGTTAGCAACTTCCACTCTGCATCTTTATTATATGTGTTGAATCTTGCTTATTGTTGCCTTGATTTCGAGTAGGAAGCGGACTATCTCAAGGATCCATCTCATGCTTCACTTGGTTCTCGATTGGATGATGAAGTAGATTACGTTAGTTGCTTAGGCGAGCACTGTGATACAAATCGAGGCAACACTTTAATATGTGGTGAAACGATCACTTCTCCTTCTGCTATTGATGATTTAAGGCCAAATTTTTTCACCTCTTTGGCTCAAGCTGATTCAGATGCTTGTGGAATTGGAGATCTTGATAACTTAGAACTCGATACTCCACCAGATTTCCAGCTTAACGTGAGCCATTTTTCGTGCTACTTTTCTTACATTACTCAATCTCATTCGTTTGAGTTCATAGGTTAACATGTTCTGTTCAATCGCAGGACTTAACATTTGCGTCTCAGGACAGCGTTTTTGATTTTCTAGACCGGCTATAGAGCGTATCAACCTCCTCGTGTTTCAAGAAACCGCCCCTCGGAGAAAAGGGAGGGGAAAGAACTACAACAAAGATGACAAGATATTGAATATATTGCTGTTGAAGAACTTTTAATACACTCTTTTGTAATGTTGATTGACTATGTAGAACTTTTCCAACTGTATTAACTATCAAGATCTTGGAATGTTGAAGTGTGTGTTTCTTGTTAAGGAATTTGGTTTTAGTGGCTTTAGTTATGTGAGAATTCATGCAACTTTTACCAACTTTGGATTGATTGCATGGAGTTGTTTCTTTGTACTTTTCATTTCATTGCAAATAGGTTGAATGTCAATCTTGTTTTTGAATCTGTTTTTTGCTGTTCTTGTAGATTTCTTTCTTTGCATAAATTTAGAGTGATTCGTATGTCAAAAACTTGCGTGACATAATCTAACATATAGTTTTCGTGAGATGAATCTTTTTTATCTACTAACCAAACAAATTTCTAAAAATTTATATATGAATTATGAAGTGTGGGTTGTTGATTGACCCATCTCATATAAAATAATCGAGTGACACTTGTGTGTCCCGGGGGCACGGTGCTCCCAAATTAATTATAATATGGTATTAAATATATATTTTTCAGGTATCACATGTATACTCTTATATACATATAATACCTATAGAGTATATGTATAATATCACAAAACGTAACACATGTAGAGTATATATATAACACCTGGAGATCATGTATATAGTACCTATATCCGTGCCCCTATGTGCACCAGAGGCATATAAGTTTTTGCCAAAATAATCAACAACTTAAGAGGGTGTTTGACTAAGCTTATAAGCTCCTTAAGAGAGTTTATAAGATATTAAGTGCTTATAAGTTCATCAAAAGTGTTTGACTAACTTTTAAAAATAAGATCTTACTACCTCCGTCCCGGCTTATTTTGCCTACTTTGACCGGCACGGAGCTTAAGAAAAAACTGTTGACTTTTGATGTGATGTGTTATTTTAATGTTTTTGAGTGGCAATTTTGTAATTAATGTGTGCTTTTTGAGTGTAGAGTAGTATATTGTTGACTTTTTTCTTTGCCATTTTGGGGCTGGCAAAATAAGTTGGGACACGAAAAAGTGGAAAGTAGGCAAAATAAGCCGGGACGGAGGGAGTATTTTATAAGCTTATAAGATATAAGGAGCTTATGAGCTCTTTTTTGAAAAGTTGGGAAATTCTAACTTATTTCTAAAATAAGAGCTTATTTTTCAAAACATCTTCAAATCTGATTATTGAAATTACACAAATGTCATTACTAACAACTTATAAGCTTCATCATCTTATTTACCCAAACACTTCAACAACTTATATTAAATTTAAATGAAACATCTTATAAACTCTAAAAAAATCTTATAAGATATGAGAGCTTATAAGCTCTAAAAATAAGTTTAGCCAAACACCACCTCACTCTTTGTAAATAAGGCCATGTTGAGTTATGAATATAATGATGATATATTTTTTAAGGTCTATTTGGTCGGGTCGGGTTTGATGGGCTTGGACTACTCATTGCCCCGACAATGGTTCTACTTACTAAAATAATTATATTAATTTTTATGAATAGCGAAGCCCAATCAGTTTGATTTATTTGTTAATACCAAGATATTAGATGGACCTATGAAAGGATTGACCCATATCTATTGGGCCCTTTATGATCTTATAGGCCCATATCAACTGGCATCGAGAGGAACCATATAAGGCTTCACCTACCCTTTTAAGTTAATTGATTAATTAATTTTGTGAGGTGGTTTTAACAGGGATCGATAAAATCAATGGAATTACACTGTTTGCTGTTGTAAATTGGATATTTGGCATGAAGACTTTGTAGTAGGTTCGATTAAAATTTATTGTTTGGCATGAATGATTGTAGGTTTGTTATTTGTTGTTTGGTATATGGATATAATATGAAAATTTACTAAAATGTCTCTTAAATTAAACGTATAAAACTTATTGAATATTGAAAAGAAATAAACCAATTCGTTGGAATTAATAGGTGTATTAAAATAAATAATTAAGGGTCTAGAGAAGCAGATGGAAGATTCAAGGCTGATGGGGTGTCTAATATGACAAAAACTTATATACCTTGGGGCACATAGATGTACGGATTTATGTGTTATATACATGATCTTCTGATGTTATATATATACTCTATAAGTGTTATGATTCTTAGTGTTATAAATATACTCTACATGTATCATATGTATATAAGAAGAGTAGTATACATGTGATACCTGAAGAATATATATTTAACGTCATATGATGATTAATTTGGGGGCACCATACCCCTGGGGCATACAAGTGTCACTCGTCTAATATTTGGTCCTACCATATCTTAAATTCATCAAAAAATGACAAGAAAATTATACACAACACAAATGTTTAGCTCTTGTGATATATCTATCAGTTCTTGCTTCTCCAACTACAGATCTAGCCATACACTGATCGATCTTCATCAATCTATACCATTCCAAAAGAAATCCACAACCTTCGATAATCAACACCAGATTAACTAGAAGAAATCAAACTCCAAATACTTGTCACCCTTATGATCAGTAACAACAACACCAACAATCTTTTCATTGTCGGGTGCTGCTATTGGACCTCGTTTATAGGTTAGAAACTTGTAAGAGCTCCTATAAATATGAGAGTAGCCCCATTTGTAAGTTGAAACTAGAAACCAAAATTGAAGTATAGCTTTCAAAATCCTTATCACCCTATGTCAAATATTTGCCTACTATTTCCTACTAAAATCTTTCCGAAAACCTCTCTCCTATCCTAAGTTCATATATACTATACACTTCTCCCCCAATATCCAACCTACAAATTCATATGACACAAAATGAAATAAGCCGCTTAGAAACAATGAATTAGTAACCTACTCAAACGATAGAATATCATCAACAATTCACATTTAGAGCACAAATTCTCATATCAGCTAAACTTATGAAATACAAATAAAAATCAAACAACACTTAATGAAAAACAATCAATATTACACGAATTGACCAATGACTGCAACTTCAATTGTATCAGAGATCAACTGATCCTCAAAATAAAATCACTTACAAAAATTTCATTAATTGCATCCAATTAGACAAGTTGACGATTTTAGAAGAACTGATCAAAAAATTGAAGTATCTTCTTTTTTTTTTGTTCTTTTTTGGCTATATTAGGCTTATAGTAGTATTATTTAGTAAAGATGTGGAAAATGAGTGAATAAAGGATTCAGAAAGTAATGCTCCTAAATTTCACTAGTATTCAATAAATATATAATTGTGGTGGACCATGGGTTTGGATATGGTCTATGTACAAGAATAAAAATTATG
Source organism: Scutellaria baicalensis (assembly GCA_005771605.1). NCBI lineage: Eukaryota > Viridiplantae > Streptophyta > Magnoliopsida > Lamiales > Lamiaceae > Scutellaria > Scutellaria baicalensis. The sequence goes on from CM016723.1 coordinate 715,860, forward strand.
CATATCAATAAAAATTGTTAGCTGGCACTTTGTGCAAATGTGATTGAACGATTAAATCAATACATTTTTTCTTTGCTCTTATTGTTAGTTTAAATGAATTTAATTAATCCTAAATAGGAAAAAGGAAAAAAGAAAAAAAAGGAAGGCAATTTAAAGAGAAAGACTTCAATTCAAATTCTATGTTTATTCATGAGTACTAATTTCTTTAATGCATTTATGATCTTTACTTCTCATAAATATTAAATATAAAACATTTGGGTACTAAATTTAAGAATATAAATAAAATTTATGAATTATTATATTAATCCGAGTTTTAAAATTAGGCACTCTTTTGTAATGTTGATTGACTTTGTATATTAACTATCAAGATCTTGGAATGTTGAAGTGTGTGTTTCTTGTTAAGCAATTTGGTTTTAGTGGCTTTAGTTATGTGAGAATCCATGCAACTTTTACCAACTTTGGATTGATTGCATGGTGTTGCAAATAGGTTGAAAGCCAATCTTGTTTTTGTATCTGTTTTTGTGCTTTTCTTGTAGATTTCTTTCTTTCCATAAATTTAGAGTGATTCATATGTTTAAAAAACTTGCATGAAATGATATCACGTATAGTTTTCATGAGACGAATCATTTTTACTCATTAACCAAACTCGTTTTCACAAATTCATATATGAATGTGAAGTGAGAATTGTTGGTTGACCCGTTTCATATAAAATGATCAACAAGTTACTCTTTTGAAAATAAGGGTGTGTTTAGTTATAAATATAACGATCATATATATATATATATATATATATATATATATATATATTTAAGGTCTGTTTGGTCCGGTCCAAGTTTTCCGGTCCATAATAGATTAAGACAAAAACTTATATACCCCTGTGGCGGCACAAATTTAAGTGTTATATATATGATTTTCAAGTGTTATATATACTCTACAGATGTTACTTTTATTGGTGTTATACATATACTCTATAAGTAACATATGTATATAAAAATATATGTGATACCTAAAGAATGTACATATGATACCTGTAGAGTATATATGTAACATCATATGATGATGAATTTGGGGACACCGTATCCCGGGGCACCCAAGTGTAGATTATTAATGAGAATAGTATATTGCATTTCTTTTTGTCCACCATCTTATGATAGAAATTGATGGCATGTTCTATATGACTAGGGTCCACGTCATCAGACATTATCATCAATTCTACAAATATTTATAGGAAAATACTTTTATTTTCTGCACTTTCAATTCTCATAATATTACATATAAAACGTAATAATATTGGGTACTAAATTTAAGAATATAAATAAAATTAGTAAATAAATTTGAAGACTATAAAAATTGTAATCAAACAATTCAATTATGAAATAATGAATAAATTCAGGTTACTATTTTATTCAAACCTAATTTTTAACATCATCATAAATAAATTCAGTTCTAAAAGTAGTCCAAAAAAAGTAATTACTCCCTCCGTCCCGGTTAAGTTTGCCGCGTTTGACCGGCACGAATACTAAGAAAAAACTGTTGACTTTGATGTGATGTGTTATTTTAATGTTTTTAAGTGGCAATTTTGTAATTAATGTGTGCTTTTTGAGTGTAGAGTAGTAAAATGTTGACCTTTTTTGTTGTCATTTTTGGGCTGGCAAAGTTAAGTGGTACGTTCAAAAACGGAAAGTAGGCAAACTTAACCGGGATGGAGGGAGTACAATTTTCAAAAATGGCAGGTTTGACCAAATATAATAAAGATAAAAATATTAGAAAACAATAAAATAGAAAGAAAAAAAAAAAAATTTGCGAGATTTTATCCATGAGTTTTGATTCACAAGTTGGATATACGAAAAGGGAAAAGGTGTGATCTTTATCCGCCATTATATATACATACATGTGTGTATATGTATATATAGCAATTAGCAGAAAATAGGTTGAAAATTCAGGTGGAAAAATCGCGAAAATGGCGACTGAAAAAGGTTCAGTGATTGAGCACAAAGCGTATGCTCGGGTCGGGCTTTTGGGCAATCCGAGTGATGTCTACAATGGGAGGGCCATTTCATTCAGCGTCGCCAATTTCTGGGCTTCTGTTAAATTGGAGCCTTCTGAGGTTTTGATGATTATTCCTCATCCAGCTCTTGATCTTGTTCAATTCGATTCACTCCCACATCTGGTAAATTTTCTGATCTTTTTTTGTTGGATTGATTTCGGGCTTTGATTTTGAAGTGCATTTGTGTTACTGATCAATTTGGGGTAATAGGGTTTTTGGGAATTGTTTGATTTGATGAAAAGTAGTTGACTTGGGTTTAACTCTTGAATTGCTGAAATGATGAATGGTATTTAGGTTTTGTGTTCAATTATGTTGAAATTATCTGTTCTCCAGTTAGTGTTGCTGATTTAGATCTGATCTGTGTTGGGTTTGATCATTGTTGATTCGTTATTTCATCGTTGTATTCGATGATTTGGTTCTTGCAGTAATCGGATGTTTTGAATGCACTGTTGTAGCTTGTTTCATCGTTATTTCATCGCTCTATTCGATGATTATTGTGTTGGTAAGATTGTTGTCGATTCGTTATTTCATTGTTGTGGTTGATGATTTGGTTCTTGCAGTAATCAAATGTTTTGAATGCAATGTTGTAGCTCTAATGTTTCTTTGAATCTATTGATGAAAAATGGTGTGTTGAGCTCTGATGAAAGTGGGGTTTCATTGATAGAGGGTGTTTCGTTGTGTAGGTTAATCGTTTGCAGAGTGACGGATATTATGGAGGGGTACGATTGTTGGTTGCGATTTGCAAAATATTTCACAATTATTGCAGGGATAACAACATTAGCTTGCATCATGGGAATTTTAAGCTTTTATATGATACGAACATACCTCGACAGGTACTGCTTATCATCTTCGATGTTTATATCTGATGTAAGCCACTTCAGTTTCATCGTATAAGTTCACATTGATCGCTTGATTTATGAGTCATTAAGCTTTATCATTCCTGTGTGATTTATATTATTGACATGGAAATCGAGATCATGATGCTTGTATATCTGCCAAGCCGAAGTCTGGTTCAACAAAAATTGAGTGAACCGATTTTTGAGTTTGAATTCTACAGCTACATCATTGTGCACTAATGCAATAGTCATGTAATATTATACTAGATTATTTCAATCAGTTATAATAAGGTTATACTATGGGTTGTGATCCTAGCTGGTGAAAGCTTAGAGTTTCCAATTCGTTTTACTAAATTTTTCTTTATTTTTTGCTAAGTTCATGAAATCCTAGGCAATATATTCTTCATTGTAAGTCAAACAAACAGTGTTGATTATATTTTCTCAACATTATTTTCTCCATTTATGTTTATTTATCTTGAAATTAACACCTTTCTTAGAAATGCATGATATCAACCATATTTCTCTCAACCATGTCTGGCCACACCATTATGTTTTCTTTTCTTTTTCTTGTAAACATGTCCTAAAACTATAGTGGTTTCTCTCAACAGACCGGGCTTTCTGGTTCAAGTGCCATCGTATGTGCTGCACTGAGCTGCCTTCTCGACTTCTACCAAGTGAGGCACCTCATAAAAGTGGAGGCCCGGCCAAACCTTATCCTTAACGCAGAGAAAGAGCTTGGTATCGTTGCTGGTCTCCAGGATCGAGTAGCTCAGGTCTACGGTGGGCTCGTCTACATGGTATGTTGCTTGATGACGTTTCCCATTTCCCAGAAGTCTAATATCTGTGAACTTAATCCATCTCTTTACTCTTTTGAATTCTTTGAGGGGGAGTAGGACTTCGACAAGAAAATAATCGAAGAATTAGGTCATGGCAAGTACATTCCTATGGATGTGGATCTTCTCCCACCATTCTATCTTATCTATGCTGAAAATCCAAGTGATTCTGGAAAGGTAAATTATCTTTCTGCGTATAGGCCATATCCATCGTCGAAAAGGTTCAGTTTCATGTTTGCATATCAAGTGATTACTATGAATGTAATGCAGGTTCATAGTACAGTTAGACAAAGGTGGTTAGATGGTGATAAGTTCATTATATCATCAATAGAAGAGGTTGCAAGTCTTCCAGTAGAAGGACGAAAGGCATTGATCGAAAAGGACTATACAAAGCTCGCAAGCCTCATGAACCGTAACTTTGATTTACGAAGGTATAGCTTATTCTCAAAGACAACGATACATGCCCACTCGTTTTTCTTGACATCTGCTAACTCAATCTCGTGTTTTAATCAGACAAATGTTTGGTGACGATGCTCTTGGGGCAATGAACATAGAGATGGTTGAAATCGCAAGACGAGTTGGGGCTGCATCTAAGTTTACGGGCAGTGGAGGCGCTGTCGTCGTATTCTGCCCCGAAGGACCTTCACAGGTGAGCCTATTGGAGGATGCATGTAAGACCGCTGGTTTTGCCTTCCAACAGGTTCAAGTTATGCCGTCTCGTCTAAATCAAGTCGATCTTGAAACCATGTCGACGACATAATAACGCGATGGATTGTTCCACCGTTTGGTTCCCTAAACATTTCGAACATCAACTTTTAAAATTTTATTCATTGTGGTTCTTGATGCTCAAATAAAGAGTACTTCATTCATGTGTAATAGACTGAGGCTTTGTGCCATATCATGAAGGCCTTTTCAGATAAAAGCTAACAGTAATCCCACACTAACACAACTTCATTTAACTGCTAAAATTAGAAGCCAAGATATATTGCCTTGAACTTGAACCGATAATACCACCTTCGTCCCACAAAAACGAGTGTATTGTTCTTCCTGAACAATACACGACATGTATATGCTTAACCAAAGAGCAAGTTCATTATTGCTTGAAAGATCACATGAACTAATATCAAGAAGCTAGCATCTAGCACATGCTTAACCAAAGAGCAAGTTCATTATTGCTTGAAAGATCACATGAACTAATATCAAGAAGCTAGCATCTAGCACATGCTTAACCAAAGAGCAAGTTCATTATTGCTTGAAAGATCACATGAACTAATATCAAGAAGCTAGTATCTAGCACGCGAACTTCTCAAGATCTATAAAAATCGAGCACACGAATTACAAGAACCCCAAATGAACACCTAATGCTACATCAATATGCCATTTAAAAATCGAGCACCGAATTACAAGAACCCCTATGAAAATCGAGCAGATGAATTACAAGAACCCGAAATGAACACCCTAATGCTACATTTCTCAACATGGTAAACTCTTCAACCCCAAGACTTATATGAAAGCAAAAAAATCCAAGAACGGATCACCCTTCGTTCTTCCTCACACTTCGATCAATCATCAATGAGCCTACTATCGTGAATTCTAGTTTACAAATTAAAAACCCCGACTCTGCAAAACGAATGATCAAACAATGTACGCTCTTGCACTACCATTGAATACATATTAATCAAACAACTACACCATTATACAGTTTCTCCTAAATGCTACTTTTTCCAATGTTAGAACATTCACTTACATATTTTCAGATGATCTTATTGATCAACCAATGCAGCCATGATTTCGTGCGGTGACGGATCCCAAATCGGCAGGTCAGTAAGCTGCTGCTCCAATCTTTCTTCTTGAGCAGTGCATAATGCTTCAGCTAAATCACATAAATTTGAGACATCTTGAATTATAGCCTCTTGTGCTTCAACCTACAATTTCAGCAAATAACATCAAGAATCAACTTAAAGTTCTAGGGTTTCATTCATTCAATTTAATTGAGGCCTATAAAATCAATTTGTGTAATCCAAACTAAGGTGGTTCTTGAGTGCGAATCACCAGTACCTGAGAGAGGAGATCATCGACGAGTCCCCGACCACCGCAATCCGACGCGGGCTGCCGCTCTGAGCTCGAGGCCCCATCAAACGACGTCGTGGGATACAGCTCCTGACGCTCCACCAATTGCGTCTGAGCTTTCTGCTCCATTTCCTTCAAAGTGTTCGACAAAAGTTCCCACCGACTGATTTCTTCTAAATATCTTTCCCTCAGCTTTAGGAGAGCCCTCTTCTTTCTTTCGCGGCGGTGCTTCCTCTCGACAGCCGGATCCGGCGGCGGAGGGGCGGCGGCGGCGAGGTTTGGGCGCTTCTTGCGCTTGTACACGAAACCGTCGTCGTTTATCAATTCCCAATCGTCGGAATTTTCATAGCCGGATTCGGCGGCCATGGCTACATCCACCTGAACCGGAAAATCTTGGGATTTCGTAAATGAAGAAACTTGAACCAAATTTTTGAAAGATTGGGAATTAATTGAGCGGCAGAGCTTCATGAATTATCATTTCGCCCCCTAATTTATCATGAAATTAGAATCTGACCCCTCAATTCGAAATTGTAAAATTATTGGGAAAATGTGTCCTCTCAATTAAGAATTTAATATATATATATAGACACATATTGTTCTCACAATTAATTATAATAATAACTTATTAGTAATTACCCGCGCGATACACAGTTTATTATTTATTTTCCTAATTTCAATTTATAATAATATAATAATATTATTATATAAAAAGTTATTCATATATCTTTATTATTTCAAACTTTATTTAATATAAGAATATTTTTTCATATTTCTATTGAGTTCTAAAATTATATTTTTATAATTTGACAAAATTATTAGGCCAAAGTAGAGTTTTAACTAAAGAAAATATAGTTTGGTTGAATTCACCCTTATCACTTGTGTGTCTTTTAGGACTTTAGTGGCGTGATATTTTAAATTCAATAACACAAATTGTGTACATTGTTCAAAATTATACTTGATAATAGTAGTATTAAAAAGTCGGAATGCAAAATATATAAATAACTTAAACAATGAACTTGAAAGCTTACATTCTATTTGTTTGTCTTTAATAGAATTTTATTCATAACTTGATAGATAATTTGAATATCACAATGAATCTTCGAGTTAGTTAAAAATGACCAGTAACAATATAAATTTTAAAAAAATTATTTCTATAAAAAATTCTCACAATTACAAAAAGTATATTGAAATTTCTTTTAACTATAAAATTGATGATAATAATAATTCTAAACATTTCATGATTATTACAGTTAACCAAAAGAAATAAAATAAAAAACTCTTATCTTATATTAGTATCGACCATACTTTGATCATTATGCATGTCTTGGTGAAAGCTCTTTTGGATTGATAATCAGACAAATCTACATATGAGGCGAATTCAAACATAATCTTTAAAGCTCGATAAAAACATAAACCAACATCGAATCTTCTCCTAAAACGAGCCCACAATATGACTCCACATCTGACACTAATACAAAAACCGAAACCATACACATCTCGGAACATTTTCCTAGGATTGAAACTTCAGTCATGTCAACGCTTAAGACACAACATATCTTCAAAGGTCCATAAATCCTTCAAAATCAAATTGACAAACTCCCAAATTTTAATCATTTACTCCAATTATGACTAAACATGAACCTGGATTAAAATAACATTCCAGAAATGTGAAGAGAATTCTAGAGAAATATTGTTTGGAGGAGAATTCTACAGAAATGTTCATTTCTCTAGAATTGTTGATTCTAAAATCTCCCGCCAACTAGTATAAATAGAGAAATGTTAGAGATATACATTTATCTATATAAGAGTATACATATGATATTTGAAAAGTATAGACATGATAGTTGTAGAGTATATATTTAACATCATATGATGATTAATTTGGGTCACACAAGTGTCACTCATTCAAAAAACTCAGGTCCTCTATCTTTGGACCTTTATCTTTCACAATCCAATTAGGAAAATTCTATACACACCCCCAACTAATACTAAACACACCTCATTAATTTAATGGAAAATGAAAATAATTACATTAAAACCGAAACACTCTTACTAATCATTTTAAATAAAAAATAAAAAATAAAAATCACATTCTCTAATACACACATCTTATATCTACTAAATTCACCCCATTATATATAATACACAATACTCCTTTTATAATTAATCTATCTTTTAGTTCGTCTGAATCACTAAAATCCCCTTTCATTTATTTATGAATATCACAAGTATATAAATTTTATTATTTATATATTGTAATATGAAAATATTTGATATATGAAATTATAAATTCTACTAGCAATTTGACTAATTTGATGTATCATAATAGAATTTAAATATTTAGTTAATATGAAAAATATTAAGTTATGAAAAAAATAATATTCTCGATGATACTTTAATCTCGGTTGGTACCCCTGTGAGTATGCATAAATAAATTTCAAGTGTTAGTAATTTTTTGAAATAAAAACGTTGATCATAAAAAATAATATAATTTTTAAGGTTATTTTGATTTTATTTAATACTCATATAATTTACAAATTTTAAATATTTTTATTTTCATTACATTGTCCAACTACTTTAGTAATAATATTCGTCACAACTGGCCTACAAACTTATGTAAATATATGCTCAATAATTTGCTCAGGTGAAAATGATGTTATTATAGTATGTTTTAATTAATTCTTGTTAATTTCTCAACAATTCAACCTAATTTGCTAACTGTGTGATGCAACAAATTAATTTGAAGTGTTAGTATTTTTTTATATAAAAATTGTACTTATGAAAAATAATGAAGTTATTCAAAGTTATTCCAATTTAATATACTACCCATATAATTTATCCATTTTAAATGTTTCTTTTTCCATTGATTATTTTACTAAGGCAAAAACTTGTATATCCCGGGGTACGGATCTTACATCCGTGCTCCAGATCCGACCCGACGCGTGGGTAGCCTCCACACGCGCCTATAGCAAATCTGGTGTGCACCCACACACATCTGATTAGATGATTCAGTGATGAGTATTATATGTATACCCTATAGGTATTACGCATATACCCTATAGATATTACACTTATTTTTCTTGAGATTTAATGATATGTATTATGTGTTTACTATATAGGTATTACATGTATACTCTATAGGTATTACAAACTTACTCAATTAAGATATTGATTTTTTGTTCTAAGGTATCATGCGTTCATTCAATAAATGTATGAATTATTTGTTTTTACTTTTGTGTAGGTATCACATGTTTACTCTATAGGTATTACATGTACACTCTATAAGTATTACAAACTAACTCAATTAAGGTATGAATTATTTGTTCGAATTTTTGTTTTATAGGTATCACATGTGTACTCTATAGGTATTACATATTTACTCTATAGGTATTACATTACTGTATGATGAGTTTAATATTTCTAAACAATAAAATAGCGATTTATATTATATTCTTCCTCATTTTTTCCTGCAAAATGTACAGAATTGCAGAATTCATATGAATTATTATCACAGAAGCATTGTGCAAAGAAACCCTAGAACAAATCTATTCAATTCGATCAATCAAACTTTGATGGAGAAGAAGAAATGGTGCATCTTAATGGAGAAGAAGAACGATGCGCCTTAATGGAGAAGAAGAAGAAGAATAGTAGTTGGATCGCAAAACAAAGGTGAATATAAGATGGAGAGGAAGAGAATACGATATGGAGAGGACTGTGGAAAGTGAAGAGAAGAAGATGCCAAACAGAGGAGAAGGAGAATGAAGAAGATGCAGAAGGAGCAGCAATGTTTAATAGTGTTATATTTATTTTTTAATTTACATTAAATATGATATAAATTATCCACATGCATATTAATATTTAATATTGAAATTATTGTTTGGATATCTATAGTTGATATTTAAAAAATTATTCAATAAAATTTAATTTAATTAAGATCAATAAAATGAGAATAAACTAATACAATATTTATATTATTAAATCAAATAGATTAAATAGTAAAAAATGCAAATAATTTTTTTTGTTGACGTGACACTTACAAATATTAATTTAAAAAATACTTAGGATGACATTTAATTCCACACTAAATACATATTGTAGATATATACATGTATGTATATACATACATCTTTAATAGTGTATACTTATTGATTCATTTATATTAAATAAGATATCAATTATCCCTAAACAAATTAATATTTATATTGAAATTATTGTTTGGACAATATCTATTGTTGGTATTTAAGAAATCATTCAAAAAAAAAAAACCTAATCAATATTAATAAAATAAGAATAAACTAATACAATATTTATATTATAAATTGAATGGATTAAATAATAAAATATGCAAAATAAAAAAGAACAAACAATTGTTGATGTGACACTTTTTGTGGGGAAAATGATATTTCTCTAAATATCTCCAATTTTTCCTCTATTGTTATAGTATAGATATATATAGATAGATTTATATATTTATTTTTTATATAAAATTAAATGTCATAAAATTAATATTTTTTTAATTTTTTATTAATAAATGTAGAGTGAAAGCTATTAATGATTTCTCAAAATAGAAATATTTAATAAAAGAGACATTTATTGTAGTTATTTTTGACAGAATATTCTGCTTGAGTAAGTCTCTTGTGCATCAGGTGCATGGATCTTAGATCCACGCACCCGGGTCGGATCCGGGTAATCGGACCCGCTTCTTTTTTTTTTTTTTCGCGCTTGTTTTTTTTTTCAATTTTAGTCATGACTTTTAGTTATGCGTAAGAATACCTTTATGTAATGCGTAAGAATACCTTTAAATTACCTTAATGATACCATTATGCCCAGATTTCATACATTTACGTTAAGTTAGACATACCTTTAGGTTATGTTAAGAATACCTTTAGGTAATGTATAGAGATACCTTTAGGTTATGTTAAGGATACCTTTGTGCCCAAATTTCATACATTTAATTTAGGTCAGACATACATTTATGTTATGTTAAGGATACTTTTATGTTATGTTAGAGATACCTTATCCATAAGGTAGTTGTGTTACACATTTTGTACACAAAGGTATCTCTAACATAACATAAAAATATTCTTAACATAACCTAAAGGTATCTTTAATATACCTAAAAGTATGTTTAATATAATCAAAAGGTATTCTTAAAATAATTAAAGGTATCCTTAACATAACTTAAAGGTATGCTTAACATAACTAAAATGTATTCTTAACATAACATGGTATGTAACCTGGAATCACGATTTCAAAGGTATCCTTAACATCACTTAAAGGTATTCTTAACATAACCTAAAGGTATGCTTAATATAACCAAAATGTATTCTTAACATAACTAAAGGTATCCTTAACATAACCTAAAGATATGCTTAACATAACTAAAAAGTATTATTAACATAACATGACATGTAACCTGGAATCAGGATTTCAAAGGTATTCTTAACATAACTGAAAGGTATCCTTACCATAACTTAAAGGTATCCTTAACATAACTGAAATGTATCCCTGAAAGGTATCCTTACCATAACTTAAAGGTATCCTTAACATAACTGAAAGGTATCCTTAACGTAACCTAAAGGTGCGCATCCGCCCAGGCGCGTGGGAGAGCGTGAGGGCGCGTCAGACGCGCGTGGAAGCGCGTACACGCGCGGGTCGGGTCGGGTGCATGGATCTAGGATCCATGCACCTGATGCATAAAAGTTTTTGTGATTCTGCTTATATATAGATAGATAGATTTAAAAAATAATATTATCAAAAGGAGTAATGTTCTTACAAAAAATGAAAACATTAATTTCAAAATTAAATATTATAGTGAAGTTGTTTATGGAATAAATATGGTCAAATATTTTCAAATCATATTGTTATTTGTTTTTTTAATCTTGCTATACATGAATTGTTCATAAATAAAAACGAAAATTGAAAGTTGAAACTTTAACTTTTGTAGGGAAATTAACAATTATTTTGTTATTATATATATATATATATATTTTGTATCAAAATTTGTAATCTGTAATTAAATGTATATTTATTTGTAAAAATATATTATCTATCATACGCCACATTAATAATTAATCTATCTTTGAGTAGTTCTGAATCACAAAAATCCTTTTTTAATATTTATGAGTATCTCATAAATCTAATTTTGTATCAAAATCAATTATATATTTATTTTTAAAAATATATGTTGATTATAGACAATGATTTTATTTTATTTTTGTGTGAAATTCATCTCACTTATTTGATACACGTTAAATAATAAACATGAACAATTAAATAAACCAGGTAATTTAGTTGAACACAATAATGGTATAACATAAGGAACTACATGGCATATATACTTTTAATAAGAAAAATGAAATTTTATATGAATCGAAATCATACTATCCATAAATTTTTGTATGAATTGTAGATTTATCGGTCTCATAGAAGTTAAATTAAATTAAATATGTGATACAACAATATTGATACTCTAGAATATTCAAGTGTATCTCTCCATATCTTTGATATATATAGCGTGGGTTCAAAAAAGCAAAAGAATTGTGAAAAAAAAACCAAAAAAAGCGTAGACATTGAGTGTGGGCAACACCTAATAATAGTTTGTTAAGCACATTTAAATTCCCACTGAAGAAAAGCCCTTTTCCAATCGTCAATCTTTCAAAAAGAGAGGTTCAATCTGCCAATAAGTAATATATTAATCTGATCAAAAGCCAAAAGTTCAAGAAAGTTGCAACCCTTTTCTTTGCCAAATTTTCTTGATTATTCCAGACACACTCTGTGATCCTACTCGGATGACATGTTGCTGATTCTCTAGTTTTCCCTGATCAGGTCTCTCTCTCTCTCTCTCTCTCTCTCTCTCTCTCTCTCTCTCTCTCACATGTCTGTGAAACTGGATCTTGAAAAGGTCGGTTAAGGTTTTAGCAGTTGCAAAATTTCTCTTTTTTTTTTGGAAAAATAGTCAAATTATCATTCTTGGATTTGAAGTTTGATGTGAGATGCGTGTATTTGTGTCTTTTTCTTGGTCTTATCTCATTCTTTTGGAGTTTAGTTGATTTGAGAAAATGTGAAGTCATTGCAGATAAATAGATAAGTGTGGATTGATAAAGACTTGGTTTTTAAAGGGTTTTCTTTAAGTCGGCAATAAGGTTTCTTTTTTCCTTCAATTCTTTGTTTTATTATGGCTTATTCAATTCCCATTTAATTCTTGCATTTATATATGTGTAGTGATGTTATTTGCATGCTTAGAATTTGGGTGTTTCTGCAAGTTGCTTGGAGGGTCTTTTTCTTGTTCCCTGTTTCTGTCTTCTAAATTCTAATGATTGGATTTAGTGTTTTTGGTTGGTTTTTTTGGGGTGATTGATACTTATGTTGGGATTTTTTGGATCAGTTGAATTGAATTGAATTGACAGGTCTGTGCTATTTGAAGAAATTTTAAGATTCTTGTTTATAAGGTGAGATGGGGAACAAGAGTTCAAGCCCTAGGAATGGGGGGGATTGGAGACAAGCTTCAACGACTCGTTCTAGTTCGTCGTCTGGTTGGCAACACGATTATGCTCAATCTTCGGTTTCACAATATGCTCAAAACTATCCTGTCCAGCATCCTTATCCGGAAGGATATCCGCAAACGGAACAATATAATGCCCCTCCTCAAGATTATGCTCTACCTCAAGAATATACGGCCCCGTCACAATTACCCGCACCTGTGCCCACACAATATAATGTGCCTCCACCTCGTACACATGCCCCACAAAAGAAGCTTGATAGGAGGTATACGAGGATTGCTGACGACTACAATTCGTTAGATGAGGTATCGTATTATGAATCTCCTAATTTGGGCCTCTTTCATGTGTTTGAACTTTGAAATGAATTATTGATCCAATGATATGAATTGAATGGAAGAAATATGAGAGTGGCATATGTTCTTTAGATAAGGAAAACGAAGCATATAAAATGGACGATTTTTTTAGCTTTGCTAGCTAGTTATATATTGTGGTCGACACTGATTGTGGTCGACACTGATTATATATTTGGGATTTATATAGGCTATTCATCATGTGCAATCTATGGGTTTTCACTGATTTTAGTGTAAGATGGAAACAATGAATAGTAGTCCATTGCCGTTTCTGATGTCTATGAGGTGAGAAAATTCAACAGAGTGTACACAAAATTCTTACTTCCTATGTGAGAATGGATCAAAAGCATGTTCGTAAGAGTTGCAGCTACAGTACTTAGAAGGGCATGCTTCGATTTTTTGGACTGGGATAACCTGATGTTAAATATTCATAATTTATGGAAGAGTTTTGATGTGATGTAATGCATTCGAAATCATAAACGTTTTCATTTGGGTGGGGAGAGAAAAAATTGGTAATGAAAACATTCTCAGAAAATGAAAAGAACCTAAATTTCTGGTGCCATGTCCATACATGCATATATGTATTATTCTTTTTTATTTTGGAGTCACTTGATTATCGATCTTTTGGAGGAGATATGAACGTCGATTGTTTCTGTAGGTGACTGAAGCTCTGGCCAGAGCTGGTCTTGAGTCTTCCAATCTAATCATTGGGATCGATTTCACTAAGAGCAATGAGTGGACAGGTGATTTATTTTTATCACATATAGATATATAGCATTTCAAAACATGTGGAGAAATATGCTGAGACCTATTCCATTTTTAGGCAAGAAGTCATTTAATGGTCGAAGCTTACATCACATCGGAAGTGGTCTGAATCCCTACGAACAAGCAATAACCATTATCGGGAAAACCTTGGCGGCTTTTGATGATGATAACTTGATTCCCTGTTTCGGATTTGGTGATGGTAATAAACGAAAAAGTGGTTTATGAAACTCACAATTGACTTGGCAAATTGTAATCTTTTTCTAATTGTTCTTGGCAGCATCAACTCATGATCAGGATGTATTCAGTTTCTACCCTGATGAGAGACATTGCTATGGGTTCGAGGAAGTTTTGAGCCGTTATAGAGAACTTGTTCCCAATCTGAAACTGGCAGGTATATCACAATCAAGTCTATTTTGTTGAGCTAAGTGTTAGAATCTAATATTCTATCTGAGACTCGATTTGGTGCAGGGCCAACATCATTTGCACCGATAATCGAAATGGCGATGACTGTTGTTGAGCAGAACGCGGGGCAGTACCACGTTTTAGTGATTATTGCAGACGGGCAGGTATACTATCTTGACATGTTTTTAAGATACTGAGTTCTTGACGAACTCTTAGGTTGTGTTTGGATAGAAAGATTTGAAATTCATGGTAGCAAAGCCATTAATGGTGTCTGGATTGATATGGATCTGGAATCCATCACTTTCATTTTGAACTAAAGCTTTAGCAATATGAGTGGATTAGAAATCTTGAATTTCAAATTCTTCAATCCAAACACAACCTAAGATTGTTTGCATGTCACTTTGAGAATTCTCTATTTGTTAGTTGTCGATTTGGTAGCGAAGATCAATGTGTATAAATTCTGAATGCAATGGAAAAGTTGCCCTGTCGATGCTAGAACTTTATTTTTCTCTCTCGCTTCTTTTGTTTGTTTGTTAGTATCATTTCTCATCAATCTTTTTATCTTCTTAGGTAACGAGAAGTGTTGATACTGAACATGGTCAGTTGAGCCCACAAGAGCAGAAAACCGTCCAAGCAATCGTCGAAGCTAGGTAAATTTTTTCGAAATACGGTGGATTACGTCTCTCAACTTTGGTCCGATTTTTGATAATGTTGCTATAATATCTGCAGCAAGTTGCCTTTGTCCATAGTTCTTGTTGGGGTTGGAGACGGCCCGTGGGATATGATGAAGGAATTTGACGACAATATCCCTGCACGGGAGTTCGATAATTTTCAGGTGCAGTTTCTTGCTTTTGATTATACAACAGATTCCCTTAAATAGTTTTGGTTTAATGTATTGTTTACTTAGATGTTCTTGGGCTTCTAGTTTGTCAACTTTACAGAGATTATGGCAAAAAACGTACACCAAACTCGAAAAGAGACAATTTTCTCTCTTTCGGCCTTGATGGAAATTCCTACTCAATATAAAGCAACAGTGGAGCTTGGTTTGTTGGGGTAATCTCTGGCTCACTTTCCTCGTGCGCTGTCTCTCAGTGTTTGTGTTGTTTGTTCATATTGGGATAAACACTTTATTCACGGACTTTTATCAGAATTATTGGTCCGGGGACCCAAAAGATAAAAATTATCGATTCGAGGCCTGAAAAATGAAAATTATCACTTAAAGACCTGTAGAATTAAGATTGTTTGGCACCTTGCGATTTCTAATCATTATCATTATAAATTTTTTTATGATAATTCAAAATACGATCGATGAACTTCATGCGTATATGAAAACGTAAAATTTGATTTGCTAGACATGACCTTATCTTTGTGGGTCTGTAGGTGATAATTTCGTCTTTTGGGGACCTTTTAGGCCGCGGATTGATAATTTACCATGCTGAATTGATGAAAGTCCATTCATTTACTTATGTGTTCTTCTGTTCGATTGGTTCGTATTTTCGATGATATAGTGCAACGAAAGGAAATATTCCTCAGAGGGTCGCGCTGCCTCCTCCCGACTATGGTGCTTCATTTGGCGGTGGTTCAAAGCCCTCGGCCACGAACACTTTTCAGCACACCTCCAATTCATATTACGAGCACAACGTTCCTGCTGACGTGGCCCCTTCTGCTCCAGTCTCTAATTATGAACACCAGGTAATCTTATTATGATCGCAACTGCTTCATCTATCCAACCAATCATTACACGATCAAGAACTAAGACGAAAATACCTTTAATTTACAGATATGTCCCATTTGCCTTACGAATCCGAAGGACATGGCTTTCGGTTGTGGTCACCAGGTAATCAATCTACTTGTTCCACCTATAATTTCAAGCAAGAAAAACCGTACGCATTGAGTTAATCTATTTCCTGTATTTATCAGACGTGTTGCGATTGTGGACGAGAACTTAACCTATGTCCAATATGCCGGAGTCATATAGAGACCCGAATAAAGCTCTTCTAAGTAGCTCGTTTGATGCACCTTGATACTAACCCTAGCACCGGATTCTTTACATTTGATTCGACTGTACAAATGAAGACAACCTTTGGTTTTCCGTATACTCGTTTCTCTTTCGGCCAGCTTGAAGAACTCGATGAAATCCGACCGTAAAAATAGCGTTGGTGTTAGAACTTTATTGTACAAGGAAATCGATTCTTGTTGTGGATTTAGTGATGTGAATTACATATGCATTGTGTGGAGGATGGAGTTATTAACGCTTTGCCTTTTCTTACTATGAATTTAATAAGGTTTCATTATTGATTGACTATCTTACGAAACTTATTTTGGGACGAAGAGTAGTAATTATTTTTAAAATAGTTGCATAATATATTGAATTATAATCACGTTTATTTGGGAGTGGCATCAATTTACTTTATTTTATTATCGAGTTGAGTATATATTTAAACTGATTTTTACTAGTCAACTTATGGGTTGACCCGTATCATATAATTAATGAAATTCATGAGATGACAATACAAAATTCCTAAACATTTTTCACAAATTATAAACTATTAAAAGCCACCATTCACCATTTTCACCAAGAAATAGCAATCAATAAATGCAAATAGACAAAGACAACCAACAAATCCTTCTTGTTATAAATTCTCTCAATAAATATAAATGCAAACTTAACAACTACTTTTGCAATGTCACCTCACAATGGCAAAGCAAATCCATGTGCATGCAAAAATGTTCTCTATATATATAAATGTATATTAATTCCTCTTCAATATCACTACATTTTTTTCTCATCTTTCTTCATCATGGCAATGGCCTCAAGTGCCATTTTCTCCTACCAAAGATTGAAACACGAAGATCTTGTATACGAAGGCGACGTCATTGGGATATCGAAAAGTTCAGGGGTCAGAAGATCGCGTATCAAGAGAATTAAGTCGCGGATAAAAGTTCAGAGATTGAAGAATATGTTTCGGAGAAAAGCAAGTGTTGTGAAGATTGTAATGAATAAGGTTTGCAAGAGATTGGTGGAAAGCCAATCTCATTTTGGTGATCTTTTTGCTGGGAATTATCTCTTCATGCAAATTACTCCAACCCCATAAATTTGATCATCAACTTTGCTAGAATGCCATAATAACCATGGCTCCATACCATGGATTATTAATTGCAAAAATGTAATTTTGTAATTCGAATTTCGCATAGTTTTTAATAGATATATGTTTTGGGATGAACCATGGTTTTTCATGGCTGGTTGATTTTTCTAGGGTTTTATTTAACCTAGCTAGGGTTCCTCATTATGTTGAGCCGATGCAATTCTGTTCAAGCCAGTTTAAACTATTATTGAGCAAATATTGTGTTGTGTTTATCTTATATTAAGCCGAGTTAGTTGAATACGACTTGATCTCAAGTTCAAACTGAGTTTTAGATTTCATGTTATGTATTAAATTAAATAAGATAAATTACGAATCAGAGATAAAGTAATGTTTTTGTGTTTTTTTCTTTGTTTTTAATAATACAGTCATGCTACTTACCCATCGTGGGCACGTTAATATGTGACAACCGCTGACGTGTCACATATTCTCCATATTTATTAATTTCACTTTACATATAATCAGTGGATGAGATCATTACACGTCGGTAGGTATATTAAGAGCTCTTTGAGAGAAATAAATATATTTTGTCATCTATAATAGTCATGAATTTTTAAAATCCTTAAAATTCACTTGACCCGTTATTAAAAATACAAATTTTAAATAGAAAATATTTGACCTAATTAAAATGTTTAATTCCTTACTATAAAATTCTCAAAATTTTGTGGGCCATTGTCACACAATTATCGAAACCAAATTATTAATGTCGAATTTTATACGTAGTAAATTATTAAATAGTTGAAAGGTGGGTGAAATTAATTACCACATTTCAAAATTCTTGGAGCAATGCATGATATATGCAGATACTTCATAAAATTATAAACGATGAAATCCAAAAGAGTAGCACTTAGGTACACCAGGGGCACGGATCCTAGATCCGTGCCCCCCAACCCGCACCGCCTGACCCGACCCGATCCAAATGGATATTATATATAATTTTTTTGTAGGTTTTCAACACCGAAGAAGCAAGCAGAGCAGCAGTGGCAAAGATGAAGTTCCTGACGCAAGAGCTGGAAGGCTCACTTCACGAGATTCTGAGAGGGCCTTTGCTGACAGAGATTCTGAGAGGGAAGAAAGCCTCATTGAGGTTGGTAGGGCCATTGTGAAGAAATGTGGCGGCGTGCCATTGGCGATTAAGGCTTTGGGAAGCCTGATGAGATTGAAATCTGATGAAAGAACAAAATCAGCATATATTTGTGTTGATTTGTAGAATATTAACAAAATCATCATATATTTGAGTTGATTTGCAGAATATTAACAAAATTATCATACCATAAATACCTGAAAGGTTGTGTAATACCATATTAGCATACGTGTAATACCTTAAAGATATTCAGGTATTACCTTAAAGATATTTATGTAATACCTGAGAATTGAGTATCAAATACCTTAAATGTGAGTATGAATGTGTAATACCATATAGATAAAAATGTAATACCTTAAACATATTTATGTAATACCTGAAACATATTTTATGTAATACTTTAAGGATAAATATGTAATACCTTAAAGTTTAAACAGTAATACCTTGAAGCTGAATATGTAATACCTTATACTCAAAAGCAGTAATACCTTAAAGGTGAGTATGCAATACCTTATACTCAAATATGTAATACCTTATACTCAAAAGCAGTAATACCTTAAAGGTGGGTATGCAATACCTTATACTCAAATATGTAATACCTCAAAGGTGCATATGTAATACCTTATGTTTTAAACTCAATACCTTAAAGATAAATGTGTCATACTTTAAAAATGTGTCATACCTTAAGAGTATACACGTAATACCTTAAGAGTATACACGTAATACCTTAAGAGTATGTGTATAATACCTATCACTGAATGGAATCTGGTGTGCGCGAGCGCACACCAGCATAGCTGCAGACGCGCGTGGGGGCGCGTGGGCGCGCATGGAGATGACCCACGCGCCGGGTCAGGTTGGGGGCACGGATCTAAGATCCGTACCCCGGGTGCACCCAAGTTTTTGCCAATCCAAAAATAGTTGCTTAAATTTAGTATTGTAAATTTTAATAAAATAACAAATATGTCGAAATTATATCCATAATTTTTAATAAGAAAAATAACTTAAAACATTTTGTTATTTCATTACCACCAATAATAAATAAATTAATATGTAGTCAATTTGAGAGAAATATATGGAGCTTCAATAAGTTATTGGGCCTGAATTTCTTGATAAAAATAAAAGCCCATCAATATCAATTGGCCCAGCGATCCATTTCAACTGCTGCCAAACGACGTCGTTTGAGAATATATTTAAGTTCACCCGAAAGTGCACAGAGTTTTGGTGCCTCAGCCCTGTTCGCTCGCCACGTGTCACTTCTCAACCCCCGAGGGTTTATGAGCGCAGTCTTCTTTTTCTTCTCCAATCTCAACTGAAACATAAACCCCAAAATATTGATTTCAAATTTGGACGAATTTTCTTCGACGATGAAGCTCCTCCGCGCATTCTCAGGTGCTTGTACTCAAATCTATACATACATGAATAATGTGTGTGTGTGTGTATACGTATGTGTGCAGTTCGAATTATTGACAGTGTTTTGGTAATTTCTTTAAAAAATGTTGTGTTTGGAATATTGTGTGCTTAGGCAATCATCGTGCTGTGATTCGGGCGGTAGGTCGCCGGAATTTCTGTGCGCCGTCGGAGGAGTATTTCAAGCGGAATTATGCGAACAACGAGGCTGAATACAACACTGTTCTTGGCTCTCTCACTTCTCAGCGAAGGTTTTTTTTTCTATGCTTTTGGAATTAATTTTCGGATTTTCTGGAGGAAATGGGAAGAGATCCTGAAAGCTGAGATTTTGTTACTCTTTTTTTTTTTTTTTTTGAAAATATCGTTGAGTAGATGAATAATGAAATAGGTTTTAGTATTTGTTTTGGCGCAGCATTTTTGTTTTGAATTGAATTTTGTCAAATAATAACGATGTGTGTGATTTTGGAAATTTTTTAGGCATTATTTGTTGAGGGATGTGTATGATGATATGATGCTGGACGGGGTGAAGCCAGAGAGGGACACGTTTCATTCACTCATCGTCGGGACAATGAAAGGGGCTCGAATGCAGGATGCGTTATTTTTCCGTGATGAAATGAAATCTATGGGTTTGGTTCCTGATGTATGTTGCTTCCTATTCTTCTTTGGCAGTTATCTTTATAATTCATAACAGATCAATAAAATTTGGAGTGACGCTCTGTTCTATTGGTGGAGCAATAAACATATCTGATATGAGCCAATGGAATTGGAAATGGTGGCATGAGAATATAATCAATCTGAATTTTGTGTTCTAGGAGCATGGAATGAGTCATTTGTCTGTTTGTATCTGGAAACATTATCGCAAGTTGCTTAACACGATAATGAACAAAGTGCTTCTACTTTTTCCTCAGGTTGCTTTGTACAACTACTTGATATCCACCTGTGGGAAGTGCAATAATTCTGATCAAGCGATTAGGGTACTTTATATGTTCCAGCTTGCTTTCTTTTTTTGCTTTGTGCTAGATTTGGTATTGTTTGAAGAAATGATGAGAAGTATTCAAAAGCTACTTTTCCTCTCAACTGAAGCTTCTAGAGGAAATGAAAAGATCTGAAGTCAAACCTACGGGACAAACCTTTATATGTCTGCTCCATGCGTGTGCAGCAGCTGGCAGACTAGATCGTGTGTAAGCATATTGTTCAGTTTTTCTGTTTGTTTTTTTCCCTTAGTTCTGTCCCTTTTCCAGTGACTATTTGTTATGCTGGACTTCAAACTAAGTGCAGTTTTAAGCGGCAGATGACAACTAAGCCTGATCACTTCTATGCTGCATCGAGCAGTACTTTTGTTTTGATAACTTGTGGCTTTTTAAATGCTTCTTCCATTCAATATAACTGCCTGTTCTAATAATGCATTATTTAATTTTGTTTTGCAGTTATGCTATAATTCGGGATATGGCTGCTGCTGGTCTTGGTTTGAACAAATTTTGCTACGCCGGACTTATAATTGCACACAAGAATAAGTCACCTCCCCTCACTGACACAGCTTCCAAAGTAAATAGCAATTACAATTGTAGAATATTTTAATTGGAGTTGATGCTTGCTACTAATATATCTGATTTTCACCATTAAAGACGTCTGAGATTTTTCTTATTTCTTTTCTTTTCTTTCTTTCTTTTTTTTGTTTTTTTGTTTTTTTTTCTGGGAAGATTCTCGAGCTTGTCGAGCAGTCTAAAGGGTGGTCCTCCGTTGATCAAACAACAGACAGTGCTGAAAATGTTATGAAGGGAATTCCTGAAGAAGAATTATACAATCTGCCTACAGGTGAATATATTCATCGCCGTGGTGGATTCATAGCCAGACAGTTCACTGTATACCATGTTGCATTTCACGCTCTAGCAGATCTTAGGGATGTCCAGGTAACAAGTGAATGTCTAATTGTTTCATTAAAAATTCTGCAGTTTATTGATACTTTTTATTTCTAATTTTTCCCCATTCAATGCTTTCTTGGCTTGGTAGTATACAAGCACATTTAAATTATGACATATATTTGTTCAACATGCAGTCTTTGTGGTCTATTAGACATGGAATGAAGAGAAACTAATCACTGTTTCTGTGCTAGATATGCACCCACCCTTGTCTCGTTCTTATCCAAACGATGTAATTAATAACTTTTCTGATTTGCTTGCTCATGTTATATTAAAGTGATTAGTAGTATCATCTTTGTGTTTGAAATTAGCTCTCACTGTGTTCCTTAAGGGATCATAGAGGCCAATGTGCATTGAGGCAAAGTTACCATCATCTTTGGTTAGGAGTGCAACTTATGGTTGGAATTACACTTGCTTCATACTCAATGATATTTGTTTCATATCACAATATAAGATTTCAAATTGTTACATACTTCAAGGTCTTAATCAGCGGCATCACGAGATATCATGCTCATTTTCAGAACACCTAGGATTAAAGTGTGATTCGCCTCTTTATGCTTCTTTTTCATGAATTTTGACATTTTCCCATCTTTTTAGGCATAAATTATTGTATAGAACATGTTATTGCCTATTTCCTCTGCAGTTAGAGCATAATCTCTTCCACATTGGGGACTGATATCTCAAGAAAGTAATGAATCAAGTAACACTCTCTTTACTCACATATAGGTTTGCTGTTCATTCCATGCAGGCTACTGAATCACTTCTGAATATGCTTGAGGCAGAGGGAAAAACCCCTGATGTCTTTATTTTATTGCAAGTTATGAGGTAATCTTTGTTCATATAATTTCTTTACATTAATATAATGATTGATTATTGATGTCTATCATCTTATATTGTTTTCTTACTTTTTATCCTTTACGATGATCTTGGACTTCTTCTTGGTGGCACCATTTTGTGCTTAAATAATGAACTTGTTAATTAAGGCCAAGGAATTCTGAGCATGATGGGATCAATTAATTCACAAAATATAGGGCCATAGGGTAACTGAAAATAAATATAAATTTTAGGAATTCCATTTTTGGAAGCGAATTTTGGAGGTTTTAACTTACATCTTCTTAAACATATACCAAATTGTTGTTCCAATTTGGAACCATTAGAATTCAGTTCTCCATTTTGGATTTCTAAGGAATTGTTTTAGTTTCAAAATTTGATTAATTAAATGCAGCTGTCATTCCCAATCTTTGCATCCATTTCTTGTAATTATTCTTGTTTCCTCAACATATATAGAAAGTTTGATAATAAGTTTTTGTATTGTCAAAGGAGAAAGGGTCAGAAAAATAGGGTTCAGATATGATATTATATCATCTTTTCATTTTTATACCATGAAATATAGAATGATGCTAATGTTATGTAGCTACCTTCTACTTCCGCATTCCCTGTCACAAATTACTTTTGCTTCTTATCTATTCAGCTGACATTGGTCTGCTTTATGTACAACTCCATGCAGGTGCAATCTTCATGCTGGAGACATAGACCGTGGGCTCAAAATTTTTGAAGAGTACATGAATTCAAAAAGACCTCCTATGGTTGAACTCTATGTGGTGAGCCGTTAAACAGACCTGCTTTTCTTTGATCAGCTAATGTGTTATTTTTTTAAATAATCTGGTTAAGTGCCTATCTTATGTCACCCCAAGATAAATAGAAAGATTGATTTGTAGATCTTAGTGCTGTGTTTTTATAAAAATTGAAAAGTTTGATATCTTTTAGCTTCACACCTTAAGATAATTTTCTTGCTCACTCAATTAACTATAAGCACAAGTTTGATAAATGGTTTTGAACTGCAGACATGCCTTATCATAAATTTTGGCCTGGCACTGTGAATACTTCAGTCTAGTGTATTTTACACATTGTTATCTTCACTTAATGGCTATTTTAGTAGTTTTCACTGTCGATCTTCAATTGTGATCTAGTCTATATTTCATATTACATATTTTCTTGACTTGTATGCTAATAAGCCTTATTTTTCTTGCTCTATTTATGCCATTAATTTTATAAGTATGCAAATTTTCCTGCCTGCAGACACTTGCAGAAGGAGCAATGGTTAGACATACGCCGAGAGGCATGCAAGTTGCTCAAGATACTCTGGTATGCCATTGCTGGTTAAGTGTTTATCTACAAGCCATTTTTGTTAATTGTTGTTTTCTTTTATATTACTTTAGTTCAAATTGTAGAAGGTGCAGTGAACTCCTGGCCGTCTTTCTAGGCACCAACTCTTCTAACTACAATGATTAACTTTATTATTTTTGTCGATGATTACTGGCTGATTTATGCGCAGTCAAAATACCCACTTCCATTTGATTTCAATTAATGCTGGATAACTTTTTCTGACAATATATATATATTTTTTTTTTCCATTCATTATCCAGGTTGAAATGAATAATAGGGCCTTCTTCCTGAGTATTAAAATGGGAAATGATCTCCTCCTTGCTGCTGCTGGTGAAAAGGTAAACAAATAAATCAAAACTATTGATTGGTTTTTCACGAGCACATTTTTGCTTTAGTTTGCTGGGACCGGTATGTTATTTGTCCACTGTTTGTCTGTTCAGACTAACCCTTTTTGTATTGTTGTATTAGACTGGTGGGTATACAGTTGCCAACTTAATATGGGATATGATGGAAGCTCGTAAAGTGACCCCATCGCTCCCTGCTGTGGAAGCATATTACAATGGTTTGAAAGTGAGTCTTTTAATTTGTATTTGGAATCTCTTAGCTTTAAACCTCACATGGATATATTTTCGTTATTGAAACTATTGAGCGGGCTCAAGCTCGAGCTTCACCAAAAACATGAAACTTGAGATCGACTTGATTAGTTACATAAATATTTAATCACCCATTCTAGTTCACTTAGGAAAAGGGTCGATGAGACCTACTTGTTACCCGTCTTATTTTGAACGATCTTCCTATAATATCATGGCTTCCGACCTTTATCACGCATCATCATCGCCATGTTTCAGGAAAGAGAGATACCTGAGGATGATCCACGACTGATTAATGTCACCAAAGTTCTCAACAATCTACGGCTTAGATTGGGACCTGGAGGTGGAAGGCCTCGCAATTCTCAACTATCTTCGTCTTAGATTGGGACCTGGAGGTGGAAGATAAGTTACATCGTTGAATTAGTACGTAGTTAAATGATTGATTCATCTTCCTGTTTAAGATACTAGTTTTTTGTAGTTGGATAACTTCTTATATGAAGTGCTTCATTGCTATTTTACATGGAGAAATGGATTTTCTCGAGCTTTTTTCCAAGTTCCGTCTAGGCCTGCGATGCAAATTGGCTCGTTTATCGCAAAAACAGCGTTCCGTTACATATTCTTTTCTAGTCATTATATGTTTATGTGATAGCTTATCCGAAGTTTATTGAATTGCAAATTTTATGTCCTTATGTTTTTTTGTATGAACACACATCATGTTTTTCTGCTAATCTGTGTTTGAATTGATCTTTATATTTGTTGCAAACAAAAGATAGATACGTTGAAGTGAAGTAAAATATTTGTTTGAAAACTCTGATTAGATTTTCGATATTATTTGCATGGCAACCTGGACTAGAGATAGTAGTTGAAACATGAAAGAAATCGACATAATCCGAAACAAATATACAGGCACGAATCAAATTCATCGTTACAACTCTGCAAGTTTTAAGTCTGTCCATTTAGACAACGCAAACTGTACAATATATAGTTCACAATCTTCCATGGTTCGATGATTAATTATACTCGTCGAATCCATTTGCTGAGAGGCACATGAAGCGAATCCAGATAATAAGCTGAATCTGCAATGTCCTGTCTTAGCAACTCTAATATATGTACAAGCAATCAACTGCAACACCCGCTTCTTTGGGTGATTGTTCCGTCTCTTCCACTTACTGGACCCTGAGTCCGCCCATACCCGACTCTGATGCCCGATGACTGCAATTTCATGTCAAACATACGAACTAATGAAGACGGTTTTCTACTAAAGAAAGTTGGTTATCTTTATTACATAAAGAAATCTGCATTATTTTAACCCAGAACAGATCACAAAGACCAAGTATCTGTTAATTACGAAAAGAATCTTGGGCGCGTATAACATATTTTTCACAGTATCACATCCCATCAAAGCATTCTACTAGAACGAGTTCTACGGTGGGCTCTAAAATAGAAAAGTTTGGGATTGGATCCAAGGGCAAGAAAATTATCGTAGACTAACAAGGTTACTATATAGCCATACGAATTACCTCATTGGATACATCAAAGACTCCTTCCTGAATCTTCTGAAGTATCTTTGCAGAAGTCTTTGTGAATGCCTGCACATCAAGTAGCATTAATATTGTATCTGTAGCAAAGACGAGCACTTCAGGTTTTACTTCGAATATAATACCTCCTCAACATTTTGAGCTGTTCTTGCAGATGCTTCCAAGAATAGAAGTCCATTTTCTTTAGCAAACTGTTCTCCTTCCTCTTGGTTACAGCTCTTCGATGTGAAAGGTCACTTTTGTTACCCACAAGCATGATTGTCATGTTTGGGTTTGCATGCTGCCGAGCATCTTCAAGCCAGATCGCAAGATGGTTAAATGTCTCTCTCCTATAAAACACATTAAAATAAATACTATAAAAATTTCAAACATACCACACAGCAACAAGCTGCACGCGGGGTGTTTACAGACACTAATAACATTAAGCATGTATTTTTTCGTTACGACAAACAAGAAAGATAAGCTCCTCTAGTAATAAGTATTAAGCATTCCAAAGAACCATATTGCCTGGAGATGCAGTCACCATGATTAAGCTTTAAGACGAAACTATCCCAAAAAAACAAAGTTAGAAAACATAGATAATTCTCTACCTCGTGATGTCATATACCAGAAGTGCCCCAGCTGCCCCTCGGTAATATGACCTGGTGATGGACCTGAAGGACTCTTGGCCAGCCTAAAAGGAGAATAAAGAAGTCACCACCACCACCAATAACGACGAACTAATTTTGTTAAAGTATCTCACCTATTGGGACTACCAGAGACATCAATTCGAAAGGAAAGAAGATCGGAATATAAACAAATACTCAAGAATCACTCCTATTCACTAAGCACAGTAAACATAAGATACGGCACAATCGTCACATTCTTTACAGAGCCGACGGACCAAGACAGGTCAACACACCCTCAGATTCTGCTATATCATCATAATGCAGCAGATATCGACAGACGTAACAGAAAGCTTTTCGCCTCAAGTAAACATGTAGAACGGAATCATAATCGGAACATATTCTCCCACACAGCTACGTAAAAAGGTAAACAAAGCACAGATACCTCAGCACAAAGCACATCAAAGATAGGTACAAATCCCCAAAAGAAGATCCAACAACACCTTCATAACCAATTCCGTGCAAACTAAAGTCAACCTTATGCAATTGAATCACAATTCACAAACCATTCAAAAGTTCCCCCAATCATAAACTCCAAGCAACCAAACACAAATAAGCACAACAAACCGAAGAAAATAGAAACGAAATCGAGCTAATTACAGTGTCCCATATCTGAAGCTTAATCGGCCTTCCATCGATAGTAACCATCCGAGCTCCAAATTCCACCCCGATTGTCAGATCATGCACCGGCTGGAACCTCTTATCAGTGAACTGCAGCAGCAAACACGATTTCCCCACACCTAGCAAACACAGTCCGCGGAAGCAATCACAGAATCAGAAGCGGCAAAAACACGAAGCAGCTAGGGTTTAAGAAGATTCTAGAAGGCAAAGGAGAAAGTTCCATACCAGTGTCTCCGATGATTATGTACTTGAAGAGGTAGTCGTACGACATTGTTGAGGAGGTTGCAGCAATGGCGATGGAGGAATGATTCTCTGTGTCTCTCTGGAATTGCACGCATGCGTGTCTATCTACGTCTCTTCCATCTCACTTCTCCTTTTCTCTATTTATATATTATTATTATTATTATTATTATTATTATTATTATTATTATTATTATTATTATTATTATGATTATGATTATGATTATGATTATTATTATTATTATTATTATTATTATTATTATTATTATTATTATTATTATTATTATTATTATTATTATTATTATTATTATTATTATTATTATTCAAAATGAACGGTTTTTTTGGTATTTAGTTAGGATTATAATTTTCACGTGATACTATCTTTGTGAACACGATTTATTATTTGTTGGGTAATTTTATTTTTACATTTATGTTTGTTTTTATTTTTGGTTTCTTTATTCTTTGTATATAAAAGATATTTCATTTTTAGTTATTTTACCTACAACTTCTTTTACTTTTAATTATAATTTAATTTTAATATGAAAAAATTGTTCTTCATCTAATATGTTAGAATTACTATTAATAATTGAAAATATTACTTTTCATCATACGAGTGAGTTATAATTTTTGCATTAAAATTGTTATTTAAATTATTTGCACAGATTATATACATTTTCTTGTTAAAAAATGGATAACACAAAATAAAAAAATATTATACTAGTTCTCAAATTACACTGTTATATTAACCTATTTATACTTAAATTTATTTATTATTTATGTCAACATTATGTACTTTTTCAATTTTTTTTTTTTTTTGGAAAAACTTACATACCTGATGTATATATCCCTGAGTATATTATTAATTTGATGTTAGTTATATTCCTAAATATATTAATTATATATTCATCAAATATCAGTTGTTTACTCATATGGTATCATTTGCATAACCAATATATGTGTTTTTGATGAACATATTAGTTGTATATTTATAGGACATTTACTTGTATAATTGAAATATATATTTTAGTGGCGATATTATTTAAGATATTATTTGTTGTATGTTAAAACTAGTAGTGTATCCGAACGTTGTACGGTATGTGATATATATATATATATACACACACACATTTTCATATAATTATTTAAAATTATAATATCATATATAATGTGATTATTGTTATTTTAATATAAATATATGAATGCTTTTAATATTTATAATAATACAAAGTAATGTATTTTAAACTTAAATTTATATCATTATAAATAATTATAGTCGAAAATATTAGAAATTTGAAATACATAAAGTAATAAACTATTGCATGGATTAAACAAGTGAATTTAAAAGTCCATATTCAAATTATAAGATAAATAAAATGATCAATTTGACCAAACTTGTAGACCCATTAAGTACATAAATTTTCAATAAATTAAATTTAGTGGAACAAAAGAAAAAAAAAAGTATGCTATGTACATATATATTCAATAATTATAACACACACACATATAAACATTTAATGTAATGAAATATTCGTTCAATGACACATGTAGCTCATTTGTTCTAAATCAAATAAAAAATTATATCAGCTTATCAAATACACAAAAATCCCTCTTGTTTTATTTAAATAAAATAATCCAAAATTGGACTTGATCTAACATTTTCAATAAAGATATTATAAATAATAACAATTAGATTGATAAATCATTATATCATGTATGATTTATAAAAAAACTAAAAAATCATCATTGTCCAAACCATTAAACGGCCTTCATTAAAAATGCCCAAAAAGAAAAAAACAAAAAACATTACAACCATGTGTGTATAAAATAAAACAATAAGAAGAATAAAATAAAACATATGTGTATTTCAAATTATGAAGTTGTTTAATTTGTAATAACAAATGTTACTTGGCTTTGTTGTATGTATAAGCTATTAAGTATACTTATAATACATTTCCATTTGTTTTTTTTTTTTGTTTTTTTTTTAATTTCTAGAATTAATATCAATTTATAACAAATTAACACTTGTATTTTATCATAACAAAGTTTAAAAAAATCATTGAAACTCTCAAACATACATTTCCATTTTTTGACTTGAATGCAAAAATTAGTATAAAACATCGTTTTATTTTTATTTTTTAACCTAAAGTTTTTTATTGATCGTGCAATCTCGAGCTTATATAATTGCAACCTAAATTTCTTTTCGGTAATTTTTGCCAAATGATTTAATATCTTCACTTTACAACCTATATTTTATTTATTTTATCCAATTACAATATCTGACGTAGGATATCATTTGTAAATTTCACAACAATTAGATAATTATCAGCACAAAGTTTAGGTTGCGAAGTAAAAAATTCAAACACATGCGATTATGTGTCACATGATCTACACTATGTCGGAAAACTAATAAAAAAGGTAATTTAGTTTGCTATAGGATGAGCTTCAAACAATTACAATTTTAAAACACTTATATGTTAGATTGATTTTTGCATCTCACCCTGATTTCAAAGTCTTTTTTCTTTATTGCATTGTTTTTGTTTCTAGTAATGTACCTCTTATCAAATAATTTTGTGTCATTTCAATTAACTACTACATTACATATTTAAATACTTAACTTTGAAAATAATAACAATGACATAAAGATGGAACATGTGAAAATAAAATTACAAAAATTTATATGAGATGGTCTCATGAATAGTTTCTGTGAGACGAATTCTTATTATCCATAAATTGAGCTCATGTCTATAAATTTCCATATAAATTATAAAGTGTGAATTATGAATTAACTCATCTCATCAAAAAAGATTTGTGAAACGGTATTATACAAAATTAAGGAGTCGAGCCGACATATAATCTCATTTGAGTACACAAGAAATTAGGAGTGGTAGTTGGAAAGTAAAAACAAATTGTGGTCCACAATATGGGTTAGCCGACATATCTATAATTTTCTAAGTTTCTTTTTATGTGAAATAAAATTGTAATATAAACTTAGCCGCCATAAAATGATGATAATTTACGCTAAAATTCACGTATAGGTGTATGTACGTCATTTTCAATTATAAGTATATGATTATTTTACTTGTCGTGTCTTGAGGTACAATTTGACCATGCGTGACAAATAATAGCGAGTGTGTGGCGCGCGGTCATATCTCAAGACACGATCGAATAAATATATATTTTTATCTATAAGCATGTTTTTCAGACCTATAACTGTGTATATTTCTTTTGTCAACCGTGTCTTGTGGCATGACTGCATCGCAAATGTGACAATCTCACAGAGATTAATTCAACGATAAAATGCCTATTGTATATAATCTTTGATACGTCCATCCATACTCCGATTGAACAAATGCATACACACGCATACATTAATATTTTACGAAATATATTTAGAGTAGCTTTTATGTAACAACATTTAACGAATCTCATTGTATGAAATGAGTTATTAGTCAGTAAAAGTTTGATCAACATGCATCAACCATCGATCGACGTGACCTAACATCCACATTAAGTCAATAACGATTAACAGGGATCAACCCAGTCGATACAAATCAATCTATCAGTCCAATTCACAAAAATATTAGCTACACTAAATATTAATTAAAATTAGTTTTACTACTAAAAAAGATATTACATTTATAAATATTCTATAAATTCTTAAAATATTAAGATGATACTTGCATGTATAATATACCTTTAAGTTTATATTCTTCTATTCACAATAACAATGTTAATGTGTATTAACATTTTTTATTGACCAAAATAACCTTTTGTCTTGGTTTTTTTATATTTTAAATGTTTTATTAAACTAAAAATAATAATTATGTGGCAAATTGCCCCTATAGCTCAGTGGTAGAGCGTCAGTCTTGTAAACTGAAGGTCTGTAGTTCGATCCTGCATGGGGGCATTTTTGTCCTTATTTTTTCTAAAACGCGATTTTGTTTTCTTTCAACAAAACCGTGTTTTAACTTCCTACTGTGACTCTGCCTGCAGTTCTATGCAGTTTGAAAGCCCTCCAAATACCCTAATATACACATTTCTTTTTGCATCGCCATTGTTGCAGATGAATTGATTCGGAGAAAATTCAGCTAAAAATGGCGTCTTCAACTCTGCAGAAGCTCCTTAGAGCCCCGGCCCGACCCGTATCGACTATCCTGACCCATTTACGAAAGCCCCTTCCTCCATTACCACTGACTCAAGCTCCCCAAATCCTCTTCCCAATTGATCCGGTCTTAGAAAGGGATTGCTTCAAATCAAACCGTTCTTGTGCTGCCCAATTCTATCCGGGTTTTTCTTTCGAGTTCTTTCTCAACCCGAATTGTCCGCCCTCGTTGATTCGATCTGAAGCCGATGCGGAAACGATTTCGGACGATTCTAATGTCGTAAGAGCTGATAGCGTGAAGAAGAAGAGGAAGAAGAAGATGAATAAGCACAAGTTGAAGAAGCTGAGAAAGCGTGAGAGGAGGAAAACGTAGTCTCGATCATTCGGTGAGATTTTGGTGCTTCCATTTGTTTCTCGAATCGAATCAGATAGTTAATTGACTTGTTTCGTAATCCGCCATTGAAGGTGTTATGATCCGTAGACGTTAATAATCTTTGCATTTTTGTGGTGCCCATATTGATATTTGCTGATGAAATGGATGTGCCAGGTTTTTGGGATGATGTTAATCTTTTCGTTGCTTTGATATTGTTCGAAAATATATTAGGATTTTTCGTTGTTGTTTAGCTTCATGCATATGATTGAAATTCATATTTGAGCTATAAATAGGTAGAGTTGTTATGTGTTATATAATTTCGAGCAACTGATTAACTAGATACTGTCGTTCTATGGTTCGATTATGGTTTTGGGACGACTGAGTGGCGATTGGTTTAAGAACTTTAGTTGAACAATATCTCATAGATGATTATCACTTGATTTCTTCTGCAATTTATATTGACAGAGAAATAGTATAAGAAATTCAGAATTTCTTGTTTGATAATTAGATCATACACTTGTTGCATCATAAACGGATTATCTCCTGGTTCTCATCGATTGTCGTCAATAACTTAACCGTGACAAGCGTACCAAGAATACTCACTGTATCTAACGATGAATCATGTTTTGTTGCTTGTAATTTTACCCTGTAGATGCTGATTATAATCTAGAGTTAAGTCTAATATGACCCTCTTCAGTAGAAAGTACGACTTGTAGGGTTTGAATCTTATATAGCTATTTGTGACTTATGAAACGACAAAGAGTGTGCTTTGTGGTTAGGCATCTATTATGAGATGATGGTTAGGCATCTATTATGAGCTGATCGTAATCAAAAAGTAAAGATTGAACATGATTGACTGTACCTTCCTTGGAAAGTACAACTGTGGTGCAATGAGGAGTGTTTGTGGAACATTTCAGCATTAAGATTTTTCAAAAAATATAATATCTTAATGGTTAGTTTAATATAACTGTTTAGTTGGCCATGGAGAGTTGTGACATGGTAGATGGTTGGTTTGTCACAGCTCATTTAGTCGACCAGTCATTTGAACGAGCGAAGGTTGTCAAAAGCTGAGAAATCCTAGTGAACTACAAGAAATGGTTATTGTTATTAAATATCATGTGTTGGCTTTGAGTAATGATCTCTATCGTTCACTTCAGTGTTGGACTTGTCGATCTATTTAGACAATATATTATAGATACAGATCTAAACCACACTGATGATCACTTTCCGCTCTATTACATCTAATAGCCAATCTTTAATGTTCTTTGTTTACGCTTCATTTCTCATGTTTGTGAGTTCACATTTTTCGGGTTTGCACTGCTTTCAAGTGTAAATAGGAGGGTGCCATGGTTATCTATGGATGAGCAATAACTATTTGAACTATATGCAGCACAACATAATGGTAGCCACTAATACAAGTTGGTCAAAGTGGTCCAGTATCTTATGATTTATTGCATCATAATGAAGTGTAAATTTTAGTTGTTTTACGAGTAGTTCGTATTCATCATCTTGAATGAGCATTTTAGCCTGGCCAAACTGAATTTCGGTGTTATAGCCTCTGTGCTCCATTCATGTATGGTTTTCATTTTTCCTTTCCTTTCAGATCCCCACCATCCTTGCTTGTGTGTGAGTTAGATTCTGATGTGCAAATACGGATGTAAAACTCCGATCTTTTGATTTTCTTCGTTCAAAACCAGATGTAGTTCTTGCGGTATGAGCATTTTATTATGTGAGATGGTTTCTGCTGAAAATCTATATCGATGTTTCGATGTTGTGTCGAATTTTTAACCATGGACATTTGTTGCATTGCCATCTTTGATCTGAGGACCACTCCTCACTGTCATCTTTATACTCTATTATTGCAATTCAAAGCCTCTTAAATTCATATTTTTTAAATCATTATTAACTATAATTTTTTTTTTTTAAATATTAACCAGTCGTGTACAGTTGGGTTTGATCGATCGAACTCTAGTTCAAATGAAACTTTCAATTTCTTAACCCTTAGCGGTCAAGTCTATCTTGCTGGTTCAATCGGGTTATTTTTCAAATTTATGTCCGACTAAATTGAGGATAACAATCCGACTTTTCTAAGTTGCTACAATGTATATCGATAGAGTTTCGTTTGCCTTTTAGGATTCGAACCTACATTACTGTTTCAACCACCTCATTTGACATCCAACTACGACTCAATGGCATAATTATTCGTTTCATGTCCGATTGTGCAAGAATCCTGATAAATTAGGGATATACTTGCCATCCGATTGAATTTTGCGGACGAGGGCCGATTCTTGATCATTTTTGCCAAGCCTACTAGGGAATGCCTTGCTTGTAATATGATGGTACATCCTAACTAAGTTAATTGAATATGTTTTGATGTTGAAAGATGAATGAGTGATTGAAACAATAGTATTTGCCATTGGAGCTTTATGCATATTAAAAATGAAGAAGAATGTAGATTTAACTAACTATACTATGCAATATGATAGACATTTGGATAACATTTTCAATATAGAAATGGAATTTCCCATCATATAAACGAGTTGGTGGCCTATCACAACAAATATTATCGACCACTAATTTGAGCTAGCACGAGCCATCATTGTTGCATAATATATCACTTTAAACATATGAAAAAAAAAATTAAATAGGGAGTATTTAATTTGTGGATAATTTCATGTGCTTTCTTTTACTTTTTTAGTCTTCATCCTCTCTTTTCTCTGCATCTAATGATCCAAACATTGTTGACATAACATGGGGGAAAAGGTGAAAAAACATGGGACATGTACACCTTTTCCGCCTCCCACATTTGAATTGTTGTCGTAAGAGTCTTGTTTATTCGTAAAAATGTTTGTGAGATGTTTTTACATTCAGAAAGTACTAGTTAAGGTCTAAAGATTTATACTGTGCTAGTTATACCAACCCGACCCACTTGTATAAAAGTGTCTCCAGAATGATATTATGACATATTAATAAATGATCAGTATCTACCGAAGTATTCATGAAGGTCGACCACTTCTCGCCACTTCATTGGTTCCAAGAAAGAAAAAGAAGCCTAAGCCAAAAACCGTCCGACTAGACCCTGAGGTCGGACATGTCCACAAGCACCACCATTCAAGATACGTAATAAGGTCGAACTACTCGGTACTCCACAAAGCTACCGAGCTCAAGGTTGGCGACGATGATGATTCAATAAAGATTCGTTTGAACAACTCTCATCTAACACCATGATCATGATGTCAATTCCAAGATGTAAGTAAGATCCGAATTAGAAATTTAGATATCCTAAATCATGTCATTATATACTTTAGTGCCTAAAAACCATTACTATAAAAATGAGATGAAATGTAAAACAAAGGTTAGAAAATGAAATATAAACATTGAAACACCAAAACATGACGTTTCCCTTGTTTTACAAACCCAAAGAAAGAAATATGATAAGATCATCAATGGTGATTGCAATTAGGGCGATGAGAGAGAAGTGTGCAGAGATGAAGAGCGAGAAAGTATGATTAGGTGGTAATCAAACATGGCATGTGGGAGCAATCGCTACCATCTCTGAAAGCAGAGGCGACAAGAGAAATAGGAAATGTGGAAGCAGAAGAAATCCACTCATGTCGCTTTCGATTATTTTCACTGGGGCAATAATGCAAACACCTCCCATGCGCCATCAACACTTGCAAATTAACTACAAAGTAAACGCACAGTGCAACAAAGCTACCCTAGATTTTTCTCTCTCTAGACCCCCTTTTTCCGCCTTTCAACTTTAGTTTGCTTATTTTCCAAACTTCCACTCATTTGCTTTGCCTTTTTGTAATTCTCAGTTGCGTTGCAACGGTATGCAGGTTCTGGGATACTGCGGTTTCTTCATCCTTGTTCAAATGGTTGGTTTTGACTGAACTTGTCAGATCTTTGATTTATTTCGTTATTGGGTTTTCCGAGCTTAATCGATGCTGAATTGGGTCACTGCATTTGCTAGCAGGTGGTGGTCTGAGAAAGGAATTTGGTGTTGAGGGAGAGAGAGAGAGAGAGAAAGAGAGAGAGAGATGGGCGGCGTGACGTCGTCGATGGCGGCGAAGTTCGCTTTCTTTCCACCTAATCCTCCGTCGTACAAATTGGTGCACGATGACGTTACGGGGCTGCTGCTACTGAGCCCATTCCCCCACCGGGAAAACGTGGAGGTTATGCGGCTGCCGACGCGGCGGGGATCGGAGATAGTGGCGGTGTACGTCCGCCACCCCATGGCGAGCTCCACCGTTCTTTACTCCCATGGCAACGCCGCCGATCTGGGCCAGATGTACGAGCTTTTCATCGAGCTCAGTATACACTTGCGCGTCAATCTCCTAGGGTATGTAACTTCCTCTCTGCAACTTCTCAACTTCTTAAATTTTTGCTTGCGATTAGAGCTTTTGATCCAAATTGTTCTTGCAAATTATGAAATGTAGCCAGTGATTTATGGGTCTCTCTGTTCTTTGCTTTTGAATTGATTTCTTAGATGACATGCTGAATTCTGGGCTTAAAATCATGAACTTAGTTGTTGTGAATTCAGTGTGTTTTTTCGTGTTTCGATTATTGTTCTTGTTAAGTATGTATTGTATGATGAATCAAATGATTGATTTCATGTGATCTTTGTCTGAATGGGAACAGCTTCGACTACTCGGGGTATGGGCAGTCATCTGGGAAGGTAATGGGCTGTTTCGATAATTGTCGTTTTCTTGGAACATATACTGCAGTTTGATCTACGATTTCTGACAATCGTAATCCTCAATCTGGTGTTGTTTATAGCCCAGTGAGCACAACACGTATGCAGATATTGAAGCTGCGTTTAAGTGTCTTGAGGAGAACTATGGCACCAAGCAGGAAGATGTCATCCTATACGGTCAATCTGTTGGGAGTGGACCGACCTTGGATCTAGCAGCTCGTTTGCCTCGTTTACGAGCTGTTGTTTTGCACAGTCCTATTCTGTCTGGTGTGAGAGTTATGTATTCGGTGAAACGTACGTACTGGTTTGACATCTACAAGGTTGTGTTCTTGAGCCTCTGCTGAAACTGTTGGACTAAAGCTTTCTTGCTTTTGTTGGTCTCTACTTGATCTTTTGTTGCCTTGTTCATGTTGCAGAACATCGATAAAATCCCGCTGGTTAATTGTCCCGTCCTTATTATTCATGTAAGTACTGTATTGTTCATTTCAAAGATTGAGAAACTCCATTAGCACCATATAGAAATGATGACAAAAGATTTGATTAAAGAATTTGCAATATAGTTAGTTTGAAGGGCAGAAAATGGTTCGCTAGAATATTTCCTCAACTTGGCTTTTCTTTGA
Source organism: Scutellaria baicalensis (assembly GCA_005771605.1). NCBI lineage: Eukaryota > Viridiplantae > Streptophyta > Magnoliopsida > Lamiales > Lamiaceae > Scutellaria > Scutellaria baicalensis. The sequence goes on from CM016723.1 coordinate 753,832, forward strand.
GCTTTTTCGAATGATTTCCTACGTTGATATCAAGAACCAAGCCAAGATTGAATATGAAGTAGTCTCTAGCAGAACCTACTATGTTAGTTTGCTTAAATCTCGTCTTTGAGCTGAACCCATGGCCTCGGGTCGTGATATAATGATATCAGCTGAACCCATTTATCTTTCATTATGATCTGAATTCACTCGTATGCTGTTCATTCGTTGCTTTGATCTTTTGATTATCTTGAATTCAACTCAATCTCAGGGAACTGCAGATGAAGTGGTTGATTTTTCACACGGTAAACAGCTCTGGGAACTCTGTAAAGAGAAATACGAACCCTTGTGGATCAAAGGAGGAAACCACTGCAATCTTGAACTCTATCCCGAATACATAAGACATCTCAAGAAGTTCGTTGCCACTGTAGAACGCTCTCTTTCGTACAGAATCAGTACAAGGAAAAGCGTAGACCAGTTTGAGCCGTCTCGGAAGAGCACAGATGTGTTTGATGCTCCAAGGAAGAGCACTGATCGGAGAGATAAACCTAGGCGGAGCATAGACAAGCCCGAAAGGTCAAAAAACCAGTCACAAAATGGCGATAAGTTAAGGATGTCGTTTGATCAAGTGGAGAGGTCAAGAAGAAGCGTTGATTGCATCGAGAAATCATGGAAGAACATCGATCACCAACTGGAAAGAGCTCGGAAGAGCGTAGACAGGCTCGATAGAATACGTACCGGGTGATAATTTCTCGTTCCAACTGTAAAGTTTATGCATGAATGAATCTAGTGGTGAGGGGTATAGAAAAAAATTAAATTGGAGTTGGATTCTTGTAATGTTGTGCTACTTTCAGATGTTAAATTTGAGCATTGAATCGTAGAATGTATTGAGTTCTTTACAAATATTTTCTTCTTTATTTCTAAGCTTGCACTTGACAAGGGTTTCAACCATGTTCGATGAAAAAGGTCGAAAACGATACATATATCTACTATTCATTAATGAAACTCAGTGCAAAAGCTCGAGACAGTATCCTACTGTCTCGAGCTTTTGCAACTGTAAACCACTTTCATATCCTTAAAACTCATGCAACATATCATGAAAAATATCTTCGAATTTTTAAGTGCCAAAATATATATTTCAAAAAACCCATTTCTTCTTTCTTTCCATTTATAAACAAGATAATAGCCATTAGATTTCCTCCCTATTGTATATGAAAACCACAAATTTATCTTACAAATTAGGAAACAAAAATTCATAAAAACTCTACACATTCTTTTCCTATATTTATCCAAGAAAAACTAGTCGTTGACCATCAAAATAGACACCCAAGCTAACTTTTAACCTTTCAAAAAAATTTCCCACAAAAAAATAAATATTCTAAATAAAATTTCCCACCAATAAATTAATATCCATCGATTTTCACTCTTATTCCCTTTTCCCACAATATTAAATAAACAAGTACTAACCAAAAAACCTACCAAAATAAAATAAAAAATAAAATGGCCCACCAAGTAGTTGCTTTTGCATTGATCTTCGTCTCCGCCACCACCGCGGTGGTCTCCGCCGTCGTGCCGCCGAGCGGCTCGCCGTCATCATCGCCAGCCGCCGCCACACCGCAGTCCACAGCCACCTCGGAGGTGCCCGCCGCCTCCCCCAGGCCGATGGGCCTCAGCGCCTCCACCCCTCAGGCGGCATCGGCACCGTCCCTCACAACTTCCACCACGCCGGAGTCTTCTCCGGCGGCCTCTCCGGTGATGGACACCTTATCTCCGGCGGTGTCCTCCGTCGTTGATGCCGTCCCTCCCGTCGCAGCTGCCGTCCCCTCTGTTGTTTCCGCCTTTTCCCCGGGCCCCACCGCCGACTCCGTTGCTGACGTGGCCGACAGCGGTGCCTCCTCGTTGAAGGGCTGCGCCGCCGTCGCCGCCGCCGCTGCTGTCGGGTTCTTCTTCTTCTAAATGCTTTGATAGATTGTTAGTTTATTGTTGGATATATTTATTTTAAAAAATTGTTTGTGTAATTATTAGTTTGTAGATTAAAAAGTTTCGTAGCTAGAAAATCATCGACATTTTTAACCTGTTGATCGATGAATTCATTCCTGTTTTGAACTCAAGTATTTATACAGAAGAATATTCTTTTGTTTAGTATATTTTTCTCATGATTTCTTGAAATTATATATATATATATATATATAATTAACAATACTATACTATCATTTTGTATATTTAACAATGTTTGACATATCAAAACATGTTTTTTTCGACGAATCCGTTACATGTACTATGCCAATACGACATAATATCGTGTAACATTATGTTATATCATGCATTAAGTTGGTTTGCGTGTATGTATATATGAGACCCTTATTCGATTTTCAAAGTTGTCTTCTAACCTGATTAAATATTGGTTCCAACTTTATATCTGATTATATTAATTTGAAAATAACATTAGATCCTTTTAAGTTGCTATCATATAAATCGCGAGATGTGTTTGAATGACTGATTTTGAGGTTGTATTCATCGATATCACTGAAAGGTTGTATTTGAAAGAGGATTTGAATTGTTAAACACTAATGCTTAATCTTAATTAGGATGTTTAAGGTTAAGAATAATACTTCAAATTTAGCAAATTAATATTGCATGGATCAAGATCATAGATTCTTTGTCTCCTTTTCCTCAAAAGGGTTTGACAATTTTAGTCTTAAATTTCAACTATATATGTGAACATGCACCAATCACGCAAGAACCATAGAAATCAATACAAGTATGGATTTCACTAGTCAATAGTAGGCATATGATTGACTTGTGTCCTTCTTTAGCATATTACATGGTACTATTTAGCTATATATAAAATATTGAGTTGAATTAGCAATGAGATCCCTTCTTGCAACTTAGTGCACCTGCACCTATGGTGATTGATCCCACAAGAGAAGATGGCCTTGCACTTAAACTTGATGCCCTTGCATATGAAGCCCCACCTCCCGACTGGCGGAAATATGCCCCGTTCAGCATTAGGTCGCCTTCTGATCTCCAATTCCACTGTCTCCACTCATTTTCCGGTGCATCCTCGTGCTTTGTCACCTACATTTTTTGATCGCTTGATGAGACTTACTATTACTTTGAATTTCGAACTTTGACTGATATACATTGTAATATCAAATTGATGTAGATGGTCTAAATTACTAGACTAATTGGCAATTCCCAAATGGAAAAAGATATACATTTGACCATTTTTAGCTCAATTAAAAACTTTTGAAATCTTTTAATATAGTTTTTATTCAAGAAACTTGTGTTCTTGATTGAAAAAACATATAGAGAAGAAGAAACATTATGTTACAACCAAGAATTTAGATGTTATACCTCTTTCTTTACTCTATCATTGGGTGCAAGAAACCTATTTCCTTGGCTATATATAGTAGGTGAAGCACTCCCTCCAATTGCATACATTTCCCAATGAGTATAATCATTGTTGACTACATGAAAATATCCATGTCTACACCTGTGATCAACATCTCAATGAATTCAAATTCTTGAAAAGAAAATTATGATGTATAAATAAAAAAATAGAAAACACACTTGTACACATACCTAGGCATTCTTTGAATCAACCCTTCTCCAAAGTGATTAAAAGCAATAGTCACTTGCATATTCTTATCTTGCATGAACTGATCACTGTGCCCCAAAAGCATGACCTTATCATGATGAGTGAAATAATTATTCGATATTGTGATCGCAGTCGAACCATGAATCGCATCAATCAGCCCATCATTACAATTCGACAACGAACAATGATCGATCCAAATGTCCTTCCCACCAAAAATGGCGATTCCGTCGCCATCAGACTCCTCCCACCACCCCGAGTGGTTGGGGGAATCCCTAATGTTGGCATTCCCCGATTTCTTACAATCATGGATGTGAATTCCATGGATGATTATATTCGTGGCGTGGTGGATGGTGATGCACGGCCCGTCGGAGATGTGGACGCTTGCGCCTCGACCATCGATGGTTTTGTGCGAGTTCATCACTAGTTCATTGTTCAATCGGATGACCATGTCGCTTTTGAAGATTATCCAGAGTGGCTCATTTTGGATCACCGCGTGGCGGAGGGTCCCCGGTCGTGGGTTGACCGGGTTGTCATCACCAGCGTCGGATGACGACGTATATGCGGCCGCCTCTACCTCCAACAGCATTCTTACCAAAGCCGATGGAGCAGTCGGCTAAGCGCTGGCGGTGGGTTTCCCAGTTGGGATCGCACCGCCAGCAGTCGTCCACCGGGTTGCCGGTGGCACAAGATGAGCCTAAATTTCTTCTTGATGCATTAATCCTCCTATTTATAGGAATTAAACTAACATCACGCTTCATCTTATATTTTATCATTTTTGCATCTTTATCGCTAGAAAGTACATGAGTTAAAGTCCATTTAGCTCAAGTAAAAGAAAGTGTGAATGCATTAAAGTTGAGCAGCCCAACTATAACCAACATGACCAACTTAATAAGTACAAAAAACAAGCACTTATTCAATTAGTTGACTTATATTATCTAACTTGATTTAAAGTTCATTTATGCAATCTTGATTTGATTAATGACTAATGCTATGAAAATCCCATATGACAATAGATCATATTGAATGTTGCAGATATATATAGACTTGGCTAAGATGATCAAATAACTAAATGAAATAGTAATTAATAACAATAACTTGCAATTATAAAGTTGTACTTACTGGTGTACTTCTTGTACCACAATATCTGGATCTCCAACTATTGACGATGATGACACCAAGATTGGAACCACCAAACACAACAAGAATATTAACATCATTGAAGATCCACATATACTTGCCATACCTAACATCTCTCTCTCTCTCTCTCTCTCTCTCTCTCTCACTTGGTTGAGAGAGATTATTTGAGTTAGAAATGATGTGGTAAATTAGGTTATATATAAAGGAGTAAAGGCCGTGATAAATGGCGTGATAACTGTGGGATTATATCATGTGGGGTTCAAATGTTTTCTTCTTTGATTTTACGTGCAAAGAGTTCACATTTATGAGTTCATGATAAATTTTTTTACCACGTACAGCTCTAGTAATTGCAAAATGTTTAGTTTCTCCAACAACAAATTATCATATCGAATATTAATATAAATTGACAATACGGCATCACAAAAATTAATGAAAAGAAAACTGTGTACGAGAAGACTTCTGCGATGATAATTTAACGACAAAATGTTGTCGCAAACTGCTTTTGTGACAATTATTAATGTTCTTTGACTACAAAATACTCATTTTTCTTGTAACGCTACTGTTATTAATTTGGGTTTTCCAAACCGGGTCTCATTGTGTTTACATTCTGTATAATAGTTAGTTTGTTAGTTAAGTTGGTTTATTATCTGCTGGATAGACTGGGTTGTACACATGATATATGTGGTCAAGGATTTTTTCTAGATATATATTATATATATGTATTATATATTACTCCTATTATTATAATTAGATAATAGAATATGAGTAAGTCTCTTGTGAATCAGGTGCATGGATCTTAGATCCATGCACCCGGGTCGGATCCGGGTCAGGGGGACCGCACCCTCTTTTTTTTTTTCGCTCATGATTTTTGAAAAAAATCACATACCAATAGTATATGTTAGACATACCTTTAAGCTATGTTAAACATACCAGTTCTGCCCAGATTTCATGCCTTGTCTTTTTTTGGCTTGATTTTTGAATTTTGGCACATACCACTACGTTATGTTAGACATACCTTTACGTTGTGTTAGACATACCTTTATGTATACTTAAACATACCTTTGTATATGTTAGACATACCTTTATATATAGTTAAGCATACATTTATACATGTTAGACATACCTTTGTATATAGTTAGACCTACCTACACATGGTTTGTCTAACTATACACAAATGTTGGTTTAACTATACACAAAGGTTGGTCTATTTGAGCGAATTTTGGATGAGCTTCAGGACATGTCTTCAGCGCGTGGGAGCGCGTGCATGCGCGTGGGAGGCGCGTTTTGGGCGCGTGAACGGGTCGGGTCAGGTGCATGGATCTTGATCTTAGATCCATACACCTGACTCATAAAAGTTTTTGCCATAGAATAGATATAATTTTCATGTTTAAATATTCCAAGTTAGTCAATATTATTAGACAAATCAGTGGCATAAATAAGTGTAGATTTCATGCTTGTATTAAGTCTACTCCATTAACTGCGGAAGCTACCTATTTTTGACTTCAAAAAGATTAAGTCATCATTTTTGTGGCTAAAAGAAGAAAAAACCTCTATTATATTAAATATATGTATTTTTCTTGAAATAATAGTTTTAAAATATTTTCCCACCCAATATGATTGTTTGACATTATTCTGTATAAACCTTAAAATTCAACATAATTTTATGGGAAAAATTCATTTTTAGTCTCTTTAAAAGGCTACTATTCGTTTTAAATCCACTTAAAATCGCGTTTTCAATTTAAGTCCAATTAGGACTATAAAAAATAAATTTAAAAATAAGTTTTATCTTGATAAAAAATACATCTATTTTCTTCAGCTTGTTAATTATATTAGGACTTTATTCTAAACTCATTTATTTCAAAATCTCATACGTAATATATTGTTATGTATGCTTATGAATCTATTGCAGACGTGATATTGAGTTGAACTGTCTCACATATCTCACAGAAACATCCGATCCGTTCTAAATTATTGTTAATTTGATGGAATATTATTAAATTACATCAAATGCAATTTTTCTCAATGAGTGATAATGTGTAGTATTAATATTACATTAATTCGAATGTCATATATATTAAATGCAGGGTAGTGCTAAACGGATCAAATTGATCCGGATCAACACAATTAATAATTATTCAAATTACTATTATACCCTTTACATATAATATACTACCCCTGTCCCAAAATATAGTTTATATATGTTGAATGTGAGTGAATTAACTTAGTTAATTTTTACCTTTAGTATTTCAAAATTGAATTAAATAAATGTTGACTAGACTACAATCATATTTGACTATAATAAATTTTAATGGTCATCTTTCCATATTCTATTGTATTGTGACATGCATCCATTGCACTTTATATAAAAATTATATATATATATAATACAATATAGTAAATTTATTTTGTTTGGAGTTTACAAAATATGGATGCTACAAATTCAACTTCAGTCTTCAAATCGATATAAAAGGGGTCTTATGGAGCAGTTATTTAAAAAGTGAAAGATGATGAAACTAAAGTGTCAGTGATTGAAATTCAAGATTTTCTTCATTGTGTTATTGTTATTTACTAAAAAAATATTAGTGAAAGTTGTTTAAGAATCTAATTATTATTATAAATCAATATTATTTTTAAGTATTAATGCTTTCTGTTTCTATTAATGAGTATTGGAATAACATTATCGATATGATTGTCAAAGCAATTGTGAAAATTAATTTAGTTTTAGTAGGTAAGAACAAATATCACCTAACATAGAGGTGCTTATCCAATTCGAAAAATCAAAACCGAATTGGGGTCAATGATTCGGGGAACCGTTTACCCGGTTCTGAACTGGAACCGTGAACCGTGGTTCGACGGTTCGGTTTCGGTTCGGCCAATTTACAAACTGGGAAGCCGGCGGTTCCAAACCGACAATTCATACCTTTTATATATTTTCTTTAAATTTTATATTATATGTAAATAACATTATGTATTTATGTTATTTTACTCTTTTATATTAAGTTGAATTGATTTTTATTCTTATTTTGTATTATATTGTAATATTTTTTAGGTATATGGATTGTAATTTGTTGTATTTTAAGTTGTAACTTATATGTTGTAATATTGTAACTTGTAAATGTTAGCTCCAAAATTTAATTTATATATACTAAATTATTAATTCAAACAAAATTGTTATTTTGTAATATATACATAATTGTAATATGTATATGTAAATTTAACTTTAGAAAATAAAAAAAATTAATAAAAAATAAATCATTGAACCGACAGTTTGTAAACCGGCACTGGAACTGTGATCCCACGGTTTGGTTTTGGTTCCACCTCTCACTGTTTTTTGAACCGTCTGTTCGGAATCGAAACTGACAGTTCAAACCAGATGGACACCACTAACTTAACAGTTCAATTACTCATTCACAAATAAATAAATCTAAAAAAAGTGATGAGATTGAAAAAAATAATAAAATATTTAATAACAAATAAAATTATGATTAATAAAAAATTGATTAAGAAATTAGCTTTTTTTTTTTTTTTCCCTTAAGAATAACAAACAATTTTTTATTGGTAAGATTCAAATCTTATTTTATCATATATGTTGAAGTTACAACATAACATTTGAAATTACTTCCTAATTGCATTTGATTAAGTAAACATCTTGACGGGCCTTAAAACGTTTTTGTTGCATAGATATAATATATCTTCAAATTGAAATGAATATTTGTAAAATTTGTAGAACATTAATCCTACCATGTTGTATAATTAATAGTCTTAAGTGATATCATTAATGAGGAGAGATATATCTTTAATTCTAAATTAAAAACAAAAGGATATTTTAGACATAACACTTATTAAACTTTATTAATATTACAACTTAATTTATCCCTATTGATCCAAAGAGATTTATCCTTAAATGTAATTGCGATTTGCATCCATCAACTTTCCAATCATAATTTGATGGAATATTAAAGAAGGGGACTATCCTTTATGACATATAAATAACAGTGTGTGCTAACATTACAAGTTGACCTAATTTGGGACATGAAAATGATGTTTCCCAGCAAAAAATAGTAAGTCAGGTTTTTTCGCTTCAGATTAAGACCTTTATGTTGTATTGTTGTAACTTTTATATACAATTCTTGTGACCTTTATGTACAAATATTATGACCTTTATAATCCATAACTTTGAAAAAAAATTGAAATTTTCAAAATTCAGTGCATTTTAAGGATGTATATATGTGCAGCTAATATTACATAAACGTAAATATTTACAAATTTTGCTAAAATTCTTCATTTTTTTCTAAGTTAGAGTATATAAAGGTCGTTACATTTATACATAAAGGTTACACTTATATAACGTAAAAGTCACATGCATATAACATAAAGGTAACAACCTGAAGCGAAAAAAAAAAGTAAAAAAAAAAAAGAGTACGCGGATCCTGGTCGACCTGGACCCGACCCGAATTGTATGTGCACCAATTGCACAGGAGACTAACTCTTATTAAAATTGTCCAAATTGAAAAGTTAGTATCTCAATGTTGATTGTAACTTGAAAATAATTTATTACTATATTTTTGTTGATTTATGATATGGAAATAGTATCCTAAATTTACAATTTTCCACAACAAAATGCATCCTCTCATTTATATTTTAGTAAGAATTCATTTTATATATTTTAGTAAGAATTCATTTTATATAGTATTGGTTGTTATATAGTAAGAACCCTATCCGTCGGGACCATGGTTGGCGGCCAAGTACGTGGAACCGTGATGCTCAATTAGGATGTGCTGCATTACGAAATTAGGATGTGTTGCATTACGGCCATTGAATAAGTGTTGCATTACGGCCACTGAATAGTAAGTGACGCTCTATTAGGAGTGTTAGAATATTTACACAATATACACCATATATTCTATTTTTGTAACCTATCCTCAATACAATATTGAGGATAAGTTACAAAAATAGAATATATGGTGTATATTGTGTAAATATTTATCTTTATCCTCTTTCCTGGTATGTTGTCCTGAGGATAAATTACAAAAATAGAATATATGGTGTATATTGTGTAAATATTTCTCTTTATCCTCTTTCGTGGTATGTTGTCCTGAGGATAAGTTACAAAAATAGAATATATGTATGTTGTCTAGTATTGAGAATAAGTTACAAAAATAGAATATTTCTCTTTATCCTCTTTCCTTGTATGTTGTCCAGTATTGAGGATAAGTTACAAAAATAGAATATATGATGTATATTGTATAAATATTTCTTTTTATCCTCTTTCCTTGTATGTTGTTGATTCGGTTGTATCTTTATCTATTTACTAGGTTTGAACCCGTGCGATGCACGGGCTTTATTTAATACTTATCTTATTTTTATATTAAAGTAGTATTCTTTTTTATATGTTAACAAATTTTTTTATAAGTGTGACATTTTCTATTTATCTTTAAAATAATCTTTCTTATTTTTCTTCATTTGTTCTTAATTAGCACAAACTTGTTAATATGATTTTTTATATCTGTGTTTTAACTGTAACATTAAGTATTTTCATATCTTTCTGTAAAAGGTGTAGAATACATCTCATTTTTATGGCTCGAAGACATCTATTTTGTTCAAATTTTATCTTTAATTGCACTCATTAATTGCTTTACATATTGGTTTTCTTTGTAATTTTTTGTTGTTGTTTTGTTTTTATTAATTTTAACCAATTGTTATATTTGTTGTTATAAAGTTTTAATATAATTTCCCAATTGTTTAAAGGGTGTTTCGACTGGATGTGCACATTTGGATTTTGGATGACCAATATCCTAATTATGTTATTTATTTTGTTAAATTCTACCATTCTAATTTTTTTTCCTACTTTATCCATTTTCTTGAAATTTTAAAACATTTGTTTTTTTCATCAAAATAAAATGAGTTAGTCTCCTGTGCACCAGTTGCACGGATCTGTGATGAAACGGGTCAACCAACAATTCTCACTTCACATTCATATATGAATTTGTGAAAACGAGTTTGGTTAATGGGTAAAAATGATTCGTCTCACGAAAACTATATGTGATATCATTTCATGCAAGTTTTTTAAACATATGAATCACTCTAAATTTATGGAAAGAAAGAAATCTACAAGAAAACTATATTGAGGATAAGTTACAAAAATAGAATATATGGTATATATTGTGTAAACATTTCTTTTTATATATATATAATGGTATAAATTGTGTAAATATTTCTTTTTATCTTCCCTCATTGTATGTTGTTAATTCGGTTGTATCTTTATCTATTTATTCAAGAGTAACTTGCTGAGGGTCAACCAACAATTCTCACTTCACATTCCTATATGAATTTGTGAAAACGAGTTTGGTTAATGTGCAAAAATGATTCGTCTCACGAAAACTATATGTGATATCATTTCATGCAAGTTTTTTAAATATATGAATCACTCTAAATTTATGGAAAGAAAGAAATCTACAAGAAAAGCACAAAAACAGATAAAAAACAAGATTGGCTTTCAACCTATTTGCAACACCATGCAATCAATAAAGTTGCATGGATTCTCACATAACTAAAGCCACTAAAACCAAATAGCTTAACAAGAAACACACACTTCAACATTAATATACAAAGTCAATCAACATGTGCCTAATTTTAAAACTCGGATTAATATAATAATTCATAAATTTTACACATATACAAGGAATTTGAAGATAATAAACAAACTGAATATTCTATTATTTATAGCGATCAAAACTCCTATGTTATTTAAAGATAATAAACAAACTGAATATTCTATTATTTATAGCGATCAAAATCCCTCTGTTAATAGGCAGTTAACGGAAACGGACACTACAACAAATTTGCTCATAGACAACATCAAATAGATAACTGATTTAATATAATTTGTTGTTGTTACTAATGTTTACAACAGATATTAAGAAATCTGTTGTCTTTTAGCGTGTTTTTGCGCTAATAGACAACAGATTTTATGGTCTGTTGTCTATTCCCATGTTTTCTCAAGAATAGACAACAACTTTAACAACACTTCATATCTGTTGTCTATGAGCGTGCAATTTACTCATATACAACTGATAATTCCTCATTTTATCTCTGTATACAAGGAATTTGAAGATAATAAACAAACTGAATATTCTATTATTTATAGCGATCAAAACTCCTATGCTATTTAAAGATAATAAACAAACTGAATTATTTATAGCGATCAAAATCCCTCTGTTAATAGGCCGTTAACGGAAACAGATATATCAAAGAGAATTTCTATTTCAAGATCTGTAGCTTGGCCAGAAACCCTAAAACTCCCGATATGAACCTAACATAAATAACTGAATATATCCCCTCTGTTAATTGGTAGTTAACGGAAGCGGATATGAACCTAACAGAAATAACTGAATATATCCCCTCTGTTAATTGGCAGTTAACGGAAACAGATTAAAGCGAATTTTTGTTTCAAGATCTGCAGCTCCGCCAGAAACCCTAAAACTCCCGATATGAACCTAACAGAAATAACTAAATATATCCGACAACTGCATATCAAACTCCGGTTCGACCCTTTAAACCCCGGTTCTGCAATCATTAACTCCGGCCCGTTCTGAACACTACTCCAAATTTCACCTTTTAAACCTCGGTTCTGCAATCATTAACTCCCGTTCTGAACACTACTCTAAATTTCACCCTTTAAACCCCGGTTCTGCAATCATTAACTCCCGTTCTGAACACTACTCCAAATTTCAGAGTTAACCTTATCATCAATTTAACTCCCGTTCTGAACACTACTCCAAATTTCAGAGTTAACCTTATCATCAATTTAACTCCCGTTCTAAACACTACTCCAAATTTCAGAGTTAACCTTATCATCAATTTAACTCCCGTTCTAAACACTACTCCAAATTTCAGAGTTAACCTTATCATCAATGTTAATCCTTAAACCCACCGCCTCAAACTCACGCGAAACTAGAAGATTACAGAACACAAATTCAGGTTTTACCATGAACCTGTAAAACGAAGCTTATAACAAGTTACAAAAAAACGGTTATTAACACAAATTTAGGGTTTTACCATGAACCCTGTAAAACGAAGCTTATATATAGGATATAACCCCTCAACAAGTTACAGAAAACAATTATTAATCAAGAAGAAGTAATTTCACACTGAATTCTTGAATTACCGCCAAAACCCTAACTCATCCATTTAAGCCCTAACGACTAACTGAAATATGCATTCTGAACACTGCCTTCCAAGCTCCGGTTCACCTCTTTGAGCTCCGATTTCTTCACATTGCTCCGGTTCTTGTTCTAAAAAACCTAGTAAAATATAGTTACATGAAATAAATTATTATAAATCTTCATATTAAGCATATTGATCAACAATAATGTATCGAATCGTTGTTGATCATGACCATAGAGTTTAATAATCACATCGATGAAATATTAAAAAGTTTTGAATCAACTTTGATTAAATCATGATTTAGAGTTGAGAAAATGTTGTATCAACATGATTAATAAAACAATAGAAGAACTATCTATCTACACTTTCAAATTGAATTTCCTATTATCTATTTCACATATAATTAATTTTCCACACATTTAAAAAATGCATAATAATAATAATAATACAAATTTCCAAATGCATGCATATATATTTGATATTTGATCTAGAGATGAATCATTATATTCATATTTGATCCAACTAATTAAAAGAAAAAAGCATTATTAATATGGCTCGAATATCCATTTCAAGAAATTGAAGAAATTAAGATCTTTATGTTGATTTAGAAATTGTATTTTTGTTCTACAAGGTCGTAAATGAGAGTTGTGATTTAATTATCTTCAAATTAAAGAAAAAATATTTAAATTAATATACTAGAGACGACATTATTTTTATATAGATAAACAATTTCATGGTTGTGTAGTTTATGTGACGTCTCCATGATGAATTTAAATATCAAATAATAAATTCGAATTCCAAAATGAAGTATGTGACGTTTTTTTGTTAATTTATGAAAGGTTGAGATTAAATTGCAACTTTAGGAAATGTGATGATTTTATTCTGCAATTTGATTTTTAAATCTTTTTTTGTTTGAAATGATGTGACATCCAATGTGACATGCTTGTCTGACAAGTGGACTCCGATTGCTGGAAAATTCAAAATTGGTCTAAATTGCAATAGTGAACAAAAGTTGTGATTTTTTTTTTTTTTTGCAATTACGTCTATATAATATAATATTAATTTTTTTTTAAATTCTGACCACATAACAAGATGTAATATTTTGTAAGTAATTATAATTTTGACGATTTTTATAAGTAAAATGCAAAAATTATATATATAAGCACACATATTTCATTTTTGACGACCATCAATTAACATATGTATTGACCCAACTCGACTGAATCGTACATTTATATATATTGAATATAGTCTGCGTATATAACAATTGACTTGTGTCCAATACTCACGTCATGAAAAAGAATCACTAGACTATTTCAAATGAGTCAAGTTATCTTCTTTAAATTTAAGTATGATATTGTAAAATGAAAAGGACTCAACTATTTTTTTTGTTGTTGTTTTAAATCAGAAAAGGAAAAGTTGCCAAAAACTTCTTGCCTTTTCCGGTTTACCCTTAGATATCAAGAGAAAGCAATTGATTCAATTTTTGGCTTTCAATGTGATTTTCCACGTGAATTGGAGGTGACCATTTAAAAACATATAAAAACCATCACGTGTCTCTTGTTTTGATTCTTTTGAACATGACATATTAGGGCCAAATAATTTAAGTTAAATACTAACATTTTAAAAGCAAAGTAAGATAAATTGATGTTGTTATCATCATTATTGTTGTTATAATAATACTTGTGTCATATGTTGATTGAATAAAATATATGATAAATTAATCTCTGTTGGAAAGTGCATAAAGGACTCAGACAACGTTTTCTATTGTATTTACAGTTATATATATGTGTTTTATTTCGTTAAAAAACAAACTATAGCATAAAAGTTCTTGCGAAATGAGGTATACCATTCGGGACATGACATATAACTACCCGACTCCTTTAAATGTCTCAACAAACCTATGTGATGTTGCAATCGGATTAGAATCGACCTTAATTTATTGTTAAAGAATTTCACACGAGGTTTTATTATGAAATCAAACAAGATGATATCAATCAAATACACAAAAACTTGTGTGCGACAATTCTTTATACCACCTAAACAAATATATTTCCACAAATTTATATATAAAATCAATCATGATACGGTGGGATAAAAGACTTACTCAAACAAATATCTATATTAACGGGTAATTTTATAGTACACCAGGTGTATTAATACATCAGACTCTCCACTCATTTTTAGTCATCAGATTTGAGATCATTAAAGTCAAAGTCAACTATGATCTCAGATTAAATGACTAAAAATAATGAAAAATCTAGTGTATTAATACACTCGGGTATTACAGAAAAACCCCTGTATTAACACATGCTACAAAACTTGTTTGTTTTTGAAATAATGAATGAATTAAATAATTGAGAAACTATTATTAAGAAATGAGTTGCAAATCCAATCCCATGGGAAATCTAAAAAGCAAGACCTATCTACAAACGCAACCAATGAGGGATGTCCACGTGGCGAGAGGAGGTCCACGTCAGCAGATCATCTTCTTCGTACATGACAATGGCTGTCATAAATGCTACACTTTTTCTTCACTCTACACTTTCTCTCTCACCACATTGCTATGTGCTGCAACAAAACGACGATCTCAATGAACACAAAACGACGCCCCAGAGCCCGCAAATCCAGAAACCCCAAAAAACCTAAATTCCTCAGCCTCCGCCACCAGTTTCCCCCAAATCAAACCCCATCGCCGCCCTCCTCCGCCGCCCGCCAGCTCGACCTCTTCCCTCTCCACCCTGAAAATGACAGAGAAATCCAGGATCAAGCCGAAAACGTCGCTCTCTTCTTCTCCGCCGCCGACGGCGGCGACACCTCCCTCACCGGCCTCCTCGACAGCTCCGCAGCCGCCGAGTCCATCTCCTCCCACGCCGACAACAACAACAGCTCCAGGTACGTAATCATTAATCAATCAACCAATCCATCGATCCGAAGGAAATCAGATCGAACGCCGCTAACCTCTTCCTTCTGCTTCCAGGTTAGACTACCTGTCGCCGTCGTCGCGGTACGCCTACGGCGAGGAGCGGGCGGCGCTTGTGCGCAACGCGCTGAGGAGCAGAGATCGCGACTCGAGCGAGGAGAAGTGGGTGCACTACTCGGAAGTGGTGGAGCGGAAGGTGCTGAAGGAGGAAGAAGTGAGCAGCTCCGCCGTGGATCGGCGGCCGTCGGCGATTCAACGAGTGTCGCTGAAACTGGATTACGAGGAGATCATGAACGCGTGGTCCAACAAAGGCCCGCTTTATATTGACGCAGCTGATACTTGTTCACAAATCGTGCCTGATGTAAACTACGTAAGTTTATCTCTCTCACTCTTTTTCATTCCTTTTCGTCTAAGAAATGTATCCAATTTCAATCATTTTTTAATCGGAATCACAATTTTCCGACCGTAAATACGGACGGTGATTGTGTGACAGCTGTCAAAAAATGATCCGAAAATTGAGGCCCGACGAAAAAAAACACTGAGAAAACAGGCACATTTCTCAATTTTCCGATAAAAATTGATAATCGAAAACTAACATAATCAAAATTCAACAACAATTCAATGCAAAAATAAAATTAATCCTACTCTCATATTATTATGATAATAATATAAGATTAATGATCTTCAATAAATGATAATAGAATATTCAAAACAAAAAAACTCATGTCAGACTATCTCACTGATAGTCAGTGCGACGAATTCTTATTATCTATGAATTGAGCTCGTATCCACAAATTTTCATATGAATTACTGAATATGGGTATGAGTCAAACTGTCTCACAAGAAAATATCTATGAGACGATCAAAATTGGAGTCATATGAAATGAGTGTCGGTTGTTACATTATTATTATTATTTACATTTGAAATCTGTAGTAGTGAGAAAATAAAATTATTATTAATTTTTAAAAAAAGTGGGAAATGTAATATATATTAATGAAGATAAATATTGGTGTGACCATTAAATTGGATGCAGGAATCGCGGACCCATCTCTGGCCCAGTAAATATTGGAAATAATTGATAAATAATAATAACAAAAATATGTAAAGATTTAGAATATGATTCTTGTGAGACGAATAATTTTGTAACTTATAATATACAGAATATAAAGTGACCTGTGAAAATGTATTTGTACGATCTGTGGGTTTCAAAAAATTTATTCGTAAAACAGTTTTGATATAAATTTAGATTATATCTGGAACTGATCAATCCATAAGGTGAATCACATGCATGCATTTTGATGTAGATGATTTATTTTGATCGAATAACATACTGAAATGAATTTGATATTCATATTCTACACCTCATAAAATGTGATCTCGTGTGATCGGTGAAATAATCTTATATAAGTCTTCCACATATTTTTGTGCTTGATTTAATGTAATAACATAAACAATAAAGCTTTTTATTTTATTTTTTGGGCTAGTAAGATGAAATCTGTAATTTGCTCAATAATATTTATAATACGAATAATTCATAACATTTATATAGAGAGAGAACAGCTGACTATGAATTTATACTAATTGAATTAACTTATGTTTGTAATGTGGAGAATAGTAATTTTTTAGAATAAGACATCTCTATAAGTGTGTTGCATTCTTAAATTTAAGGTTTTTACACTCAATTTAATGTTTTAAAAGTTCACATTAAACTATTTCAATTGCCAACTTACGTTGCTTCAACACAAATAAATCTTACGTTAATTTTTGTGTAAATGTTATGGAATATTCCCTTTTAGTGTGAATAACAATGTACATTGCTGGAGACAAATGTCAGTTTTATATGAAATAAGAGTTTATTATCGTTTTACTGAATAGCTCATCATCTAGCAATTCGGACCATTAACTTTTGAAATAGCAATTTTACAGGAAAATTCAGCCCAAAAGGTCAAATTGGGCTCCCATCGCTAATTTCAGGTCATTCAGTCCAATTTGATATTTACTAAATAATATTTATAGTAAAACAAGATTATTAATAAAAAAAGATAAATATGAAAATAGATTAAAGTTGATGAAGAATAAAATTGTTAGAACGAAATCAGCAAATTGGGTAGAATAGCCTGACATCAATACTTGGTTACCCAATATAAACCCAATTTGGTCTTTCAGGCTAAAATGAAGTTAAATTATTAAAATTTTCAAAGTTAAAGACAAAATCATCATCCCAAAAGGTTATTTGAAATTTCTAGAATACAAAAACTCATGTGAGACGGTCTCACGGATAGTTTCCGTGAGACGGATTCTTATTACCCATGAATTAAACTCATATCCATAGATTTTCATGTGAATTGTTAAGTGTGAGTTATGGGTTGACCCGTCTCACGAAAAAAGATCCGTGAGACAGTCTCACATAAGACCTACTCTTTCTAGAATCGATTAGTTATTGGGTTAAAAAAAAGACTCAAAGTAGTGCAAAACATGCGATACTTTTTATCTTTTTTACATTGCTAGATATTCCCCTTCAATTCATTTAAGCTATATGTTAGATAAACTTTTAGTTGAGGATCCTGGGATCCACCTTTTATGCATAAAGAAAGATGTTCTATATTCACTTTTCAAAACATACACAAATGGTGTTTTTCCATAATATTGTGAGCAAGTTCTTGTCAAGTTCTCATGTTGATGCATATGTTTTGTAGGGAGTGAGCTTGGGATGTAATGTAGGGTTATGGACTGTTCCGGAAATGGTGGGAGATGCTAAAAATGATGAAACGAGAACGAAAAACGAAGACGAAATCAAGAATTTGGGAACAAGAGAAGCCAGTGTGTTGAGGTACAAAGAGAAGAGGCAAAACAGACTCTTCTCCAAAAAAATTCGGTATCAAGTTCGAAAACTCAATGCCGAGAAGCGCCCCCGAATAAAGGTTCGTAATTTGTTTTTCAAAATGTGTAATACTGACGACAAAGATGACAATGAGACTGAGTTTTGAACAGTTTGTGCTCAAATATATGACTCGCCGTCTCATATAAGTTTTTTTCCTTGTTTTCCAGGGTCGATTTGTGAAGAGGAATTGAAAAGAGTAGCTAGCAGATTATCATCTTTCCTTTTCACTATTTCATGTTCAGTCTCTCTTCCATTTTAAAGGCATTGTAAATAATAATTTTTATGGAAGAACAAAAATCTACTACCAATATTGAAAGCATTAATTCCGAATTTTGTCTTCAAATATTATGTTATCTGGTATTTTATTTTATTAACATTACTTACTATATATGTGTGAATACATTGATTCATTAAATATCATTTTTACCAAGTCAAAATAGCAATTGAACCTTTTAATTAAACACACATATGACTTTAAGTATTTATTTAAAATTTTCGATCATACTTCATCTCGGATAAGAAACTCAAAATCACAATTTTCAGGTCAAATCATAAGAATTTCGGGCCGATACACTTAAGCCAAAAGCCAGAAATTTATGATTCCGTATTTTTTATCCTAAAATCACTTAAATTGAAAAGTTAGCGCCCAAATGTCGACGTGTCCAAATTTAATATCATTAACTTGTGAATGATCCAAAAATAATGTACTAATTTCCTCGTACCAATATGTATATATACATGTAGTGTTACCTAAGTGCAACAAGTTAGTCGTTACCGCCATACCCGGAGGCAATTATTCAAGTTGCTCAACTCATGCGACACATGGTTGGAGGCTCCAGAATCAGGATACTAGCAGAACTTATATTTCCTTGCACCATATTAACACGGGTATTTTATGGTTGAGAGTATTTTGATCGTTCTCATGATAGCCGGTCCATGGAAGTTGGAATCGAAATGACACAACATCTATTTGCACGCTTGATCCATGACAAAGTTGATGCGGAATGAAATATGCCACATCTTCTTCCACGACCTCTGAAGAAACTTAGCTCGACTAGCTCTATTTCCTCTAAAACCCGGGAAAAACACATTTTCATCCCCTCAGAGCCACTGTCCGTTATTAGTCATGTAAAAGTACACTTTTTTAGTTTGGTCCTGTAATTGACAATTTTTGTCCTTTTTTCACTGGATTTTTTATTCCAGTCACATTCCAGCGAATGCACTACACTTGCCCCCTATCTGTAGCCGAAAAATAAAAAATCTAGTAAAAAAAGGTCCAAAGTTGGACGAAATTTTCAATTACAGGACTAAAATTGGAAAAATATGACCAAAATTGGACGAATTTCTCAATTATTAGACCAAAATTGAAAAAATGCATTTTACAGGATTAAAAACTGACAATAGCTATGAAGTAACGAAAAAAGGTTTTCCCTAAAACCCTTGATTAGCAATTAAGTGATTGATGATCCTTGTGTCATGGAAACCCTCTATCATGGAAGTGACAATAACCATAACATGAATACCATACACTCAATAACTCAACTCTAGAGATCTCTTAAGCCTCCTAAATTTTGATTTTTTTTTATTTTTGATTTTGGATCTCTTTCATGAATGTGTGTGAGAGAGACAAAAAATGTTGATCTTTGTGATTGAATAAAGCCTTGGAGAGGTACATCATTGTGATCGTATAAAGCCTCGTCTTAAACCCTTGGTGGGGTACATCACCGTGATCGAACCACGTAAATCTTGTGTCAATCGATTATATATGATTGTCAAGTGCTATGATCATTTGTTTCTAGTTTGGAGTTCTTTTGTGTGATTGATTGATTTCTTTCTTGTTGTTCAATTATTAATTACTAGTCCAATATTTCTCAGGAAAATGAATGAATGAATGTCCCAAAGAGTAGAAAATGAAATGTTGGTTTGATTTCCAACAATAAAAGAAAGACAAAATATTTTATGCAACTGGTGCATGGATCTAGGTCGACCCGTCCCACGCGCCTCTGACGCGCGTTTTCACGCGCCCCCACGCGCCTGGTGGGTGTGCTCAAACCCACCAAGATTCGCTTCAGGCAGTCATACCATCATGTTATGTTAGGGTTACCCTCATGTTATATTAGTGTTACCCGTGTTACCCTCAAGAGAGTAACACTAACATAACATGAGGGTAACCCTAACATAACATGAGGTATGATTAACATTTTAGTTCAGTAGTTTTAAACTAAGGGTATGAAATCTGGAGATGGGGGTCACATTAACATAACGCGAAGGTAACTCTAACATAACACGAAGGTAACACTAACATAACGTGAGGGTAACGACCAAAACACACGAAAAAAGTAAAGAGACACGAGCTGGGTAGGTCAGCCCAGCCCGCGCACGACCCAATTGCACGGATCACGGATCCATGCAACTGGTGCACAGGAGAGTAATTCTAAAAGAAATTAAGGCCCCATATGTTGTTCTGGAACTTAATTAATTAGGCTTATTTAAATTTAATTACCCACTTTTAGTCTGTCTTAATTTTGTAGTCATCTAAACTCTAAACAACACACTTTTCAGATATCATTTCTTTATAAAGCCCCCACTAAACCACTTTTGGATAATCAACCACTTTAAAATATTTTTATAATTAAGTTGCAACTAAACCCATTTAATTATTCACCAAAAATAGTTAATTTACTCGACAAGGACTTACTTTTTAACCTAACTTGACACACTTCACAATTTTAATATGATATAGGATTAATAATTAAGTTAATTTTGTCCTCGAAAATATGATCTGTAATACAATCTTGGACATATTTGTTTCTTTATTTACGTATACATGCTTTGGGTCTTTCCCACTTTTCTTTGCTTGCCAGCTAAAGGTTTATCAATGATCAATTTAAATGTTGAGTTGGTCGCATGTGCGATGAGATCAAGTGCTTTAGGATATAATCGACCGATGCAAAAGAAAAAAAAACTTATAACTCTAAAAAACATACTTATAGCTAAAAAAAAAAAAAATACTTATATTGCGCATATTTGGACCATGTTTCAGGACGCAACCATGCGTGAGAAGAAAATCACATATTTATAGGTGAAAAACATAAACTTATAGTTAAAAAAAACGTACTTATACATTATTGTCCTGTGAGATCAACCATTGCCCGATATAGTCGCACATGAGACGGTCTTTCCCAAAAGTCTATCTTAATGGCCGGCCACGTATAGAAAAAGGTTATATTATAGAGAGAAAAAAATGTAGTCATTAATTTTCTTTACAACATATAAAGAGAAACCCATATCATCTTCTTACATAAAACATACCTTAATTAATAATCTACTCAAACTCACTTTGACATTCATCATTTTACAATTTAATAACTAGCCCAAACCGACAAGGGTATCTTTGCAAAAAAAATAAAAGCTTCCCCACTTTGATGATCATTAGACATGTCATCAAACCATCATTACATGTGACAATAATAACTTCTTTTGTAGTTAGTTGAAGATAGAAAGTAAAAAAAGCTCTAAGATCACTTGATTAGGGTTTAATTAGTGGTGAGTAATTAGACACTAATGACCCGGGTCGGACCCGACCCGAGTAGCTTCATTTCCTTCATAGCCGGGTCTTCTAACATCACAACTTTGTCCTTATCTCTTACACCTACCATGTGCAAGTGTTCTTCATCCTCTCTCTCTTTCCCTTTGAACAACAATCTTTGCTCTTGAGGCTCCAACTTTGTCAATATTGATAAAAGAATCTTCAATTCTCCTATTTCAAACAAAACAAAATAGTTTTTAGTTATGAAAGACAATTTATAATCAATATGATTCAGTAAAAGAAATATTTATGCGAAAGATTTGACCTTTTTCTGAGCTGAACATGTATATATATGGACGGGGAAGAATTCAATTTTAGTCCATTTAGAAAGTCACTATCCAATTTTCATCCACCATGAAAGCGGTTTTCAATTTTAGTCCAATTAAGCTAAAAATCGTCACTATTTGGTCCATTTTTGACCTAATTGGACTAAAATTGAAAACCGCTTCCATGGTGGACGAAAATTGGACATTGGCTTTTTAATTGGACTAAAATTGAATTTAACCCTATATGGACGTTTTTTTACTAGTTTTCGTTTCATTATATATATATATATATATATATATATATGATTTTTGTTAACATAAGTAGAAGAAAAAAGGAGTTTGAAATAAAAGAATTGGAGGGTTACCAAATGTTGAGGTTGCTTGGACTGATATATCATGCCACTTTGAGACAGTTGAGACTCTAATTGTGATCATCATTTTTTCGTCGCAGTTTTCTTGATTCTCTCGTTTTTGGACAAGCATACCTCCTGGTCTCATTTCCCATTTGATTTCACCGATGGTGGCGCCGCCGCCGCCGCCGCCGCCGTTGCCTAACTTGGAGTTGCTCCTTGAGAACCTTTTTGACCTTAATTTGATCATCCTCTCTCTCTCTCTCTAAGTTAGTAGGAGGAAAGAGTGGTAGGAGTGGACAATTATATAGCAGGAGGGAGATGATATGTGGACACAATTTATGATCAATAAAATACAAGAGCCTTTAACTTTATATGAGTTGAGACCTTTCTTAAGAAAACAAAGGTTTATTAAATTATATTATTTTGTTATAGGTAATGGTGTTTAGTCCAATTGCTGGTGATTATGGTTTTCTGTTTTTGATTTATTTATTTTAACACAAATACTCATATGCAACCGTCTCACATGCGACGGCACTTGCGCATAGTCGACCGTGTCCCAGGAAACAACCGTGCGTGACTGTGGTGTATAAGTATGTCTTTTTCAACAATAAGTATGGGATTTTTTTTCCTTGCCCACGACCGTGCCTCGTGCGAAAACTAAGAGCAATATGTGGCACACGGTAGGTTCTCAGGACACGATCGAGAAAAGTATGTGATTTTTATCTATAAGTATGTCTTTTAGAGCTATAAGTATGTGTTTTCGCACACGGTTGACCGTGTCCCAGGATGCGACCATGCGTGAGTGCCGTCGCACATGAGACGGTCTCACAGGAGTCCAGCTATTATTTTAATTATTCTCTACTTAAATTCAAAGATAACAATTCATTTAGTAGTAATATCTTAATATTCACAATATTTTGATAAATTAGAAATGAAGGGAAAAACTATAGAGTTGTTTTATAATTTCATGAAATGGAATTGAAAACTTATTTAAACATCATGACTCTTTCAATCTATTTCAATCCTGGGTGTGCATAGCAACGCTCTAAATTTAAATACGTTAAAGATGTGAATCTTATATGAGAGCGTCTCACAGATCATTAATGTGAAACGGATCAACCCACAACCCATCATTCACAACTCATGCATAAATTTTTGAAATTTTTGAAAATGAGTTTCATTCTTGATAAACAGGATCACTCAAGCTTTTGTGTAAGGTGCTACACATCAATGATTATAAACATCTTATACAAATAATAAAATTTTAGAAAGATGTGACACGTGTGACAAATGTCTAGGGGAATATCTTGTGCTGATTTTGTGGGTTACAAGGCACATGGGGTGGTTTGTCACACGCTTTACTTAATTAAGGGCCCTTAAACTATCAAATCAACAATAGTGGGTTCATATATACTACCTCCGTCCCCACTTATTTTGCTTATTTTGACCGGCACGGGTCCTAAGAAAAAACTATTTGACTTTGATGTAATGTGTTATTTTAATATTTTTGAGTGACAATTTTGTAATTAATGTGTGCTTTTTGAGTGCAAAAGTTGTAAAATGAAGAAATAAAGGGGTAAGGTCGTAAATTTTTTTTTACCATTTTTGGGCTGACAAAATAAGTTGGGACAAGTAAAAGTGGAAAGTAGGCAAAATAAGGTGGGACGGAGGGAGTTGTTTTTAATATTAAAATTAAATTATTCCTTTTGACTATTTATTTAAAATTAGTTCAGTTCAACCAAACAAAGAATCAATATCTAGTTGCATTTACATCTTTTATTGTAACTTTTATATTTTATTTCTCTGATTTAGATTAACTACTCAATTCTAAATTTGCTTTAAGTGAACCAACCAATAAATGTTAATGTAAATTTTAAATCACATAAAATTTTAAGTGATGATATGTTTAATTGGCTTTAGGGATTATCACACTATTATTATTCCTTTTCATTATTTAATATTTATATACTTGTGATTTATTTTTTTCCAAGGTTTTTTATTCATTAATTAGTATAATAATTAGGTAGTAGTTAGAGTGCCTAATTTTGTATGTATATCCTTTTCGGTGGTTGGCTAATCTAAAGGGTATCTTACCATGTGCTGCAAGAAATTAACTTTCCCTCTCATACTAATAGTCCTCATTTAAAATGTTCACGACGGTCAATTTTTAATGTATTCACTGCTAACATGAAATGATCACATCCCCTCGTTATAGAGAAAAAGAAATTAATTGATATATTGGACATCTGACACGTCAGTGGTGGACACATATTAATGTACCAACTGTGAGCAGGGTAGTAGGACTGTATATGTATATATAATATTTATAGAATGGTGTATAATAAAAGTAATGGACAATATTATGTGAAAATCTAATAAGTTATGAGTAAATCTTGTGTGAGACCGTCTCACGGATCTTTTTTCGTGAGACGGGTCAACCCATAACCCACACTTAGCAATTCATATGAAAATTTGTAGATATGGGTTCAATTCATGGGTAATAAGGATCCGTCTCACGAAAACTATCCGTGAGACCGTCTCACATGAGTTTTTTTGATAAGTTATGCCCTTAATTTTGTTAAATTAAATTGGGAGAAATAGAAGGTGGCCCATTTCAATCAGTTAGCAAATAACTTGCCCTAAAGCAACTACAAATAGATAACTAATGTTCCCATTTGTGGGCTACCAACTGCAATTATTTATCATGTTTTGTTTAGTTTTAAGCAATTATACACTTTTAAAGCTCAAGTTAAGTGATTTCACAGCTAGCTTCTCTACTTTTTCTTTTTTTAAAACATATAAAACTAAAATGAATAAAACACAAATCCCTCCTAAGATTCAAAATTGTTGGATCCAACAAGAATTTCTATACATTGTAGAAAAATCCTAATGAATTCCGAAATCTTGAGCTCTCATTTTAGAAGTTCCATTGATAACCCTCCAAATCGAGTCTGAATTCGTCGAATTATATCACTTATATTATCCATCAATGACATGACTGTGCAGAGGTACAACATAGTCATTCATGAACACTAATACAAAGAAATACTCCCTCCGTCCCGACCTAATTTGTCTACTTGCCATTTTTGTTTGTCCTATCTAATTTGCCAACCCATAAATGGCAAAAGAAAAATTCCCTCATTACCCCTACATTTCTGTCAGTTTACAAAATTGTCACCCAAATTCCCCTTTTAAATTCCAATTAAAGTGCAAAAAGTATAACGTTAACACATCCAATCAAAGTTGCAACTGCATTTTCTTAAGCTCTGTGCTCGTTCAAAGTAGGTAAATTAGACCGGGACGGAGGGAGTATATGAAATGATGATATGCGTCCAAAAATGTCTGCACTCAGACATTCAATTTATCAAATGTGGAATAAATATCTAGAATTCAGAAGTACTACATGTTGCAATAAAGAAATGGTTGCACAATATATTGTACATCAAATTAATTTGAGACCAAGAATTTTAAATGATTTGAGAAGACATGTTTGGGGTTTGAGTAAAGTCCAAAGGACCAAAATATAGTTAGGGTGTCCCATAAAAGGATTTGCTATGTCTGCTGGAAAACCTACTTTGCCAATTTGCAACACACCATGTCGGCCAATTATAAATTTATTTCTTTAATTATTGTATTAAATAAGGAATATATATATATATATATATAGAGAGAGAGAGAGAATTAAAATTAAAGAGATTATACTAATTCATTAATTATTGTGTTTAATTATTTTTTTAACCCATTAATTTTTATGTTCGGCCATTTTTACCAATTATATTTTCGAGTTGACGATTTTAACATTTATCTTTTGAAAATTCGGAAAATAAACTCAAATTCAGCCCGAACAGTCAAATTGGGTTAAATTCATTTTGATTAACACGTGCACTTTGGTTTTCGGGCTATTTTTGTCCATTAACTTATCTGTTCTTGGCAATTTTAACAAATAACTTATCTTAACTGCCAATTTTGTCCATTAAGCATTGTTCGAGTTATATGTCTTTATAGGGTGTCACTTGCTAATCACTTGTGAATTAAGTCCGATTTGGACCTTTGGGATGAATTTGAGTCAAGTTTTTTATTTCCCAAAAGATAAAGGGTAAAACCGTCCACAAAAAAAGATGATGAATAAAATTTCCAGAATAAAAAGTTAATGAGTAAAAAAAAAGTAATTAATTCCTAATTCATCAATAATTTAGTTTATATTTTTTTCTAGATTTGAAAATTTGTTCTGAAATTGCAATTGTGTGAAGGTTGGTGTTGAAATTGCAAATTTTATGAAAGTTGTTCTATTTTGGTAATCAAACTCTTTTTCAAAATAATGTAAACCAAATTAGCAAATAGTGACTTTGCAATTACATGATAAAATCACTTTGTAAAATTGAAATATATAATGTAGTTCAACATATGCAAAATTTGAATGTCATAAACAGAACAGATTATGATCACCTACAAAGATGCAGTATTCACAAATACTCATGTGAGACGATCTTACGGATAATTTTTATGAGACGGATCCTTATTACCCATGAATTAAATTCATATCTACAAATTTCCATGTGAATTGCTAAGTGTGAGTTATGGATTGATCCGTCTCACGAAAAAAGATCTGTGAACCGGTGTCACACAAGACTTACTCATCAATATTAATGTGCAAATATACAAGACATATTTTTGATGTTTTATATTTTTGCCCATCATATTTGCATTATAGGATTTTTATCCCTCATATAAATACTTTTGTCTGGTGCACTTTATTATATGAAGAAGTACAGAAACCAAATTAGTTGAATTTTGGTGCGATATATCAACCGAATTCGTTGACTTATTTGTCATGGGATCAACCAACAACTAACTGTCGGCACATGAGACAGTTCCATATATAATTTTATAAGGCGGGCTTTTATTATATGTGAATAGAATTTTTTTAATTTTCGCAGATTCTTATACGAATTAATAAGTTGCGTAATGCATTAACTCATCTCATATAACAAGATTCGTGAGAACAAATTTATATAAGAACTACTCATAGTTTGTACATCACAAAATCCATTTTCTCAATGTTGGTGAAATTAATTACCATTATTTATATAACTAGAATCCATGCACATGTGTCCACATAAATTATAGCCCAAGATTGCTGGTGATTGATTTAAATTAGGGTAATTATCTATCAGCACTATATTATTATACATCTTAATTAATTTGAAGATTATTAAAAAAAATAACAGATTCATTTTCCTAAAGAATGTTTATCTAGCATATAAGTTCACTAATAATTGTGTTTTCTAAAAGCCAATTCCCCAATAATTGTTCTTGATTAATCAATTACATGAGAGAGAGAGAGAGAGAATGTAACAAAGATGACTAGATTTTGTGTTGATTGTGAGAGAAAAATGAGAAACTAACTCTTCAAAAATGCTAAAGAATTTAAAATTTTAACTTAAGACTTTTTAAATTAAAATACAAAATTACGAAAATACCCTAATTATTTTTTGGGGGACAATACAATGCCCTTCTCGACCCAACTATGGGTCCGTCACTGCCTACACTGACAATTGATTTTGACGTAGTGGTAACACTTGAGACCAACAACTAATATCAAATTAAAGTAGTAAATCTTACAAGATCGAGTTTTGCTTTTGAGCCTAAACTTCATAAAATAAAGTAGTGTCATCACCATAAAATAATATAAACTCATAATAGGATTATATAATGAATTAGCTTCGATTTGAGAGTAACAAAATTTTAGAATAGAAAATCTTGATGGGTTAATTATTATTAAATAATAATTGATGGGGTCAAAAGAAACTATCTAGGAGACGATGCAAGAAACATAACTGCAAAGACAAGTAAGAATAAAGAATTAGTGCATGATAGGGTTTTGCAGCTTTGATGGGGCATGCTTGCTTTGAGTAGCACAAGATATATATGGATCATCCTTTTCAAGAGATTTGCATTTCTTGGCATGCAATTCTAAAGATTTTGTGATATATATATATATATATATATATGTGCTATTAATTTATGACAAAAACTTCTATGAGTTGGGTGTATGGATCTGCCAATTCGGCCCACGTGCATCCATGTGCGTCCGATGCGTCCCCACGCGCCTGGGTGGGTGCACTCAAATCCACCAAAATTTGCTCTAGATAGCACATATATGTTATGTTAGACCTACCTTTATACGTATATATAGGTCTAACATAACATAAATGTATGTTTAATATAACGTAAAGCCGTTAGTCCACAATCAATATCAATATTTTGCGAATAGAATTTATAATTAACTCTTGCATAGTGTTTAAGGTTTGAGCAAACCTGTTCTTTCAAGATTTAGCAATACCCCACACTTAGAGAATTTTACTCTAAAGTATTTCAAGATTAATATCAATATGATACTTGATAGGGTTGTGCGCTAGTCACGGATTTTACTCGAACCGAAAATGTTCTGAATTGAAAAATCTTCGTTGACTTTTTAACTTTTTCGAGGTGAATTGAACCGAATTTCTTATTTGTTTGGTTTTGGAGCTAATTCAGTTTCAACCGTTTCAAGAGGGCATCTTTGCAAGATCATATCTCATCCGTTTCTTCATAGAATTAACTGTTCTTGATTCTACATATAGCTTGTACATAGGTCTTCATAGTCATTTTGTTTATTTTCATGTTCACCGATTTGAGAGAGATTTTCTGTGGTGAGAAAGTGGTGTGTTCATCATATATAGTTAGGTTGAGTGATTTCAGAGTGTTGCATTCTGATTTCCTCTTCATCTTGTCAACAAGATTAATAAACTAGTGTTTCTGCTTAAAAGTGGACGTAGGCTCAAGTTGACCCGAAGAACCACCCCTATACATCGATGTGTTCTTTCTTTTCTCGTATTACTTAGAATTCCTAATCTTTGTTCTGTGTTTTCTCTTGTGTTTATCGATCATCCCACGACAAATTATCATGGAGAATCAAGATATCAAGGGCTTGCTAGTGCAGCAAGGTTTGGCATATCATGATTCATAGATTTGTGTTTCATACTTTTCCTTAGGAATCTTTTGTAATTCTCATCCAAAACCTGAGATTCCAGTGGAATTTTGATCATTTGAATTTGCATTATTTGAGGCTTTACTTCATATTATTTTATGTTAAAAAAATACCTTCATGGGATTTTTTAGAGATTTCATTATCTCCTTAAGATTAATTCATGTACTTGCTTAATAAATAAATTTGATAGATTTTATAAGCATGAAGTGAAAGCTCAATTGAATTAACAAAACCAAATTCGAGTGAGAAATGAAGTCTAAAATGAGGTTGTTGTGGGGAAAAGGATATAGTTCATACTTTAGACCATCTCCAACCATTTTACTCAAATCCAAACTCAAATCTTGATTTTGCCACCAAATTTGCCACTATCTCCAACCCTTTAAACTTAAATTGGAATATTCTCTTACAATATTCTTAATTTTTATTTTTCAAATTTTATTTAATATCAAATATTTATTTATTTTAGTTCATATTTTAATAGCAAATTCCTCCAACACTTATGGAGAATATTTTAATGAAATTGGAGGGACTGGAAGTGGTCTACCGGATTACTAAAATTCATATTCTATATGGAGTTTAATTGCATTTCATTTATATTTTTATTGTAGTAAATCTATCATGATGTGTTTTATTAGTTTAAATTTAACATGTTGTAATGCTTATCTGTTTTAGTAAATTTCATTGTAATTTTCTTTAAATATTGTATGATATCTTATTGTATTTCTATTAATTATAATTCATGTTTATATTTATTAAATTATATAATCTACAATATAATGCAACACTTATAGATATGTAAATTATATAATGTATCAAATACCAAATATCAAGTATATAAAATCAATACATAAAATATAATAGCTCAAAATGTGTAATTAAATAAATAAAATAAATGAAAAAGAAAAAATAAAATAATTGTTAATGAATAAAATAAATGAAAAAGAAAAAAAAATGTGAGTTGTGAATAGTAAGTGACAAATTTGCCACTTACTATTCACAAACTCAAATTTGAGTTTGGATTTAAGGCATGGTTGGAGCAAACATTTTTTTTACATTTGAGTTTGAGTTTGGATTTGAGTCTCCCATTGGAGATGCTCTAAAAGTCCAAATTCATTGGTTAGTGTCTTGTTTGTAAAGATAAATGTAGTTGATCCACAACTTTCATGTTGAAAACTTCGTCCAATTTCCTCCAAGTAAGCTGAAAATTATAAGAAGATGAAAGTTGTGTAAAGACTATTTGATTTTCATCTTTGACAGGGATCGAGTACTTTGGGCATAACCAGATGTAGAAAACTTGATCTTAGATTGAAATTAATGGAGTTAGAAAACTGATTGCAAAGATCACAACTTTTAAGAAGAAACCAAAGTGAAATTCGAACCAGAAAATGGTTGAAATGAGGGTGCAAGTCAAGTTCCTGGTCAACCTAGGTGAGGTTAGTTCGTTTGTAGTCGTGTCATGAGTTTTTGTGTTCGATTTGGACTGTTTTTCGATTAGAACTCTTATTCAAGTCAAATTTTAATTTTCCCAAATACAAATAGGGACTTTCGTAGTCTTTTACTAACGAATATATCAAATTGTACTTTCAAAACAAGCACAGAACAAGCTATTGAAGATTCAAAAAGAAGCAATGAACCAAATCACTATATACCTCTTCTGATACTGATACATGAGATTTTTCAAAATAAATACTTTTAAGATTTTAACATTTTATTAATTATTGTATGATTTTATAAGCAAATTTGAGCATGTTTTATATTAAAATTATATTAAAATTAAAAGTCATATAATAAAAAGACTGAAAATACAATATCTTCGGTGTTTTTCTTATAACTATGTAATATCTTAAACTAACATCATTGGTATTTTAATATCAGTATACAATAATTTTTCCCTTGAATTTGCTAAGGTTAATTTTTCATGATCACAATGGCCTAGAAGATATTTGTATTGTCCATTTATAGATAATACATGAATGTTAACAATATGTTATATTAAAATTAAAATTAAAGTAAAATTCAAATTTATAAAATACAATATCTTTAGTTTTTCTATAAATTTATATTAATATAAATTAACATCTCAAATTTATTAATATTTTTTTATGTATATTATTATTAACATTGATTCATCAAAGTTTTATTATTAACATATATTAATTAGCAATCAATATATTTTTTTTCTTGAATTTACTAATGTTTGTTTTTCATAAAAGTGTATTTTTATACTCAAGTCAACATGACCTAAAAAGTATTTGTAATGTCAATTTATGTACATAATATTCTTATTTATGATATGTATAAATTGGTTTTCAATTTATAGTGATTATATTTATTTACATATAATTTTACTTTGTACAGTTAAAATAGATTTTGTATTTTTGCACTTAAAATTTGATTTTTCCCTTTTTATTTGTTTCAAAATTTGAGTTCTATCATTTTATATAAATGAGAGAATATTGTTGAAGAAATTAATAATAACTTTTCTTTTTTCCATTTCAACATACAAAAATTGGCAAATGTTGTTGTGCACCAGGTGCACGGATTTGGATTGATGCAACTGGGGCAACCCGACCCGGATCCGCGCATCTGGGTTCTCCTTTTTTTTTTTCGCTTCAAGTTGTTACCTTTAAATTGTAAGTATGTGACCTTTACGTTATATAAGTGTGACCTTTATATAGAAAAGTTATGACCTTTATGTTCAATAACTTAGGAAAAAATGAAGATTTTTAGGTTTTTTCGCTTCAGATTGAGACCTTTATGTTGTATTGTTGTAACCTTTAAGTACAATTCTTGTGACCTTTATATACAAATAATATGACATTTATGGTCCATAACTTTGAAAAAAAAATGAAAATTTTCAAAATTCAGCACATTTTTAGGATGGATATAGGTTCAGCTAATATTACATAAAGGTAAATATGTACAAATTTTGTTAAAATTCTTCATTTTTTTCTAAGTTAGAGTATATAAAGGTCATTACATTTATACATAAAGGTTACACTTATATAACATAAATGTCACATGCATATAACATAAATGTCGCAGTCTGAAGTGAAAAAATAAAATTCAAAAAAAAAGTGCGCGGATCCGGGTCGACCCAGACCCGACCCGAATTGTATGTACACCAGTTGTACAGGAGATTAACTCCAAAAACTATGTTAATTAATATTGATTATAGATTGATTAAAAATTAATTTAATTTAGTAATAATTGATATAAGATAGATTTAAATATAATAGATGAAGTTTCAATTTAGAAGGGAAATAAAAATAATGAAGATAGAATAACATGTCTTTAGCGGTTATTCTTTTAGTATTGATTAAAGATTATGTTGTATATGTAAATAACACAAAAGTATGACCTGATATATATATATATATATATATATATAAGTATTTCATAATATACACAAAAGTATTACATGTTGCACGAGATAGAAAAGTATTACCTCATATCGGTAAAAATATTACATGTTGTATGAGAGAGAGAAAAGAGCACTGGGACAGCCTAAGATCCGCTCGTTTTTTTGAGTGACTCGACAAGATCCAATTCGGATCATACAAGAGTATTACCTAATATATAGAAAATATTACTTGATACACATACGGTATTACATATTTCCTTATAGTTTAATTCAACTCAAAATGTATCTTATGATACAGAGCATTAATACCTAATTTACATAAAAACATTGTTTAATACACACAAAAATATTACATATTTTTATGTAATACTCGACCGATCTCATGTAAAATTATCCATAAGATGGTCTCACCCAGGATTTTGTCATTTATCACATGATTGAAATGAAAATTTTAAGAAAGCCCTATAAAAACTTTAATATTTAAATTTTAACAAAAATATATAATAAAAAGCTTGATGGAAGGGTTGAATTAATAAGATGATAAATTTAAATATATATGTATATATAGTTATCATAGAAAATGTTTATATTATTCTACCAATGCAATTATATAATAAACATACTAATCAAACTGTATTATGGTTGATATTAAAGTTGATGATAGATAAAACATAAAAATAATAAATATTTTCTCAATATAAATAATATTTATTCAGTTTTTAATTTAACAATGTGTTTATCAAACATAGCTTATTTAGCTTGAATAACATTTCAGACAAACTTAGCAAATAAATATTATGTTGGACTGATTTTGTTTACACTCGACATTTGCTTTACTCTGAAGTCTAGACTTTAGATTAGGGAAATCAAATAATAGTCAAGGAAAAAGAGGAAAATAAAATTATTGAAGAGAAGGCTTTTTCAAGAATCAACAACGGTACTATTCCTTGCTTTAAAAACCAAAATCTCAAAGGAAACTGCTGTGTCACCAAATTTGAAGGGCTTTCCAGCGATTATTCAACAGATTTTGCAGAAACCCACATTAAATATTTATCCATTTTTCTTGTTTTCTTTCAAATAACTTCCATTTCGAACTCTTCAGACAGATTATTTTGGAATAAAGACAGGGAATCATAAGACAACAAAACCCACTACACCTGTCTTTGTTTAGGGTTGTGTGGCATCTGGTTCACTTGGTGGCAAGTGGAAATACAAGAAAGAGAAGGAAAAAGAAATGCTGCATTTTTTTTTCTTGATTTTATATGTTTTTAAGAAAAAGTTGAGTGATTGTGAGATGGGTTTGTGTTGATTAAGTGAAAGATCTGAGAGAAGAGGTAATGGAACCCCCAAGGGGGTTGTGGGCTTCTTTCTGCAACTTCATCTATTTCTTGCCTTTCTTCATTGGCCTTCTCATTCTTGGCTTCATTAAAGGTGAGATTTTTATTTAAGTTGAAATAATTTTTTGCTATGCAGTTGTTTAACTTCCTTAGGTTATAAGAGTTTCTCAGGTTTATCATGCGTTTTCTGTTTCAGATTTAGTTGTTGTCTTGGTTGGAGAATGTTTAGTGAATGGCTGGTAATAAGATTCAACATTGATATTTGTGTTTGTAAAAATGGTGATTTGATGTGCTTTGAATTTGCTCAACTTGAGAGTTTCAGCTATGGAATTGTAGTTTTTGTCATGGATTTCGTTTTCGGATAGTTTAAGTGATGCAGCAGAAGCACGATAAGAAACGTAAATCCGTTGATTCTAAGAATACCGGAAGATACGTGAAGGGATAACCCAATTTTTAATTCAATATTCAACTCCCTCAAATAATTAACATAACAATTATTTATACTAATATTATGGAATCATAAAAGATGAAATAAAATCACATAAAAATAGCAATAACAATAAAATCAATCTAAATCTATAAAATATATTTATTCCTTATTGATCTCCATCATTAAGGTTTACCGTTTGATTTAGATATGTATCTTTCGTCCAGTGAAAATGGTTTAGGAATTTTGTTCTTGCACTCAAAGGTGGAATGTTGGGAAGGTTCAACTATCTTGGTCCTTTAAAGACAAACTGTTGTGACAATGACTGATAGGATTCAGTCTCGTTGTGTTTTCTTGACATTGTTTCATCTCTGTTTTCACTGATTAACGTGTAGTGATTGATAGTTTGAGTGAGCTCCTGCTGTTTGTTGTTGTTTCAGGTATTGTTATGTTCCCAGTGGTATTTCTCATAATCGTTTCCGGAATCTCGGGGATTATACTTGGTCTTTGGCCTGTCCACTGGTTTTATACATATTATTGCATATTGAGGTATGTTCTTGCATTATTCTACTTTCATACTAACTTCATTACTTCGAGCAATCATCAATGAACTGATATTAGTGTTCATATAATTGTAGCACGAAGCAATTTGGTCCTGGCTTGAAGATCGTACTCTGCTTATGTATTCCTATCGTCTTAATAGCATGGCTACCTATTGGAATTACCTGCAGCGTCATAGGTGGGGCCGCTTATGGCCTTCTTGCACCAATGTTTGCCACTTTTGAGGCAATTGAGGAAGGGAAAACGCACAAATGTTATCACTGTATTTGTGTATGTGAATCTTTCCACGCACAAGTCATCGTTCCCTTTTTTTTTATTGAGTTTGAGTTGGAGATTTTGTCTCACTGTACTTGCAGGATGGACTTTGGAGCTCTGTCAAAGGAAGCTTCACCATCATTAGAGACTTCTTGGATGTTTGTTACCATTCTTACCTCTCGATAATGGATGATCTACGACGTCAAGGCCCACAAGAGGAAAATACTATGAGATTAGGTCTGTTTTTCTATCTGCCATTAAAATTGTGTCTTTGAGTTTCCGCGTTCACTAACATGGCCTATGTCTCGTATAATGAATTTTGAAGTTCTTGTTTAACATACATAAAGTATCTTCACAAAAATCAGCTCATGCCTTGTTATCATTGTTATCTTGTTCGTACATTTTACTGGTTCTACTATGATAGTGTATAAAGTGGGATTATTTGTTGCCACCTAGTTACAAGCATTAACTCCTCAAATTACCGAATTAAGCTTTTCGGTTGAAATTCTTATATATTTGTATTCAAAATAGCTGATGAGAAGCAGTTTACTAACTCACCACATGCCTGGCCCCAATATGAGAAAGCAAACAGAAAAATAATTGGATGCTAGAAGTAGAATCCTTTTGCTCTAAAAAATGGTGTTTTTTTTCTAATTCATGCTCTATTACGCAGCTTGTTTTATGTACCCTTAGCTCTTATAGCTGGAGTACTAGGTTCGCTTGTTGATTTTCCTGTAATATCGATTATTGCCCTGTGTAAGAGCCCCTACATGCTCTTCAAGGGTTGGCATCGTTTGTTTCATGATTGCATCGGACGGGAAGGGCCTTTCTTGGAGACTATATGTGTGCCATTTGCAGGCCTTGCAATTTTACTCTGGCCATTGGCTGTTGTAGGGGCCGTGTTGGGCTCCATGGTGTCGAGTATCTTCTTTGGTGCTTATGCTGCAGTCATAGTCTATCAGGTTTAAATTCCTTTGGTTGCCCCTTGAAACCCCGTTCCTGACAAAAATATAAGGTTGCGTTTGGATTGAGGAATTAGAAATACAAATGGATCCAAAATCTACCCATATTGATCAAACGTTAGTTATAAATGAAAGTGGTGAATTTCAAATTCATATCAGCCCAGACACCATCAGTGGATTTGCTACTGTAAATTTCAAATCCCTCAATCCAAACAACCTTAAAGATACCGGGTTAAATGTAAAAGGGTTGAAAGAAAAATAACTTGGGTTATTTGATTTTTTACTTACATTTGATATGGTTTTTGCAAACTGCAGGAGAGATCTTTTTGGTTTGGACTATGTTACATCGTCGCTTCGTTGTCTATTTATGATGAATACAGCAACGATATTCTTGACATGCCTGAAGGATCCTGCTTTCCTAGGTTCTAACTTTTGTATTCTCTTTAAACACACATTCAACTATAATTTGAGACTAACTTCGCCTACCTTATTTGCGACCTTCATGCAGACCTCGTTATAAAAAGAAGACTCCATCACGAACTACCTCATCGAACTCTTTCTCAAGGCCTAGCTCTTTCAAAAACCCACCGTCACGTTCAGGTTCCATTAAGGCACCTATGCTCGAGTTAAAGCCCCTAGAGGTATTAATTACTATTGAGTTAGTGATACTAAAAAAATTCGTTTCAAGATTCTTGAAAATGTAATTTGTGTAGTTAGCCGATGCCCTGTTCAAAGAGTGCCAGCGCCATGGAGAAGTTATGGCTTCAGACGGGATAATAACCATAAAGGATATCGAGGATGCCAAGAATAGCAAAGCCTGTGATGGAGTGATAGGCATCGGTTTACCTGCTTATTGCATTCTTCAGGCACTTATACGTTCAGCTAAAGCCAACTCGACCGGCATATTGCTAAGTAAGTCGTCGATTGTTTCTAGTCGGTTCTTTTCTAGTTGAGATCAAGAAAGTGATTATAGACAGTGCTTGTTGATTTAGGTGACAATGTTTCTGAGATAACTTCATCAAATAGGCCTTCAGATACGTTCTTTGAGTGGTTCCTGAATCCATTGTTGATCATCAAGGACCAGATTAAAGCCGAGAATCTTTCCGACTCCGAGGAGGAATATCTAGGTCGGTTGGTTCTATTTAGTGGCGATCCGGTGAGGTCAAAGAACTTGAATATCAGCCCACCACCCGAAGACGAGCTTAGACTAGCCGAGCTTGATGCTTTAGCTCGAAGGTAAAGATCATAGCTTCTCTGTCAAATTCTTGGAACATGACTAGTTTTCGTCTCTAATTTCTATTCTATGTATTCTTCTTTCATCAAGACTTCGAGGGATCACTAAATCTATCACAAGATATCCAACTTTTAGGCGACGTTTTGAGAGTAGTACAAAGAACATTCTAGACGAGCTTGCTAAGAAGAATGGAGGGTTTCAAAAATCTATCAGCCTCGACTCCCGGACCGTGCCAAGATCAAGAAGCATGTTAAATCGGATTTTTAGCCAGAAATCTTTCAAAGGCGGGACAGACAACCATGAGACTCGGACAACAAACGAACAAGACATTGAAATCCGATAAACAGGTGACAACATCTGTCTAACATGTTGTAAATCTTATGTTAAAGAGCTGGTTAGATAGTTTTAGATATGCTTATATGGCTTTAGTTTCGTTCGATGTATCATTTTCGGGTTCCTTCGATCTCTGAAAATCCATGAATGATCATGTTTGAGTAGGTTTATCATGGATTTCTTTGTTTGCAGGTTTTGTATTGTTACCTCGGTTTGATTGAAGTTATTCAATCTTGATTTTACCTAACTTGGTTTATATGCTCTCTTTTTTCGGTTTTCTTCGATGTAACGATGCCCCACTTAAGAGAGTTTCGATCGATGTATAGTGAAATACTCGAAGTGTAATCTTATCATCGACAGGTCACGTGTATAAAATGACATTAATGATATGTACGAGTTACAAAAATCCAATATTTTTCTTCCCATGTACATATCACTACGTTTTGAACTTTGGGAAGAAAATAAAGACATCGAAATTTATAAACGGAGAGAGAGAGAGAGAAAGAGAACTTCCCACTAAGCCATATTCATCTCCACGTTCATCTCAAACTTATGTAAATTACAAATATGCCCCAAAGTAACTGCAATAAACCACTAATTACTACATAATACAATTTTCCTTCTAATTCTCAATCAACTAATTAATCTCGAACACATTAGAGGTTCTCATTGGCAACAATGGCGTCCATGGCTGAAATTCTCCTAGTGCTAACCATGATTTTGTGTTTCCTACAGTTCATGCAATGCACGGAGTTCGAAGTTGGTGAGAGAGGCGGTTGGGCCGTTCCAGGCCCAACCGACACCCAAGTCTACAATCAATGGGCCTCCAACAAGAGGTTCAAGGTTAATGACACCATAAGTAAGTCGAAAGTTATATCATGTTTCATCTCATATTTTACTGTCTACAATTTTTACGAAATCAGATGATATCCTATTTTGCAATAGTAAGTATATTCATGCTTTGTCTCGTGTTCCAGTTCTTCAGCATGTGAATTTTACACGACGAGATGAAATACTATTTTGCAACGATGATTCTTGTCAAAAAATAAATTCCCATATAGGATACTTAAAGGGATTTCTTTAAAGGGTTTTTCTTGTCAAAAAATAAATTCCCATAGATGTAGGATATGATATAAAACATCATTTAATAGAAGATTTCCTTTTCCTATGTAGTTTTAGTGTGTGTACACATATATAGTCTTTTAAATAAAATGCAAGATTTATTTAACTTAAAATTGGTAACTTTTTCTTTATATGAAAAAATAATTTTAAAATGTTAATATTTTTAGGGTTCAAGTACAAGAAAGACTCGGTGATGGAAGTAACCAAAAAAGACTACAACGAGTGTAACTCGACTCGGCCGAGTTTCTTTTCCAACTCGGGTAACACAATCTTCACACTGAACCGGTCCGGTTTTTTCTACTTCATTAGCGGGGCGACCGGCCACTGTGAGAAGGGGCAGCGAATGATCGTGTGGGTTGTGGCACAGGATGGTTATCATGGAGCCTCACATGCTTCCAATAATGCCATCTTCTCATATGGACTCCTTTTAGTAATCCACTTTGTTTTGTCATTAGGTCACTATTTAATCTAAGCCTATATAGTTGTTAATTAATAGTTCTAGTTTGTCTGTTCATGTTGTGTTGATTCTTGGATTTTAGGGTTTGTTCTAGAGTTTCTGTTGTTTTTATCTCGTATTTTACTATACTGGTGTGTTTGATATGTATTGACGATATAGTTAATGTAGAAATATAGTGTGTACTATACATTTCTCCAGAAATGTAGTGGAATGGTTGAATTGCAAATATTAGCAATCATACGAACACACTTGATATGTTTATCGAGTGCAGCATCTACAAAATCATTGAAACAAGCCGATCATTTATATTGTGTTCATGTGCTACTCTTTGAAATGAAGTTCATTTCTTGATCATAAATATATAGAGCATCAAACATGTATAGATAAGGTTTATTAACATAATCTCTTTTGACATTGATTTTAACCAAAGAAATTAATACATGCTAGCTAGAAATTTGGCAAGACAATCAAGTAACATTTTCTCAACAAAGAAAAACCAATTTTTTTCTAGGGAATTTATAGAGGGAGAGGGAATCCACAATGTCATAATTTTTGTCACAAATTCCTCATTCATTTGGGAAATAAATTGTATAATTAATCTTGAAGAACACGTAATAGTTTCCTCGTTACCAAGTATTAATTACTAGTGATGCGATGATAATTGCAACATCAAATTGAAATAGAGGACATCATGTCTAGTACCCTTTCTCTGCTCATCATACGCGCGTTGTCAGTGATGGCTAAAACACACAAAACTTCGCTCTATGTACATTCTCCAATCGCCAAAGTTTCCTATCTCATAATCTATAGCTTCAATGGAAATGAATCTTCATGATGAGAAACAGCAAAACCACTTCTTCTGTTGAAAAAACAAGGGGAAAAGAATTTAGAAATGATCAAGAAAATGTAATTTTGGTGTAGGGTTCTTCTATTGCAAAAGTTGAACACTAACATGCATTTTTAATATCGAAATTTAAAAATAAAATATCATTTGTAATAGAAGATTTCGTCAAGAATGGAAAAACCTTGCTAGGATTGGAAGGCTGATTGTGTGGTCGTGTCGGAGACACATCCTCGTTTATTAAAGGCGGAGTACGCCTCGGGGTAGCCCTAGCCTTCTTCTCATCCCGAGCCTTGGCAAATATGACCGTGTATCCTTCAGCCGAGGCTGGATTATTTACGTCCCACTCGCCAAATTTTGGCAACGGCTTGTGCTGCGAATTAATATATATTTTGTTATGAAAAATATATTGAATGTTGTATTTCAATCTCGTTATTTATGCAAAAAAAAAAAAACATGTAGAGCCTAGAATGATCGATGGTGTTGAAGTACAAATTTGGAATTGAAATGGAACAAACATAGACCTAAATAAGTTTCTTTATAAATTCTAGGAACATGTATAAAAAAATGAAAACATTAATGAATTCATAAACATGTCTATATATATTGTCATTTCATTTTTACATATCATATTATACAAACAAAAGGGTTGTGAGTATAAATATATACGAAAATTACATCTAATTTATCAGAAATTCCTCGTAAAATATTCTTGCAAATACTCCCAAAACAATCCTTTAATTAATTTCTAAGAAACAATTTATTAAATCTAATTAACACATTGCATGCATAAAGTTTCATAACATAAATCATTAAAACTTACAGACGTCATGAAGATTATTTGCTGCAGAATTTGGAGAAAAATGAAATGTTTTTTGAGAGAGAAAGAGGAGATCTAGAGAGAGAAACAAAAAATGATGAATAAAAGAATTACTACATGCAATGTAAATAAACAAAGCTTAAACACACACCTTGAATTGTGTTAATGGATAATCATGTCAATAATTGATGGTTCTTCTTTTTCTACAAATAAATATATAAATTAGAAAATTGATTAAAGGAAGAAATTATTAGAAAAAGAAAAAGAAAAGAGCTTATGTAATTGAATGTAGTATTGGGCTAAATTAGAAACACTTCTAAAAATAGTTTTTTCTTTAATATTTCAATGCATTTCGAATATTAGAATTGAAATTAAAACTTAAGTTTAAGTATTAAAATTTCAATTCAATTTTTGAAAAATTTAGAATTTATTTAAAGTAATCTAAATTTGAAACTTAAGAGACCTCGAATTAATGACATTTAGAAAGTTTTAAACAATAAAAAATACTTATGTATTCTTTCGATTATCTATATATTTGATGATTATTAATTAAGTCGGAAGATATTATAGTTGATTTTAATTTAAAAGCTTAAATTTAAATATTTAACTAATTTTATGAGATCCACCAATTCAGAATCTAAAAACTAAAGATAGGATTTTGAAAATGATTTAAGTCTTTCAAAACATAATTATAACGCACAGTCGGGCCATGTCAATGGACACGACCATGCACCTCACACACGTAATTATTGTTGACGCACATATTTACAACTGAAAATGCATTCACATATATATTATTGTAACACATGGTAAATTCGTGCCTCAAAACATATAGTGTATGATTTTCGGTTTGAATTGTGTACACTAAAATCTCATCTTATATATATATATATATATATATATATCATTTTTTAACAACAAGTATCAATTATATAAAACAAGCCTAAACTCATCTATTAAATTAATTGAGATATAATACTAAATTAAAATTTTAAAAAGAAATCTATATTACAAAGTTGGTAGGAGAAATCAAAATTGATAGTGAAGTCCTTTACAAGTGTAACCATCATACAACGACGACGTTTCGATTTCCTAACCAAGTTTTCGTATGCCCATCTCAGCCACTCATGTTCTGCCACGTCATCTGCATCACGGCAGCCTAATGTCGTTATGCAAATAATTAATTGATCCAATTAATTATCGGATAATGGGATTTAATTAACGGCGTTTAATAACGGAGACCTATTTATGTCATTTCACACTCTGTGCTAACAAACCAATAGCAGCAGCGAGGTGCACACACGCCCAGTTATCATATCGTATCGAAATTGAAGTCCTCACTTTCTCTCTCTAGAAACCGCATTCTCTCTCTCTCCGATCGATGGCGACTGGGTTAGTCCGACGAGCGCTAACAAGGGTTTCCGCCGTGTCTCCGGCGGCGAGAGCTGTCATTTTCCGGGAGCACGCATCGGAGGCGGCGGCGCAGCAGGTGGAGCCGAAGGCGAAGCCGAGCTCCACCCCGAAAACCTTCCAAATCTACCGATGGAACCCTGATTCGGCGCAGAAGCCGGAGCTCCAGAACTACGAAATCGACCTCAAGGAGTGCGGCCCGATGGTGCTCGACGCCCTAATCAAGATCAAAAACGAGATGGATCCGACATTAACCTTCCGCCGCTCCTGCCGTGAGGGAATCTGTGGCTCGTGCGCTATGAACATCGACGGCCGGAATGGTCTGGCCTGCCTGACGAAGATAACCTCCGGTGATGCGACGATGATTACGCCTCTGCCGCATATGTTTGTGATTAAGGATTTGGTTGTGGATATGACGAATTTTTACAATCAGTATAAATCGATTGAGCCATGGCTGAAGAGGAAGAGCCCAGCGGAGACGCCGGGGAAGGAGATTCTGCAGAGCAAAGAGGATAGGAAGAAGCTTGATGGGATGTACGAGTGTATTCTGTGTGCTTGCTGTAGCACATCCTGCCCCAGCTACTGGTGGAATCCCGAGTCTTATTTGGGTCCAGCTGCACTTCTTCACGCCAACAGGTATAATCGTCTTTCGCCTATTGTTTTTGATATGAGATTTGTGTAATTTGAGATGCTTATGTGAAGTTCTGGATCATTTCTATGACATGATCATTTGAGTTATTGATTTTACTGTTGTTGTTCGATATGTCTCTCGTTTGTTCTTGATCACTGCAAAAGGAGGTGAAACATGTGGTATGATCAATATAGTTAATGATGAACATATAACTTCACAATGATTCATGATTCGATTAGAAGCAGAACCCTGTCGTCTTCATGATTCATGCTTTCACTATTGTTATTGTGCTAAATATTGTGTTGCTTTTATATCCCTTTATTTCTTAATGCGAGCATTTGTATTTCCGTTGTCTTGGGCTAAGGTTATTTAATGCATTTAGTTTGATCTGCTTGACGTAGATTTTGACAGTAGTAATGATGCCTTCAAAAGCTCGTTGAATTCTTGTTGTTATTGCGTTGTTAGGTGTTACTTGTGAGTGTGCTTGTCAAAACGTTAGTGTCAAAACTCTGAAAGGTTGATGCGATTTAGTCGTATCTTCCTTTTATATTAGAATCATAACTCTCCTTCCACTTGAAACGATGCTGTACCTGTATTTGTATTCAACCTGATGTTCATGTTAACAGGAAAATCGAGCTCATTTCCAATGTATGCTATAGTTTTAATGCCCCTTTATAGTGTCGTGCAATCATGGAAACTTAATTAGATTATCAATCTGGTTTAAGTTGAAGAAGAGTGCTGTAATGTATACTTGTGCTTGA
Source organism: Scutellaria baicalensis (assembly GCA_005771605.1). NCBI lineage: Eukaryota > Viridiplantae > Streptophyta > Magnoliopsida > Lamiales > Lamiaceae > Scutellaria > Scutellaria baicalensis. The sequence continues at coordinate 798,270 of CM016723.1, forward strand.
ACACGGTTTCCATTATTGAACGCAGATGGATAATGGACAGTCGTGATGAATACACAAAGGAGCGTCTGGATGCTGTAAACGACGAGTTCAAGCTGTATCGCTGCCACACCATATTGAATTGTGCCAAAGCTTGCCCCAAGGGACTAAATCCTGGTCTGCAGATTCAGAATATCAAGAAACTCGAGCTCACGGCTTAAATATATTGAATGTTGAAGTGCCCCTTCTTGTCTGCAGCAATTGCTTTTCAGTGATTGATAGTATTATTGAATAAAGCTTGCCGTTTTTGCGATTTTTCAAGTGCTCCTATTTTCGAAATAATTCACCACCTTAGTTCTCTTTATATGTGAATGTTAAGTAGTAACTAGTAAGCGGGAAACATTGATACATTTTAAGATACTTGATCTGTGACATGTGACGTATTTGAGAAAGTCGATGATCATTTATTTTTACCTTTACAACATGTGATACATGTCGAGCATTTTGTGGGTCGATTATAGGATGTAATTCCAAGTGTAATATGCTTAGAAATATACTCCCTCCGTCTCGGTCGAAGTTGTCTGCGTTGATCGGGCACGGAGCTTAAGAAAATGCAGTTGACTCTTACTTTTTACTTAATAAAATGTTTTTTATACTTTTAATTTAGGTTTGTGATTTTAATTTAGCTTATGATATTTTATTAACTTGCCTTCAGTATCTAAGATTATTTATATATCCATTTATTTATATGTCTGTTGGGGTAAATGATAAACAAGGATTTAACATTTTTTAACTATTTGAATTTTAAAAAATGTAGTATGTATGGTGTTTTCTAAATTTATGATATTTCATTATATGCTTATTATTTAAATTAATTTCAAAATGAACATGTTGATATTGTATCTGATATATGTATATTTATTTATCACTCAAAACTGATTGTATTTTCTTCTATTTTTGTAATTTTTTGCTAAAAGTATCTTTTTATCACTCTTGATAAAAAATATATGAATAAACAGCATCTTAAATAATTAAAAGGAGGAGAATATGAAAAACTGAGCACTTACATTGGCTTATTAATCAAATATTCTTATGATTTGAATTAGGAAATAAAAAATTTAAAGAGAATATTAGGAAAATATCACCACTTTTTAAATCTTCCTCATTTATTCGAGTTAAAATTCTTTTTGACATTTCATTAGAATTTAAACATAATTCCACTTTGAAAAATATCTATGATGTTCGAAATTTTGGAGAGTCGAGCCGGTTTTGCTTCTCGAACCGGCCGGTTCGGGAGGTGGAAGGAATGGGGACGATAAACCGGGTAGGTTCAGAGTTGGAAAGGGTCCCACCGCATTGGGAGCTGTTCTTCAGCTGATTTTGGAGCAGCCCATCCCATTTGGGTTAATGCCCATTTTGAAGGAAAGGAATCTGTGAACCTGAGAAGAAGAATTGGATAGCATCAATGGCGTCGTGGAATTCAGTTGAGCTTGAGGTGTTGTACAATGTTTTGGGATGGCTTGCCTTCTTTTCATGGTCCATCAGTTTCTATCCGCAGGTAATTTTGAATTTCCGAAGAAAAAGGTAAAAGCTCATTCTCGTGATATGTTGTTGATGAATATCTTGTGGGTATTTATATCTTTGCAAGATTGATTTTTTATCTTCTTGGTGGGCAGTGTGGTGGGGTTGAATTTTGATTTTCTGCTGTTGAATTTGACGAAGCATTCATCGTATCTCATCTACAATGCTTCCCTTTACTTTAGCTCCACTGTGCAGAGGCAATATCGAGAGAAATTTGGTTTGAATGAGGTTGTGATTCTCTAACATTGATCATGGTGGTTATGTAGTTGTTTTTGTTTTGTTTAAGAAAGGGGTTTATGTGTTGTGTATTGCAGATGATTCCTGTTGCTGCCAATGACGTGGCTTTCTCTGTTCATGCCGTTTTATTGACTGCTTTTACCTTGTTTCAGGTTGTGATTTATGATGTAAGTGCTTCTCATTCTCAGTTGTTTTAGTGTAATAATCGGTTCGTACTGTTCATGTCGTTTTATTGATGGCTTTTACCTTGATTCAAATTGTGATTTATGATGTATGTGCTCCTCATTCTCAGTTGTTTTAGTGTAATGATCGGTTCGTGCTGTTCATGTCGTTTTATTGACTGCTTTTACTTTGTTTCAGATTGTGATTTATGATGTAAGTGTGTTTTAGTGTAATCGGTTTCGTGTGGGATGGTGGAGTGGTTAGGTAAAGCTCGAGATTGAAACAAGTGTAGTGAATTGGAGATCTTGTGTGGTTATTGTTGTTTTTCGATATCTAGAATGTTGTGAAGAAATATGTAATGTTGTTGGTGACAGTGAGTTTCGACTGGTTTTTACAGCGTGGGAATCAGAAGATATCGAAAGCTGCTTTTGCAATTGTTTCTGTGGCCTGGTTATCTGCTGCAATTTGTAGCTTCGTTGCTATACCTAGACATTCTTGGTTCTGGCTGATTTCTGTCTTCAAGTAAGACACCTTTTCTTGCATTTATACCATGTTTTCGTGATGAACGACTAGATTACTTTCGCATCCATGAAATCATTTTCTTGCATTGACGAACAGACCAAATGTGTTGCTTTCCGAATTCTTGGTTACATTCTAAATCTTGAATTCCTTGTGTTGTTTTAGCACTATTCAGGTTGTTATGACTGTCATCAAGTACATTCCTCAGGTACGTCTGAGATTCGTCTTACATAGCCACTTCATTCCAAGATCATTCGGACTGTGATTTTTCTGAATTCCCTGTGTTCTCTCATTGAATATAGGCCGTCTTCAATTTTCAACGGAAAAGCACAATTGGGTTTAGCATAGGTAACATCTTGCTCGATTTCTTTGGAGGAGTTACTAACTACGGTCAGATGGCTGTGCAATCCATCGATCAAAGTAAGTTGTTTATGAATCCCTCTATCAACTCATTATAAATGGAAAGATGTTTCTATTACCTAATGCTCTCTTCGTGTTTACAGATTCTTGGGTGAACTTCTATGGCAACATTGGGAAGACAATGATATCTTTGGTAAGAAACGACATTACATATTGTCTTAAACGAAAGCTTGGCAATATATAACTGTCTTTTTTCATTTGTGTCTTGCAGGTGTCTATCTTCTTCGATATTCTGTTCATGGTTCAGCATTATGTGCTATATTGGCCAAAGAAGACAGTGGTTCCTTCGGACCCTGATTCGGTACGCAATGAGCCACTACTTGATACCCCTGACAACCCTCATTCCGAGAGTGTCTAATGAAATATGTGACTCTTGATTTCTGCACACGATTCACTACTTGATCGGATAGCTACTTCTTTATGTTGTCTCAGTTAGTGGAAGATGCTCGACAGTTGACAGAGGAAAGAAAAGATCATGGATTTAGTCGAAACCTGCCCGTTTAAACTTGTTTTTGTTGTTAGAAAAATGAACCACAGATCTCTGTTTCCAAACTTGTACAGATTTTCTGTTTTGGGTCTTCAATGCTTAAATCTTTCATAAAGTAAATTACTTTCATTCAACTTTGTCTCGTGTAGCCTTTATCTGTTGGTGTGTCTTAATATTATTAGTGCACATGGATTGTTTATGTGACACTAACTCAATACGATCTTTCGATCATTGCAATACCAAGTTGATAGATTGTAGCTCGACTCGAACTCAACTCAGCTTGTCTTTTGTGTACATATTCGATTTGATTGATTTTACAGATAGATTGTCTTTTATGTACATATTCGATTTGATTGATTTTACAGATATTCTAAAACTTCTTGTAATGCAAGTCAAGACTCGATTCGGTTGTTTATATTTAGATATTGAAAAACTATGAGATGTTCTTGAGTCGGGTTTTGATCCGATCAACTCCGCTACTGGTTTGGGTTTTTCCATGTCGATTCTGAGTAGCTCATGAGTAGGTTGAACTTGTTTACATTCTTAATAATAGAATATGAGAGTAAACAAGATTAAAGCAAATTAATGATCATGATCACCATCTTGATTGTGAGATTTCAATAATGTAAATAAATATGGCTAAAAATGTTAAGCAGAAATCTATGTGCAAAGCAAATGGAAAGAGACATAACAATTCTCCTAAAACCAATTCAATAGAGGCTATAGAATATCCTTTTGATGTTTTGGATCTTAGCTTCATGTACAAGCAGTTCTGGCTTTTTCATATAGTTTGGAGAGGGAGGGGTTTAGGGTTTAGCTTCATGTACAAGCAGTTCTGGCTTTTTCATATAGTTTGGAGAGGGGTTTAGGGTTTAGTATAACAGATTGAATGTTGCCAATAATGGTTGAATGTATAACAGATTGGATAGATAAATCAAAGCATATATGCTCTCTTTTCTTCCATATTAATGTTCACACAGAAACACAACCCAAGTGACAAACAAAGTCAAATCAACAATTGAAAAAAAATCGAAATCACTATTTCCAACAGTTTGAAGAACTCCCAATCACCTCTTACCAGCGTCGTCCAAACAAGGCCACTGCCCACCCGTAGCGGGAGGGACCCGACCGGTTTCTTGCCCTTCTGATCGCCCAGGACGAACGTGTCGGTTGGGACCACAGTCGGCGGGAAATTCGGCGAAATCTTCTTCTGTTCCATGAGAAAAGTCTCTTCTCATATCTGGTGTGTTTTGCATCACCTTCACCGCATAGCTGATCAGGAGGGGATATAACCGGGATCGGCCCTCCTAGGGCCACCTTCACATGTAGGCATCACTTCGCCTAGGGTCTCTTTCCCCCTTAATGCATTATACAGATAGGTGCATTTCATGCATAAGCATTGAATAAATGTCCCACGAATAAATGTTCCAGGTTGGATAAATCCAATATGTGTTGGGTTGAATTCAATCATATGATTATGAAATTCTATTAGGAGTATTGAGGATAAGTGAGTATTGAGGATAACTAAGTATTGAGATTAAGTTACATAAATAGAATATATGAAGGATAAGTGAGTATTGAGGATAAGTGAGTATTGAGGATAACTAAGTATTGAGATTAAGTTACATAAATAGAATATATGAAGGATAAGTGAGTATTGAGGATAACTGAGTATTGAAAATAAGTTACATAAATAGAATATATAATGTATATTGTGTAAATATTTCTCTTTATCCTCTTTAGTTGTTGATTATTAATATGGTGTATATAGTCAACAATTCATTTCCAAACCAATGTAACTTAATAATCAACAAAATTTTGTTGTTTCCGTTTTGAATGTGTAATGATTTCTGATTTGGTTAATCACTTGAATAGTGATTTCTAGAGCCGGCAATTTGAGTCCAGCCCGACGGGCTGGCCCGAACGGCCCGTAAATTGGGTCGGGTTGGGCTCTAAAATGAGCGGCCCGAAAATCACCATAACTTTTTGGCCCAGCCCGATGGCCCGATAAATTTATTTTTTTATTACTTTTTTTTGTGCAATTTGTAAATTTTACGTGTGACTCGATTCCCTCCCCCATGTTTTTATGTATTCTTTTATTTTTTTTTAATTACTCTCTTCTTCAACTATCATTAACTAATTAGAATCTACTAACAAACTATGATAGTTGAGTTAAAATATTTTTGAATGCTAAAAAGAAGTAAGTTTAAATTGAACGTCTTAAATTATAATAATAGAAAGTTATTTTTCTAGTTAAATTGGTGTAAGAATTTAATGAATTAAAAATTATTTTAATTTAAAAAAATAATTATGCATTTGGCCTGTTGGGCCGGGCTCCAATTTCGTAGGCCCGGCCCTGCCCGACTTTATCATTTGGCCCATTGGGTTTGGTCGGGTCGGGTCGGGCCCGGCAGCCCGAATTGCCACCTCTAGTGATTTCATATGTATATGATTTCTGATTTGGTTAATCACTTAAATAGTGATTTCAAATTCCTCCTCGTATGTAATTTTGGACTAGGACAATTATATGTGTTAGATGTTTAAGTATGATTCGAATTTGTTGGACATGACATGTTCCCTTTTGGTTTTACTAATATTTGAGATAGATTGATTAAAAATCTATATGATAATAACACATGAATACAATACGTTTTGATTTTTATAAATATGGATTCACCCGAAGTAGCATATTTTACATTTTTTCTTACTATTTTATTTTATATGTTAATATTAGCAAACATAAATTAAAAGTCTTTCGTTCAACCTTCTCTTGTGTAACCTTGTGATGTTGGGTTGTCTTAATATTAATAGTGCACTGGATTGTTTATGTGACACTCTAACTCAAAACGATCTTTTGATGATAGCAATCTAACTACCAAGTTGATGGGTTGTAGCTCGACTCGAACTCAACCTAACTTGTTCATACTCGATTTGATTGAGATTCTTAAACTTATTGTCATGCAAATTGATGAGATGTTTGAAGCTCCTTTGGGATTTTCCCTGAGTAGCTCATGAGTAGGTCCAACTTGTTTACATTCTTAATAGAAGATGAGAGTAAACTCAAGATTAAAGGAATATATTGTAGCATCTAAATTATTATAAGGGGATTGGTTTGGGCAACACGCATAGCTAATCTGCTTAAAGTTGACTAATTTCATTGCTTGCTTCTCAATCTCAACTTCAACATTTGAACCATCTTTCTCTCTATTTAAAGACAAGCAAATTCAAAACACTTTCATCACCATCCACCTAGCATTGTGAAAATGAAGAGACAAGGTCGCCAACATGGCATGGTCCGAACATATGCTGTCCAATCGGCTCCGTGGGACCCTCGTCCGAAGGCGAGGAACCCGAATGAGCTTAGCTCAGCCCCGACCGCTGGCCTCTTCACCAAGGTCAAGTCCAAGCCAACCAACCACTCCAAGTTCACCGGCAAGTGTGGCCGGGTGAAATGCCATGATTGCCATCTCCATCCGGCTTGTAAGTCCAAGGACAAGGCTAAGGGAACACAAAAGATTAGATCGTCATCAGATGTTGTGTCGAGTCATAGATTGATCACTTGGAGAGTGGTCGATGCCAATCCCGGATTTAAAGTATCCGGTTTTTCTGCGACCAAGGTTTTGGACTATCTTGATGATTGTGTAAACGAAACCGAGTATGATGATCATGATCATGATCATGATCATGATCGTGAGGTTTCGTCTCATAGTGTTGAGATTGAAGAGGTTCATGACGAAGATGATGACAATGATGAAGATCGGATGAGTTTCTGTGAGGTCGGATTTGTTTGGGAAACAGTTGAAGGAGATGAAAGTTGGTGTTTGGTGGAAGAAATGTGATTTGCTATACTCACAAGATATGTCAACTGTCAACTAATTTAATCCCCCCACTTGCTTCTATAATGTAAATTCCCTTCTTTCATTGTTTTGCCAAATTATTGGGCAACTCCTAATAAATTATTGAACTTGTCATGTAAGATGAAACACGGTTTGGAATAGATGATCTAATTCCTGATTTATTGCAACGTGTTTTCTTTGGCCTATATTTACAATGTAAATTAGGCAACTTTTGCTTTTCTCCAACCACAAATCTTGAAATGGCATTGACAAATATGGCTAAAAAGTGTTTAGCAGAAATCTATGTGCAAAGCAAATGGAAAGAGATGTAATTGTGTAACAACCAATTCAATAGAGATGAAAGGGCAATATGAAGATGTTGTATTCAATGCTGAATGTTTGGGGACTTGTTCTCGTGTCTGATCCTTTCAGGTAACCTAGTATGAATCTTACTCGTTTTTATAACGTTCTTTTTCAGTGGATTCGCTGCCAAAGGTCTCGGTGGTGGTGGTGGTGGCGTTGAGACACTGTCTTGCTTCTTGTTTGAAATGCTTCTTCCTAGTACCACTGTCTGAGGCCGTGTCGCTGGAATCTGCATAATGTAATGTGATGATTGAGACGAAGTAATATTTGTCGATTCAAATGGATTCATTGAATGATAGATGACAATGACATGAAACTAAAACTCAAAATGCTACTTGTAAGAATGAAGCAAGGGGGTTTAGTGTTTGTTTACCTTCTTCTGATTGATTGAGGTTTCTCTTTGCTTGTAAAAGTCGGGTAAAGGACGAGCTTTGAAGCAAAACCCGCAACTTAATTTTCTCAACTCATTGCCTGCTTTCTCCTGCAAAACAAGACAATGAGCTCAAGCAACACATCCCTATGAACACAACAAAGAAAGTTAGTTGAGAGTTCAACTATGAAACCTTTAATGTCTTTTGTAGCTGCTCGTTCGCATTCAATTTCTCCTCAAGTTTCTGAACGTGTCGCGTAAAATACATAAGAGGAATTCCAGCAAATGATGCATTGTGCATAAAGGCCAAGATATAGATAGCATTCTTACTTGCTTTCTTTTTGCTGCTCTTTCTTCTGTTCTAAGAACAAAAGGAGTAGAGGAAGCTGGCGATTGTAATTTGTTCAACGACTTCGAATATCTGAAACGCAATCCATATTTAAGAAACTCTTCTACCAATCCAATCAATAGCTATGAAACATCACAATTTTGAATAGTTCAAATTAAGACAGATTTGATCATACTTGTTTTCTTAAACAATGCAATTGTTCATACTTACACAGAAGACAAAATGTGCCATTTAGGACCAGCAGTTTTGCATTCAAGGGGTGATGGATCAATTGGTGCATTCATCCTGTTTTTTTTTACCAAGATTTTTAATCATGATATTCAATATGAATACTTTGATGCAAACAAGTGTAAATTAGGCACCTTCTATCCTCTGATCGTGGGGTCGAAGCAGGATACTTCGACACGCCTTTTGTAGCTGCCTGCAACCGAAGAACACAATCCGAATCAGCAATCCAATCAGATATAACTCACTAAAACAAGGCTATGAAATCTAGCAATGAAAACCAACCACAATTGGAGTCCTCAGAGGAGTCTTGCAATCTTTCTTGATTGCAGAAACAGCCTCTTTTTCGGGCTGTTTAATCGGAATTAAGTTAACTAAACCACGCAAAGACTTAGGAGATGACTTGCTCCTATCCATGCCAGATTTCCTTGTGCTTTGAATTGCATTGCTTTCTTTCTTGCAATGAGGAGTCACTGCCTTGGCAGGTGTAGATGGAACTCTCCATGTTTTTCTTCGAATCGAGGATTTCAACGAAGAAAGCCCCGATTTTTTCTTGCTCATCCCTGATGAAACATCCTCACAATTCTGCTAAACCATCACAGAAAATGAAAACTCAATTTCACTACACAAATTTTGGACTAGGACAATTATATGTGTTAGATGTTAATTTTGGACTAGGACAATTATGTGTTAGATGTTTAAGTATGATTTTTTCTTGCTCATCCCTGATGAAACATCCTCACAATTCTGCTAAACCATCACAGAAAATGAAAACTCAATTTCACTACACAAATTTCAGACAACAAAACCCCCCAAAAAAATGAGAAAACTATCACCTTTAGCAAAGGCCTCTCCATCTGTGGAGTTCCAGAACAAGAAACTGTGTCCAAATCTTCAAGATTCATAGTTACTACATCATCTAAACTATGTTTATCACCATTGATCTCATCATTCATTTTAACATCAACATCAAATTGAGGATCAGAAACCACTACTTTCTTGTCAGAATCAGCAACATGAAGATCATCATCAACAGATTCAAGATGAGGATCAATCCTTGCAGCATTTTCTTGCTCAAGTAAAGCAGCAGCTTTCTGAGCAGCAATTCTCTTGTAATGGGCTTCAAAGAAGGCCTTCTTGGCAGCCACAGAGCCAGGCTGAGCATAGCTAGCAGCCTCCTCAACATACTTCTTGTGTGGAAATGCAGACCATTTGTCCCATGATAATGGCTCATGAATGAATCTCCCAAATGAAACTGATTCACCAAGAACATGCATTGGATTCCCCTGCATCACATTCAACTCACACTTTTCTCAAAACCCTCCAAGAATTCAAGAAAATCTTGAAAAAGTAGTACTAAGATGAAGAAAGAAAGTGGGGTTTTGTTGGTTTACCTGTTTGGAATGATTGGGAATGGCAGAAGCATAAGAGAAGCCATGCATGAGACAAGCTGAATCTCCCATTCTCTTGCACAGTGTTTTGCTTGATTGCAAATTTGGAAGACAAATTATTGAGAAAAAAACAAATAAAAATCTAATCTTTGTTGTGGTGTGCTTCACATTTGTTTATTCTCCCATATAATGATTGCCTTTTGGGACATAAATTTGAAATTTAAATTAAAAGGAGAAAAAGTGTAGGCCACATGAGAGAGAGAGAGATTCTTTTTCAGAAATGGAAAGTGGGACCAATTGTTTGAAAAGAAATTATCATGTAACGTTCAAATTTTTTGAAAACATATGTAAATAAAAAAAATTAAAAACTAATTTGCATTTGAAAATTTCCAGTGGGAATTTAATAAATTTTAAGTGTAAAATCACCCATTTAATTAAGGATTTTCTATTCAAAAAAGTTAAATTTGATACAAAATTGTCTATAATTAAATTTTTTGATTCTAGATATAGTTTAGATACATTCAAATCTTATTTTTATGGTTACATTTCAAAATTTTGATAAAAGTATTCTTTTTCATTACTAATTCAGTAGATAATAACACTTCATTACTCTACATATTATTCCATTACAGGGGATAATAAATAATAAATTTCCTTTATTTAAAAACAATGATGAATTTCCTTTTATTTAAAAAACAATAATAAATGTCCTTTTATTTAAAAACAATAATGAATTTCCTTATGGATGAGAAACCATATATCCTTCATATTTTGGGCTTAGTACATCTGATCAGTTGAACTTGTCTATGGCCCATCTTAGCTTATAACAAAAGCCCATGTATTTATTTGGCCCATTAAGCAAGGCATGGCCCAATAAAGGCAAAACTGTACATTACTAATTTGGAAATAGAATAATTGAATAATTCCAATCCTTCAAAAGACTTCTTTTTACTTATTTTATTTCTTCATTTTTATTTTCTGTGGTTGAGATTTAAAAATTCCTAACCAAGCATCCTCATCATATAGGGTCCTTTTGTAGTACACCGGGTGTATTAATACACCAAACACTCCATCATTTTCAGTCATTCGATCTGAGATCATAGTTGACCTTGACCTCAATGATATCAGATCTGATGGCTGAAAATAAGTGGATAGTCTGATGTATTAATACACCTGGTGTACTATAGAATTACCCCTCATATACATCATTGACCTCCCCCCACCACTAATTTGGCTTGTTTATAAATTCAATGAAAAAAAGAAATACATACATATATATATATATAATTAAAATAATAATAAGTGGATTTCTAAATATATAATACAGATTTGATTTTATACTTAAAAAAAGTTATGTAAAATTCTCTCAAAAAATAATTTCACAAGACAAAATTACGCTATACATTGACTTATTTTCACATATTAATATCCATTTTATAGATTATGGATTTTTTATTAGCTTGTTATAAATCACACTATACATTTCAAACTTATTTTCACATATTAATATCTATTCTTATAGATTATGGATTAACATGTTATAGGACAATCTTATAAGAGTTCTACATGTGTTTGCATAAAATGATCGTATGAATATGGGGTAATTGCCGCAAAAATCACGAACTTTCACTAAATTGCAATTTTAACATGATTTTTGACTATTAACAAATTTAACATGATTTTCAAGATCTCATTTCATGCATCCATAACTAACAAGCAGATTTCAAGCATTTTAAAAGTCCCCAAATTTTCAGAAATCATAAAGAAAACTCTGGACTGATAGCTATTACGCGTAATAAACATATATTATTTGATTTAGGAATACGAATTCATAGACTTAAAAGATGTTTGAAATTTGAATATTAATTATAATGCACTGAATATTAAAATTCATGTTAAATTTCTTAATAACTAAAAAATCATAACATATTTACAATCTTGGAAAAGTTTGTAAGCTTTACAACAATTGCTCTATAAGACTATAATCTTAAACCATTATTAAGTCTCATTGATAGTTGTTAGAAAAATAATTTATAGAAAGATGGAAGAAAAGGATTGGTTTAGAATATTCCAAAAGTTTAATTATCAAAGTAGTTATCATTTAACTAATAAAGAAATGTCACACACTTAGACTTGTCTTCATCTCCAGTCTTTCTCTTAATTGTAATTTAATATTAGGCTTGAAATTATGTTTTATATAATAAATATGATAATAGAAGACAATTGTATATTTAATTATGCAGGGTATCTTTTTGGTTTTGTTGTTTTGTTTTGGTAACAACTCTAAAATTTAAAAGAAACATCGTTTTTGGTTGTATTAAATTAAAAGTACAATATAATACGTTTGATAGTTGAATTATGAGTATAAACTTTCCGCAATTTCTATTTTTTTCGAGAATATTTAATAAGCATAATTAATTTATTATTAACAAAAGTTTAGTGTAAAAGTGAAATATATATATATAGATAAATAAAAAATTAAAAGAAACATAATTATTAAAAAGGACAATTATATTAAAAATGGCAAGTCGGCTAGATATTATCCTAAACGTATAGTGGCCGTCAAAGGAGACGATGACGTGGCACCGTGCCGGAATATTTGACCCCGTCAAGCTCAGCCACCTTCCTCCGACCAATTTCCGCCGCCACGCCGCCGCCTTGTGGGCCCACCTATTCCTTTTTCAGGCAAAGCCTACGTGGCAACAAACAAGAGTGTAGGCCCAAAAATCATACACAAATTAGCAAATTAAATTAATGGCCATTATTATTATTTAATCAAGCAAAAAGTAACTTGTTCAAAAAGGTTAAAACCGTTATATTAGGAATACATTATTAAATGACCAAGTTTTAGTTGAATTCAGCATTATATCTGATTTGTAATATGCATAATTTGTACTCCCTCCGTCCCACTATTTTCAGCCTACTTGCCATTTTCGTTTGTCCCAGTTAAATCTGTCAGCCCCAAAATGACAAAGAAAATATTACTCTCTTACCCCTCCATTTCTTTCATTTTACAATTTTTGCACTCAAAAAGTTGGTTTAAATTACAAAATTGTCACTCAAAAATATTAAAATAACACATCCAATCAAAGTCAACAGTTTTTTCTTAACATCCGTGCCGGTCAAAGTAGACTGAAAATAGTGGGACGGAGGTAGTAATATCTTTTTATTGATGAAATGCTAAAATGAAAAGGAAGATTCTATGTCATATGAGTTTAAATTCAATTTGTTACACTTCCAAATTGTTATTAATTCTCGTATATATAAAGAGCACACTGCAAAGTATAAATTTTACCTAATAAAACAAATTGAATTTAAATAAGATATTTATTAACATTAACTTAATAATAATTTTGATTACAATCCCCACTAACTCCACTACATATTCATTAACTTATTTGAAACCGACAACTCTTTTAAAAAAAAAAAAAACTGACAAAACGTGCATAGAACTACTGACAAAATGAATTATTAATTAATGATAATAATAATAGGTTATGCTTAAATCGTCTCCATTACTACACACAAACACACATTATATTATATTTTCATATTTATCTCATTCATGCATAATAAAAGTATCTGCTCAAATAATTCAAATTTCTTACAATTAAGGGTGTTAAGGTTCAAGAATATTCCTTAAAAATCTCCTACAATTTGGAAGATCCTAATTATAGTTCTTTAAAAACAAATCAAGAAATCAAGATTCTATTACTTATTACTAAAATCCAAATTAATAAATCTAATTCATATAAGAATTATGTAAAGGAACTCAACCCACGATATTTTTTAAAACTGGCAATAATGTAATTCATGTGAAGATGAATTCGATCGACGATATTTCTTACATCCATAATAAATATAATTTAACAGTCAACGATATATCAAGCTTAAAAGTAAGTCTTATGAGTCAAACACACAATTCACAATTCATATATAAATATGTAAAAATAGATAGGTTAGTGAGTAAAAATGATCTTTCTCACGCGTAAATTTTCGAGCAAAAACTAAAACTTATTCTTTCACCTATTTGAAATTTCACTACCCAAAAAATGAAACTACAAATTATATATCTTATGAAAATGGCAAGAAAAAAAAGGTCTCAAAGACCAAAGTTGCCACCTTTGCAATAAAAATAAAATAAATATTGGAAAAAATGGCGACAAGGACAGCTTATCACAGAGGGTTTGAAGAATCAAAAAGCAAAAAATATGACTAACGCCACTCTCTCAGCATTCAGAAAAAGACCCATAAACTAATGCTTTTCATTATTCTTCGCCCATTATAATCCTCCTGTGTTTCCGCCATTGATGAGTGGGGAAGCTCTGAATCCCGGGCAGGGTCGGGTTTTCTGTTTCTGAGCTGCTATGAGGAACCGGAGGAGCCGCCGGGCTTTATCATGGGCCGTCGGCTTCTTCTCTCTCATCATTCTCTTCTTCATCCATGGCTTCACCTCCTCCCCCGTTCGTCTTTTATTTTCAGGTGATCTTTTTTTATATATTTTCAGGTGGGTTTCCTTTTTTTCTGTTTTTCCTTTATTTGGATGCTGAAAAGATTTCTTTTCTTGGGTTTTTTGGGATTTGATCATTTAAAGCAGGACGTTTTCAGCCGGTTGTGGTGTCGAAAAGGAATATTCCGGCGATGGAGGCTATCTCCGTCGAGGGATCCGGAGCTCCGGCGACGGCGATGATTCGGGAAACGGTTAGTTTCCCCGACGAGGTGTTGATTTTCCTAAAATACCCTCCGTCGGCGTCTTTATTCACCAAGGATGACGTCAGCTGCATGTATCTCCGCCGCGGCTCGTCGGAGCTGTCTCCGGCGTCCCTCGGCTTCGACGGCGAGGGCCCCCAGATCGTGCGGTGCCCCCCGCCGCCACGTGGCGCGGTCCTGTCCCTTGCAGTCAAACACAACGGTAACCTCGTACCTGGGCCCACTTACAGATGGGACTCTCTGGCTTATGAAGCCATGTTAGACAGAGATAACTCAACCTTAGTTTTTGTGAAAGGGCTTAATCTACGGTCTGCAAAGCTTGCTGATCCTTCCAAGTTTAAGTGTATCTACGGCCTGGATTTACCCGTGTGGAGCGACGTCGTTTCTGCTGCTCAAGAGATTGTGAGGTGTAGGACCCCTTTGAGAGTGTTGAACAGAGCAAACAGGGGTGATCCGATCAAGGTTTCGGTTGGGGTTGTTGGTCGGAGTACGATGAAGTCCTTTGCACGGTTGAAACGTCCTCAATGGGGTGGTGCTAATGATCACAAACAGCATAGGATGTGTGTTTGCACAATGTTGATGAATCAAGCTCGGTTCTTGCACGAATGGATCGCCTATCATGGCCGTGTAGGGGTCGAGAGATGGTTCGTTTACGATAACAATAGCTCCGATGACATTGAGGACGTCGTGGAGACGCTCGTGGGTGCTCATTACAATGTGACACGCCATTTGTGGCCGTGGATCAAGACTCAGGAGGCGGGGTTCGCACATTGTGCGTTGAGGGCAAGGGATTCGTGCGAATGGGTTGGATTCATCGATGTCGATGAGTTCTTTCACTTGCCAACCGGGGTGTCTTTGTATGATGTTGTGAGGAACCAATCTAGGGCTAATGAGGTGGCCGAGCTACGTGTCTCGTGCCATAGTTTTGGGCCATCGGGTCTCAAGAAGGCTCCGACGAAAGGGGTGATGGCCGGGTACACGTGTCGGATGGCTGCCCCGGAGAGGCACAAGAGTATAGTGAGGCCCGAGGCGTTGAGCTCGTCGTTGATCAATTTGGTGCATCATTTTGAACTACGGTCCGGATTTCGTCATGTTAATGTTAATAGAAGTGCTATAGTGATCAATCACTATAAGTACCAAGTGTGGGAAGTGTTCAAGGAGAAGTTTCACCGGAGGGTGGCGACTTACGTCTCCGATTGGCAACAAGAGAAGAACGTCGGGTCCAAGGATCGGGCACCCGGTTTAGGAACGAAAGCGATTGAGCCGTTGGATTGGTCCACGCGGTTCTGTGAGGTTAATGATACCGGGTTGAGGGATCGGGTGTTGGAGATGTTCGCCGACCCTCAAACCGGCTCGTTGCCGTGGGAAAGATCATGAGACTCCGATGAGGGCAAAGCTCAAGTGTCACGTTGTTCATAACATTGAGTTATTCACATCTCTTTGTAGATTCATCATTACTTGTATATAAGATTATAAATCACAAATGCAGATTGCATTTTGCAAGAAAGTGGAGAGAATTGTTGCATTATCTTGTGACAGAGAAGCAAATCGTGCAATTGACAACTTACATCAATAATCAATGTATACAAAACATTAACAAAAATCTCATAATAATAACTTTCTTGATTTCCATTTTCAAGATATAGCCAAGGTTACAACATTTTATTTCTTGTGATTTTTTCATATATGTTGTTTAAAACCTATAAACCTTGATTCTTCTGACGGTTATTCTTATTCAAACCCTAGTCGTCAAACAATTTACACCCTTTATAAAGGTGGGATACAATTGCTCGGGGTTTGTTACAATTGCCCTCAATGGATACTAACGATCACCAAACACTCGTCTTTCTTGTCAAGCTAAATCGTCTACGAAAATTCATCGAAAAGCCTAACAAATGAATCAAATGGTTAGAAACCAAGCAGATTCATGACAATTGGACAAGCATTCTTTCAAAGAGTAAACAATTTATTTTACTAAGTCAAGGATTCATATATGATAAATCAGATTCCACCTAATTTCACTTGAAATGTCATTACGACATTTGACTTAAATTTTTTATAATAAACATAAGCTAGATATAGCCTGCTCAGCTATTAGCTACACCATATAAGTTTACAAGAACTTAATAGTAACAAACAGACAATGACAACTCAACAAGTACAAATCTCGTGTTTTTAAATTGCATAACCTTGAATGTTTCCTGCTAAAAACTGATGAGATTTTCAACAGGATTACGACAACGTAACTATGTTTGATCACTGGTTCGATTATATTTACAATCATGCAACCTGTGAGAGCTGCAATACAGTCTCTATAAGACAGACGAAATCTTAGTATAAATCTATCGATTTATAAAGAATACACACTGAATAAACACATACGAGCATATAGTTGATCGGTGGTTATAGCAAACACACTTCGCAAATTTATTGATTATAAAGAATAGTAAGACAACCTTTGCAATTGTTGAGAATGAGAAAGGAAAACTCAAGGGCATTTTCATTTCATTCAAGATGCTACAAAACAGTATGACTCATCATCAAGTTACAGTAATTCTACACCTACAGTCCACAAAAAAATATGATAGTATCCGCAGGAAGTGACAGTATATATTGCCCATCAGAAACGAATGCCAACGAACTTCATCGTACTCGAGTTCAGCTAGAAATTCGTCTCATGCAAGTTGGTACCTCAAAAGAAAAGAAAACGAACCTGAGAGAAGAAACTACCAAGAAATGCCATGCTGTCATCTTTAACGACCATATACATACAGATGGTACATTCTTCAATGATCATCAAAGACGGGCGAGCCCCGTGGCAATGATCTTTACACACTCATGTCAGTAGGAGAACTCATGACCACGAAGCGAGATAAATTTCTTGACCCAGATGGCAATGTCCTCAGCACAGGCCTGGGCTTGAGGGGTCTTGAGAAGCATATCGAGCGTTGCAAATTCATGAACTGCGTCCTTGTACTCGAGAACTGGAGCATCGACATTGACCTTACGGAGCTCCTCTGAGTAAGCAATTGCTCTATCCCTCATCCAATCATGTTCAGCCACCACTGTTAGTGTTGGAGGCATTTGCTTCAGAGTAGGTCCCTCTCTACCAGATACTAGCGGGTTGGCAGCAGGGTGGTCAAGGCTAAACTCCTCCTCGGGTAACAAAAGCTTCCATGAGAGTATGCACATGGCCTTGTCGTAAAAGTAGGAGTTTGCTAGTTTTATTTCTGAATGTGTTGGTACACTTCCAATGAAGAAAGGATACATCAAAACCTGGGCAACCACCTTTACTGGGTCCAAAAGTGTACCAGCCTCTATAGCTTTTCTTGCCACATAATGGGCAATATTAGCTCCACAACTCACTCCAAGAAGTACACATCTGAGTCCATGTAAGGCAAAATTAGAAACTAAACAGCAAAGAATTTCTCCAGTACTCAAAAGATGTGCAGAAAACAAGAGTAAGAGTAGGCAATATAACTAAGTTCATGAAAAAAGACATTGAAGCACATAGGTTGAGCAATATAACATGTACAAGTCTATTTTATATAATTTCGGAAAAAGACAAGGACAGCAGGGTTTGAGAGTATAGCTTAAATATGCAAGAGATTATGATAGAAACATCAGAGACAGGGCATTAAAAAAGGAAGAGCAACTTTAGGCGTAACAACAACCATGTCAATTAATAGACACGTCGCCTGCCTACAAGTAGAGTAGCTGGTCCCAAGCCAGATTTTCTAGATCAAACCAAGAATGAGGAGGGTAGTGTTACTGTGTTGGATTGACAGGCAACGAAGAATTCCGTTAATCTTCATTGGTCTGGATCTTATAATAGCAACTTAAGGTGTACGGAATTTAATCTTTCATGAGTTTATTTCTAATGCAACAGGATAAATATTATCCACTTGTCTGTCATTATAATGCTAAATGAGAGGCTAAAATTGCATCACTTTCAAATATAAATTTCTAGAACAGGAAGAGTGCCTTGGATTGGTTCACTATATCTACTTTCTCAGTGTCCTCGGAGTTAGTTTAGTTTATTATAGTTACTTCTCAGTTTCTCGTCTATCAAATGGAAAAACTGAGATGCAGCCAAACGAATTTCACAAGCTTTTAAAATCATATACCAGCAAGATTTAAACAAATTGAAAAGTTTCGATATGATCAGGCTTATAGTGATTAATAGACTCAAAGTCACGGAGCATTAATAAGTATCCTCTAACTCATCAACAATGCATAACCTGACAAACTTCATGATCACTACTTGGGCTGAAGCCGACAAGCTAACTTTAAAAACTCAAAACACACACTGCAAAGCATTACTATTTAGGTGTTAAATCTCATGTTTAAGCTTTGGGAAGATAAATTGAACACATGTTAAAGATTCTATAATTTGCACTAATAGGACTATGGTTTTTGTTCCTAGGAAAATTCATATCTGCTTAAATTCAGTCGCGTAAGATGACCCCCACAGTTTTATTCTGCTTAACAACTTGTCTCAGTTGTTTCTATGAATATAAAACTAGCCGATCATTGAATGTTTAGATCCCTTGTGTTTAGATAGAACCAAGGTGAAGACTATGCATGTATTCAACAAAGCAGCATGAAATTCATCACCATCATATCAACAAACACATTGATTCAATCATTCAACACACACATCCATATCAGATAAAATCTAACCAAAGCTGCCAAATCGTAACAATAAAAACAACAAGCAATTGCCAACGTCAACAAGATCAGACAGTTACCTAGATGGATCTCCATGAGCAGCCAACCAAGGCTCCACCATTGAAGCTCCAAATGCATCGGCAACATGCCAATTACCCTCTAACCTCCTCACATCCACCCCTGCTCCCTTCGAACTTCCCAACGACTTGCTACATTCCGCCAAATTTGCCTGCTTTGCAAGCCAATGCAGCACCTTCAACCCATCCTCAAATGGAGCTGGATATTTGTTCTCTGGAGCCAATCTGTATCCTACAGCCAACACAATCACATCGCACAATCTTGCAATCCGCCTACAGAAGAAATCATTCGCCACCGAATCATTACTCCCACTAACAAACCCCCCACCATGAAACTGCAACATCACCGGCAATCTGCGACAGTTATTCCCAACCGGATTGTACCCTCTGTAAATCCCATTCTCCGATTTCGCATCATCAATACACCCATAACTAAGTCTTCTATGATTGCCATCAACATTCTGAGCACTCTTGGCCGCCACACCATTACTGCTGGAAGCAACAAGACTATTCGACGATCCACAGCTATAGCGACGAGCTAAACCTTGATTTTGATCTGATCGAGATTTCGTTTTCGATTCGGGGAAATTAAGGCAAGTATCGGGAAGGAAAACACGAACAGATACAGATGTTACAGGATCGATATGTATATCCTTCGTCGCGACACCATCAGTGAAGGACGGATGCGGAGCCGCCGCAGTTTCCTCCTCCGGCCGTGACGTCACCCCGAATGAGCCACCGCCACCGACAGCATCGTTTTCCGGCGCCTGCAATCGGCTCTGCAAACGATGCTTTAGCATAAATTTGAAGAATACGCTGTACAATTTCACTCCAATACTTGGCATTTCCCGAGAAATTCTAAAAAATCTATGTTATATGCACAAAATTCAATGTAATCTTCCCTCTCCAGAGCTCATTCGGTCCCCAAACACAGCAAATCGAACGACGACCAAATCAGACTACTCCACTTTCACATTCGAAAATCAATTAGGGTTTTTGGTTTTGGAAAAACTTAAATCTCCATACTTTTTTTGAATCGTCTAGAGAGAGAGAGAGAGAGAGAGAGAGAAGGGGGAAAATACAATGTTATGTAATAATGTAAATTGAGATAAATTGATATGCAGCTTTTTTTTTTTTTTTTTTTTACGTATTAATTAAGAATGTCTCGTGCCAGGTAGACCAAATTAGGATCAGGTGCTACCACATTTTTTTTTCTTTGCCAATTTTCTTTTCATATTTTTGGCAATGTTAGGCAGTATTTATTTTATTTTATATATATTATAAGAATAATCGTAGCAACCTCATTAAATTTTTAACGATTTTATATAAAAATTACTCGAAAAGGTTTTTGGCATCGATCAATATAAATATACATGGATCTGATAGTTAATCATCAAATTTTTGATAACTTTTTATTGAATTTAGACACGTGACTTCCGTAAAATATTTTTAATTGTTTTTTGTCCAAGCATCCGAGTCGTATTTAGGAAAATTATAAACATGTAGTCGGAATGATAGAATATAATGACTCAAATTTTGAATAAAACAGCCTTGAAAATTATGTCACGCGCAAGTCATGTGCTATGGTTTAAATTTTATATTTATATAGTTTGAACGTATCAATGCAACAAAATCTATGATTTATAGACACAAAATTATTGATAGTTTAATGAGATCACTGCAATTAATCCTTATTTGCTTATAAATTGTGATGAATAAAAAGTAGTGTGATTTATATATATGTGATGATTGTACTCAATTAAAAGGTCTACGAAAAGGTCAAAAGGTACAACTAAAGGAAACGTGAGTGGTGGGGGATCACATACTCCAGATGCAGGAGATAAAAAAGAATAGGAGGGAGGGCCACTTGATAAAATAGGAAATTCAAAGCTTATGATTTATGGAGTCTATTTTTGGTATCGGGACATGAAAAATTTCGATTTCGATGGAAATATTGATATTTAATTTTATAAAAATATACTGAAAATATTAGTATAAATATTTATTGACATTTTTCAATATTTACCTAGAATTTCTTGACTAATTCATTACATATTACATTTTAATATTTGAAAAAATTGCACCATTTTTATTTAAAATTATAGTTTTCATTGTAATTAGATAACAAAACATTATACTTTTATATGTGTTTTTCAATGAATATATATGTAGCACATCTTGCAAATCAAAATTTTCACAATATTAATATTTATTGTTTAGTTCATAATTTGCTTCACTTATTAATTAGTTATCTTGGTGTTGTTTTGCTGATAAAGTAAAGATTGTGTTTTTCTATGCATGTGAGCATGTGAAATTAATTAATTTTGTGGTAATGATTGTTAAAAAAAATTAGGTTGTTGTGGATTATTGTTCTAATTATATATTTGTTATATAATTGGAGTTATTTCTTTTTATATGATTGTGCTCTTTTTATTTACTTCTAATTCGATTACAAAATAAGGAATAATACTCTTAAATCAAAGAAAACCAGAAAAATGAGGAGAAGAAAAAAAAAAAGATAGATACTCATCAAAATAATTGTAACTTGTAATTTACTTTTCTTGAATTTCTTATGATTTTTAGACTAGTGGCTTTAAGGGGCTTTTATGCAAAAAGATGTGATTTCTTATTTACGCACTATTAAGAATTATAGTAAGTCTTGTGTGAGACCGTCTCACGGATCTTTTTTCGTGAGACGGGTCAACCCATAACTCACACTTAGAAATTCATATGAAAGTTTGTGGATATGGATTCAATTCATGTGTAATAAGATCCGTCTCATGGAAACTATCCGTGAGACCGTCTCATATGAGTTTTTGCGTAAGAATTAAGAATTGAATAATAATACTAAACCTTGTTTGGTATGGGAAGTATAATTCTTTTTCTTTGTTTTGTAAAAGAAAAGAATGATACCTTTGCTTTGATTATTGTCTAAATAACTTAATCGATAACCTAACCCTATGTCACGCAATTTGGGGTCTAGGTGCATTTTCTTGTTGGATTTGGAGGTTCACCTAGCCCACAAATTGGCCCAATCACTTAGCCCACGTATAAGAATAATCTAGAATATGTAGGAGAATTTTGTACATATATAATCTAGAGTAATCTAGAATCTGTAAGAAAACTTTGTAGATAATTTTAGAAGTAGTCTAGAATTTTCCTTGTATGGTAGAGAATTATGGAGTGTTTTAGAAAACAACTCATAGCTATTAGATTAAAATGGATCTGCACCATTCATTAGGGGGTGGATGGGTATAAATAGGGGTAGAACCATACAAGCAATTATTAGTTTTGAGTTTGAAGTTTTCCACAATCTTTTAGAGTTGCACGCTACATGCTATAGCACACACAAGCACTCTACATGCTAGAGTAAGGTTACCGGCCCGCAAGGGGCGGGATAGAAAGAAGTCAAGCACACTCTACATGCTTGCGGAATAGAAAGAAGTCAAGCGCCCGCAAGGGCGGGATAGAAAGAAGTTAAGTGTTGCATTCTACATGCTAGCAAGGGGCGGAAAGAAGCTAAGTGTCGCAAAGCCCGCAAGGGGCAAGGGGCGGGACAGAAAGAAGCTAAGTGTTGCACTCTACATGCTAGAGTAAGGTTACCGCTTAGCTACGTGTTAAGGGAGGAAACAAATCCGGGGCGGGACAGAAAGAAGCTAAGTGTTGCACTCTACATGCTAGAGTAAGGTAAATCATTTTTTCATTGAAACCTAGTCTTTTAGAGTTTATCCGACAACAACCTAAATCATTTTTTCGATCAATTATTCGACACATAAATTAATTTTCTCAATTTACAACCCAAACTTAATTTTTTTTTTTTGTATCCAATGACAATCTCTGATTTAGGATATATTTTGATAAATTTCACAACTTTAGATAAAAAATATTTTGATAAATTTCAGAACTTTAGATAAAAAAACAATTCTAAAGTTTATCCGATGGCAACCTAAATCATTTTTTCATTGAAACCTAGTCTTCTAGAGTTTATCCGATGACAATCTAAATCATTTTTTCGATCAATTATTCGACACATAAATTAATTTTTTTCGAGCAATTATTCGACACATAAATTAATTTTCTCACTTTACAACCCAAACTTAACTTTTAAATTAATTTTCTCACTTTACAACCCCAAACTTAATTTTTTTTGTATTCAATTGCTTTACCACCCAAACTTAATTTTCTGTATTCAATGACAACCTCTGATTTAGGATATATTTTGATAAATTTCACAACTTTAGATAAAAAAATATTTTGATAAATTTCAGAACTTTAGATAAAAAAAAAACAATTCTAGAGTTTATCCGATGGCAACCTAAATCATTTGTTCATTGAAACCTAGTCTTCTAGAGTTAATCCGATGACAATCTAAATCATTTTTCGATCAATTATTCGGCACATAAATTAATTTTTTCGAGTAATTATTCGACACATAAATTAATTTTCTCACTTTACAACCCAAACTTAATTTTTAAATTAATTTTCTCAACTTTACAACTCAAACTTAATTTTTTGTATTCAATTGCTTTACCACCCAAACTTAATTTTTGTATTCAATGACAACCTCTGATTTAGGATATATTTTGATAAATTTCACAACTTTAGATAAAAAATATTTTGATAAATTTCAGAAATTTAGATAAAAAACAATTTGATAAATTTCAGAAATTTAGATAAAAAACAATTCTAGAGTTTATCCGATGGCAACCTAAATCATTTTTTCATTAAAACCTATTGTTCTAGAGTTTATCCGATGACAATCTAAATCATTTTTTCGATCAATTATTCGACACATAAATTAAATTTTTCGAGTAATTATTCGACACATAAATTATTTTTCTCACCTTACAACCCAAACTTTATTTTAAATTAATTTTCTCACTTTACAACCTCAAACTTAATTTTTTTTTTTTTGTATTCAATTGCTTTACCACCCAAACTTAATTTTTTAGTATTCAATGACAACCTCAGACTTAGAATATATTTTGATAAATTTCAAAACTTTAGATTAAAAAAAAAAATAAAGTTCAGGTTACAATTATATAAAATAATAAAATTTAAGTTGCAAAATGAAAAGATTAAGTGACATGCGTGTCTCCACTTTATCGGAAAAGTTGGAACTGAACTGAATAAATTTCGAAAGACTAAATGCAATCGCGGAAAAAAAAATTGGCTTACAAATTGAAAAAACGTCTAAACTTTTTTTTTTTTTTTTTTTTTTTTGCATTTAACCCAAAATTTAATATATCAACAAAGACGATGATATATATATATAAAAGCAGAGAAGGGTAATAATTGAAATCAAAGTTGAAAAATCCATAGACAAACAAATAAAAATATGATAATCATAATTTCCAACATCCTTCTAAGAGCTAAAGATGATGAAAGGCCAATTTGCCAACAATTCTTGCATGGAGATTCTAAAACCTTGGCCATCCCAATTCTATATATACATTTACTATTTCTTAGAATGAAAAACAAGGTTTGATCATAAACCCCAGATAGTGTTTTCTTTCCTTAAGATGCTCGACCCAACGGAACAAAAAACACCGGAAGCATACGGGCAACCAATCATCAAACCACGAGCAACTCAAAAGGGTAGGGCATGCCTTTAGCTGGATGGTGTCTTGGTGAGAGGAACGAGCACTGGCTCGTTGCTAGCAGCTTTCATGGCGGCTATTTCCTCCAGGCGTTTCCATGTTGCTTCTCGTTTCTTTTTGGTTTCTTCTTTATGTGCTTCGTCTTCTTGGAACTTGAGCAAACACTCCTCGAAGAGCTCTGGATCAGCATCTGAGAAGATTTTACGGACATTCAGTGTCAAGCTCTGTACTGCCTGATTCCAGTGGCTTCTTGCGTTCATCTCCAATGAAGGAAAGATAATCGGCAGGATCACTTTACGGTTTTGCTTGATTAGGTTATCGATGTGATCGTTGTTCCATAGAAAAAGAGCCCTTTCTGCCACCTGTAAATACGAGGTTTAAAAACGGACAACAGACAAAACAGCAAATAGCTATCATGACCAACATTCTTACCATATCAAATCATGTTTTCAAGGAAACTAATTAAACTTAGTCAGAGAGCCAATATTAAAAGGAATCAGAAACAAACGGAATGGGTGATTCTATATAAGTGAGTGCATAGAATAGATTACGTCACTACGTCAGCAGAATATGATTTCATCGACTTTGCCACGTGGATAGCTCCACAAATATTCACATGATATCGAAAGGCCCAATAGGTAAGCGATTTTTTCAAGATTAGAGGGTATTGGCTGAGGCTTTAAGCTCTTTAAAACAACTTATAAGCTGTTTAATAGCTTGTACGATCCATAAAAGCACCTAATAAGGTAATAAAAATAGTCATCTTATTTCGTCCCAAAATCAGATGGGAGTTAATAAGCTGTTTTTTTTTAAAGCAGTAGAAGTCGATCTTATTTCTATAATAAGATCTTATTTTGACAAACTCGATATTATCATTTAAATTTGAAATTTGTCATCACTAACATATTAAGAGCTTCATCATCTTATTTTACCCAAACACTTTAACAATTTTTTTAAAAATAAGGTAGAGAATCTTATAAGATCTAACAGCTTCTAAAAATCTTATAAACAAACTTAGGCAAACACCCTCTCAGTTAATACTATGTTTGCAGCAGCAAAATACGTTACGTTTGATCTAGTATTGCAACTTTTTCTTTCCTGCTGTTCAAAATAGTATGTGAAGACAAACAACGACTTTCACATATTTAATCCCTGAAGTCAAGAAATCCTCATCTATATATCTCTCTTTGAACAACAAAGAAATAGACACTATCATTTTTAGATAGAAGAAAACATTAAAAGAGATGTTACCTAGCGAAAATTACAAAATCTAATTCATGCACGCACAAAGGGAATTTAGAACAAAGGATGAAAGATTTTAAACTTGCAGTTATCAGGAAAAAGCATACTGTAATTTTGGATCTAGATTTACTTTCCAGCAATCAACTCAAAAGCAAAGGAATGGGTATAAGCCAAAAGCCAAAACATCTAGCCTTTGAATTGTCACAGAGAAAGTTGAAGCCTCGTAACAATACGTAAGACAATGCTGTCAATGCCGCTAACGAAGAAGAGATAAAAGATTTAAGGAGTCGATTCTTTCAATAATCAATACTAGGATACTATTAGCCAAATATGTGCCAAATCTAAGGAAATGGTAAGAATTTATTCGCTTTTGAAAGAATACAAGCGACAACCTAATATGGTGAATGGAAATGAATATAACTCAAGAAAAGACAAACTAAACTTTCTTAACCATCACACTCAATAAAAGAACATATCTGTTAACTTCTAAAGAGGTCTAGCCAATTGATTAATCCAATGCTTTTTTATCTTTTACCATCACAATCTGTACGCTGACCAATAGAACAAACATTCCTTTGAAATTCAATCTCAAGAAAATATTAGCCATTTCAGCATAACGCAGCTTCAATCTAGAAAATTGCTGCAAAAGAAGACTCTCATCTAGCTCCAAACATGCTGGTTAAGTGCAAGTGGAAGCTCAAGAAGAAGAAAAAGGAAAGAATTAGTCAGGTAATAAACCTGAGAAAAGCTAAGAGAAAATGTGAAATAGAAATTAAATACACTCTAAATAGTGTAAGGAGTCAAAAATGATCAAGATCAGCAATGGTTAATGTTAAAACTAGGAAGGGTTTCTATGCAATCAGATAAATGCAGAAACAAATACCGTAAAAAGGATAAGTCCAAATGGAGCACACAACATCATCACACAACAAGTTGAAACAACTATCATAGGAATATATAGGGGTCCTCTGTCACAAGGCCAACCTGAAAATGCAAACTGCTCAAGCAACGACTAATCTGGCGGAACAAAGGAACCATACAACGCTGGAACTCTGGAGGCTGCGTTGCTTCTAACACTTCCTCTAGCTCACCCAAGAACATCACCTCCTTTGAACTGTTAGTGATTGGCCAATATTTGAGTAGGCCTCTTATGACAGTATCAGCAAGTTTGCAGTCCTTCTCCACGAATTGGGTTATGCAATAAGATAGCTGCTGGTGGTACATGGGGATGCACTTTGGTCTGTGAAGTGGAATGAGTGCCCGAACAAGGAAAAGTTTGTGTTCTTCTTTCAAAGGCAATGCAAAACCGTTTATAATGCTACCCAGAATTTCTAACAGCTCGGCAATCCCATTATGCTTCTCCGTTTCAAATATAAAGTGGTAGAATATATTATTGATCGATTTTCTAATGAACGGACGATGAACCATGAACTTTCCATATATGCGGTGCAGGACAGTCTTTAAGTAGTCCCTTTCCCTGGGGTCTTCTGAGTCAAAAAGATCTAATAACCTCACAACAAAAGAGTGATCAATGTAACGCTTCGCTAGCTTTGCATCTGTCTCTGGTGAAGCAACAAACCTTAGAAGAAATTCATAGACGACTTGCAAATGGGGCCATGCAGGATCCATTAAGGGTTCCTCTTCTTCCAAATCAAAGCCTTCTAAGACTTTGTTTTCACGAGGCTGCGTAGAGAGTGTACGGAACAAATTTATGGATACCATTTTTACAATCTCCTGCATAACAGTTTCCGAGAATTTCCCATTTGCTGAACCAACATAGTCAACAAGCTCCACTAATGTCTGCCTCTTGATGTCCTTTTCTTTAAGATTCTTGGTGGGGTCAGTGAAGTCAAATAGTACACAACACATATTCAACTTTTTGATAAACAAGTTTTGCTTCTCAGAATTCGGGACATCTTTAAAACTAGGGAGAGCCTCATACGGTACATGTCCTCCATTAACGTTTAACCTTGCAATCAAGGGGTCTTGAAGTTTATTTCCATAATTTGGGCCCACGTTGGAAGTTGAATTGATCCCAGAAACAACTGCAGTGTTCGAATTGCCTGACCTTGAACCTGCAGCATGAGCATTTCTTGATGTAGCTGAGGCATTTGAAGGGTAAGCAGAGGATCCTCCATCACGATTATCCACTAACTTGGTCTGTTTCCGAGGAAGCTTATTGAAAATCTTTGTGATCATCACTTAAGGCCAAAAACCACAAGATTATTCAAGTGAACTTAACAGCTGTTACCAATCAATCTCAATGCTTCAAAACCAGAATTTTCCCCTCCATAAAAGATCTCTAATCAATATGCATTTCATGGAGAAACTAATCTCAGTCGAACCCTCGATACTCTCCACCACTGAAAGCAAACCCTTGGGAGCTATACAACAAAGCTCTTACCAGTCAAGGAAATCTAAACATCTGCTCAAAACACATAGAAGTAAATAAAATGAGAAAAAATCTCAAACCACACAGATAGCAATAACCAGATTTTAAGAGTAAACTCTTCATTTCATTTTACAGAAAACAACAAGTGCAAATCCCATCCATCTAAACAATCAACAACTCTTTTTTCCGGCATAATTTGCATGCTAATTGTACACTATTCATGAAAATCCCAGATGCAAAAATCAAACATAAATTGAAACTAACTACAATACTTAAAAGTTAATCAAGAGAAGATCCCAAAAGGCAGACATATACATACTCTAATTACCCAAAAAAGAAGAACTCACCTCATCTTTCCCTTTTGTCGAAATTTCACAAAAAATCCCCAATATAGAACCAGATCAGAACGCTTCAAGATCTGGGCGCGATCTAGAAAACCCAGCTACCATTATCCATCAAAAATCGCTCATAAAAAAGCATCGAAACAGTGACAAACAGAACTCAACACCAGCTTAGCTATAAAACTATACATAAACACCTAAATTTCAAAACTTTACACGAGATTGGGTAAGGTAACAGCGTAAAAATTATGGGCCATTGATGGAAAACTAAAGCGCAGAGCTTCTGATTGGAAAAAAATAAAGGGAAATGAAATAGAAGGGGCCGAAAAGATTGAGTCTTTGGACGCTCAAATATTGAAATAGGGGCCCGAGTGTGAGAGAAAGTAGAGAGAGAAAGCAAAAGTGTGAATTTGCGATGGGGTTTAAGAGGGAAAAAGAAAATGGAAATAGAAAAGCAAGAAATGTTGGGAGTTGTTCTTGATGATGGGCTGTGGAGCTGTACTCGTGTGCCGTGTTTGGTTTGCTGAATTATTATTCATTTTCTGCTTTCTGTTTTTTTCTTCTCAATTTTGATTTTAACAAACAATCCTTTTCATTTCTTTCTTTTTCTACTTCCCTTTTTCTTTTTGCAATTTTTCTTCATATTATTTCATATATGTCTCACAAAATACCTCTATAAGATGATCTTACAGATTTAATTTTATGAGACGCGTTATAACCTAAATAATAGAGAATGATTTATGAAGGTTTTATATGATGTTTGTGTATTTATTTTACTACTAATTAGGGTTTCTTTCAATAATGAAATATTTCATGTGTTTGGTTTGGTAAAATTTGTGATTTTTTGCTATATAGTTTTTTTCTTTAATGGAAGTACCCAAAATGAAATATCAATAGATTATTGATTTCACATTTAATATAGATCATTTAGACTGGAAAAGATAAAGAAGAAGAAATGGACAACTAGTAATTTTGATGATTTTCCCATGTTTTGAGTTTCATAATCCATATAGTTGTTATTGTACAAGTCAGTTGTTCCTAGGGCTCTTCCTCTGTCCCAGTAGATATTGATTCCTAGTGTCCTTCAAAAAAAAAAGTTCTATTTAGGAAAAAAAATCTATAAGATTAAAGTTATTTTAGTTAAAATTGGCTTTAAAAGTTGACAAAAATTTCTATACACCTGATGCGTGGATCTAGAATTAATCCGGTTCATGTATCAAAAAACGTGCCCTACACGTTTCCCACACACCGGGTGTATGCACACAAACCAACTCAAATTCGTTCCCTCTGTTGCACATTTATGTTATATGAGTCGTACCTTCAAGATTTTTAGTTAACTTAACATATTTTTAAACAGCCGATTACACTTTTCATACCTTTTAGTTGTATTAGTCATACATTTTTGTCGTGATAGTCGATACATTCTAGTTATGTTAGATGTATCTCTATATATTACATAAATGTATAGTTATGTTGATACCATGTGATAATTAATATCACATAAATGTATGAGTAATATCATGTAGAGGTAAACATGTATAAATTGTGCCGAAACTGGGGGTTTTTTAGTTAAAGTATTTACATAAATATATGATATTGTATATAAAGGTATGAATATAACATAAATGTATAACTTACACTAAACATATGAAATTTGGAACAAAGGTATTATCAGTATATACTCCAGGAAAGAAGAAAGCTTGAATGAAGACTATGGCCAGCGACAGGGGCAAGGGCTGAGATAGCAGCCCGCAGTCGGCTGGTGTCTCGATAGAGGCACCAGACGAGCCGGAGGGAGTTAGTTTCACCGACCTAAGAACTACTAATAAGCCTTTAGCAGTAGCGGAGAATATTCTATAAAAGCAAAGAAGACACCGAAGCTAAGTTTAATGCGCGAACCTCTTTGTACTAATAGGACCAGGACAACAGCCTCTTGCCTTGGTTTGGGGAGACTCTGACCAAAAAATGAGACATTCCATGCCTTCGGAGAGTGCTTTGTCGTGCTAGGTCACTGACATATCCCTTTTTGTCTTTATTTGACCCCAAGAATGGATTGGATCGAAACGACTTTCCTATCGAAGACCTCTATGTTTATAAACATTTTTTACCGCACGGAATCTCCATAGCCAATTTTCAAGTGAATCACTAATATCCTGACCATTATGACAACACCACCAGCAAGACTGGGTCTGCTTTGCCTGCATCTTGAGTCGTCTTTGCGGCAGTCTCGAAAGGTAGTGATCAGTGTAGGAAGAAGAGTCTCAGCTCATGCATCAGTTTAACGAAATCATGAAGGTATGACCAACATAACATAAAAATACGACTAACTTAGTATAAAAGTTAGGGAAAAAAGAAAATGCACCGACTCGAGGCACACAATCCAATATATAAATTAGATTCATGCAACTAATGGATGGAAATTACCCTTCTCTTATAAGTTTGTGAGCTACTGTAATAAATTTTGGATTATGGAATTTGATGAATATATTTGAAGAGGAGTGGGAGGGGATTTGATAACTTAAAAAAGATTTCTCTTTATTAAGTTTGTTTATAGAAGTGGAAAAATATACATTAAGATTCTCAATTTTTTTTAAATGGTTAAAATATTTTCATGAAATATCCCCTATTTTTGTGTGCTAAATTATTAGATCATAGGATTATAGAAGATGAGCTAGAAGAATTATTAACTATGTATTATAATGTTTTATTTCCAAATGAACATCTAAATGATTATGATGAAGTAAATTATGTGTCTAATCCTAGGGAAGTAGTTGCTAGAGCTAGAAGATATTTGGTTGATTTATTTAGAGAATACAAAACAATACATAGTAGTGAATCTAGTGAAAATGTAGGATCTAGTAGTTATTCATCTTCTTCATCTCACTTTGGATCGGTCATTAGTCAATTATATAACTTTTACGACATTAGAACACAAAAAAGAGCTAGAAGTAACCCTTCACAAGAATTAGATAATTATTTAAGTGCCACTTTTGAATCAATTGCTTTTGACGACCCAATAGATTTATTGAAGTGGTAGTCACGAAGGACCACCATATATCATATTTTAACCATTATTGCTAAGGAACTTTTTGCAAGTCCTGCCTCGACAGTCTCGGTTGAATATGCATTTAGTATTGCGGGCCATACATTGGCTCCGAGATGTGCAAACTTGTCCATTGAGAATGTGCAAAACCTTATGCTCCTTGAAGATTGGTGCAAAGCCAAAATACGTAAACAACATCTACATAACGAAGCAACATTGGAAGATGGTGGTCCCGATTTGTTTGGCTACGACTCGAACACAACATCCTCCGGCGAAGGCACACCAACCAACTTCGAAGATTATAATTATTGGACCGGCCGGTAAGTTGAGGTAAGAGAACTACGTGAGCTTTGATTCCTTAATTTTATAAAGGCAAAATATTTTATGCACCCGGGTCGACCCGCCCCACGCGCCTCTGACGCGCGTTTTTACGCGCCCCCACGCGCTCTCACGCGCCCCCACGCGCCTGGTGGGTGCGCTCAAACCTACCAAGATTCGCTCAGGCAGTCATACCCTCATGTTATGTTAGGGTTACCCTCATGTTATGTTAGGGTTACTCTCATGTTATGTTAGGGTTACCCGTGTTACCCTACTGGGCGCTTAAACCCACCAAAATTCGCTCAGGCAGTCATACCCTCATGTAATGTTAGGGTTACCCTCATGTTATGTTAGAGTTACCCTCATGTTATGTTAGTGTTACCCGTGTTACCCTCACGAGGGTAACACTAACATAACATGAAGGTAACTCTAACATAACATGAGGGTAACTCTAACATAACATGAGGGTATGATTAAGATTTTAGTTTAGTGGTTTTAAACTAAGGGTATGAAATCTGGATATGGGGTCACATTAACATAACGCGAAGGTAACCCTAACATAACGCGAAAGTAACCCTAACATAACGTGAGAGTAATGACCAAAACACGCGAAATAAGTAAAGAGGCACGGGCCGGCCCAGCCCGCGCGCGGCCCAGTTGCACGGATCACAGATCCGTGCAACTGGTGCACAGGAGACTAACTCTTTTATAAATTAAGGATACGTAGGCAATTTCATTATAAATTTGGAAATGAATTTCAATTCCAAAATTATAATGAAATTCAAGCTCTTTCAATTATTTTTTCCCCTTCCCAATCTTTTATTTACAAATTTGTAGATAGAATTTAAAAGTTGTAATAGATAGAATTTTTTTTTATGTAAATTTGTAATAGATAGAATCTTATAAATTGTAAACTTTTTTATGTAAAGTCAAGTTGTAATTTTCCAAATTTTTATCAAAAGTTTGTTCACTTAATTATTATTTGTTAGATTTAATATTTTGTATTCTAAAATATCAATTTAGTCGAAAACAAGTATTAAAAATCGAAATTGGTGATTGAAAAAAAGAAGAAGGAAAAACCGGCCAAAACTGACGGTTCCGATTAAACTGCCGATTTCGGAACCGAAACCACCGATTCCCCCCCTTCGGTTTCGGTTCGTCCATTCCAGAAACCGGTTGCACATGTTTAGTTTAGATAGTTAGGTGACACCGCAAAAATAATATTTGACTAAAAAGAATATGATCAATTCCTCTAAAAATTTACTAAAAGAACTTAATAAGTTAAAATTTAATACCAATAACATAAGTAATAACGAAATTTAGTAAACTAGTACTGTATCAGTGCGTGCACGATATGTGATATATATTATAGAATTTTTTTATTTTAATGTAATATAATATTTGTTCAATGACACATATAACTCATTTATTTTGTATCCAATAAAAAATTATATCAGCTTATCAAATATATAAAATTCTCTTTTATTATATATTTAAATAAAATAATCCAAAATTGGACTTGATCTAACATTTGAATAAAATAATTATAAAATAAAAGAATAAGAAAGATAAAAAAAATATGTGTCTATTTCAAATGAAGAAGTTATTTAGTTTGTAATAACAATTTTTTTTTCTTTGTATGTATAAACTATTAAGTACACTTATAATACATTTTCATATGTATTTTTTTGTTTCTACATTTAATATAAATTTGTAACAAATTAACACTTGTATTATATCATAAAAGCATTTAAAAAATCATTAAAACCCTAAAACATACATTTCCATTTTCTAATTTGATATGTTTAATATGAATATGACATTTAAGATCAATAAAAATACATAATATATAAAAAATTAATTAATTTAAGATAAATATTTATTATACTGAAGAAAATGATGAAAGATAATAGATATTTTATCACTTATTTTATCTTATTTATCTATTTATTCCTTGTTTTGAGTTTATATACAATAAATACAATATAAAATATCATGAATAAGTTTCTTAAATTAAATGTTTATTTATTCTTCTTTAATAAATGTAAAATGAATATTGTTTATGATTTCTAAAAAAGGAAATATTTCATAAATGATAAATTTATTACAGTTATTTTTGACAGAATGTTATGTTTTTATATGTATATAGATATAGATAGATATAGATATAGATAGATTATGTTAATCTCAAAACACGGAATTTGAAAATAAATTTAATACAATATAGTTTTTGTGAGGTTGTTTCACAAGTTTAATATTATATATATATATATATATATGATCATTGTAACAATAATTTTAGATTTTTGAAGTTTCGTCGTGAATGCATTTCATTTTATGATGCTATTATTCACATTAAAATCAAGCTATAATTAAAAAAAAAAACACAGTTTATTTTAAATTTATAAGAATAAAGAAAAAGAATTCTTCAAAAAATTTATTCATAAAATGTTGGTGCTAATGCAACCAACACTTCATGATAAGAAAGTGAAATTGGAGTGGTTATGTAGGTCATTCATTTCCTTTTGGAACAAGTCAAATTACTTTATGTTTTTTAATAATTTGATATGATGTAAATAAAATTCATAGTTGTTGAGATGATTAGATCTTGATAAATGGATTAAGTGGTGGCAAGACTTTTTTTAATAATGTTTTATTTCATATTTTATTATAACATCGTACTCTAAATTAATTTAAGAGACTGTCGCACTAGTATACAAACACCAATATAAATATCGCGACGTCCATTTAACGTAACGATACACTATTTGTATTGAACTAAATGAAACACACCAGATACAAAAATAAATACTCCACCATGTATATTTCAGTATCTCAATAAAATTTTGAATCACATTAAAATTATAGTATTCGTAAAATCGTCTTATAAAAACTTTATGTCCATATCATGTCATGCACATTATGTCCATATCATGCAATCTGAAATGGTTTAAACAAATGTTAAACTTCATACTGTGTAACTCATGAAAATCATAGGGTCACACGTTTTTAATATTTTTTGTTTTATCAAATTTTTTGATTTGTAATAGAAAAATAACAAAACTATCGTTTATAATAGAAATATAATCTCTTAAAATGAAATATGGTATTATAATTACCGTATCCTTAATTTGATACTATTTAATATTCGGCAAAAACTTTTATGCACCGGTTGCACGGATCTGGGATACGTGCAACCGGGTCGACCTGTTCACGCGCCCAAATCGCGCTTCCACGCACCTCCCATGCACCTAAACACTTGTGCTGAAGCTCACCCAAAATTCGCTCCAATAGACCAACCTTTATGTATAGTTAAACCAACCTTTGTGTATAGTTAGACCAACCATGTGTAGGTAGATCTAACTATATACAAATGTATGTCTAACATATATAAATGTATGTTTAACTATATATAAAGGTATGTCCAACATATACAAATGTATGTCTAACATAACGTAGTGGTATGTGCTAAAATTCAAAAATCAAGCAAAAAAAAAAGACAAGACATGAAATTTGGGCAGAACTGGTATGTTTAACATAACTTAAAGGTAAATGTATGTCTAATATAATCTATTGGTATGTGATTTTTTTCAAAAATCATGTGCGAAAAAAAAAATTACGGTCCCCCGACCCGAATCTGACCCGGGTGCATGGATTTACCTGATCACAAGAGACCTACTCTTAAAATTCATTTATACAAAAGGTAATTTTCAAAAACTTTGGGGCCTTTTGAAATATAGAGTATTTCCAGGGGCAAGATTGATATATTTAAAAATTTGAGAAAATAACAATTCAAAATGAACACCGGAAAAGGAAATCTAATCGGAAAAGCTATCGTCTCCGAATATCACACACAGTAAGGGTGTGGGTGCGTGTGGAATGACGATGGAGAGAGAGAAGGAGAGAGAGATAGAGATTGAGAGTGCTATGTACACGAATTGTTTGTTGCTCGGTTTGGATCCGAACATAATCGGGCTCGGCTCGAGCAGCGGGAGCCCGCGGGTCGGGCTGTTCCGACATTCTAACCCGAAATTGGGCGAACAGCTCTTGTACTTCATCTTGTCATCTCTTCGCGGCCCAGTTCAATCCGCCAAGGCAAATTCTGTGCCCGATGCTATTTTATTGGAAGAATTGATCTTGTTTTGTTGATACTGTGGTTAAGATGTGTTGCATTTGGATGTTTTTTCAGGATTTTGATAAGGTGTGGCCGATTTTTGATTCAGCTCAGTCTAGGGATTTTCGGAAGGTAAAAATATGTTGAAGCTGTTGGGTTTGTAGGCATATATGTGCATAATTCAGTTGGTGTTGAAGTGGTTTTCTGTTGGATGGGGAATTTGTAGGTTGTGCAAGGCATAATAAGTGAACTGGAAGCACAAGGTGCTTTGCCAAGGAGCAACTCGAGGGTTTCTTCACTTGCAACTTGCTGTGGACCGAGGTGAGTTCCGTAGTTTTCATAGACTTCAATCATTTAGATGGTTGAATGACAAATTAACCGTGTAATGCGACTAACTTTATTGCGATCAATTTTAGTTGATTGGCTAATTTTTCGGAGGTGAAGTTTGATAGAACGATGCTATCGAGCTGTTATGGTTGTGGCACTAGTTCTAGTCTAGCGACCACTTCATAGAATAGCTTTATGCTAATTAAGAACCTCTTTTGTATAGAACTTTGTTTGGAAAGATAGTGAGAATTTGTTATTGTATATGCTATGATTCACTACTAATCTACAAGCAGCCGTTTAAATCTGGTTAACTTAATTTACTGAAATGATAATTGTAGCAAGTTCTTTAAATCTTGGTTAATCAAGTGATTGCAAGAGTTGTCTCAGTTAGGATCATGAAGAGAAGATTCAGTTTCGTTTTGCCTAAATAAGCTGTTGGAGAACACGTGCATGCTTAGATAGGTCCTGCTTTTTGTTTCTGTGCAATTCTAGAGTGTCATTTAGCAGAGGGAAACTAAGATGTCTTTATGAACTTTTTATGAATATTTAAACCACATGCCAGATGTTAGTTCTAGTTTCATTTATTGTTACTGTTTAAGGTCAAACACCTGTGATTGATAGTGATAGTTACTTAGTCCAAAACTCCATTTAACATATGATAATTGCAGATTTGTCGAACTATTGTGGCAACTTTCACTACATGCTATGAGGGAAGTTCACAGGCGAACATTTTCTGCTGATGTGGCATCAAATCCATTGCCTGCTCCATTGACTGATGTTGCTTTCTCACATGCAGCCACTCTACTTCCTGTTACTAAGGTAATTGATTTAAAGAGCTGTGCTGATGTTATTTTTTATTTTTCCCTAATTCAGTTGGTTTATGATTTAAAAATAATTGCAAAATATAAATGTCTTTGTTTTTTTAGGTGACTATAGTGAATCAAATTTGAAGATGACTGGCATTTGTGTTATGGGATCTTTTCTTACCTTGATATAAAGATTCAGGAAATTTTCACTTTTGCTTTGTGCATTATCAATGGCTCTCTCCAATCAATATTTTGTTTGCAAACAGGCTAGAATAGCTCTTGAAAGAAGAAGGTTCTTGAAAAATGCAGAGACTGCAGTTCAAAGGCAAGCCCTGTGGTCAAATTTGGCACATGATATGACTGCAGAGTTTCGCAGGTCTATGTGCTGAGGAGGTATAATATTTCTTATGAAGAATACAACACTCAGTGTGTAAGATTTGTGGTGAACTTATAATACCATTCCGCCTCTTCCTTCTGGTTTTCTTGTTAGGCATATTTGCAGCAAGAGCTTGAAAAACTACATGATTTGAGAAATAAAGTGAAATTGGAAGGTGAACACTGGGATGAGCTTGTATCCGGTTCTAGTCAGAATGCTCATATGGTTCAAAGAGCTACTTACCTGTGGGATTCTTTGTTATCTCATAAAAGTAAGTATGATTAATCCATGATTTTGTCAAGTTAGTAATGTAATATAGTAAAGCTGTAGCTTGAAATCTCGTTATTGAAATTAATTTTTGTCTTTCTTTTTCCAGGACACTGATCTACCATTTTATGTGTTGATGTATATGCCTTTACATTTCATACATGGTTTAAATTCTTAGAAATCCATTCAATACTTTATATGTTGATTTTGATAAGAATGCCTCAATGCTTGGTCCAAAGGTAAGGGGCTCATAGATGGACAAGTGAGTTTCCAAGCCTGCACAGTTTTTCTGTTTTCTCTCTTTTGCTCCCCGAAATATTTATTGAATTCACACAAACCAATAGATTTTAGTCACACATATTTGTTATTTTCTCTCTCCTGAGCACAGAGCAATGATCTTGTTAAAAGCGCTACCTTAAATTGAAAATAGATGATGAAAAAGTGTTTTTCCTTGTTCTCTCTCACGCATTATGAGAAAGGTGATACATATATGGTGTTGTATAGGTCAATATGAAGTTCTTGCTTCAGGCCCAATTGAGGATCTTATAGCTCATCGTGAACATAGGTAATATCCCTAACTTGATTGTGGATTATACTGAGTCTTTAGCTCTATCTGATTGTGTCCATCAATGCTTGACTTTCTGTCCAGGTACCGCATCTCTGGTTCATCTTTGCTAGCAGCGATGGAAAGCTCTTTAGTTCTATCTACTAATTCAACTCCTCAAAACTTAGATAATGAGGAAACTGAAGGTTCAAAAGCAGATGCTATCAAAGAGAGCAGAAGTATGTTGGATTCTTCTCATGGGAATGAAGAAAAAATTTCTCTAGTAGATGAGAGAAACACAAGAGCACAGCCTACAGTTGATATAGCAGAAGTCTTGCGACGTTGGATTCATGCCTTGCAGCGCATTCATAAGCAATCACTCCAACTAGTATGATCTTTTATGCAGAACTATATATTTAACTCTCTCTTGTGTGTGTGTGTGTGTGGTCTGTGGTTTTGATATGAGCTAATGGAAAATAACACGTTGCATTCGTAGTGTATGGTCAGGATACAAGGTACATTTAAATAGCTATACAAGGAACTATTTTAAGTGAAGAAAATCCTAGAAATAATGACTACTATACGACTATTCCAAGAAGGTAAATCAAATCAATATAAATCATATCAAAAATGATTCTAGTCAGGCCCAATTTCCTCTAATCAAGTCAATATTTTGCAACAGCTATCACTTATGATTATGTCTGGACTGTCTGGTTATGAATATTCATGGTATCTTTTTGAGGCTGGACTTGTAGAGAATATTGCTAGAATAAGATTTATTGGATAACTTGATATTGTGACTGTTGGCTCTAAACCTGAGCTTCTATGTGTAGCTTAAGTATCAGAAAATATGCGTCAAACTTAAGTTCTCATTTACTCTTGATTTAAAAGTCCACAAAACTGTACTTAGCTTGATAACAATACTTCATTATCATGAACATCATATTGCTTCAACATCATTGATTTGAAGAAGTTGTTACCTTGTTGTACTTACTGATAGATAGTAATTGTTGGGCATTCATTTGTGTGTATCTATGTTTTTAGTTAAAAAACAGATTTGGACTTAAAAAGAAATAACTATAACCAAATTAAAGAGGAGAACATT
Organism: Scutellaria baicalensis; assembly: GCA_005771605.1. NCBI lineage: Eukaryota > Viridiplantae > Streptophyta > Magnoliopsida > Lamiales > Lamiaceae > Scutellaria > Scutellaria baicalensis. Next base: position 838,119 of record CM016723.1, read on the forward strand.
TGGGAAACCTAAGCATGTTAATTTCATGAATGCTGAAGCGATAAATAATGGACTGGTAATTATTTTTAAGGGGCAAAACATGGTTTGGTGGAAATTTACGATTCTGTTTACATGTTTAGATATTTTAACTAAAAGAGACCAGGTCGTTACTGGGGGGATCTCTTCTATGACGATTCATGACAACATGATATATTTGTAGCACATCCAGAAATTCAACTTTGTCGTTTAATGCTATGTTGGTTTTGAAAATTCTATCTGCATCACTTATAGTACCCTAAGTATTACTACAGGCAACAGGCTGATGTTATTCATATAACATTTTGACATTTCCTATATCATTTTGTTGTAGACAAAAGCCAATGATGGAGAAGGTCCAGATCTCATAAGAAGCGTGCACGATGGTGTTACTAGTACTCATGCTGAGTCTTTGGCGGAAACACTTTCTGAACACCATCAGCACCTAAATAACATACAGGTAATGATGATATTACTACTCATCTGCCAGATATATTTACTGTGCATGATTACTATCTTGTTCAGGATGCAAAATGATAATGGGAAGTTACACTGCATGCTGGCCGAACTAAGTTAAATTGGTCAACCTTTGTTCTATCGGTACCTCTTATTTCAGCCAGGATTCAAGTTCAGAACCTTTTGTCATGAGAATGTACCGTTTTATGCAGGTGCTCATTAATCAACTAAAGGATGTCGCTCCAACTATACAAAACTCAATCTCAGAGCTTACGGGTGAAGTGAATAGCCTATCATCCAATCTCCCTAGTGCTATGAAGCTTAGGCCCAGCTCGTCTATCCAGACACATAGTACTAGAAGTGCGTCGGTATGTTCAATATTCATTTTCAGAATATTTTTCGAGTTATTAAGGTCTTTTGATTTGACCTTTCTAAACCTGCTCCTGAAAAATGCATATATGCTTATAATTTACAGGAAAGTGGTATTAATGACGTTGTTGATGTGAACTCAAGACTATCATCTGTTCAGCTTGAAAAGGTATCAGCTAGCCCCCCTACATTAAAACTGCCACCACTATTTAGTTCGACCCCTAATTCTTCTGGGAAAGGTGGAAACATGCCTAAGCGACAGACACTGGCCCAAGTCAACTTGATAGAGACAATTACAGATAATACGTATCTAGAGCAGCCCCCATCAAACAGCCATCTGAATAATCAATATGGTTTGTGATACCCTCTCTCTCTCTCTCTCTCACACACACACACACACACACACACTCAACCCCCCTCTTCCCATGATATATTCATATTTCTGTTGATGATGCTTATGTTCTATCTTAATGCAGATGAAGACATTAACTTTCTGAAAAGCTTGAAGAGATCTGTTAGAGAAGCTGCTCTTTCATCTCGATTGTGCAATTTTGGATTTTCTCAAGACAGTCGTTCTGATGATAGCTCTGAGCACTTCTTTGTACCGCATTCAGAGACAGGATTTTCTCAACTTGGCCAGGATAAAAAACACGTGTCACTGAGTAGACAGTCATTCACGTCTCAAGAAGATTCTTCCCTGCTCCAATTCCGTGTTAATGATATCCATCCGTCAAGCAATTATAGTGGCGCAGGATGCATGTCAAATGATTTGGATTCACTTGACAGATATGATTGTGTGAATGGGGTCTTCTCAGCAGTTGAATCTAATTTGCCAGTTTCTGATGCTTATAGGTCATTCGTCGACATTGATGAAGCTGACAATCAAATTTTCTCACCTCCTTTGTTATTAGATGCAGCAATTTTGGCTGACTCTTATGAGGATTTACTAGGTATTAAATCACTGTCAATCAGAATATTTACCCATCGAATAGTTTCCAATTTATGTGATATGGTTGATGACAAAAATCTATGTTATATTCCAGCTAAACATTTAATTGTTGCTTGATATTTCAGTATAGTCCGGACAGTTTGAAAATCAACTGTGTTTTTAGGCTTTTAGCTCATTGGTGTAATCTGTAAAGTATGTATACGGGTCCCCTGTAGTTATCTCCACATACTCTTGGACTATATCTGGATGGCTTTTGAGGCTTCTAGGGAAGGAAGAAATTTGAAAAGGTTGATGTGTGTAAGTAACTGTATTGGAAAACGTAAATGTGTTTGGCTGTGTTTTGAGAGAAGGGATGGCTTCTGAGCAAAGCCATCCAAACATTGTTGTGGATTTTGACCTGATTGTATAGAATAGGCACGGAACTGTCTTTGGTGGATGCAGCATTCATGGTATCCTGCATTTGGATGGGGGCAGAGCTTGTCGTGTTTTCTAAGCATTTGGATAGAATGGGGGCTGGAGCTTGTCTTGCTTGATGCAGATTTTATCTTTGCTGGTGAAATTGAAAGTGAATAGAATTCCCTCTCTCCCTGCGTTATTGCTGCACTTTTCATGCCATGCATAAAAGCTTATACCAAAATATTGTTTTCTTTATGATATTTCCCTTCATCCCCCCATTTTGAAATAAATTAAAATTAAAGAAATCCTTGCCTGTCTGATGTTTTGAAGATTCCCTTTTGATTTGATAAAATCTTGAGTTTTTGGTTTGTTCTAAGTTTTAAAACTGATGATTAACTCGCCCTTTTCTTTCTGGGTTTATTTGTGTTTAACATGGATGAGAGGTCTAATTCTTCTTCTGTTATTTTCTTCTTTTTTTCATATATTATTCTTAGAACTGCAGTCACTTTGGTTTGCACCAAACTTTATCTAATTATTTCGCTTTCCCTTTTATTTTGCTTCAAGATTCTTCACCATAAATGGATTCTCTAATCTCTCCTGCAGATATATGATCAAAATTTATTGTCATTTTATATTGCAGCACCGTTATCAGACACTGAAACGGCATTGTTGGAGCATTGAAGTTTCAACTTCATCCAGCTTGCTATTCTAGCTTCAAGAGATATTGATGGTGGAATACCTCTTGTCATTTCTCCCTCGTATTTGCTACCTTGATGTGATGCAAGTATGATTCTGTCTGCTCCTGTTGTGTCGTATATATGTAGTTTTATTTTTTGTGACCAAGAAGATTACTGATTTGGCTTGATTGTATATTGGAATTTAACTGTTTATCGAAATATTAAAGTGCCCTGGGAAATTGAATACTCTCTTTGGGAATATTTATGGCATATTGTGTTACGATATCCCACATTGGTTATAAGTGGGAGTCAACCCTTTACCTTTAACCATGATTTTGGGTTAAGTTAGGACTCCTTATCTTATACGCATAACAATTTGGTCCGACATGCCGGATCTAGGTGCGCTGCGGAAAGGGGCTACCCGATGTTGGGCCAGGGTTGCCACCCTGGTAGTGGGCCAAGGTGCGGTTGCCACCCCCCCCGGGAGTGGGGGCCTTATTAAGTGGTTGCCACTCGGAGTGTGCCGTCCGTGGATGTCCGCTTGAAGGGGAATGGATTGTTATGATGTCCCTCATCGGTTCCACATGAAAGTGTGGAAGGGTATATAAGTGGAGTTAACCCTTTATGTTTAACCATGGTTTGGGTTAAGTTGGGGTTCTCTATCCTATATGCCTAACATACTTTCTGATTACCGAAAGCCTATCTCAATTTTTTTTTCTTTTCTGAAGGAAAAAAATGACGTATATTGATCACACCTGTGGTATTAATGGTGTGTGAGAGTCAAGATTCAGTCCTTCCATGAGTATTGTACTTCCTTAACTGATAAGATCCATGATGACTTGCCAATTTATACATGCGACTCGTGCTTTTGGTATATTACATTAAGAACACTCGATGATTGCTGAGTGAGCAATAATAGAAGCTCATGTTTAAAGTTTGCTTCCATTTTGCAGCACTTGTTATGCATAGTGATTCTAATGGAAATTATGTTATAAAACGTGCCTTTATGAACAATTTGTAGCTTTAAGTTTGACGTTCTGTAGTATATATGTTTCAGAACCAGTCAGTGTGACCGTGTTGCTGTGATTTGCAGGGTACAGACTCAGAAGACATGATGGGAAAATTGGTCCGTAAGCATATGTCTTGTATTCATTTAAAACAAGCTAATTCCTTATTTTAATAGACTTGTTAGTATTGTTAGCTTCTCATGAATTAATTAGTATTCTTTTGGCTCCCTTTTGGTGTTGGTTGTTATCATACAGATTTTCTCAAATGGTATATATGCAATACACTTTGTAAACTAATTTGATTGATTCATTTCGTTGAGTCAAAATAATATGCAGCATTTAAAGAGTTGAGATTCACGTTCTTAGTTGTCATTCACATTTTGATAGGTACCCTACCCAATAACAAATTGTGCAAATTGTTATGGTCTTCCAGAGGTGAGTATATACCTGTGATTATTCTCATTGTCCATATAGTAATCGTCTTTCTCTGCAATGCTCCTGCAATTCAATATAGCTATCTTTTCATTTCGTTGTGTTTCTTCCACATTACTCGAATTATAGGAATCCTCCATGATATAAATTCTTACTACTTAGAGTAGATCAAGTGATTGTAGATAAAGATCTCCTGCTGCAATTTACTTTATGAATCATATCCTATTTTACAGTTTGAAACGGTTTAGTTGCTCGGATTCGAACTTGCAGAATCTTGAGACATATAGGAAAGATATTTGCAACTGCATGAAAGCAGTTTCATTGGTGTCTGAACAAGAACCATTCATATTTTATCTTGACAAGGTTACCAGCAGATGAGGGAGTTGATTTTGTCTCATAATTCATTTGTGAACAATGTTATCTGTATTTGTTGACGGCCATTAATGGAGGGCTCAGATTTTAGCTGTCTAGCCTCCCTTTTCATTTCAGCCCTCAGATCTGCCATATCTATGAGGAAATGTAGATCTTTGTACTTGCTGATGAGGATTGGATTCACATAGTGTGTAATTTCCACTTCCTAGATTTTAATGAGTTTTTGATACTTGCCTTTTTTTTAATTGTTTTTTGGGCTAATTATACATTGTTTTTATGCAAAGTGGTATTAATGATGTTCATTAGCATGCTCATATGATCCCCACCAGGTATTGAGTTGAGTTGACTCAGTGGGTTGTTCAAGCCACTAGCCAATTTGCTAGGATTGTGACCCTCATTGTGCTTAAAAGTATTTTATTATTTTGACTTTATTAATTATTAAATTAATATGACATGTCATATGATATTTTATTAAATCATTATGAAGTTCTTTCGAGCTATAACGCATCATATGCTATTTATATATTAGACAATTTAGTGGGTTTGAAATGAATGACACTTGTGTGCCCCGGGGGCACGGTGTCCCCAACTTAACCTATTATATGGTGTTATATATATACTCTACAGATATCATATGTATACTCTTTAGATATCATATGTTTGCTCTTATATACATATAATACCTGTAAAATATATGTATAACACCAAGAAATATAACACCTATAGAGTATATATATAACACCTAAAGAGCATATATATAACATCTAGATCTGTGCCCCTATGTGCCTCAAAGGTATATAAGTTTTGTCCGTTTGAAATAGACATTAGATCACAAGCTACTTTTTCAAATACACATAACCCAACCTACTTTTTGTTTATTTAAATGACAAGTGTTCACAATTGTTTATTGTATGTTTTAATATTTTGTTGTACGATTATGTGTGTGGTAATAAAATATAAAGTATAATGATCACATCATTTTACGAATATCATTAAGAATTAGTAGAATTATTTGTTTATTGATAAGTTTGCTACATGATAAAACAAATTGATGATTGTTTTTATAAATTTTATATAAAATTTTGATTTATTCAAAAGTAGTAGTATGTAACATGCCAAATGTTAGGACGTCCTTAGTGGTTTCGATTATAGTTTAAGTTATTTTGGTTTTAGTCTTATTTAACATTGGATTCTAATTTAAAAAAATTAGAATAATTTATGGAATTCAAATGCAATTGGATGTCAGTTTGGAACTTTGGATCCATTTGTTAACTTCCCCCATTTAAAATAATGGTTGTTTAAACTATTTCATAAAAAATATAATATTGGATCATCAATTTCTTGATTATTTAAACACATTATATCAATCCATTATTATTTTTCTTTGTTTTTCAGTGACACTTAATGATCTATACTTATACTATCAAGATTGCTTAATTTTAGGGTCTGCAACATTTCTTTTAATGAGTTAGGGAAGGGGAGAAATAATTAATAATACCTAGAAAATTTAGAAGATTCAAATGTGAACATAGATTGTCCAAAGATGAATCTACCGTTTGAATTAAAAGGCTCATGAATGTCATCTACAATAGATCAATAATGAAAGTTATGCTAAAATTTGTAATATGAGACTGTCACGTATGTCTACAAAAATATAGAAACTCATATGAGAATATCTCATAAATATAATTTTGTAAAACAGACTCAAATCTTGAGATTTGTAATAGCAATTAGACCCTGTAAACTTCGACTTTTCAACTTATGATCCCTAAAACTTATGATATGATAATATAGCATGACATCAAATAGACTTCCTATCAAAGTACTTATAAAAATTAATTGTGAACGTTGAAATGAAACTTTCATAAGTCTTGAGGTCCATTTGACAATTTAAACAGTTCTTTCTAGCACAAATTGAGATAAAAATTAACATTTAAATCGTAACATATAGTTTTGTTACATTTCCACCACAATTTGAATGAAAAGACTGATATGTAGTGGAAGATTCTTGACTAATGTGATGGAAGATGTTTATATGTTAACAAAAACTTATATAGCACTGGGGCACATAGGGAAAAAAATCTAAGTGTTATATATATACTCTATAAGTGTTATGTTTCTTGGTATTATAAATATACTCTACATGTATCATATGTATATAAGAGTATACATGTGATACCTGAAGAGTATATACATGATACCTGAAGAGTATATATTTAACATTATATGACGATTAATTTAGGGGCACCGTGCCCCTGGGACACACAAATGTTACTCTTATATGTTATTAGGGTAAAATTGTGATGAAAATAATTATATATTGTATACACATTATCTACTTTGGTAAAATAATACCAGAAATAGATATTATCCTTAATCTTGAAAGTCAAGATATTATTTATCCAAAACAAAATTAGAAAAAGAAAATCAGCCAAACACGGCATACGAGTACAGCTCCACAGCCCATCATCAACAGCAACCCCAACAAAATTCACTCTCTTTACTTTCCATTTCCCTCTTAAACCCATCGCAAACCACACTCTTTTGCTTTCTCTCTCTACTTTCTGTCACTTGGGGGCCTTATTTCAAGATTTCAGCTTCTAAAGACTCAATCTTTTTGGCCCCTTTTGATTTGTTTGCTTTCTTTTTTCCAACAAAGAATTAAAGAAGCTGAGCGCTTGGTTTTTCGTCAATGGCCCACAAATTTTGCGCTGAATTGGTGTTTAGTTCAGTGATTCACTGTTTTGATGCTTTCTTACAAGCGATTGTTGATGAGTAGTGTTAGCTGGGTTTTCTAGATCGCGCCCAGATCTTGAAACGTCCTGATCTGGATGAATGTTTATGAATTCTTGTGAAATATCAAGCAAAGTTAAAGAAGAGGTACTTTATTAGGTTGTTTGAGTATGTGATTTGGGATCTCAGTTTGATTAATTCTATAACTGTTGTAGTAAATATTAATTTCTGCTAGATTCTTACATCTGGGATTTTCATGAAAAGCTTGCTAGTAACATGTAAATTATGCTGGCTCAAAAAATGGTGGTGATTGTTTAGATAAGTGGTATTTGCAGTTTTTATTGGAAGGGAGTGGATAATTTTATTCTTTGTTTGGTAACTTGATGAAACTAAGATGTGGCCATTGCTATATTTGTGGTTTTGGCTTTTTCTCATTTGATTTTATTTATTTATAGGTTTTGTAAGCAGACAAGATACTGCTTAGGAGCTTTTGGTGGTGGGAATATCGAGTGCAACGTGGAGTAGTTTCTCCATGTATTACAGATTGATTAGAAATTATAAACCATGTGTTGTGGGGGGGCTCTGGTTTTGAAGGATTGAGATCGATTGGTAACAGGTGTTGAGTTGACTTGAATAATCTTGTGATTTTCGGCATTCAGTGATGATCTCAAAGATCTTCAATAAGCTTCCTCGGAAACAGACCAAGTTAGTGGATAACCGTGATGGGGGCTCCTCTGCTTACCCTTCAAACGCCTCGACTGCTTCAAGAAATGCTCATGCTGCAGGTTCCCGGTCAGGCAATTCAAATACTGCAGTTGATTCAGGGATCAATTCAGCCTCTAACCTTGGTCCAAGCTATGGAAATAAATTTCAAGATCCATTAAATACAGGATTAAATGGGAATGTAGGACATGTACCGTATGAGGCTCTCCCTAGCTTCAAAGATGTTCCAAATTCTGAGAGGCAGAACTTGTTTATCAAAAAGCTGAATATGTGTTGTGTACTATTTGACTTCAGTGATCCCGCAAAGAATCTAAAAGAAAAGGACATCAAGAGGCAGACTTTAGTGGAGCTCGTTGACTATGTCGGTTCAGCAAATGGGAAATTCTCGGAAGTTGTCATGCAAGAGATTGTAAAAATGGTGTCCATAAATTTGTTCCGTACACTCTCTACGCAGCCTCGTGAAAACAGAGTCTCAGAAGGTTTTGATATGGATGATGAGGAACCCTTGATGGATCCTGCATGGCCCCATTTGCAAGTTGTCTATGAATTTCTTCTAAGATTCATTGCTTCACCAGAGACAGATGCAAAGCTAGCGAAGCGTTACGTAGATCACTCTTTTGTTCTTAGATTATTAGATCTTTTTGACTCGGAAGATCCTAGAGAAAGGGACTACTTAAAGACTGTTCTACACCGCATGTATGGAAAGTTCATGGTTCATCGTCCATTCATTAGAAAAGCAATCAATAATACATTTTACCAATTTATGTTTGAAATGGAGAAGCATAATGGGATCGCCGAGCTGTTAGAAATTCTGGGTAGCATTATAAATGGTTTTGCATTGCCTTTGAAAGAAGAACACAAACTTTTCCTTGTTCGGGCGCTCATTCCACTTCACAGACCAAAGTGCATCCCCATGTACCATCAGCAGCTATCGTATTGCATAACACAATTTGTGGAGAAGGACTGCAAACTTGCTGATACTGTCATAAGAGGCCTACTCAAATATTGGCCAATCACTAACAGTTCAAAGGAGGTGATGTTCTTGGGTGAGCTAGAGGAAGTGTTGGAAGCAACTCAGCCTCCAGAGTTCCAGCGTTGTATGGTTCCTTTGTTCCGCCAGATTAGTCGTTGCTTGAGCAGTTTGCATTTTCAGGTTGGTCTTGTGACAGAAGAGCCCTTCCAATTTATTCTTATTTTAGTTGTTGTTTCAACATGTTGTGAGATGATGTTGGTTTGTGCTCCGTGTTAAAATGCCTTATTTGGTATTTGTTTTTTGCATTCATCTGATTTTGTAGGCATCCTTCCTAGTTTTAACACTAAAAATGCTGATCTTGATCATTCTCGACTCCTTACAATATTTCGTTCATGTTTATGCTAATTACTACTTTGCAGCAATATCCTATATTTAGTTTGATGCTGAAATATCTAATATTTTCATGGTATGTAATTTTCAATGAATGTGTTATTGGTCAGATATATAGTATTGAAGAGAATACAGTGGTAAGAAAAGGTTTCAATTTGTCTTTTTTGGAATTTTTCTTAATTTCTGTTGTTCATATCTAGATTGGATTATAAAATTGATTGAGCTTCTACATTAGTCGAACGTCCAAACGAAATTGACTGCTTAATCTCGTTTCACATCTTTGTTGGCTGCATTATTTACATTTTGTTAAAAGGCTTAACTTGCACTGCGACAGTTGAAAAGGTGAAAAAATTTCGGCTTTTGGCATATACTTGTTTCTCTGGTTTAAGTTGATTGCTGGAAAGCATATGTAGATTCAAATTGATAAAACATTTTTCCCTGATTGATTTTAAATTCCTAATTTCTCATCTGATGTTCTGATTCCCCTCTTTGCGCGGACATGACTTTGCATTGTGTTCTAGGTAGCGCCATTTTTATTCTTTGCTCTTCTCTGAAAATAATCTTGCGTCTTTATTGCTTTGCATGAATCAAACACTGTATTTTTTTCACTATATCTTGAAGAAATTGCTTTACTAATTGAGCGTTTCTATATTATGTCAACACTTCAAGAAAAGATATTTACGTTTTCAGGAGCTGTCAGAAGCCAACGTGCCCGTTTCTGATCTGTTTTGTAGTGCTACCTTAACTTTACAGCTATGCCTTCTTGACCTTTGTAGCTACTTCTAGTTGTTACATGTCTAGGAAATATACTCGATGTCATCGTACAGATCTCAGATAAAAATTTCATGATTTCTAGAAAACATATGCATCTGATTTTTGGGATTCTCCATTGCTGCAAGATTTACTAGCATTCTTAGAAAATGTGATTCCATATGTTGAGAATGATATTTAACCATGTATTTACAGGTGGCAGAGAGGGCTCTCTTTCTATGGAACAACGATCACATCGAGAATCTTATCAAGCAAAACCGTAAAGTCATCCTGCCAATGATCTTTCCTGCGTTGGAGAGGAACACAAGAAGCCACTGGAATCAGGCAGTTCAGAGCTTGACACTGAACGTTCGAAAAATCTTCTTAGATGCTGATCCAGAGCTCTTCGAGGAGTGTTTGCTCAAATACCAAGAAGACGAATCACATAAAGAAGAAACCCAAAAGAAACGGGAAGCAACGTGGAAACAACTAGAGGAAATAGCCACCATGAAAGCTGCTAGCAACGAACCAGTGCTAGTTCCTGTTCAGACAAGAACCAAGACACCATCCGGCTAAAGATTGAGCCGGCCTCTCGTTTGTTGATTGTTTGCCCCGTTGGGTCGAGCAGGGTGGCCCTGTTTGAGGCATGTTCTGATTGTTCTTTGCAGAAGATTCATTCATAGAGAAAGGCCCCTTTTCACAGTGCCATTCTACAGATTCAGAGGAGCTAATTGCTCCATTGATAGCTTGTATATCAAATCCAGGCAAATTTTCTGCTTCAGTTAATTGAGAAGGTTTTTACTCATATTTAAACACTTGAATTTTTATTTTTTATTTTTTATGATTTAGGAGAATGAATTATTTTCATATCTATTACCTATATAAAAATATCTATTACCTATATAAAAGTATGAATATTTCTTACAAAATATGGATTGCCTAATATATATATCCTTATTAAAGATTTTATTTAAGGTTATAATTATAATTTGTGATTTTCATATTTAAATAATTTTACATTAGAATTATAAACCTAAATCATATAGAATTCTATCATAAGTAGGACTTTATTATATTAGGACTTTAATTTATGATAATTTCTTACAAAATATGGATTGCTTAATATATCCTTATTAAATATTTTATTTAAGTTTATAACAGTAATTTGTGATTTTCATATTTAAATATTTTACATTAGCATTCCAAACCAAAATCATGATCTATTATAAGTAACACTCTATTATACTAGGACTTTAATTTACTAGATTTTTTTGAATCTAATTTAATTTAATATAGGTTGTATATCCTTATAAAAATTATTATTTAAGATTAGTAGTAATATAATATTTTTTATTTAAAAAATCTATCCTCCACATGCGACGCATGTGTTGATATTCGTATATTAACAAGCTTCTTCATTGTTATAAAATCAATGACTAGAAAAACTTCTTTACTTCGCATTCCTACAACAAAACTGCAACACTTTTGTATTTTTTTGACATAGTTTTTTTTTTTTTTTTTTTGCTGCATTGGATTTTTTTAAAGGACATTTGAAAATTAGTCCCTTTTGAACCCTTTTTTTCTTTTTTAAAATTATGACTATATAACTTTTAAAGTGTTGCAAGTTTGGAAGAACTAGGAATCAAATTCTTTTTTCCTATTTGTTATCTTGTGTAACTTGCTTAAGCAGTCTGAATCTATTTCTAAAACAATGCGTAGTTTTAACATTATGTTAAAGAACCACTTACCAATTCATATGAGAAACAATTTACCGTATCATACCTGAAAAAGATCAGAAGTGGATTTAGACCACTCATGTGAGTTGTACACGAAGAAACATCAGATGAAATTATCAATTTTTAGTCGAAACTTGACTTTTGAGATATATTACGAAACCTAAATAAAAAAACATGGTTACCCTGTGATTGAAATTGTCGAAGCCCAATAGCATAATATCAATTTTACAATTTTTCTAATCCTTTTCTTATTATAAGTATATATTGATAGTTATATATAGATTAATGTATATAAAGATGTATTTATTACCAAATATTACCCTTCCCACAAAGATGGATATTTGCTTTTTGAGTTATTTGTTACATAGATTAGACAATATCATTAATTCACTTTGAGATTTCTATCATACCCTCATCTAATATTGTCACTTTGAACGATGGTAAATATGAATAGTTAATTGCAGACTATATTAAATAATGTATATTAAGAAAGATGGCATTGATCACATATTTAACAGAAAAGTTGAGTATAATTTTGAAACTAATAAAAAAGAAATAAAGATTGAATTTTTAATTTAGAAGCAAGCCGCAATGAGAGAGAAAAAAGTGAGTAGCAAAGTCAAAATTGGACAACTTGATTCTTGCCAAATCATCGTATCAAAATCAAACGTAGTGAAGTTCCCTTTATTGTTTCTATGCTAAATATTGCTTCATTTCACTTTCATCCACCTACTTCTTGCTTGCAATCTGAAGAGAGAGAAAGAGAAATTCTTGTTTGGTGAGCTTGATTTCATCTACTATCCGGGCTTCGATCTGCTACCTTTTTTATTTTCGAATCGGGTTGTTGGAAATTGGGTTGATTGTTTCTTGATTGTTGAATTCTTGTTGCAAGTTTCTCGAACGGTAATTATGAGCTCAGTTTACGATTTGTGGAGCAGAAAATCAGCTTGGATTCGATTTCTTGAATCAGAGTTGAGTTTCAGTTAGTTATGAAGATTTTGCAAGTTGATTTTTTTTTTTAAAAGTTGCTATTTTGTTGTGCAGATTGCTAGGGTTTTTTTTTTTTTTGATTTTAGCTTCTGATATCGTTAATGGAGGGGGAATGGCATTGTGAGAAAAGGCCTTTTTTGAAGAATGAATCTTTTGCAAAAGAGAATGAGAATGTGCAAGAATCTGGGTGCCTTTCTATTGTTGTTCTTGGTGCATCTGGTGATCTTGCTAAAAAGAAGACATTTCCTGCTCTTTTTAACCTTTATCGACAGGTTGATTCGGTTATTAGCTATTCGTTTTTTTTCGAAATATTGCTTGCTTTAAAAATGGATTTATGCTGCTTTTGTGGAATCAAACTTATTTGGGCTTGATTTTGATGTTTAGGGGTTCTTGCAATCCAATGAGGTTCACATATTTGGATATGCAAGAACGAAGATCTCTGACAATGAGTTGAGGGATCGAATCCAAGGGTAAGGTCTCTTTGTTGTTAGCAGAAGCTAAGGTTATGGTTTGGATTGATTTTGTATAATTAACTGATATAGGTATCTTCCCAATGGGAAGGATGGGACAGAAGATGTTTCGAATTTTCTTCAGTTGGTTAGTGATTGCTCGTTTGATGTTTTATGTTCTGCATAACTGTGAAGGATGATGTATGCATAGCATAGCCGAATGTTTTTTTGCATTGCAGATTAAGTACGTGAGTGGCTCTTATGATTCACCGGAAGGGTTTCAAGCACTGGACCAGGCGATATCTGAGCACGAAGTGTCGAAAAACACTACAGAAGGATCATCTCGCAGACTTTTCTACCTCGCACTTCCTCCATCTGTTTATCCACCTGTCTGCAAAATGATCAAGAATTATTGCATGAATAAATGTATATATTGTTCTCAGACTTTTTAATCCTTGTTTTAACAAACTCATAGTCTACTGTTGTTGAGTTGCAGTCGTAATTTTCTCGAATGTGCTTGATGTAAGAACACAGTGGAGAACACCTTTCATAATTCCTTGGTGTAATCATTTTCAGCTGATCTTGGTGGATGGACTCGTATTGTTGTTGAGAAGCCGTTTGGAAAGGATTTGGCATCGGCTGAGGAACTGAGCTCCCAAATAGGAGAATTGTTTGAAGAACCCCAGATTTATCGTATAGATCATTATCTGGGAAAGGAATTGGTGCAGAACTTGGTAAATCCTCGTACAATTTTCTGATGTTATCTTAGTTGATAAGTTAGGTTTTGAAACTCATTTCCACGTCTCGTGAACGTGAATATTGCAGTTGGTACTTCGATTTGCAAATCGCTTGTTTTTACCACTCTGGAATCGTGATAACATTGCCAATGTACAGGTGGGTTGTTTGAGTTAAAAAAATATCAATAAATTGCAGTAGTTTTTTACTGGCTTTAGATGATTGCAAATTTGACTTCGCTTTGCACAGATTGTGTTCAGAGAGGATTTTGGAACTGAAGGACGTGGTGGATATTTCGATCAGTATGGGTATGTCGTTTATCTACTTCTAAGTGCTTGCTCTATAAATAAATCTCGTTTTTCAACTCGCAAGACGTATATTATACTTTATATAGAATGGTTAAAGAAACATCACATTCTTCTTTTGCTTTATATTAGAAGGAAATGGAAGAACTTGTATTTATTTATTTCTGTTTTCTTGACTTCGCAGAATTATCCGAGACATTATCCAGAATCACCTACTGCAGGTGATCATTATAAACCATGCCTTTTATGATAAAAATAACAATCTGGAACTCTTAATGTGATTTTTATCCATTTCCACTATATCAACGCTTCATTTTATGCACATATGTTGATTTTCAATGAATACCCTTCTTTTTGCCTACAAACACTGACAACGAGATGAAATTTGCAGGTTCTTTGTCTTGTTGCGATGGAGAAGCCTATTTCCCTGAAGCCCGAGCACATTCGAGACGAGAAAGTCAAGGTATGAATAGGATTTGTTCCTCTCTTTTGTATTCAATTAGTCTTAGCTTGCTATCCTTGTGTAATGCATGTTTTTCTGGACATTCTCTTCGGCCGTTTTGTGCAAGAACCCCTCAAAGATGGAATTTTAATCTACCACTTCTATTTTATGTTGGGTGTCAGGTTCTTCAATCAGTTGTTCCAATCAAAGACGAAGAAGTGGTGCTCGGACAATATCAAGGGTACAAGGACGATGAAACTGTTCCAGACAATTCAAACACTCCTACTTTTGCAACGATGGTTCTACGTATACATAATGAAAGATGGGAAGGTAACCACAAACTATCGTATCTCTAACTTTCTTTACATATATAGTTTCGGAGCGAAATTTTGGAACTTAAATTGATAAATTCCAAGTAAGTGCACAATGATAACGAGTGACTTCTTGTAGGTGTGCCTTTTATACTCAAGGCAGGAAAAGCTTTAAATTCTAGAAAAGCGGAAATACGGGTTCAATTCAAGGATGTTCCTGGTGACATCTTTAAGTGTACGTATTCAAATTTTATAGTGTCATGTTCGCAATTTAACCTCTATTTCTTGCAATCAAATTGCTTAACCTTTCAGAAAAAACTTCACCAAACCCAGTCTTCAACTAATGAAATATCACTTTACGTGCTTATCTTATATACGTATCTTTGCTTTGTCTATTCAATTCTTTCCACTAGATTTTTTATAACTGAATAGATGTGATGGACCTTATGTGTTATCTAGGTTCAAAGCAAGGAAGGAATGAATTTGTTATTCGTCTTCAACCTTCAGAGGCCATATACATGAAGCTAACAGTAAGTTTAACCCAATGGTATTATTTTCCTAGAGCTCCTCGATGTTTTGATGACACTTGTTGCGGATTTGCTTTCTTCCTCTTGTGTAGGTGAAGCAGCCCGGGTTGGAAATGTCGACTGCTCAAAGTGAACTAGACTTGTCATATAGGCAACGTTATCAAGGGGTTGTCATCCCCGAGGCTTATGAACGTCTAATTCTTGACACGTATGCCTATCTAATCTATACCCTTGGACATTGTTTTTCTTTACAGTTAGTATAAAAAACTCAACTTGAAGTATGACATTTTCTTCAATTTGCAACCTAAACTTTGCTTTTTTTTTTTTTGTTTCTTTTTGCACCCCAAAGACCATTTTCTGATTACTCTTCCAGCCAGCCAAAGTCGGATTTGATTTCCCATTTATTTTACAAAATGCATGAAGCTTACCCGAAAACACTCTACATTTCAAATTGAACGGACATTCCGATTTTGGTCGAAAAATGAACTTTAAGGTGCAATTGAAAAAAGAAAAAAGTTGAGATTGCAAATTGAAAAAATGCAATACTTCAGCTTCATTTTTGATATTAACCCTTTTCCTTATTAATCATGAGATTTGTGTTTTAATACAGGATCAAAGGTGATCAACAACATTTCGTTCGCAGGGATGAGTTAAAGGTAAACGCTAAATACTAGTATAGTTTGTACCGCAATTCTCCAGCATATACATATAAAACTATATCGAGTAGTATCTATAACTAGTAAGCCAATTTTTTAGGCTGCTTGGGAGATCTTTACACCCATTCTGCACCGGATAGATAAGGAGAGTTTAAGTCGCTTCCGTACAAGCCTGGCAGTCGAGGCCCTGCTCAAGCAGACGAGCTGTTGGAAAGGGCAGGTTACGTCCAAACACATGGATATATATGGATCCCTCCAACTTTATGATCAACTTTTTCAGGTCACTTTCGATCCATCTACTTTGTATTATTATGATGTTAGCTTGCAAGTTTTTGAGGCAAAGACGAGCCTTGGGGCGACGTGAGTGTAAGAAATGCGCGACGATTGGTGTATCGAAGCTTGTATTGTATTTTAAAATCTTTTCTTTTGAGCACAATAAAAGAAGCTTGGTTGATGCTTATGTCTATGCTCTTGAGCTAATAAGTAGAAAGATCATACATACATATATTGGCAACTTTTTAGTTTGCAATTGTGAAACAATTTTCAGGATTTATTGTTTGCTTCAAATGTATAATTTTCCAGTTATGATTTTTATCTATCCCGTTATTTTTTCAATTGAAGAATACGTAAAAACTTATATGAGACTGTTTAAGGAATTACGAACCTATGTCCTTTCATTGATTCCTCCTAAAGATTTCATTTCAATTGGAATTTGGTTATTCACCATGTACGAGGATCCCCCCTAAGCATCCATGGCTGAATGGTTAAAGCACCCAACTCATAATTGGCGAATTCGTAGGTTCAATTCCTACTGGATGCACGCCAATGGAACCGTCTATTGGAATTGGCTCTGTATCAATGGAATCTCATCATCCATACATAACGAATTGGTGTGGTATATTCATATCATAATAGTATATGAACAGTAAGAAATAGCATTCTTATTGAGACTAGAACTCATAGGAAGAAAATCAATTTATGGATGGATCAAACATGCAGTATTACAGATAAAAATATTGGTTATTGGGGAAAAATCAATGTACTTCTAATGTCGAAAAACTATCATAATTTTTACATGTTTGTTATTATACCTAAAAGTCTAAATTTTACAAGAATATCACTTTCTAGTTCAAATTAGGGGTATTTTAAAAGTAAAATTTTAAGATAATGATCAATTGGTCACTTCTAAACACTATCATATTTCAAATACATAAAAACTTGCGTGACACGATCTCTCGAATTATTTCCGTGAGACGGATCATTTTACCCATTTAGCAAACCTATATCCATAAATTAGGTGTGAATCATGAGTTGATCTATTTAACATGAAATGATCTATGAGACGTGTTGCATAAGATGTAAGGTTTCAAATATAAGTTTTTAAATACAAAATTTTCATTTCATTTATAAGCACGTGAGAGTGTCACGTGAGTGACTCCGAAATAACGCCTAACCGTACTGTCTCTATATCTATATATATAGCCGTAGATATAAAGCGCGATCATAAACGCGACCCTTGTGTGAGCGATTTCTCTTCGTTATCGATTATCATGGCAAAAATTAAGATCGGAATCAACGGTAATTTGTTCGTTCTTTTGAGAGAATTGCTTGCATTTGTTGTTGAATTGTCTCCGATTATGGTGATCTTTCGAAGTTTGAATGATTTGATCTGTGTTGGTAATGTGCAGGATTCGGAAGGATTGGTCGTTTGGTGGCGAGAGTGGCACTGCAAAGTGATGATGTCGAACTTGTCGCTGTTAATGATCCGTTTATTACAACCGATTACATGGTAATACTCTGTCTATGCTTGTGTTTTTTAACTCTCTATTTAGATGTGAGGTGTTAGCATGAAAATGTGCTTAGATGATTTTCAAGTTTTACTAGGGTTTTTTAAATTTTGTTTTTGGATCGATGTTGATCAATGGTGGATTGAAATGGCTGATTGTCGATACATGTAACGTATAGTAAAATTATCATAATTTGCGTCTGTTGTAAAAGAAATGTCAAGTGTGTGTGAAAGCTTGTTTCTTTCAGCATTTTGTCGTTTTTTGTGTGTTTGATGCTCTGGAGATTTCAGTTGGAGCATTTTAATTTGGGATATTATCTTGTCACTCTTTATTACTTGAGTGCAAGTCTTAGATTCTGTATATGCTTCTTAGGTGTGTTTCTATTGTTAAATGCTTTTTGATAATTTAAGTGACATTTGTGATTATTGTTTTTCTGTGGTATAGACCTACATGTTCAAGTACGACAGTGTGCATGGTCAATGGAAAAAAAAAAGAGCTTAAGGTTAAGGATTCAAAGACCCTTCTCTTTGGTGACAGGCCTGTGACTGTGTTTGGAATGAGGTACTTATCTTCCTCATCATTTTGTTGTTTTATTAGCCGTATTTCTTTCTCATCATTTTGTTGTTTGATTAGCCGTATTTCTTTTCGTGTATAACATTTTCCTATCTAATGAATAGGAACCCAGAGGAGATCCCTTGGGGTGGGGCTGGAGCTGATTATGCTGCACATTTAAAGGTTTACATTTATCTCGTTGTCTAATTCTTAAATTTTTACTTGTAAAAATCCCCTCTCATTAGATAGAATGAGTAATGATTGCATTAGAAAGAAGGTGCAGTAGATGCAATAATTAAAGAAACTCATTTCAGATGGTTTGGACATGTACTTAGGAGTTCTTTAGATGCAACGTGGATAGAAACTAGAAATTCATGAACTCAAACCAAGAGGAGACAGGGAAGACCTAAAAAGACTTGCAAATGAACTATAGAAAAACATGTTATTTTGAGATGTAAACAAGAGTGTGTATCTCAATCAAACATGATGGCGATATATAATCCATGTAACCAGCACGACATAGTTGGATAAAACATTTAGTTTGTTGTATTCAGTACTCCATCTTGTATGGTGAGACAAATGGATAATATTTCCTTGGTTATGTTTTCTGGTTTCTCAGGGTGGTGCCAAAAAGGTTATAATTTCTGCCCCAAGTAAAGATGCCCCCATGTTTGTCGTGGGTGTCAATGAGGAGTACAAGTCAGACATTAACATTGTTTCTAATGCTAGTTGCACTACCAATTGCCTTGCCCCATTAGCTAAGGTTTGTCCTTATTTGATGCTTTCCGCCATACTGCATAGCAGCAAGTTTTACATGGTTCAAAGACAGATAAGTAATCTAACACTTCATAATATCACAGGTTCTTAATGACTGGTTTGGTATTGTAGAAGGGTTGATGACTACTGTTCACTTCACTCTATCACTGGTAAGCTAACAAATTGCTAGTTTATTTTCCTACTTTTGTTAAATGCGTGACATGTTTATTGATATTTGCTTAATGTAATTCAGCGACACAGAAAACTGTTGATGGTCCATCAATGAAGGACTGGAGAGGTGGAAGAGCTGCTTCCTTCAACATTATTCCCAGCAGCACTGGAGGTGCAAAGGTACCATGAAATGCATGTGCTAAAGTTACAAGGCAGGATCATCATTTGTTAGTTTCTATTTTGGTTGACATCTATGTTTCATTGACAACTCCTTTTGTGATAAAGTACTCTTTTGAATTAGATATCAAACAAATAGTTTTAGCAAATTGAACTACATAATATAATTATATCTCTCAAATGTGGTTCTTTTTGCAATTGATGTGCTTTCTTATCCAAGTTACTGTCTTCATCGACCAATAGTATTCAAGCATTCTAGTCATGTACTAGGTGGCAGAGTTAAACATATTTTAAGAATGGATAACTAGTTGTTTTACAGGCTGTTGGAAAGGTACTTCCTGCTCTAAATGGTAAGCTTACCGGGATGGCTTTCCGTGTTCCAACCATTGATGTTTCAGTGGTTGACCTTACTGCAAGACTTTCAAAGGCAGCTACGTACGATGAAATCAAAGCTGCTATCAAGTAAGAAGTTGCGCCTTATTGACATTTTCTTCGACTTTCAAAGGCAGCCCATCATATGTTGTGTCTCTCTTATTCGTTATTACACAGGGAGGAGTCAGAGACTTACTTGAACGGAATCCTAGGATACACAGAAGATGATGTAGTGTCTACCGACTTTGTTGGTGATTGCAGGTGAGGATTTTGAACATACTACTATTAAAACTTTATTAGCATGCCCCAAAATGTTATTCACTACTTGCTATGGCAGGTCGAGCATTTTCGATGCCAAGGCTGGAATCGCTCTTAATGGCAACTTTGTCAAGGTAGTCTCTTGGTATGACAATGAATGGGGCTACAGGTAAAGACATGCAGCAAACAAGGAATTACTTTTGCTCGATTTCTTTTCATTGCCGATATGCTTATATAATTTTCCTCGCATTGTAGCAATCACTTCATTGACTTGATCCGTCACATGGCATCTGTTGCATGATCGATCTGCTGCTCAAAGGAGAAATATCGGGTCGATCGGTTTGAGGTATAGAGATTAACTATGGAATGACTGAGCTGACATGTTTCTAAGGTTTTGTTCTGTTCGATAACATGTTTTGACATTATGTAGAATATAATCTGAATCTCTAGTGATTTATTCTTGATCCATTATACAGAATACTGTGATTTATTCTCAAGTATATGAAGTTAATGATTAAGTTTGGGTATATTTGTTGTGGAATTTTGAAGGGCTGGAGAAATTCACGCTTCAGATCTGGATATGTATATATTATGGGATTGTTTAAGGTTGTGAGAATCCAATTTTACTATATAAATGTGTGTTAATGCAAGAAAGTTTGTATAATATAATTATTATGAAAAGTTTATAACTTATTTTGGGTTTGAACTGTCGTTTACTTGGATAAATATCTCACATGAAACTCGTTAGGATATCATATCACCAACAACAATTATGTAAAATATTTAGAAAATAATTCCAATTTAGTAATTAATGAATTGGATATTTTTTTTGCACTAAAAATAAATTATGACATTTATTTGAAAATTAAATTTCAACTTTCATCTTTTATTACTTAATTGAAAAGAAAGTTCGAACTATTCTTAACTTTAACAATAAAAAGCAAACTAAAAATTGTTGGAAGTGTTGAATAACATAATAAACACAACAATATAAATATTTTAAAAAAACCAAAAAAAAAAAAATCCTTTACAAACACAAATACATTATAATAATTAAATAATACATTTATCATATTATATTATGTTTGATTAATTAAATAATACATTTATCATATTATATTATGTTTAATTAAATTAGATTATACGTGTTGTACAAAACCATAAATTTGTTTTTCTTATATAGAGATAATATTTAAAATTTTCTAATGTTATTAAGTTTAAATTATTTAATTGCATTTCGTGTATCACACGGATCCTATACTAATAGTGTATATATACACAACACTCGCAAACATGAACATGTTTTGAGGTCATATAGTTTAGCCAGAAACCCTTCTAGAGTCTAGACAATTGGACAAACACCACAAAGAATAGACCAAATTCATTAATTTGGAATGTCAATCTAATCTAATATAGCACAGCTTAACACATAAAGGCAACAAATCTTCATTGATGAATCACAAATGAGTTAAATCTCATCATTCAAGAAATAAGAAAACGAGGAGCAACCATACAACATACCACCACCACCAGACAACACGTGCATTAAACAACCGGAGAGTAACAGGGACGTTCCGTGCAAAACGAAACACAATTTCCAATTGATGATAAGAAGCAAACACAACACAACTGCAACATCATTGCCTCAAATAACTCAATTGCCAGAATAATGTTAACAGGAAGATAGAGCTCAGTTTCAAGGGAAGGAAGTGAAGGAGCAAAATGCACGGTCTAAATTATTATAGCTTCTCCAGTATTCAAAGCAGAGAATGGACTAAATCTCCCGCACTGATTTAAATAGCAAAAAAGCCGTTATCATTCAGTTTCTACTAGAATTTCTTACAACCTATCAACGTATTCGGATAGCAGAAAAAGGCAGTGAATCAACAGCCAAATGACCAAAACATATAATCGTGCCATGTTTCACACCCTGCAACAAGATGAGAGGAAGGGAGAGGAAAATCAGAAAACAAATATTTTAACATGTAAGATATGAACACACAGTAAGAAAATTGATTGCCGTTTATGTACTAAGAGAATCACAACCCTAGAGCAGTAAAGAATATATCATACAACAACTCATTTGATTACAGTCCACAGGAACAGATGTCATTTGGATATCATCACCAAAATAAAGCAACCTTTTAGCCGATCAAGGACATCAAACACTCAAGTCTACCATAAGAAAGATGTTTGTAATTTAATACAAGTAATAATACATTGATAATAGGCATTTGAAGAATCGAATATTCTGAACACCTCTGCATCTTTAACCAATTGATCAATCCAAGTACAGAATTACACAAGAAACTAGCTACTGTTGGCATCAAAATTCCAACACACAGATAAAAAAAGTCATATGTTATATGATGTAGCTACCTAATAGGACATCGATTCAAATGCTATAAATCTTACACATAAAAGGTTAAACAAAGGAAGGCACATATCTTGCATTACAGACTTGAAAAAGTTGCTAACAATAAATTTAGTAAACGAGCAAACAAAGGCATTATATATGTCCACAACCAAAACAAGAACCAATCAATATCAAAGATTTGTATGAATGCTACCTCATAAATTAACGGCCCGGATTCACACCGAGAAGCATATTGTTGTGGCTAGGCAAATAAATAACATTTCCATTCCTAGCCATTGACGTTGCATTTTCCTTTGCGGCCTCAATCTTCCTCAGCTCGATCAACCCCATCCCTGCACTTGCAGTTGCCTCAGAAATAAGCTTAGCAGACTCACTTTCTCCTTCAGCCCTAATAATGGCCGCCCTCCTCTCCTGCTCTGCCTTCGCCACCACAAATTTAGACCGCTCTGCCTCCTGCTGGGCAACCTGCTTCTGCTCCACAGCCTTCGAGAATTCTGCACCATACGACAAATGAGTGATGGCAACATCGTCCAACACAATGTTGAAATCCTTCGCCCTTCTTATCAAGCTCTCTCTGACGAGAGCAGAAACATGGGGCCTTTCTGTGAGCAATTGATCAGCATTGAATTGTGCAACAACGGCTTTGAGCACCTCAGTTGCCAATAGAGGGGAGGACTTTTTCGTCATACTCGAGACCTAGGGTTTTGAAAATGTCCGGTAGCCGATTGACCTCAGGGCGAGATAGCACTCGCAGGGTGAGATTCACCATCTGCAGATCCTTCGTACCTAATTATTTGAAAGAAAAAAAAAGGTTTTTTCATCCATTTATTTTCTGAAAATAGCTCAACATTAAACAATTCGCATAGAGCAAACTCTTTTCTACTTCACAAAGGCAGCTAGATTTTCGCAGTACGCAATCTTATTCCAAAAGAAAGAAAAAAAACACTAACATCTTAGAATGTTTGCAACAAATTTCTTCATACAAAAAACTGCAAAAACATAAGAAAAACTACAATCAACAGATAAATAAAGCAAAAAACTCCTGCGAAATTACCAGAGACAGAGGAGAAGGTGTGAGGTCGAGTGCGAATGTCGAAGATGAAGGGTTTCTGAAGCCATGGAATCAAGAAGTGAGTTCCTTCGCCGACGGTGTCTTCAATGACACCGCGGAAACGGTCGAAGAGGACGGCGCGTTGGCCACCGTCGACGGTAGTAGAGCGCGGAGTTGGCGACGGCACCGGCAATTCCGATGCCAAAAGCGGCGCGAGCGATGTTGGTGAGGAAGTTAGCGGCGGCTTGGCTGCCCATCGCGTAAATTGGATCCGAATTCTGGTTTGGAAATGGAGATTGAATGATCCAAGAGAGAGAAAGTGAGGGTTTTCTAGAGAGAGAGGTGGATTTTTGCTCAAGAAACAGTGTTAAACCCTAACCTAACCCCTTCAAGAAGTTGTGGGCCTCATTCCAATTTTGGGCTTCTCCTAATTGGGCTAGCTATACCACATTTTTCGATTTTTTCATTTCTGTTTTTTTTATTTTAATAATCTAGTTTTTTAATGTTATTGGAAAGAAAAAAATACTATTAAATAAACATACGAATTTTCATTTATTCAAAAAAAAAAAAAGATGTCTAAGAAGAGGGATTTTATGGTCATTTACATATAATAATATTTGGTTTTTGAAATAATAATTAATAATAGTTAAATATTTATGTCTCATGGGCCTCTTTTCTTGTAACTATGGGCTGGTCCAAAGTTTTTCTTGTAAAGCCCATATATATATATCTAAAGCCCATCTGCCCCAATGAAATTGATACACAAAACATTTGGCAAGTGCCCTAATTTTACTGCGAGTGAACGAACTTGAAGAAATTTTGAAGAAGGTAAAGTTTTACTGTTTTCTTTCTTTGATTGCATGTTTCTTGTTTGTGATTTGCGGCCGCAGAAGCTCGATTTCCGGCGGAATGCGCCGGAAAATCGATTGTTTTTTTTTTAATGGTATGCAAGTTTTGAAATTTGTCTTTTTGATCCAAAAAAAACGGAGCTGAAATTGGGTTCTTGGGCGTGAAAAAAGCTATGTCGCAGTTTATAGTTGTAAATCTTAATATGTTGTGATAAAGTAGTAGTTTTGAGGTAAAAAAAGGAGAGCAAGATGCAGAAAAATCTAGTGCTGTTGATATGGAATATTGCATATGGGAAATCGATGATTTCTCAAGTATTATTTTGAAGATTCGATGATTAGTTTGCTTTTGTACGTGCCTCATGCCTCTAGCAGCACTTAGTTTCTTAGATTGGTGGCTAATAAGAAACCATATTATTACGATTCAGTGGTCTACTGGTCTTAGTTGAACACTATATCGAAATGCTAGGTGCATAGTAAATTTTTTTGATAACTGAGCTAGCCATGTGTTTAACTATAAATGAAATTGTTTTGCTTATTTTGCTTGTGGTTACTGTTATGGCTCAGCAATACATTGGCTGCGTGTTAAGCAATGAACTGGATTAAACTGCTATTAGTCGTTTGGTGTTGTAGGTTCTGGTATTGTTGTTTATATTAGGTGAAATTATCGGCCAGTTTGCTATTTTAGTATGTAAGGAGCTAGTTCTTTACAAGATCTGGTTTTGGTCGCAAAATGGTAAGAGACAGTGCTCTTCTGTGAATCTAGAAATAGCTTGATTAATTATGTATAGATTAGTTGTTTATTGTTGAGCTGATTGGGGGATTGTATGCAACTTGACGTAGGAAGAGACACTGAAAAATATAACTGCATGGGGAGGTTCTATTGTCAGTACCTCTGATGTAAAAAATAATGGAGAAAATTAGATGTTCCCCACTGGGAAGAATTTCCGATTATATGGCGTCTGTAGACTGTCTGTGCATTATGCCTTTATCTCTACTTTGTTTCTTCCAGTGGATATGACATACAATTACAATGCCATTATCTCACTACACTCTTAAGAAATACCTGGTACATTAGGAAAACACCTAATTGACTAGTTGGCGGTAATCGTGTTTTTAAGTAGTAAATAGAATTAGCTTCCATGTTAATATGTAGAAGACCTCTAGTCTGATGATGAAAGGCAGTCATTTATTTTTCCACAATTAACTGGGTTTAATCTGCTGTATCTTAAGAAATGGGGTTATTAATTGTTTCTGGAGACTATGAAGTATGAACTCTTCAATCATTTGGCCTTAATAGATTCAAGCCTGTTTGCTATTTTAGAACGTACACAGTTGGTTCATTACAAGATCTGATTTTGCTTCCAAAATTAGGCTCTTCTCTTAATGGAGAATTAGCTTGATTAATTGTCTAAAACAGAGTGTTTATTATGAGTGTTTGGGAGTATATAGACATATTGGCTAGCAGAAGACATTCTTGAAGTCTCATCATTAGCTTGGGAATATCTCTTGCTATTATTGCTCAAGAATCATGGAAAGTTTCATAAGAGTTGTCCATGTCCATTATGTTGAGTTCATTCGAAAAACATATCTGTCTGGATATCAAATCTGCCCTTCCCCACCCTACACTGCAGCATTATTTTCTATAATATATAATAGTGTATCTAAAATATATGCTTTATAATTGTAATTAAAATTTCTACTAGCTTACATGTATATATATTGCAGCTGTGGACATGCCAATTACTCTCATGAAACCGTTAAGAAACATTACCACCTTCAAGGAAGCAGTTGGAGTGGTGGGCCGCAGAACATTTGCTGCTGGTGGAGCAAAAGCAAAGAAAGGCTCTAAAGGTGGTTCTGCTGCAGATGCTCCAAAGGCATCATTGCTAACCAAAGAAGTAAAATCAACTACAGTGTTTGGTGCCAATATCTTAAAAGACGGGCAAGACCCTAAGATCCTGCCCGACTCTGAGTACCCAGATTGGTTGTTTCACTTGCTGGATAAACGCCCAGCTCTTAGTGAGCTAAGGAGGAAAGGCGTCGAAAATCTTCCATTTGAGGATCTGAAGCGCTTTGTGAAGCTGGATAACCGAGTTAGAATCAAGGAGAACAATTCTAGAAAGGCCAAAACTTAAGAGAGATTTTGTTCTTGGGAACTATCGTTTATGGAAGATGGTGTCTTCGGTTTATGCCAAAGTTACATCTGTTGATGACTTGTTTTGGAGATGACCAACTGTGTTATAAACTCAGGATTTTCAGTGTGGAGCTAATAAGAAAGTATTTATTAGTGTTAAACTAAGAACATTTTGCTGTTATTTTGTTCCAAATTACTTTCCTTTTGTCTTATGAATACATGAAAAACTCTACCAAAAAAAAAAAAAGGTCAGAATCTTGAACTTGAGGTTTCATCTTATGATAGACCTCATTTTTGTATTAATTGAATCTCTCATTATATTGGCAATATGCAATCACTCATTGCCATTTGCTTCTTCAAAAGAACCCCCAAGATTATGCAGACATGAAATTCCACTAGTAGAAGCCAAATGAATCATCTCTCTCATTCTTTGAATATTTATTAAGTCACATGTATCGTACAATGAATAATAGTAAACAAGGAACAAGGAATCCCCATTTCTTACAAATAGGGCCGGTTTCGAGGAGGGATTGGGTGGGGGCTTAAATACCATACTCATACCGTCCCTATAATTTCTAAATGGTGATTCACCGTTTATCAATTGCAGAAGCCATCGTTGACTGAGCCATACACATCAATTGCAGAAGCCATTGTTTATCAAATGTGATTAAATGAAGACATGATGGCTTATATGATATTGTTCATTTTAATGCAGTAGTTAAGGTGCAAGGCCAGCTAGATAGAGAACTGAATTGATTAGTATATAGTAAGTGGCAAAGACATGGCCTACTTAATTGCAACTTAATTCTTACAACTATCTATATATAAATAACCCTCCAAGAAGGATACATATATGCATAGTTAATCAAATCAATCACTTAGCAAATAAAAGAAAGTATATATACATAATGAGGAAGAGTGTTGGCAACAAGTTATATGGATTCTTTTTGGTTGTTTTGGTGATCATAGCAGCAATGAGCCATTTGCAATGTGTTGATGCGAAAAAGGGCGGAAAAGTAAAGAGGACGGATCGACTAAATAAGCACGTGGTTAAGCCGGCCGATAAAACTGGCCGGAACAAGCTTCTTAAGGGCGTCGAGCATTTGGAGGACGACATGATCATTAATCATCTTCTCTAACTTTGTGTTTCATTTCATCTCTTTGCTGTTTCTTCATTTCCACTCTATTCAATGATGTGCTTTCAATATTATAGAATGTTTGTTTTTCCATTAATATTGTTGTTGGTTCAATCAGCTCACTCAACACAACAACACTGATAGACAACGCTTTTAGCAGAAAACCCTAAAACCACTATGCTTTGATCGACAATTTGAAGCTTGAAATCGAAAAACACACAAGAAATTTATAGTGGTTCGGCTCGCCGCATCGGCCTACATCTACTGTCAAAGGATCAAATGCAATTCACTATGAATCGAATGTCAAATTTGGCTTACAAATGAAAACCCCCAAAAATTAGGGTTCTTCGCCCTCTTATCAACCCTAATTCTCACAGCTCTCAAATTACAATGAATTTTCGTAATTAACTACAACTGGAAACACATATATATATGGGTAGAAAAACCCCTCAACCAATTTAGATAAACTCCTTCTCGTTTGCAACGAATTTCTGTTTTAAGCAACGAATTTGCGCTCCTGCCCTAATCGCTGCCCTAATCATAACTGCCATGAACCAGCAGTTATGAATTCCTTTCCCGAGCCCGGTTCACCTCGATTCCGACCGGTTCTTCACTATCTGTTTCCGGTTCTGAGCTCCTTGAATTATTTCCGAGTTTATATGCTTCAATTGTAATTACTTCCATTAATAATCTTTGGGTTTCTATGTCTAGTGTTTTTAATCATGTTGGATGTGAAATACATGGAAAATTGCAAAAAATGTTCAGTTGTTCATCATTTAGAGACACTGACTTTTTTTCATGTCCTGAAATTAAAGGTATTGACTTTTAAATCTGAGCAAATTTAGGACAATTTGTCCAGAAATCTAAATATTCGGCCTAAATCATACATGCAAGTTTGAGTTTTTCGAATATTCACATTTGTAACTTCTTCAAAGAAATTAGTTATATGCTTGTATTCTTCTTCTTCTTTTTTGAAAAACTTTATAATACTATGATTAATTTGTGACAAAAGTAGTACTTAACATGTAGACTTGTGGCTTAGCTGCCAAAATGAAGTAATTGATCCCCACTACACATATTAATCTATATATATCCAAGCATGGTGCACGATTTGAAACCCCAACATATGGACATAACAATCCCAAGGAAAATGCTAACGGACAAATCTTAATAAGTTCATCGTTTACGTGTAATGATCTCATTCCCGAATTATATAGAAAATGAAATTAATTGATATGTTGAATACTGTTATGGCAGACACATATTAATGTGCTTATGATGGGCAGTGGCGGACACACTTTAAAGGCAAGCCACCCCTTTTTTTTCCTTATGAATTTACTAATTATTTTTTTAGATGTTTTAAAATTAAAAAGAATAAAAAATTTAGTTATTTACAAAATGTATTTTCTTGCTCATTTTCAAATTATTATTCAACTCCCACTCACTAGTTCCATCAAATCGAGTCTTCCCTTTCATACTTATTGTTGCTACAACAAAAGTATATCGAAATTAAAGTGTATCAACAATAATTGGTGAATAGTCGTTATCACGTAAAACATAAAAATTGATTTATAATGAACCATATGTTAAAAAATTTAGTTGTTATTGTTGATTAGGACATTATTAATTTGACATTAATTAAAATTTCTATTAGTTGTCATAAAATTTAGATGGATTTCTCATTTTTTATGAGTATTATGTACAACTTCACAACCAAATGAGTGATAATCAATGGATGGATGAAAATTTGGGGTTTATCTTTAAAAGATATATTCGAGCTTGTTACTTACAGTGAAACTTTCATTCACAAGTTTTAAAATAGGGTAAACCGTCTGGATCAATTGTAAATTAGATCATATCTTTTTTTTTCCCCAATGAAATTAACGTAAACTAAAATTTTGAAATCACTATAAGTTATTTTGTATGAAAATTTAAATTTATGTATATTATTGTGCCACCTCTTTAAGAAATTTCTGTGTCCGCCACTGATGATGGGTAGGGTGGTAAGACTATACAATATGATGTATATGTTTTGAAACTAAGAAGTTTTCATACTATGTGTGTATGGGCAATATGGTCATATATATATACCATCATCATCTTTTTCAATCTAGAACATGATCTCATTTATATTCGATCATTTATCCTCATTTATATTTGTGGTAAGGTGCAAATGAATTCTTGAGCTTTTCTCCCCTAAAATCAATTAACCCTAACCATATATTACATATTCACTACAAGAAAAATGCACAAAGCCAACAGATATTATCCGTTGTCTTTCCTATAAAAAAAGGGTTATTGTTGGAGAGGTTGTTAAAAATACATGCTCAAAGACAACGCTAAAAAAAGTGTTGTCTTTTTCAAAAGACAACGGTTTTTAACCATTGCAGAAAAGCGTTGTCTTTCTCAAATTCTCGCTCAATGACAACACTTTTTTACCGTTGCAAGTTAGCATTGTCTTTAAGACAACGCTTTTTATGTGTTATCTTTGAGCATGTATTTGTAACAACCCCTCCAACAACCCTTTTTTTAAAAGACAACACTTAATACCGTTGTCTTTTTAAGCATGTTGACCAATGCTTTTAGCAACACTTTTTTCCTATGTCTTTTTATGCGTTGTCTTTTGAAATCACATTTTTTAAATAATATGTATTATTTTATATCCTGAAATTATTTAATAATAATATATAAACGAAAAATACATTAAAAGAACATTTAATCTTCAACATAACATCATTAATATGATACAAAGATATCAAATCCTCCCAACAATATATCAATCAATAACACTTGAAAATATAAAATGTTACGTCTACAATACTTCAACTACTAACAAAATGTTTCAAAAATCATATCACCTAGTTCTCATAACATGGTCTTCACGAGAAAAGCATCGTGCACTTCACAATCGCTCAATATATGTCACCACAATCTGTCAAATGTACCAGAAAGACGAAGTTCATGAAATATAAATATTAGAACATGGTCATCCATATTATCCATTATCCATTTTATGCTTCTGATCCATCACCCAAAAAAGCAAATATATCTTCAGTGAATTGGGCAGACATTAAATGAAATACCATAATCAAGTTTTGTACTACCTGATAGTTCAAGCTCATACATAACAAAGAGAATGAAATACTCTCTGAATTCATGTTTCTAGGTCAATTAAAATATGTTTGTTTATTATATGTAGTAATTTCAGAAAATTTGAAATGCCCAAAATCTGTCATTAGTTACGGATGCACGAGAACTTGTATATATCTATTACCTATATAAAAGTATGAATATTTTTTTTTTTACAAAATATAGATTGTATAATATATCCTTATTAAAATTTTTATTTAAGGTTATAATAGTAATTTATGATTTTATATTACGTTAGAATTTTAAACCAAAATCATATAAAAAATTATTATGAGTAGAACTCTAATTTACTATAATCTTTTTTAAATTTAAAATAGATTGTATATCCTTATAAAATTATTATTATGGTTAATAGTAATATAATCTTAAAAAATTCATCATCCACGTGCGATCCACGTGCTGATCATGATTAATTAGCATGTTTGATTTCATTTTCATCGACTCATTGTATTGTAATGTCTGGATTGTTTGCTTTCAATTGATGTTTAATATATGTTTAGTATTAAACTATTTAACTATTTTAAGATGAGTCGACTCAACTCGGCTCGAGTGCACCCCAACACGTACCATCTTCTTTCACATCTACTTTGATAAGCTCCAACACCATATATATTTCTCAACATTTCTTGGAAGATCAACATATTGAAGATGAAACCAATTTTTATATATGCTTATGCATACAACTTATAGGATTTTGCTTTGGTTATGATCACTCTTAGCCCTCCAATCGGTCCAACAACCATCAAAATAACTCCGAAAATTATGCAAATCTGCAACAGAACAATCAGCACTAATGAGTTGTTTTTCTAAGGTTCATCCTAAATTTGAAGAGACTAAAAGCTTGATAAGAATACCCAGTTGGAGAACCAAGATAAGCTGAATCGTCTCGGTTTGCAGATGATAAGCCATATGATACATGGAAGCTGCAGAAAATGTCGAAAACAACTTTTCTTTAACATGCCTTGTGCCAACATAACGTAAATGTGTGTGAAGAAAAGAGTGTAGATTCTTACAAAATATGTCGTTGGGGCGAAAGCAAATCCCCCAAAAAACGCGAGAAGCCCATTGAAGAAAGGGAATGTGATGGCAATAAACATTGTAAAAGCTGAAATCAAAGAACATGTGTATAGCTACAACTTGTAGGAAACATTTTAATGCTGCAAAAGGGAGTATAGTTTGCGTACCAACGTAACAAGTTCTTGTAATAAAGCGCAAACGCCAACTAGGCCGGAAGCTTAGTTTCTTTACAAGCACGGTTTCCATCATGTCAAAAACCGGCATTGCATATATCTGCAGTATTAGTCCAAACGTAAGAGCTTTTCTGCAAACATATTCAATTATGTTTGAAAAGAGAAGCTTAGTTTGAACCTGATAGCTTCCAATGAGATGAATCACGACGAACATATTAGCCATTGCTATGAGCCAGGTAGGTTTGTGCAGGGTAATAAGAATGTTTTCCTCTATGGCATTGCCAAACGTCCAGTACCCAATAATTGCAACAGGAAAGTAACACAATGCGATGACAATGTAAGCAACGATGACGCCCCTCAACATGGGACCCTTTGAAGGATTTTGAGATGTTGAAGGCATCGTTGCTTGAATTTCCATCACGACATTGTGACCACCGTAGGCGAATACAATGCTCCCCAATGCGCTAAACGAGTTGAAAACATTATCAGCCGTTGTGTTTGATTTTCTAGAACCATATTGCACATCGGGTTGCACCCCCTTGTTGATGGATCCAGCACACGCTATTGTAGAGTAACTGCAAAACAGAGTTATTGCAATTTCAATAAAATCTGCACCATTTCATTATTTAAGGACATTAACTTTTCGAACACTGAAATTAAGACAATAAACTTAATATATTGGTCAATTTCGGATTAGCCTGAAATTCAAGAATTCAGGTTAAACCACACTTTCAGTGACTGAATTCGAACTTTTTAAAACTTCTAAAAAAATTAAGAGAGGCAACATGCACTGCACGTGCGACTTAGGCCCAAATTTTGCGATTTCAAGTTAATTTGACCAAATTGATTGGTGTCCTAATTTCACAGCCCGAAAAGTTACACATAAATGATGAACCATCAAATATTATAGCCTTTAAAATTTGCAATCTTCTTAAAAAGAGGTATAATTAGGTGTACCATATGGACATAACTGCAGCTGCTACAGAGACACCAGAAATCGAATTGAAGGTGGGAAGTTGGGAGATTACGAAGTGGACTGAAGCAAAGATGATGATGAAATAAGTAAGCTTGATTTCGTTGCAATCTTGGCAAACCAGATCATGGAATTTCTTGAGAGATTGGCCTCCTGTAATCATGTACACTATGTCGACTCCAACTTCAACGATGAGCTGTTGAGGCACGACAATCCACAGGCCAAGCTTCTCACCAAAAGCATGCTGTCCCAGCTCGTGGTATCTGTCGAAACGCTTACCTGGCACAATCTCATGCATCTCCACCATTTGCCACAACGAGTAGAGAGTGACGATCCAGGATAAGACCAAGGCGGCCACTCCAGGACCCCTGAATATACGAGCACAACGAGAAAGAACCGTTAAAATTAGATATGGAGACATCCCATGTCTTGAAACGTGAAGAACTTTTACCATCCGAGTTCGGACATGGCATATGGGAGGCCGAGGATGCCAGCTCCAACAATGGCGGTGACGTTATGGAAAGCTGAAAACCACCATTTTGCAGTTCTTGAAGCTGTGATTGGGAGCCAATCATCCAATGCCTTCTCTCTTGCAGATATCTCATTCACCTATAGTTTTTGCACATTCATGAAGTGTCAATCATCAAGTTCAAAACAGAGAAAACGATACAGAGATTTTCAGATTCAGGCAAAAAAAAGTACAAAGGAAAATGTCTCTTAGGCATTTTCACAAACACAAGAGACACATGATACAATTAATCATCTCAAAGTATATGCACACACAAAAGAGTACTTACATCTTCATAGTAGTATTTCTTGCCTTGAATTGGAGCCTCTGTTACCATTTAATCTGTTCTTTTAGCAAAATTGTTTTTTGTTTGCAAGAAAATGAAGAATCTGAAGATGGAATAGCTGAAAACACTTCAACATGCATGAAAAAATATACTTCAACATTGACTGCTTGTCTCTTAGCAATAAACTTATTAAAAACGTTAGTTAAAATTATAATTTAGTAATCAATTTGTCCTAAAGTTTAATGGTTTGGTAATAATAAATTTTGTTAAATTAATGATCTTCAAAGACTTAATTGTCGTAAAGTCATCTCTAAGTCTTTAGGTAATTGCTTAATAATTATCCTGATAATTACAGGTAATTATAAATTATTCATGATTAATTCATTTTTCCTCCTTTCACACTCATCAGAGGATATTGCAAGAAAGATTGAAGAGTTGGACTCCTGTGAGACCGTCTCATGTGTGACGGCACTGGTGCACGGTCGTGTGCTAGGACACGATCGTGTCCCAGGATATGGTCGACCGTGTGTCGAAACACATACTTATAGCACTAAAAGACATACTTATAGACAAAAATCACATATTTATCTCGACCGTGCCCTGAGACCTGACTGTGCGCCACAGATTGCTCACGCGAGGCACGATCTGTCCCAGGGCACGATCGTGGGCGAGAAAAAAAATCACATACTTATAGTGAAAAATCACATATTATTGAAAAAGACATACTTATACACTACACTCGCGCACGGTCGTGTTTTGGGACACGATCGACCGTGCGCGAGTGTCGTCGCATGTGAGACGGTTGCATATGATTATTTGTGAAGATTGAAATAGTTATAGATCAACAACGTAATTCTATATGTATAATGTTGATAGTTTATTCGAATTAAAACTTGGAAAATTGTGTAATTGAATAACTGGAAAATATATTTTATTTATTGTAGCTCAAGAAATGGTGTTTGTAAGTTTTTAATTACTTTATCCCTCTTGAGCATATATGTTTTGTATTGTGTCCTAATCATATAATTTATCTCTTAATTTATATAACATAAAAAAAATGTAAAAATCGATTCATTCTCTTCAGTTATATTACTGGGTCAATTTTATATTTATAATAAATATTACCAATTTTATTTTTGTAATATATAATGCTACAAATTGTGAAGGAAACAAAAAAAAAAAAAAAAGGGAAGGAAGGAAAGAAAGAAGGTACGTAATTATATTTGAGATAATTGTTAGAAAAATCACAATATTTATTTACAATTGTCATTTTAATCAACATTTTCATTATTAATCAAAATAACATAAATTTATTATGCAATATGTTTTTCTTTTTTAACTTGATCAGTTTTGAGAGAAAAAACTCATATCAAACTTTAAAAAAAAAAAAAAAACAACGAGCTGGTTCGGGGATGGTAACAAGGAACCATCCCCACTATCGTCATACCATCCCCATTCCAAATTGGCATATAAACTACCATTCCCACTATCGTCCCCACTTTGGAAATTTGGTACGGGGATGTGGATATCACTGTTCGGGGAACGGATTCCTTGAGGGGGATTCAGGTTCCTCAAATTTAATTCTTACAAGTTAAAATTTCTTTATTTTTTTGCAAAAATAATTTTCAATAAATAAATAGCAAAAAATTCAAATTTCATTAAATCATAAATCTAGTTTTTAAAGTCAAAGTATGAAATATATAATCAAAACGGCAATCGAATCTAACAAGTTAATTCATACAACTCAATATATGCAATATCGAACAATAACATCTGCAAATCTATTAATCTAAAATTTAAATTATTAATTGATCCATTGGAATGGAAAGTGTGAGAGAAAGAATGTTATGGAAAATTTTGAATTTTTTAGAATATTTATTAAGTCACATATATCGTATAATGAATAATAGTAAACAAGGAACAAGGAATCCCCATTTCTTACAAATAGGGCCGGTTTCGGGGTCGGGATTGGGTGGGGACTTAAATACCATACTCATACCGTCCCTATAATTTCTAAATGATGATTCACCGTTTATCAATTGCAGAAGCCATCGTTGACTGAGCCATACACATCAGTTGCAGAAGCCACTCATAACAACAACAACACTAATAATAGATCTTGAAGTTGAGCTCTATAAAATTATCATATTTGGCAAAAGAAAAAATCAAAATCGATTGAAGTCGGAAAACATTCTAAAAGATTATATTATTTTGACGAATGTTGAGGTTAGTGACTTTCACAACAATTGATCACCATTTATATGTCATAATCATGATCATATAACCCAACCTAAATAGTGAAAATATATATGGATTGAGGTATAAAACGAATATTGACATATGTAATATTGACATACATCAATTTTAAAATATTTAATATTATCAAGTTTCTAAACACATGCAACATTAATTTACTATTTTGTCTTACAATTTTACAACTTTTC
This sequence comes from Scutellaria baicalensis, assembly GCA_005771605.1. Classification (NCBI taxonomy): domain Eukaryota; kingdom Viridiplantae; phylum Streptophyta; class Magnoliopsida; order Lamiales; family Lamiaceae; genus Scutellaria; species Scutellaria baicalensis. The sequence continues at coordinate 874,682 of CM016723.1, forward strand.
TTTTTTTGTTGAGAATAACAATATTTATACAACATAGAATTAAATAAACAATAAATAGTAAAAATATTTATCATATCTTTTAATATATATTTGTTTGTAATTTACTTTCAATAAGATGTGTCTAGTAATGATTGTGGTGCATAAAATTAATCCCATTTTTTAGGAGTATTAATTAAACTATGAGAGAATATTAATTAAAGAATCTTATGTAATATGCGCATGGTGCATGCATTATCTTCAATCATGGATGCAATTTGAAAAAATGAAAAGAAAAACGTTGACTTATGAACAAGAATATTGCATGTCTTAATTAATCATTTATTATCTAATTTTAAGAAATTAAATATAATAAAATGTAGGATTAATCGATGAAACTTCATTATTACCTTATTTTTCAAGTCTTAAATAGATAAATCTTCAAATAATAAATTGTAGAAATAAGCTCCTCAAATTTTTTTATTATGATTAATAAAAAAACATGTGATTGAAAATTAATATTTCTTCGTTCCACATATAATCTTTGGCAATTTGATAATATTAATTTAATTTGATAACTCTTTTATGGTGCTTAATTACACTAATTAATCCAGCTCATAATTAAATTAATTATTCTCAATGTCAGCCACTTTATTATCTTATCCTTGATTTTATTTATTTGTTTCAAATATCGATCCAACCCAGATAATTACAGCTTAGCTACTTCAATTTAATATTAGTAATTTTTTGCTCAATATAATTAAGAGAATATTACACACACAGCAGGTCAACCATGCAGGGAAAATTTATAATATATATACATATATATATATATATAACGATACAAATGAAATTGAATACAAAATAAAACAATCATTAATACAATTGAATAAATAAAATTTTGCAGTTCATGATATATATTTTGAAAGAGTTTCAAAAACTCAAATCCCATTACAATATTTCATACATAGAATTTATAGGTTTTGGATTGGATTATAATCTCTCTTAGCCCTCCAATTGGTCCAACAATCATCAAAATTACTCCAAATATTATGCAAATCTGAAATATAATCAAATTGAAGGAATTAAATATCTCTCCATTTATTATAAAATAAATATAGTAGAAAAAAAAAGTGTAAATGTATAAATATATTAAAAAAAAACAGTGGAAATATCAATACATACCCAATTAGCAAACCACGATAAGCTGAATCTCTTTGGTTTACAGATGACGAGCCATATGATACAAGGAAGCTGCATATGAACAAATATTTCACATATTATATTAATTACTTTCTAGCTTTTATTATTTTGTATTAATTAATTATAAATATTTGTAAACATTTAACTAATTATTTTTAATAAAAGAGGAAATATAATATCATAAAATTTCTTACAAAGTATGTGGTTGGCGCGAAAGCAAATCCTCCGAAAAATGCAAGAAGCCCATTGAAGAAAGGGAATGTGATGGCAATAAACATTGTAAATGCTGAAAAATCAAAGACAAAATTTTACAAGATTATTGTAATAATCTTCTTATAATTGTCTTCTTATTAGATATTTAGACAATATAGTCTCGATTGAGTATGTAAAACTCGAGATAGATTGTTACGAGAAAGTGAAGCTCGATCGAGAAATCACTTTTTACTTTTAAGTGAGCTGGAGAAAGTGATATACTTACCAACATAAGTGTTTCTTGTAATAAACCGTAAATACCAAGAAGGTTTGAACTTGAATTTCTTTACTAGCACGGATTCCATCATGTCGTAAACCGGCATTGCATATATCTGCATTACGATTTCAGATCAATTCAATCTCGAAATTCATTAACTTTGAAAGTTTAATGAATTTATTTTCTTTTGAGTTCGTTATGAGTTTTTTTTTTTTTTTTTGGCTATGTAATGTTTATAGATATCTATATGATAATTTTGAAGGTGGAATTACCTGATAGCTTCCAATGAGATGAACAACGACAAACATGTTAGCCATAGCAATGAGCCATTTAGGCTTCTCAAGAGTGATGAGAATGTTCCCCTCCACGGCATTGCCAAACATCCAATATCCGATCAACGCGACGGGGAGATAACACAATGCGATGACTACGTAAGCAACGATCACGCCCCTCCACATAGGCCTCTTCGAAGGCTTATGTGGAGTCGAAGGCATCGTTGCTTGAATTTCCATCACAACATTGTGTCCACCAAAAGCGAAGGCAATCGTCCCAAACGCGCTAAAGAAGTTGAAAATAGTGCCGGCTGTCGTCGACGACCTATAGCCATACTCGACATCCGGTTGCACCCCTTTGTCCACCGAAGCACCCCACGCGATTGTAGAGTAACTGCATAAACATATCAGGAAGAATTAACGACTTTTTTTTTTTCCTTATAAACTTCCACAATATTTCAGTGAAAATCTCCTCGAACGAGGTTTGAATAGGCACTTTCTACATTTTCTTCAAATATTTTTTAAATATATACCACAACGACATGACAGCTGCAGCCAGAGAGACACCGGAGATAGAATTGAAGCTCGGAAGTTGGGACAACACGAAGTGGACGGACGAGAAGATGATGATGAAATACGAGAGCTTGATGTCCTTGCAATCGGAGCAAACCAAATCGTGGAATTTCTTGAGCGATTGGCCTCCGGTGATCAGGTAAACGATGTCGACTCCAACTTCAACAATCAGTTGCTCGGGGACTAAGATCCACAGGCCAAGCTTTTCGCCAAAAGCATGTTGTCCAAGCTCGTGGTATCTGTCGAAACGCTTACCAGGCACGATCTCGTGCAGCTCCACCATTTGCCATAGAGAGTAGAGAGTGACAACCCAAGAAATCACCAACAGAGCCACTCCAGGTCCCCTGTTCATGAATAAAATCACAATTAAACATTTCTATACAATACGAGAAATATATATCACTTTCATTTTAAACTAATTATGTCCCGACAAAAATTGGACATTCATTCCGTTATGACTAAATTTGGACATTTTTACCCTTCTTGAAGCGAAGATTTACGTACCAACCGAGTTGGGACATGGCGTACGGGAGGCTGAGGACGCCGGCCCCGACGACTGCGGTGACATTGTGGAAGGCAGAATACCACCATTTTGCTGTTCTTGAACTTGTGATTGGTAGCCAATCATCTAATGCCTTTTCTTGTGCAGATTTCTCGTCCATCTACATTAGAATCAAGAATTCGTTAACAAGGAAACGGGTTTGATTCTGGTTCGACTTTGTGAAATTACTCGAGAAATAAGTTTGAAAACACACACAAGCAAGAGGGAGGGAGACTTACATTTTCATAGTAGTATTTTTGTCCATAATTTGGACCTTCAGCAGCCATGAATTGTTTGGAGAAATTTAAATTAGTGGAATATTAATTGTTGCAAATTATTTGTAGAGAAAATGATGAACTAAAAGAGAGATTTGAAGCTGAATTAGCCTTAGACATGGAGGGAGAGTGGAGAAGAAGTGGCAAATTTATATTTCCATGCTACTTAGGTGTAACAAATTTATTTACTAATTTATTAGGTATTTTAATAAATTTATTTATGTAGTAAGAATATTAATTATGTATGCATATATTGTAGGAATGTCAAAGTGCACCGCCCCATAATACACATTCATCCTTAAACTATCAAATAATTTTTTAAGTGGAAGATAACTAATATACTTTAAACAAATAATGCTTGACTTTAGCAGCCAATAAGTTTACTTGATCTTCATCTATAAAATTCACCAATAATTTTTTGTCCTTGTGAAAACTCAAAAGTCATCCCAATACCGTCTCAATGATCATTTTACGTGAAACAGGTCAACCCACAAAACCCACATTTTACAATTCACATGTAAATTAGTGGAAATAAGCTTGATTTATGGGTAAAAATGACCCGTTTCACTGAATTAATGGTAATGAAGAATTAACTGTCATGTCATCTAATTCTTAAGTATTTAATTCTCAATTAGTACAGATAATCACAGCTTAGCTAGCTACTTCATTTTTAATTTATTTTTTCCCCTTACCAAGTATTCTGCAAATATAATGCATATGCAGGCCAGCTAGAACATAGTATACATATTAATATTGTTGAAGTGGTTTCTAAGTCACACCCACAAGTGAAAGAGTTCAAGCAAATTATTTTGCTCAAAAACTTATACAAAAAAAAAAAAGAAAAGGTTTTCATAAAATTGTCGTACTGATTTCATTTCATGAGACAGATCAAATTAGGTTAGGTTATATAGAAAAATAGGTGGATTCAAAATTAAAAAAAATATGAAATACTTTTGTTTGTATTAGATAATATTTTTTTATACATCTACAAGTAATATTTTTGTATTTTGCGATCATGAAATAGATTGGATCATATCAGGTCATAAAAGACACGCAACATATAATTCTATGGTCATGTTACTCTGTAACATGTAAATACTTTTGTGTGTATATAAAAGTACTACATGTTACAAGATCAACACGATGACCGATTTATGAGACGGTCTCATCAAAAGTTTGTCAAAACCACCATACTACGATTACATATATACATGAAAAGCGTCCCACTTTACATGATTTGAATCAATTTTAACAAATTAAACTCGATTTTATAGGTTATGAACTGTTGATTCATATCTTTGAAGGTACATATAATCTATAAGATAAGTAATTTATATCATTATAAGAACGATCAAAAAAATCGAACCTCATCATGAAATTACACCCAACATGCAAGGAATAAAATGAAAAAATTATTATTACTACCACTTTTTTTTTTTTAGCTGAACTCCTGTGAGACTGTCTCATGTGCGACGGCACTCGGACATGGTCGTATCCTGGGACACTGGTTGACCATGTGCGAAAATACATACTTATAGCTCTAAAAGACATACTTATAGATAAAAATCACATACTTATTTCGACAGTGTCTTGAGATCAGACCGTGTACCACAGATTACTCTTAGTTTTCGTGCAAGGCGCAATCATGTCCTAGGGCACGGTCGTGGGCCAGGAAAAAAATCACATACTTATAGTGAAAAATCACATACTTATTGTTGAAAAAGACATACTTATACACCACAGTCGCACACGATCGTGTCCTGGAACACGGTAGACCTTGCGCTAGTGCCGTCGCATATAAGTATTTGTGTTTTTTTGGATATAAAAATGAAGAATTACCATTGTAAAATCGAAAATAAGAATGTTTATGCCATAAATATAGTTGATACAAAGACAATACAAATCCACCTACAAAATGGGTCCTAAAAGAGCAATCCGGCCCAAAGGTACACTCCATAAATGGGCTCACCGGCCCACTTTGATTTTTTTTTTTAATTTCTTTTTCAGTTTTCATTCATTCTTTTTTTCTTTTCTTTTTTTAAATCTTTTTTGAAAACCTTTGAAATGTTAAGCGCGCCAACATTTACTTCAGCATCGATTATATTTAAACTTGTTTTTAATATTAGAAAATATTTTCAACTTTTTTTTAATATAATATAATATATATATATATATATATATTAAAATCTCTAATTTTGTGCTGAGAAAGTTTCCTCTTTTTCTTTTTCGCTCTCAAAATCTCCGGCGAGAGGAACCACCGTCCGCCGCCGCACCCGGATTGCAGAAATTCTGATCAGGAGTAGCTCGAACAGAAAAACCCGGCAATGGCGAATAATTGGTCAAACTGAATTAACCATCGGTTAGTTGTCTTCTCTTCTAATTTCTAACGAATCTTCTGAAAGCATTGCGTTTCGAATATGAATATTGATAGTCGGTACTAAATAAATCTGATGTCTAACTCTTAAATTAAGATCACAAATGATGAATTAAATAAAATTTTCAGTTTGGCACAGTGTAATACCGATTGCAAAGTTATAGGAACCTTGAACAGGTAATCTATGTCTTTCGGCGCTGTTTAATTTTTGATTCACAGAGTATCCGTTTAGATTATAGTATTACTTTTTGTAAGATTGGATTTTGGTAATTTTTTGAATGCGTATGAATTGTGTGTAGGGTTTGCACGATAGGACATGACTCATGCTTGCAATTTCACCCTTTTTAGAGCTTTGTAAGTTCTATCACTCACAAGTCACAATTCACTGTGTTTTGTACTGTAACGTTCATTACTGATTCATGTATCAATTTTTTCGTAGAAATGACTAATGTTTGGCATGATATGTCGCATGCTCACTATCTGTTTGTTGAAATGCTCCTATCCTGTTGTTCCATAGGAACTATGAGGATTTTGTTTCTATATGATGCTCATATCAAGGGTGAATGCATTATTGATTTCCGATAAAAGGATATTAAATACTGATTTTCAAACTTGAAAGTTGTTGAATTGTTCTGGGCTCAAAATGCTTTAATCAAAGGGGTGAAGAAGTGACCATATGCTTTTTGCATATCTTGATTCGAAATTTACTTCTGTTGGAAACTCTTTGTGGAGTGAATATGCTACTTAAGATTCCATATTTATATTCATAAGAATTCATTGTTATATTAAAAAGCTATCATGATGTATTTTCAGCAATTTTGATTATGTTCAAATATGTAACTTTTCAATGATATATCTTCCAGAAATTTTGCTCAGGGAGCAGTGCGACAGTCTCTAATTTCTCGTGGCAATTTACCATACCTGTCCAAGTGCTCGTTAAGACAAATTCACATGGAAAGTAGTAAGAAAAGTGATTCTAGAGGTGCATTAATTGTTTTAGAAGGTCTAGATCGCTGTGGAAAGACCTCCCAGTGCAGCCGGTTGCTTTCTCACCTAGAAGAGTTGGGACATGCAGTTGAATCTTGGAGATTCCCTGATAGAAACACAGGTGTTGGTCAAATGATTTCGTCTTATCTAGCCAATGATTCGCATTTGGATGACCATGCAATCCATCTGCTCTTCAGTGCAAATCGTTGGGAGAAGAGGTAAATATCTGGCCGATGATCGTAGAGTTTTAAAATATAAGAGAAACTATTTATCTCTTATAATGTGCTTTGTGAAATGTGTTAGAACAACCTACATCAGAAATATTGATGTCTTTTGTGTAGAACTGTATGCTACATTACCCACCCATGGAACTTCTTATAGAAGTGGATGGTTTTTCTCTCCCCCTTTGATGCTCAATAGATGAACAATTAATTTGTTTCTTGTGAAATTATGCAGAAAATGAGTCACAACTTCGTAAGAATTAAACAAGTGTATAGTAATGTGTCAAATATTTGTGTTTATAACTATAATTCATCTGTGATGTTTTGTTAATAGGAGTTATGCTTATTTTATGGAATTTGTAATATTTGCTAATACTGATATTTAAAGTTCAAATACTATTGTTGGATCACTGATTCTGTGGCATTAGATCATTGATGGAGACTAAGCTGAGGAGTGGAACCACACTCATAGTTGATCGTTATTCCTTTTCTGGGGTAGCTTTCTCATCTGCCAAAGGACTTGATGTGGAGTGGTGCAAGGTGGAGTTTTTAACATATTTGTTTTTGGTTGTTGAACCCATCATGATATTTTGTGTGATCTCGAACTCATTAAGCTCAACTTATCTTTTGTTTTTTCAGGCACCAGATGCAGGGTTGCTAGCTCCAGATCTGGTTGTATACCTTGACATATCACCAGAGGTACATTATTATTCATGCACACTTCTTTATCAAGAACCGAATGCTATTGTGGCATCTAATTAGGTTTGTCTCAGATATGAAAATGTGTTGTCTTACTCTCCATCTAATAGCAGTGGTCCCTGATTGTTATCTTTATGTGCTGAATATTTTTAAATCTATCAGATTTGAATATTATATACAAATTTTAGAGCATATCAATTGTTCCAAACCCGGTATCCAGGGCATCACTTACATTTTCTTTCAGATTGAACTTCTGTTGAAGTCGAATTATTTTACGAGCTGACTGTTGACTTGTGTTTGAACTTTGAATGAAAATTTACAGAAAGCTGCGGAAAGAGGAGGGTATGGAGGTGAAAGGTATGAGAAGCTTGAATTTCAGAATAGAGTTGCCCAATCATATAAGATGCTTCGTGATGACTCATGGAAGGTAATGAGCTTAGCTGTTCTTTTCTTTGTTACGCAGGATACTCTGAATAAATAGTTATCGACTTCCAGTTTTCACTTGTGATGATGATTTTTCGTCTTCTTTGTTGTAGATAATAGACGCTACCCTCCCAATGGAAGATGTCGAGAAACAGCTGAAACAAGTGGTGATAGAATGTGTTGAGACATGCCAAAAAGGGAAGCCCTTTTCAGTGCTGTGGCAACATTAGTTATATTTAGTGTTGGAGTACAACTTATCTATTAGTTAGGTTTGGACAATGGTTTCAAATTTGAATGCATTTTGCTGACATACCAGTTGATGTTGCGCTCTGATTTTTCCTTAATATAAATCATTATATAATAGATTTGAATGTAATGCAAAAGATAATTTTTAGTGTGTGCATTGCTTTCTATATAAGTAGTGGATGTCATTTTTAATGCTGAGTTGAAGGTTTTCATCTCTATCTAAAAACAATCACATTTATTTGTGTCAATCACAAGTATGAACACTCTTGTTTTGAGTAATCTTTAAGGCTGCGTTCGGATGGATGGATATGAAGAGGAATGAGAAATTCCTAGACGTAATCCATCGATTCTATTTGAATAGATATGAATTAAAATTTAAAACCAATAATTTTCACGTTAAACTAGTGTTTTAGCAATATAAATGGATTTCAAATTCATTTCAAATCTTGGATTTTCAGATACTCAACCAATGCCTAAAACACCACTTTTTTCAAAAACTTTTTTAGTGTTGAAAAAGTGTGTGTTTGAACCCTTGAGATTTGTTATTTATTTTAAAAGGTCCTTAAAATATCCAAAAAAAAATTGTATTCAGATCTTAATGAAGTCTATAATAAACAACATTTCAAGAACCCTTCAACCCCAACGTTAATCCCTGCAGATTGTGTTTGATATTAGACTCTGCTAGGAATAATGAGTAGGTCTTGCGTGCCCCCAAACATTTATTATAATACCTTTAAGTAATATGTGTAATACGTTAACATGTAACAAGTAGTACCTTGAATAATACCTTTAATAAAACATATATTTCAATTATACACGTAATACCTTATGAATATACAACTAATACCTTATGAGTATACCACTAATACCTTCAAGAATATACCACTAATACCTTATGAATACACTAATAATACCTCATAGTTATATACCTAATACCAAACTAATTATACCTTTGGGGGTACGGTGCACCGGGGGTACGCAAGTTTTTGCCAAGACTAATTGGTATACAGAAATGGTTGGCAAAGAAAAAGGTAATAAAAAGAAGGTACGACAAATAAGGCGCAAGGTACCACTTCGTTATATATAATTGACACTAGAATACATTGCAGGTTTTGACCTCATTGGTTGAGTTAATGTTTGCTATATATATAATTCTTCACAAGTGTTTTTGCAAACCATAAAGCCTACAATTACAGTAGGAATTAAGTTTATTTCTCAATCTTTTCCATCCACATATATAATCAAAGACTTCACCGAAATATACACTTATTTCTGCGACTTACTTTTGCAAAGTGCATCTTCAACAACTCTCAAACTGCCTGCATAATAAAAATAAAATATACTTAATTGTCACACTCCAATTATTAAATCACTTGTTTTTATCAACATGTTGCACCTTAACATGTATTCCTTCCATTTTAAAAGAATTATAGGAATTGTCGGAAAAATGACAACCTTTCATTCAAATTGTCATTTTAACTAAATTTTTTACCATTAGTTAAAATAACGTAATCTTATATATTTAGTGTCTTAATCAGGTCTTAAAAGGTTGTATTTTCTTTATATAAGTTTGGAGAACTGGAGGGATGAGGAGACAAAAAAGACTAAAAAATTTGGGTGAAAAGTTGTATATCGATTGATAAAAAATTTATTTTCACAATCTTAGTTAAAAAAAACGTACCACATAAATAAAGTTATGTTATTTGCAATGGTGAAAATTTTGGTTAAGATGACAATTTGAGAAAAGTTGTGATTTTTTAAACAATTAACCCAATAATTATTGAGTTACAATTATGTGCACCAAGTGCACATGTGCAACCGCGTCGGGTCCGGGTCGACTCAGATCCGCACACCCCATTTTTCCTTTTTTTCTTTCTCCGCTCCAAGGTGCATGTGACATTTACGTTGTATTTGTGTAACTTTAAATGTTATATAAGTATGACCTTTATGTACAAAAGTGACCACCTTTATCTACTTTAACTTAGGGGAAAAAATCAGCACAATTTGTGCATGTATACCTTTATGCGATATTATTTATACATTTATGTGATATTAGTTGCACATTTATAATGATATAGCATACCTTTGTGTAATATATAAAGGTGCAACATCAATAAAGGTATGAACAATATCACATAAAGGTATATTGGTCCAAAAAGTGTGCTAATATCTTTTGAAAATTTTCAAAAAATAAAATAAAAAATCTAAGTTATAGAACATAAAGGTCATAACAATTGTACATAAAAGTCACACTAATACAATATAAAAGTCACACTAAAACAATATAAAAGTTTCAACACCAAAAAAAAAAAACTCATATGGACGCTAATCCAAATCAAGTTGCCTCAATTGCATCGATCTATATTTATGGAACTGGTGCACATAATTAGTTTTGGTAATTATGAGTTTTGTAGTAATTACTCTTATTTTATTTAATTTTTGTACTAGATAGACTTTTATTTAATACATATTTTACAACAAATTTATTTAACCTAAAGAAGGGGTGATGATAAGTAATAATCATTTCATGGATATAAATTCCACTCATGAAATGTTTTCATAATCGAGGTGAAACAAAATTTTAACAACTACTTTTGAAGTGAAAGTAGTTTGACACTCTTTCTATTTGACACATTAAAAGGCACAATATGTATATATGTTAGTGGTGTCATTTAGTGTACGTATATATTATTGATCGATGTTCTGATATTAAAAGATGAAATGTTATTTAATTATTAATATAGATGACGGTTTTTTCTTTATATCTTTCTATAACGAAGTTCTAAACTTTTGTCTAATTTATTTGTAGGCCACAAAAGCTTACGTAAGACGGTTTCATAGATAGTTTTTATAAGATGAATCTTTTTTATCCGCTAATTAAACTCATTTTCACAAAATTATATAAGAATTATGAAGTGTAAGTCGTGGGTTGACCCGTCTCTCATAAAATGATTGATGAGACGGTCACACATCAGACTTTTCCTTTAGGCTCTTCTCAAGTTGTTTTCACTTTGATTCATAGGATGGCCTTCTAAGTCATTTTTTAATAATTTATGTAGATTTCTTAAAATTAAGATCATAGATCTATAAAATCTGATTAATCCATAACATAAAGATCCACTTTGGAGATGAGTATGAGTTTTGGGCCGTAGTAGGGTTCTATTGCACATGTATATATATAGTCGATTGATAATTCTATATAAGATTTTGTGTATTTTTTTCCAAGGAAATGTGAAAGAGAGAGCATTTAGTTGAGCTAGAATATATGTTATATTGAAGAAATAATAATAAATATGCTTGTGATATTAACTTTTTAATTTGTCTATAATTATCGAATATAAATTTAAGAGATAGGAAATTTTAGGGATTAAATATGATTATATCTTAGAGTAATATTATTAGAATTTCACAAAAACTCATATGAGAACGTCTCATATATGAATCCCCTTCCGTAAGATGGATCTTTTAACCTAACCCATGTCTATAGCCCAATCCACCGATGCCCAAAATCCAGCCCAATCCATAATATACCTACTCCCTAAATTTAGACAATCATCCTCAACACTAGCCCACTACTATATAATAACTAACCATAATAAACTCATCTACATGAAATCAATTAAAGTAAACCACTCTCCAAATACTTTCGTCTCACCAACCACAAATATATTTTGTGACGCACCAACCTTAAGCATAATATGCCGCACCGTTGCACCAACCCTTAGCATGACTTTTTTTACTTAATCATATTTTAGTAAATGAATCTTGAGATAATATATTGTGCAATGTGATAATATAATATTATGTATAAATATACATTTTCAATGTAAATATCACTAATACTAGTTTAAGATCCATATATCACACAAATATTTTAATACTAAAAAAAATAAAAATTATTATTTTTAAATAAACTTTATTATTATTCAATCATTAATTCTTAATTTAATTATTATTATGTAAATTAATGTTAATTACTCAAAACATTTCAAGTATCATTTAATGCAATTCTAACAATCAACTTCAATTAAAAAAAAATTATCTAAAGTTTTAAAATTACAATTTCGGTAGCAATGGTCATTATTGATATTTTATTTTTCAATTATCATTATCTAATTAAATGTTTTTTAATTATCATATACATTTTTCGTATTTGATTTTGTGCTTCCTATTTTTAGTTTAGCGTTTTTCATAAAATATAAAAAAGAAAACTAATTTTAGTGTTATCCATCCGATATTATTTTTTTAGCTCTTAAAGTAAGTCGAACAATACGAATAATATGTGTGTGTGTTGTGCAAGTGAAGTGCTCACCAAATTTTAGCATAAGTATGTCTTTATAACTATAAGTATGCTACTGAATCTATAAGTATATGTTTTGTATTTTATTATTTCCTTATGATTTTGGTTCAATGTTCTACATAAAAGTTGGAATTCTTAATTTGTCGTCCAATACAAACAAAAAAATAAAAACTAAAATGATATTTATCTAAGTGAAATACACTTAATTTATGTTATTCTAATTTACTCACCAAACTAAGTACAAGTATGTCTTTTAGAGCTATGTACGTATCTGAAAATATAAGTATGTGTTTCTGTATTTTATTTTTCCTTATGATTTTGGCTAAGTGTTCTATTGTTCTTCATGAAAGTTGTAACTCTTTAACATAGTCATTCAATACCAAAAAATATATATCATCTAAATGAAAAAAAACTGAATTAATGTTATTCTAATTTACTCACCAAATTAAGTACAAGTATGTTTTTTAGAGCTATGTATGTATCTGAAACTATAAGTATGTGTTTCTGTATTTTATTTTTCCTTATGATTTTGGCTAAGTGTTCTATTGTTCTTCATGAAAGTTGTAACTCTTTAACATAGTCATTCAATATCAAAATATATATATACATCTAAATGAAAAAAAAAAACTGAATTAATGTTATTCTAGTTTACTCACCAAAATTTAGTATAAGTATGTTTTTTTTAAGCTATAAGTGTCTATCTTAAGCTATAAGTATGTGTTTCTGTATTTTATTTTTCCTTATAATTTTGGTTTAATGTTTTACATGAAAGTTGTGACTCTTTAAATTAGTCATTCTAAAAAGATGTTTGTTCACGTGAAGTGAACTTAATTTATGTTATTCTAATTTACCCACTGAATTTAATTATGACTATATCTTTTAGAGTCATAAGTATGTCGCTGACTCTATAAGTATGTGTTTGTGTATTTTATTTTTCCTTATGATTGACTTAGTGTTCTACATGTAACTCTTTAAATTAGTCATTCAATACAAAAGAAACAAAATGATATTTGTCCTAGTGATGTGAACTTAATTTATATTAATTTAATTTATTTTATTGATTTTTAATAAAAGTATTTGTTTATTCTTAATAGTTATGTTTGTTATAGTAAATTAATTTACCAATTAAAAGAAGTTAAAATTAACTTATATATTAGCATTTTTTCAGAAAAAAAAATTTGAACGACTAATTGGACTAAAAATTGGTTCTAATATATGTTTATTGTGTCATACCTCCGGATTTTTTTTCTTTTAATATATTTGCCATCACAAATTTGATTGTGATGTAATGAAACTAAATAAGATTTTGAAACTTAAAACATATTTAGCAATTTTAATATTTATTATATAAAATAATAACTCATATATTGAGTTTTCCGTGTCTGGGTTGAGCTATTAGTTGTGGGTTGGGTTTGATGGGATGATATTGTCATGGTTTGGATTTAACATGAGTTTTGGGTTGAGTATAAATTGTGGATTGAGCTATTATTTGTGCGCTAGGGTGGTTGGGCTGCTATTGCAGTGATTTGATCAGTTGAGCATGGATTTTGGGCTGAACATGTGTTTTGGGCTTAAGGGAGTGGGTCAAATAGATCCGTCTCACGAAAGATGATCTGTGAGACGGTTTCACAAGAAACTAACTCTAATTAGCATTTTATTTACGAGTTAGTAAAGGACTATGAAAAATCTTTTGGTGGACAAAATAACTTGTAAAATTACCATTATCATAATAATATTTTATCCAAAATTTTATATGATCTTTTATTAAAAAAAAAGATCTAAAACCTAAAAAATGCCGAGTATTTGAAGTCTTTTAAAGTTCTCAAAATATAGTTATGTAATAGATTATAGATAGTAGTGCCAAATAGAGTTTATAAGCTGCAAATATATTACAATAATATGTTTAAGAAATTAGATAATTTTAATGTAATGAAAAACCTATTTAGATTTGAGTTTATCGGCTGCAAATATGAATTCTTTTATTTTTTTAACATTTTAATATTTTACTTCATTTCAGCTGAGAGGAAAAAATAATTAATGGGTTTATTATCTACTACTAAATATTTGAAGATTTTATGTGAAAAAGTTAGTATTGAATAGGCCTCAACACAACACTTTATAAAAACAATGCTTCTATATACAAATAATTTTCATTATGCATGAATTATTGCTTCTTTTTTGGGGTTATAAAGAAAAGCAATATTATTGTCTATTTTTAAACCGTTCATTAGAATCAAGGGGAATTATATAGCATATTATAATTGGTCAAGAAAAGGAAAGAATATTTGGATGTGGATGCATAATTGGGCGAAAAAATGTTAGTATCGATTCTGATAAAAATATTCGAAATTACACCTAGTTTTGGAAAAGATCAAAATCCTCCTATATTATTTGTTTATTTAATTAAAACTTTGATATATTAGACTTTTCAATTTATTTGTAATTATTTACTGAAGGATGATGATTAATTAATGGATTTTTAATTTAGTAGTAAATGAATTGATGAAGATCTTCGAGATTAATTAATTAAGAACTCAATTGAACAAGTAAATAATATTTATCTCACAAATCAATGATATATATATATATATATATAGGTATCTTTCTTCAAAGATGGGTTCCATTAGGTTTGGCAGTGTGTACATGTCGTTTTTTAATTTTGTCACTGTCCTGTATATTATTTGAACTAATTAATGAATTTTATGAATTTTCAAATCTATAATTTTGTTTACAATCAAGTTTTTATTGTACAGTTCTTATTTATCATATAAAGAAAGGGTCAGAAACGTAAATTTAGATTTTTGTAGGGGAACAAAAAATGAGTGGATATAATAATAATAATAATAATAATAATAATAATAATAATAATAATAATAATAATACCAGTGTTTAAGATTTAGAAATGTGGAAATCTTTAATTAGTTGGATAGATGTTTTATGGATGGTGGATTTATCATTATATCGAGTGTAACATCAATCTAATTTACACACGATTGCGTATATTTATTTATACGAATGTGTGGAAAAATTAGGTTCAGATGCTATACCGGATAAAATACGGTACGTAGATTGATTAATTGATTAAGAAAAAATGAGATGAGGAAATGAAATGTTACCTGGAAATTTGGAAGCTAAAAGCCTAAACTGAGAGCAGTGTTTACGTCCAATTTCCATGCAAAACCAGGGAATTCCAATCTCCAAACATCA
Organism: Scutellaria baicalensis; assembly: GCA_005771605.1. NCBI lineage: Eukaryota > Viridiplantae > Streptophyta > Magnoliopsida > Lamiales > Lamiaceae > Scutellaria > Scutellaria baicalensis. Next base: position 890,448 of record CM016723.1, read on the forward strand.
CATGGCACTATTTTATTCCATTTTTGCCCTTGCCCTTTCTGTTGGGTGATCCTTACTTTGCATGCAAATGAGGGGCAAGTATGGGGTAATTCATCCTTCACCAACAACCACACCAGAAACCCCTTCTCCCCCGCGGCGGCGCCGTCCTCCGCCACCATCCGCTTGTACGCGTCGTTCACCCAGATCACGTTGTTCATCGAGTCGGAAACGAAGCCAGGACACGTGTCCTGCTCCAGATTGTAGATCTTTTCCTTATCCGAAAACCCTAACCCTACTCCTGCAAACTTGTCCGTCACGCATTCGACGATCACCCACGTCTCGATCACAGATCTCAGATCCGGCGTCTCGACGCCGGAATACGCCGTCCGTTTGAACCTAACGTCGTCGTCGACGACTCCGTTGCATAGATCTGTCCAGTTCTCAAGGCTTTTTCGCAGGCTACCTTCGCAGCTAGTCCTCTCACTCTCCGATCTCTCCTCCAGGAGCTGAAGCGTCACCGCGCCTTCCTCCGTCTCCGGACCGGACTTCTCCGGCGGCGACGCCTTACTCCCTTCGAGAACCTTCCTCTTCGCGCACTGCTTACTCTGCCGGCCCCGAACCCTAACGTACTTCCTCTTCACTCTCCTCCCGGCTGCGATTCCTCTACTCTCCTCCGCCGATCCGGAGCCTCCCTCCCCGTCGACCGGCTTCGGCGCAATCGGCCGGAATCTAAGCATTATCCGGTTAATCACCGTCTGATTCTCAGACGATCTCCTCGTCGCCGCCGCCCAACCGCGCATCCGATCTACCGATCTGAAACAAGCAAAACCTCAAATCTGTAAAGCAAAGGCTCATCATATATACAACAAAAGTAAAGGTGGAAAAGGAAACAACGACACATGTTGCTCCATTAGAGGCAAGGAAATGGAGATCTTTGAAACCATGGAACCTGATTGGGCGTCCGAGATTGGGCGAATGAGAGAGCGCAAAGTGTCGCAGGTGCAACAGTGTGTGGTACACCCAGCCATTCTCACGGAATAATGGTGTTTTCCATGGTGAAATGGAAAGGTTCCAGAACATGGACACGTGTGAGCTTCACGTAGCTAATGGTGAAAGTTACGGTTTATCACCTTATATTATATACTCATAAATATATATATATATATAGAGAGAGAGAGATAGAGAAACCACCAATGTATCTATATAAACTTCAATCCTCACTCGCTGCCAACACCAAGTGAATAGCATGCACCAAATTCTAGCATAAATATTTAGGGTTTTTAATTCGATGAAGAGACATGATATCAACCAACAAACGGAGGAACAAACCCATATCAACCCTAGATCCCTCAGGTAATTCATCTTCTCAACTAGTCGATACCCGATAACCTCCTATAAACGGTCAGTACAATTAAACTTATAAATTACTCGTTATTTCTACCTGCGAGTGGGTATTAGATATTATGTTCTGATGCTTACAAACTAAGTCCTCGGTTCTACTTTTCCGTGTCTCATCGTACGAGTGTCGTGTCGAGACTATATATATAGAGTCACAAGATTAGGTAAGAAGGAGTAAATAAAGGGGGTTTATTAATGGTGTGAGTTTAAAATAAAGGGTTTATGGTAGTTTGGAAAGGGACAGATGTCCACGAAAGGGGAGAGCGAGTGAGAGAGATGCTTTATTCGAGGTAAAGGACGGAGCAATACGTGGAAGGTGTTGGGAGGTAGTTTAGTATTAGGGCAAAGATGGAGATTGTGATTGGCTGTGGTAGGGAGCACGCATTTATTGGTGGAGTAGACAGAATAAAGTCTTTTTTGCAGTTATCCACATTAAAGTTTTTTACTCCCTCCCCTCAAATCCTGTCTTTGTCACGATTTGATCACACGGAGTTTAAGAAAAAATTGTTGATTTTGATGTTATATATTATTTTAATATTTTTGAGTGACAATTTTGTAATTACTGTGTGTTTTTTGAGTGCAAAAGTTGTAAAATGAAAGGGTAAGGGAGTAAATTTTTCTTTGTCATTTTTGGGCTGGTAAAGTTAGCTGGAATAAACAAAAAAGGAAAGCAGGCAAAGTTAACAGGGACGTAGGGAGTATTTATTAAATTTTTGGTTTCAATTCCACCAATCATGCCCCTTTGTTTCTTGTTCAATTCTAACTTAACTAAATGCATCCCTAATTTTATTGATCTTAGGTCTTACTTACCTAACGTCACTAGATTAGGATGTCCTCCCTATCAAAATTTAATATGTGTATGTTTTCTTTAAATTACTTTTTTTTACCCTGAATGAATGAGATGTACATTATGATGAGCTGTAACTAATGTGTTTGTCAGATGTTATCACACTAACAACAATTAGTATTTATTGTTTGTATATATCAACACTTCTTGAATTAGTCTCCATTCATTCAGACTCTCTTAACAATCAATTTATGGGTTTTGAACTCGAAGTTCTTCGTAATATAGATGCACAAATTGTATGTAAAAGTTAGAATACGCATATATGATTAGACTTCTTGGGTTCGTTTAGATTCAAACTTCCCTAGCAATCAAGTTTAGTTAAGTTCACTGGTTTTGAAGTCAGAGTTCTTCGTAAAATAGATGCACAAGCTGCAACTAAAAGTCAAAATAAGTATATATTGTGATAATTGTAGATCACTTGTTAAATTAAACTTTATCTATTGAAAGAAATATGTTGAGCCCTACTAAGCTTAGTGATTAATCTACATGAAAGTTAACTACAACTAGGAGTTAATTATCAAGATTGAGCTCATAGGACTATACTTGGTACTAGTATTCCCATGTGTTATCTAGTACACATCAACATGAGTTGAAATATGAAATTTTAATTGGTGGGTAAAGATTTTAGTGGGTCCCAAAATAAAGGAGCGTATCTAAAGATAATAAGCATTTGATTGGTTGAGAGGGATTGGCCAATGAGAGAGAGGACATTTGGCAAAGGCACTTGATTAGTTGTGGGACAACTTTATGGATTAAGCAGACGCGTGGCTGATTATTTTATGGATTTGAAATTCGTATAACTTGATGGGGCTGTTGGATTATCGACACGTTGATGGTCGGATGACGTCTTGTCGGACTATATTTGTTTGGTGGGTCAAAAGAATATCATAATGCTAAATGATTGGAGACTACACATTTAGTCTAATTATAGTACCATATTTGGTTTTTTTTTTAGTTTTTTTTTTCTCGAGTTCTACGAATAATTCTTAGATATTTTGCATTAAACGGCTTTCTTTAATGTGCATTGCTTTCCTTGCCTAGGTAGTGGAGAGTTTGGGTTTGATCTTTTTAGTAGGATTATATAATTTTTTTGTGTGACCTTTCATGTGATGTAAGAGTAAATGATTGTTTATTGTTTAAGGTTTGTGATATTTATACGTCTGCATTTCAATAAAGAGTAAGTCATGTGTGAGACCGTCTCACGGATCATTTTTCGTGAGACGAGTCAACCCATAACCCACACTTAGCAATTCATATGAAAGTTTGTGGATATTGATTCAATTCATGGATAATAAGGATCCGTCTCATGAAAACTATCCATGAGACCGTCACATATGAGTTTTTGCGTTCAATAAAAGTGTCTTGGTTTCTTTCAATGAGAAAGAACAGGTCTTCCGAGTCTGCTCTTAGCCATTTCCACAAGTGTTGAGTAATATTTCGTGTGGTATGAAGTGGTTTATTAAAATGTTTTTTTTTTTTTTTTTGAATTGAGTATTCAATTATTAAATTAATAATATTTCTTTTGTGAAATATATATCTACTGTCAAAAAGAAGTAATTGGATAAAAGTGGTTGATGGGTTGATTGAAACAAAATCGAAAAGCATAGAGGTGAGAAGATGATAAGGCCCAGTAGTGAAGCCCAAATACGAGCCCAACACATAATAGCTTTGACAAGGAATTCTTCTAACAAGATTTCACCATCATGAATAAAAAGATACTGCAATTTCTATTTCTTTGATTGCTCTTCAATAAGTCATTTACTTCTAGTTCCTTTGTTTTCAGACATATGAAGCCAGATTTGCTTCTCTTTTCGTATATGTTAACATTTCTTAAGATCCAAAAAAATAAAATCTCTTGCATGTATGAATGGTCCAAAAGATTGAAATTGTGGTGCTGCTGCTGCTGCTGTCAAGCTGGGAGAAATTGAAGACACTGCGATCTCTCCTCATTTTTGTAGCAAAAATAACCGAAATCAAGGTCATGGCAATATTGCCGGTATTTCTACCGAAAAACCGATCGAGAAATCTATTGTTTCAAGCAAGAGATTTGAGAAGATCAAAATGAATTCACTTGTAGTTAACCTATCAAAATGAATTCACTTGTAGTTAACCTAGAGTTTAGCATAAACTTGATCAATGATCGACTCAAGGACATTACTAAAAAAACCTCAATCGATACCGATCGCCTCATATTTCCGGTTGGTTTTGCCTTGAACTGCATGTTTGTAGAAGTTGTGTGCAAGTCTTGGCTAGTTTTCTTTGTACGAATTTTTGGGAGAAATACAAGACGAGGGATTTCTACAATAATTCATGTTGCCTTTACATTGCTTTGTTTATACACTACGTTGTGCCTTGTGCTTGTGATTTACTTAAGCTTACTTGCAATCTATACACGATTTAAAAATGGTAATAATAATAATAATATTGTAAACTTGACTAGTGCTTAGTAAAATCAAAGTTTGAACTTGACCATAGAAAAAGCTCAGCGAAATTTCTAACACGCGCTTAAAATAAAAGCAAACACTCGACTAATTTCGACTCAATTACTTTATATATGCATACATATAATAACTAAATATATTAAGAGTGGAGAATAAATACCCTAGGCTCTAAAACTCATGAGCTTATCAAACCCGAGTAGTATTGAACTTGAGCTCCATTCGATTACCTTTAAGTTGAGGTTGAGTTTTTAATAGTCGATTACGAGTACCTCTCGAGCTCATGCAATTCAATTATATTAATACCCTACCCTCCAAGCAAGTAAAGAAACTTTTTCATGAAGTAATATAAAACTAAAAAGGGATGTAACCTGGTTGTGGATGAATAAAACTAAAACGGACCATCTGAAGCTTTACAACCAATCTTCCCATCACAAAAAGTGAATATCAATGTTCTATCCAAAACTCAATCGCAATCCACATCTCTCATATGTTGAATTTCGAAGGAACAGAGTCGAAATCATCAAATTCAAATCTCTGCCGATCCCTCCCAACCTAAATGGTCGGAAAAAAATAAAGAACAACTAAGCAAAATGCATTTGTTTCCTTGGAGAAAAGTGAACAAATATAAAGGGAGTATAAGTTTATGGAGAATTTATGTACCTTCCCTAGGTAAGAAGGATCACATGACATAGTTTCATTCATGTTTGTTAGCTTCTTCGAGAGCATCATAATCCTGAAACGGAGTTTTAAAACCAGGCGTTAGAGGTGACTTGAAGTCATTAAACCCATCGTTGTGTACGTAGATTTTGAGGTTGTAACTCTTCTTTCATGATAAAATTTATACATGCTGATGATATGGCAATACAATATTCACATGGAATTACCATAAACACTAGCATCTAAATAGCATGCAGTAAGTACAATACTGGGACAAGAGGGACACCTTAAGCAATTATTGGCATCAAAGCATTTACCTTATTTACATTGCTATTTTCCAAGCAACTTCAATAGCCATAATAATAAAGATCTATTATTAGTGCAGATTTAGAAGGATAACTCAACACTCTTGTTGCTTATCTTTAACTTAAAATTTTAAAATAACACAAACCTCTGGATTGAGAAGTCGAGGCGTTCAATCATCTCACAGGTTTTGTATTGTTCAGGATCCTCGAGGAATCTAACCATTCCATCCTTCTGGTTGATTGTAGCAAAAATCTCACCCTCTTGAATCTATATCCAGGAAGAAACAATATCATCACATAATACCGAGCGCTTCAGTGTATTCCCACACAAAGTAAGCACTTCATGTTCAAACTTACCATCTGAAGTACATGCATCTCAGCCTCTTTGGGACTATTTAGTTGGACAGTATTAGCAATGTCTTGTAGGGAAAGTGTCAGATATGTCTGTGTCAATCTCTGAATATTGCGTTTATACATCGAAGACACTACTTGCTTCACCAACCCAAGATTCTTGTCCTGGAAGTTGTAGTCAACACATCAGCTTAATGAGCACCAGAATGAAGAACTTCAATGCAGTGCACTAATTTCAATGCAATAAAAAAGACTTACACTTTCAAACTTCTCCTGGTTTGCCTGTGCACATGTCTGAAGCCCTGATACTTTTCCACTACTGTAATTAGTTACCAACTCCAGGTAGGGCTGCTCAAAAAAACAAAACATATACCAATCAAACAAATAAAAGTACTAGTTCAATAATGTAAATATACATATAATACACATCTAAGGGTTAGATGGCAAGTAGAACCCATACGAATGATGATAGTACATAATCTTGACAGTTAAATCAACTGGACAAGATCCAAGCACAGACAGATCCACAATCTCCAATCTCTCATTACTTCCAGGGATCTTTATGAAATAATAAACTGCTAATCTCATTTCCAAATGTATATTTACAGGATCACACAGTAACAACCTAAACCATAACTGATCAATATTCGATTGGTTCACAATAAAAGTCAAGATACAGTAGCATAATAGTCGGTGCTTTTTTTCTTTAATCTGACCTGAGCAACCATTAACATCAAGGGTGCACCCACCCTTTTTTATCATTGTTCTATATTGGCAGGCTTAGCATTCATTTCTCATCAATTAGCTGAATCATTCACTTAGTGAAAATTGATTGTTGAAGACTTTACATCATATGCAGAAGAGTATGCCTCCAAGCCTAAGACATTTTTGAAGTTCCAACAAGAAACAGAGCATAGGCATGAATTCTTGTGTGAAGATAAGTTTACTACTATGTCACCAAGAAATAGTTGCAAAAAAAAAAAAAAAACTGCGCATCTGATACCCTAGCCAAAGAAGAAAATCGTTGATCATAGATATACCTGACAGAAGTTTTTCAGATTCCTTTGAGCAGCTGACGAAGTATACTTGGGAAAACTAGTTGAGAACTGCCATAAAGATTAGAACAGGTCTACATTAACTATAAGTACTGTGACAGGCTGAGAGAGCAGTAACCCATACAATTTTTTTTTTCAGGGATGAAGCTTTGCGTAATAATCCCAATTTAAAGTTTGACACAAAACTCTGAGTGATATTTGTTACAAGAATGATATGTCATCATAGTCTGAATAAAAAGCTTGTCAAACAACCAGAATGAGTTTCATTACTTTAACAATACTCCAACATAATACAAAAATCAAAAAGTAAAACTACGCCAAACAAATGGAGTTTCCCATTATATTGATTCTTCAATGAGGTCTTAAGCAAACTACAGTCTACAACAAACAATTTCCTTCCTAAACCATGCTGAAACAGAATAAATATGCCAAATAAGAGCAACAAGTTACTCAGACAACCATGACTTTATATCAGAATTCCCGCATACCTGTCCAAGGTGAATGAGAGAAACCAGTAAGTATTTTTTGTATGCTTCAACTGCTATAGCACTGATAATGGGCATAGGTGCTGTCACAACCTAAAGGTAACAGAAAAAAGAAAAAAAAGTAAGAATATTAGTATACATAAAGATAAGAATCTAGTATAGATCCTCTGAAAAACGAGAATAGAACAAGAATCGCATACATTGTGTAGGAGCTCCAAGGCTTTGCGATACTGCTTTTGTCCAATGCAAATCATACCCCTACAGTTATCTCAAATATCATTTTATGCATCAGTAAAAATCCCTTGTTAGGCAATGAACAAGCTCCATATGGAAGATGAATAATATCACATGTCCATTAACCATATAGATAAATTTACAGAAGACCACTTTAAGATCAGAATATTTCATGATGAGATAACACCAAATAAAGCTGCTGTAAAAACGGATCCTCAAGAGTAAGAACCACTGCATTTGACTTCATTCAATAAATAAATAAATTGCCAATTCAGCTAATCATTGCACATAATAAGTTGACTAAAATTCAACAAACATATCTCTAATATACTAGATCCATATTTGGAAGCACTGGAACTAATCAGTCCAAATTAGTTAAAGCTAATATGCAAAACCTAACTATAAGATGGAGATCACTCAACACTTCACTTCCACAAAGACAAAAGGGGGTGAGTGATATAATGTAAACAAAACTATTAATCAGATAGCGCGGAGATTACCAATATACATAATAAGCTAGTAGTTAGGTTAGAGAACAAGAAGTAAAAGAATTCATGCAAAGGTGTTTCAGCATGATTCCAGGATTCATATTCAATGCAAAACCAGATGCTGCATCATATGGAGCTAACTATAACCATAGGAAGGAAGTAGTCGTAAGAACAGAAACACTTACCCATAATAACAATACAGGAACAGATCACGAGGCTGATCAACCTCAAATACATCATCATCCAAGATGGAAAGACCTGTTTTATAGCACTTTGACAACAAACAGAGAAGAAGAAAGTCTGGATGTAAAGTTGTCAACTGTTCAGTGGACAACTGAAGCTTGCGGACAGCTGTCAACAATGGAGCCACCCCACGCATGGGGTCTTCAAGCAATATTACTTGGTCCTTCAACCTTTTACAAACAGATATAACTGCAAGTCAAGGGGCCAGGGAAATTTTCAAATCAGCAAGGAAAGTAGGAAACAATTCATAAACTCAAACTAAGCATCTAAAGAAGACAATGTTACATTTGTCAGGCACCAAACGGATTTGCTCTGCAGCACAAACATTGATAAACCTTGCTATAGAAAGCACAAGATCATTTGCTTGCTCTTTTGATATCGGAGCAGATGTACATGCCTCCCTGGAATTTGAAAGCAAATATTATGAAATTACTATAACAAACAAGAAAATGTAACTCCAGACTCGGAAACAAAACCCTTACATACACCATAATACACTAGTGAACTTCACATCCTACCAGCTATACATTCAAAACAAATCATCCATAAACGAAACAACACGAGCTACTCGGTTCACCTAACTATCTCGCAATTACAGAAAATAAAATTAGGATTTCCACTGCCAGATAAACCCTAGCTCTCAAATTCTAACCAATTCTCAACATTCAAAAAACAAAAAAACAAAAACAAATAGTACGAAATTCACGCTGCTGCAGCACGTGAGTGTTTAACAAACACTTACAAAATGTAGAGGTAGCCTAGAGAATGTATCGAAGGATCGAGTTCGTTGAGCAGAGGAGCGAGCCGAGTGGACTCGGAGTGGAGCAGCTCATCGGACTGCTTCAAGAAGTTGCGGAGCTGAGTTAACTCGGCGGCGCCGCCCGATAGTCCCTGGATTTGTGCCACCAGCGATTCCGCTGAGCTCATATTCAGATTCATCGATTCAATAATTTCGCCCCCTTTTTCCTTTATATAGGACGGTTTTTCAAGCTAATTATTGAAAATGAAAATTCTGGAGAAAATTAGAGAATTTTTATTTGTTTAAGAAATGTTTATAGGGAGTGAAGAAATTCGGTGGGTTTTGACGTTTGGGCCGCTTCTGGTTTGTTTGGGCCTAAAATGGGCCTTGGAATTGATATGGGCCATGCCCAGCCCAAAATTCAGCGTAATAGTTCTAAATAATATATAGTTCTGATTTTTTACAGAAAAGTGAATTTGGTTTGATGATATTGAATAAAATTCAGGTACAACGAGGTAGATCTATTTAGTATTTTTTGTGTGAGATTTTAGTTTTATATTATACTAAATTGACAAAAATTCATGTTGTCTAAAATAATTTCATGAGAGGAAATCTTGCGGTGTAACCCGACTCACGTAACTAGATCCGCGAGACATCGATTCATTAGAAGTTCTACATTTGATAATTTAATAGAAATCATAGTGAAGCAATGAAGCAAAACCTGAAAAATCCACAGCTTGAAGAAATCCTAGCTTACATAGGAATTCTCAAACAACAATTTTCAGGGTAAAATCTCATATGAAGTCATTTCTAAACAAATTTCTAAGAAGAAACCAAATTGCAAGAAATCTAAGATAACAGCAGATATGCTGGAGTTCATCAAGATCAATGAAGAGTGGATAAACGAAGCCCTGATTGTTATGCATTAACTTCTGCTTCGACCACTTCCCTCTTCTTGCCTTTTTTCGTGTTTGTAGTAGTTTGTTCTTCCAGTTCGGCTTTCTTTTGAGCCCGGATCATGACTCGTCTTGCACGTGGTCGCATTTCACGCACTTGTCTTGGAGGCATTATGTAAGGTTCAATGGGCCTATCACCAAAAGGGTGCTCACTGCCAGCAAATATCCTCAATTTCCTGTCTCGGTCCTGAACAAACAAAGTCTTCATGTTAAGTTAATGAAGAATGGAACGAGTGATAGTACTCTAGCACGGAAAGACAGTCACATAAAGCTTTCATAAACACAAACAAGAATCCTTGACATCTTACCTCAAGTCATAAACATGCCATGTAAATCTTGATATGACTTAGTGTTTTGAGATCATACAATTGATCACATTTAATCACAAAAACTACGAGGAAACACGGAATCTATCATGACTACCCATCTGGATAATGAAACTGTACTCCTGTAAATAACCCATTCATTTTGTTGGAGGTGAGAAGGCATCGCTTAGCTCAATAGCAAGACAGAGTATTCAATTTATTATACATTAGAAATCCCACGTTCCAGTGAAAGTGGCTTACACATCTACTTATAATCTGACGGTTTTCAAGAAAATGAAATCATGTCAAACTAGAAGGTTTGAAGAAATTGAGTGAAGATAATAGCCAAACACAACACACTGACACAGCATGGTGAAAAAGGTGTATTGTAAAACAAAAGTATACCAAGCACATAGACTCACATCGCGTAATTTGTTTCTAGGAAGCATCCGTAGGACAGCTTTGCGAATAACTTCTGTAGGATCCTTGGCCATCTGGTCTTTCAAAGTCCTTTCCTTGAGATGACCTATGTACCTATTGGGCCAAAATTCACAATATAACAGGCATGATCATTCAATGCCACAAATCATAGTAATTTTCCTTAGCTTTCCAAATTTGTGAAGCACTAAGAACCAAAAGGCAACAACATAATCAAAAACCATGCAATTACATCATCTAAGATATGTAAAGTGGTACTTGCCCTGTATGCCAATGATACAACTTATCGGTCATTTTTCTGCCAGTGACACATACGTCTTTTGCATTAATAATAACACACATATCCCCATCATCTCGATTCGGAGCATATGTAGGCTTGTCCTTGCCCTGAACCACAGTTGATATATGTGATGCCAGCCTCCCCAAGACCTAAAAATAAACAAAACCCCATCACCCCATTATCCACAACTCATAACCAGGTACACAACATTCAAGATTTAAACGGAGAGGTATAACCAAACCTGTCCTTTAGCATCGAAAACCCTCCATCTCAGGCCTTCCAAATCAATCCTTCTAAGTCCTGCAACCGCTTTCTGCGTGATTGTGATCTCATTAGCAGAAATTCACTAAACAGCATTCAGTTTTAAAACACATCAAGTATCCAATACATATAACATCATACTCCTTCAAAAGTTCACTACTTCTACTATCAAGATCAAAATTAGCAATGATAAAACGCTGAGAAAGAATATCTACAACAAATGCATAACAATTTAATGGTTAACTAAATTCGAATATCGATATCATGGCTCACCCACCAAACCCTTGTTTATTACCACACTAGAATTATAATTTCAAATAGTCACGGAACAAATTCTTCTTCTCCAATTGAAAGAAATAACCAGATTTCGAAACCCTCACATATAACATCATTCCAGCTGCGCAAAACACCACTGAAGTTTAGAAATCCCCATCATTTTCTTCACAACAGTTTACTCAGTAAATTTCACAAACACGTTGCAGGCGTCCATAACCACTCAAACCAAACATCCCACGACGTGAATACAACCAAATATCGAAAGAGCGCCTACCTTGAGATTGCCACTGAAAGATTGAGCTGCACTCGACATGTTGAATTTGATCTTTGATGACTAAATGAGGAAATTGCAGGCAAAACGAGAATCTCAGTTTCTACAAATTTAGGCTTGTTAAACCTTAGGAGAGAGGAAGGTGGAGACTAGAGAGATGGGAAGGCTATATGGGCCTATAGCTTAAATTGGGCCAGTAAGTTTTGGACCAGCCCATTAATCTTATCATATGTAGGATCATTATAAAGGGCCCCATTCATTACCAAACCCATATATTTAAAATAATTGTCTCTATTATTTAATATTTATTTATATTTATGTTATATAATTAAAATGATAATATTGTGGGATATATATATATATATATGGAATTTTATAGAATTAAATCATATTAAAGTGTATGTTTAGTAATAGGGAGTCCAATCTTAAGCTTTTAAAAAACCTGCAACGAAGTTAGAAAATTACATTGCAAAACATGAAAATTGAACAATTCACTTAATGATGTGTGTGTTGAATTCTTGGATACATATATTATGAGCTTATAAAATTAGAGTTCGAATATTTAAGTACATAACTATAGAAAAAATATTATGCATTTCCACAATTAATTATAAAGAGATCGATCTATAAAAGACATTAGCTTGACTCATTTAATAAAGGGTTAAAAACACTTAACCATCCGAACTATGCCCCAATTTGCAGTTTATTGTAAAAACTTTTTTTCGTTGCACCGTCCTCATTGAACTTTGCGTGATTTGCAAAGTACAGTAAATTGCCACTTTCCGGCTGGTTTCTCCGGCACACACAAAACGACGTCGTTTTAAGTGAGGGCATTTTTTACTTTTCCAGAATCAAAACGCCGTTGTTAAAGGTCTTTTCCCTTGCAGCATCAGATTTTTTTGTAGCATCTTTTTCTGCTAGACCCTCCAAGCATACCTGCAAAAATTACAGAGCAACTCTTCCTGCCTTTTCTTAAGAACATAATCATAACTTTGATGAAGAAACCCCACTACCTGTTCTCTCTTCTTTCCCTCTTCCAAACACAAATCCTCCACATCTTGCAAAGCCTCCTCATAACTTAAATGCTCACATTTTCTTTCACATAAGCCCTGCAGATGATAAGATTCCTTCTCAAGCAACTGGAGGATTTCCAGACCTTCTTGAATTTTTTCAACTCTAATACCTTTCCAGGATGCCAATTGTTCACTAGCTGGGGCACTTGCAAGAAGTTTAGGATCTTCTGAAGCTCGGGAGCACCTAGAAAGCAAATACTCATAGACGTCATGTCCAGGTAAGAGTTTAGTTGAGAACCACAAGCTACACCCTGCAATTCCTCCACTGCAAATTGTATAACCTTGCTAAGGTGACTTGATGCCAGACAGTTGTGTTTAACAAGTACGACGAAATTGGCATGAATTATTTCAAGAAGCTTTGCACGCTAGGGGTCATCAAACAAACGAGGGTGGCAGCAATCTGTATCCCATTCTCCACCTCTCTTCCGATGGGAATCTCTTCATCTTCGCTAACAGGGACTCGATTCTGTTCAACTATAAACAAAACAAAGTGGTGAAGACTTTCCCGAGAATAAAAGGAAAAGGATCGAGAAGCCATCCGAGCACTGGTTCGTCGGTGATTCTGCCGTTGGATCACAGAGAAGGGTTTCGAAAAACAGAGGTTATGATATGTGGAGGAGGGGGTTCGGGGGCATTGAGAGCAGCCCAGAATGGGAGATTCTTGAAGGGATTAAGCACATGTGGAAGAATGGTGATCACCGGAAACAACCACCGGTGGAAAATGGAGAAGATGCTGGTGGCGCCGGAGCTCCTCCCGGCCAAGTGCCCCTACTCGGAGGATCGATCGAAGCATTTGTTCAAGATTTTGGGGTGAATTTTTTTTCAAAATTGGTTGCTGTATTTTTTTTTTTTTTTACTCCATTCTCATTTTTGATTAGGGCTGTAAAAGGGTTGAAGAAGGGCCATCAAAACGACGGCGTTTTGATTCTGAAAAAGTCAAAAATACCCTCACATAAAACGACGACGTTTCGTGTTTGCCAGAGAAACCAGCCGAAAAGTGGCAATTTACTGTACTTTGCAAATCACACAAAGTTCAATGAGGACGATGCAACGAAAAAAAGTTTTTACAATAAACTGTAAATTGGGACATAGTTCGGATGGTTAAGTGCTTTTAACCCTTTAATAAATAGGTCAAGTTGAGCCTAACCAACATTAAATGTGTCGAGTAGTCTGACGTATTCTCACCCCTACCCGTACAACAATAAGCAATCATTACCTCATTTAGAATTCCAAGTTCATCCAAATAATAAATTACATAACTTGGATCAAATACTCAAGGGTCATTCAAGAAAACATCTTCAACTAGTAGAGATCACCTAAATGAAGTGTCATCTATATCATCTAATCACATCAGCTACATTAAACACACATTATATACTCTTCAAACTTTTTTCTGCATCTTTTTCTTCAAAAGTTTGTGAAAGTCATCTTCTGAGAGAGACAACATCTGGTTGAGTAGTAACTTAACTCCACATTCTGTCATGATCGCGTACCTCGGTTTGATCCTTTCTTCCAAACTGTAACCGAAATATTGTGGAAATTTCACCAATTCGGTTTTAGGGTAGAACATGGTAAGAAAAAACTCCCACTTGGGCATCAGATTATCTGGCAAGCTGAAAGTATACAAAGTTCCATATCTTGAGATCATAGTTGCAACATCTTCTAAAGTATACCCATTCTCCAAGAAAAAAGTAGTGACAGGCTTCAAATTAGCCTCTATGCTGAGGCCAAAAGTCTGAGGAGATCGATGAAGAAGAAATGAAACATCAACATTCAATGACCGAAAATAATCAGCAGTGGGCCGTAGTTTATCCTCCACACTGTAGCTAATGATATGTGGGCAACGAGTTAGAACCTTACCCACATTCTCAGCTGAGAGGCCCATCTCATAGAGAAAATCGACAGTTGCTGTAAGCTTTTGACGGCTGTATGTGAGAAGAGGAGGAAAGCGATATATCACTTTAGCCCATTGCTTCTTATCCACACCCAAGTCCTCAAGAAAGGCCATGGTGGGGATCAGATTTTCTGTGAGACTAATTCCACAGAGTTGAGGCCTTTTGCTTAGTATGGTGGGGATATCTTCTTTTGGCACACCCAATTCGAGTAGAAACTCAACAACCGGCTTGATCTTACCCTCCAAACTATAGTAGGCGAAAGCTGGAAATTTGCGTATCATTTCCCTAAGAGCTTCAAGGGTCATTCCAAACTCTAAAAGGTAGACAATGTGTGAAGGAAGTTTCCCTGTTGGATTAATGTCGCTAACTCGAGCCAAAGCCTTTAACTTCTTGGAGCTGACCGTAGGAGTGGATGGAGAAACTGATGCAACTGAATTTTCGATGACAGGTTGTTTAGGAACATTTTCTTCTATTTTTTCCTTGACGGGTGGTGGGTCTGGGTAGTTTTCAACAAAGTCTACCAAAATGGATCCATACTCTTCAAGAAAGGTCTCAAGATAAGGAATAAGAGAATCCCTTATCTCAAGAGTTGTCAGTTCTCTACCTGAAACAACAGAGTAGACAATATGTTACTCTTAGAAGAATTTATACAAATTGTAATATGCACGAGTTTTTTGAAAAGTGGATCAAGAGAATGAGAAATCAAACCTACTAAGTATCGAGACTTGTGAACAGAGTGTAGCCGTGACAGTAGGTGATCAACAAAGGCATCAGACTTGTTTATAGTTCTTGCTGCAACTGCATTGCTTAAACCTTGTTTCTTCAAGAACAAGGTCAACACAGCCTTGGCTTCTTCCTTCTCCGCAGCTAGCAAGGTTGAAGGCACCACTCGTAGGCTATACGATCCATCTAATCCAGATTCAGCTTTCAATCAAAAGGAATCCAACTGAGTATATTGTGAAAAATGGGTTCACCTGGAAGCATTTTCAGGGTTTCCATGCCAAGTAGCCCCAATTAGCAGTCACATCGAAAACACTAGAGTACTAATAACTTACCATGCTTAGCTCGAGAAAAGAAAACCTTCTGAGGAACACTTAGCTCAGTCCTACAAAAGAAATATATAGATGGAGAATATATATATGAATGCTATAGAAATATTAAAAACTGTAACAGCATAAAAATGTTTTAGAATATATAGAGTAAATTAGGCTACAATGACGGATATTAATATCAATTTACACAACTTGAGCAACCTCACTGTAAAATAGGCATGACAAAGTTGTTTTGAAGCTCCAGACTAGAAGGGTGAGGCCGAAGCTATTCGAGGGTTGGCCTTTACAATTTGAAATCTCCTTTTATGTTCATTTTACTACAAGAATCCAGAGCAAATGTTTTGAACCAGATGATGTTAAGTTATGTATATTCTGTTTTCCACTCTAAGTCTTCTGTTTTTGTGTTTTTCAAAGCATAATTGTAAGTACAATCCATTTCAATCTGATAGAACCGAATCACAACGACCATAACTACTTGTAGCAAGCACCCACTCAAATGGCCGAATGAGAAGCAAATTTAGTCGCTAAACAAGTCATCAACGGATCAACCACGAAACAAAGACGAACACTAAAACAAGACTACAAGCTCAATGTCACATAAACCATGAATTCCCAACAAATCATCTTCAAAACTCAAAACTCCAACATCTTAGCATACTGGCACTCAGCATCTTTAACTTAAACCAACACAAAAAAACAAAAAAAAAATTCCATTCAATGCAAAAGATTAAGCGTATTACAACTTCACAAACATCAATAATGTTAAAATTAGCATTTCCATGAAGCAGAATCCCAAACTATCAACCCAATCAAAGCTGTTCAACAATAAATACACTACTCCCATTTGGATTTTTCAAATAAATAACATCCACAGATGAAACGCAGAGAACAAACACTGTACCTAGACTGGAGAAATCGCGTTTTGGAGAAACAGGGGATTCCTGGTGGCCGTTCAGATATCGAAGCTTTCATTTTTCATATGATTTTTAAGAAAAATGTTGAAGATTTGGAGGATCAAATGAGTGGGAAATTGATGAAAATGTGTGAGGCAGTGAGAAAAACTCTCAAAGTGAATATAATAGATATGGCTTGTCTTCTTCTAAACTAAAGTCGTGTTTCCATTACATTAAAATCGCGTTTATCAAACACAAACTTAATTAAAAAGTAATTAAATTTGGTAATCGCAATTAACCCATAATTAATGTGGTTTGTAAACGCGTTTTGTAGTGTAACATTTCGCTTTTTACACTAATAAATCTATTTTCCCCATTTCACTTAAACCCCTTTAAACCCTACATGAAATTTTGCAGAGAAAACTTGGAGCTTGAATTGATATTCAACAATGGCGATCGCCCTTAGACGAGCGTTGGGAACTTCTAGAAGCCTCTTTTGTGCACTTCGGACCGCTTCTCTCCGCTCACACGAATCATTTTCGTATTTGAATTCCTCGTATTTTGACAATTCCCGTGTTGTTGATAGGTTTCTAGGATCACCTGCAACCGAGTTTCATCAATTTATCATTCGGAGAGGATTCGCCAAAGGAAGGAAACAGCTCATTAGTACGTTTTCTTTTCTCTCAAATTGTCTGTTTCATAAATTGCAAGAGTTCTATTGTTTGGTTTAGCTACTGATGTGGGGATTTGTGACGAGTGATGGCAATTTTCTGTTAAATTTACTGAAATTGAACTCCTTAGTTTCAATCCATGGTTTTGAAGCAATGTTTCTTCTTTTTTTTTTTCTGCTTTTTTCGGTTAATGATTATCAAGTCCTTAGTTTTTTCTCACCAATTAATTAGAAAGAAGAAAAAAGTTTTAATCTTGTAGAAGAATCTTCAAATAAAGTTTACTCTGCATGCCAATATGAATGTATGCAGTTTTCAGGTAGAATTGTTGTGCATTACAAGTACTCATATATAGTAGTATTTGTGGATTTATGTATTCTTTCATGGTTCATATATTCTAGTAGAGGAAGATGAGAAAGACGAAGAGGAGGACGGGGATAATTTGGATGAGGAAGGTGGTAATTTAGGTGCCAGTGTGAAGGCTACTGCTATGTCACAGATGAATGCAGCAGTTGATGCATTGACTCGTGAATTAACCAAATTGCGTACTGGAAGGGCGTCAGCAGGTTATTAAAATTATCTCATGTTGTCCTTCACTGGTTACTTTTTTATTTAAATCGGAAGGGAAAAGGGGAAGAAACATAAGGAATTGGAAAGAAACTTTTAGAAAGAACATGTTATGTTTAAATACAAATGTAAACTTTTGTTTGGCTAATGTAGTGGGAAAAAGGCTTTGTTATTATTGTTGTAGTTGTTTATTGGTTTTCTGTGAAGTAATAGAGTTGCTTGACATGATTATTTCATAAACTGCCTTTTCAGGGATGCTTGACCACATTATGGTGGAACATTATGGTGTTAAGACACCCCTTAATAGGATGGCTGTTGTCTCAGTATTGGACCCGAAAACACTGTCTGTGACACCGTATGATCCTAATGTAATGTAATGATACTTTGTTCAGATTTCTATTTTATTTTTTTGATATTTTCTTCAGATAATTAGCTGCACTTTTCCATTTCTCAGTACAACCTCGCTGTTCTCTGTGCTTGATTACTATTTGTATCTATTGTATGTGACTTTTGTTTCTAATAGAGCAAGAGCATGCTAGTGTTCCTACAATTCGTCAAGTACTTGAAAATGAAACTACATCTCGTGCGTTCTATGCTTGTTTTTGTGTACTACATTGATTAACTGTAATAATGATTTCACTAGTATTTTAGGTCTACAATCTTGATTAACATAGCATATGTGGTAATTGATTTGGAAGTATTGTCTTAAAAAAGTTATTGACTTTTGCAGGCCCTGAAGGAATTGGAGAAAGCCATCATCTCGTCTCCACTGGGCTTAAACCCCAAAGCTGACACCCAACGATTGCTTGTACCTATTCCAGCGTAAGAATTTATTCCTTTTGATAAATGAGATTAAATCTAGAATTATTCTAATCAATGGGACTGTCGTCACTTGCAGCATTGAAATATAAACTTGTCTCTTTAAACAAAACTATAGTTGCTGTGCTGTGTGAACTATCGATCTTTCATCATTTTATTTGTGTACCATACATCTTATATTGATTTACTGATTTTATGGTGCTTACAATGGGCAGATTGACCAAAGAGCACATGCAAGTAAGTCTAATTCTATATTTAACTAATTTGCATTCTTTTGCTCATCAACAAGCAGCAAGATTTGTTGTTCAACTAACTGATAATATCGTTAAATCTCTCTACCAGGCTATATGTAAGGTGGTTGCAAAATCAGCCGAGGATGTGAAGCAAAGCATTAGAAGAGCACGCCAAAAGGTTTTCACAGAACATATCCTGTTTTCATTGAACTCACCACTTCATAAACAAAACTACAAGTCCTTCATCCCCTTTTCTGCAATCAACATTCGACATGCTTAATCTCTGAAAAAAACACCATATTAACAGGCACTTGATAACATTAAAAAAGCAGCACCCAAAAAGAAGGATAAAGAAAAAGCCGGTTCAAGTGTATCAGACAAGAAGAAGGATAAAGAAAAAGAAGGTCCATGTATATCAGAAGACGATGCAAAACGTTTGGAGAAAGAAGTAAGTTGCTTGCGTATCCATAATGAATGCTTGCTAGTCAATCTAACTTTTAACTCACTTTCTATATACATCCCAGATCGATGACATGACTAAAAAGTTCATCAAGATTGCTGAAGATATTTGCAAGACCAAGGAAAAGGAGATTAGAGGAGGCTGAAGTGCTGGATTTCGGGTATACATTGCTCATTCCTTATTTCACCATTAATGCCCGGGTTCAGTAGATCACGAAACTCTTGCATGTTTACATTTAAATATTGAAACAATTTTGATGGTTCTTTCAGTTTTGTCAGTGTCTACGGGATCATAAGTAAAAGTGATCGTACTTATAAGATATCTAATGAAATCGTCACTGGAATTGAAGTCCTATTCAAGTGGAAAGCTTTTGAATATCTGGAAAAAAATTCTATTTATCCTATTTTATGATTGACATGTTTCATCTTCTCTACAAAGCATTTTAGATTAGCTGACACACACACACATATAACAATTTATATACAATTAATTAGGTACTTTTTGTAGAGTTTTCAACGGGATAAAATCACATTTGGTCATTTATATGTGCTGGCACGAATGAAAAGGTAGATTTGATATACTATACTTTTTTAATACTTATTGTATTTCACCAAATACAGCATTCTCAAAACTTGAATATGATATTAGGAGGATTTGACTTAATATGGTGATATAATTTCTTTATTTATATACTCTTATATATACAAGTGTAGGTATACATAGGATGGTCATTTATGTTGTTATATACCATGAATGTAGCAAAGATTTATTATCAGATCAATGAATTTTTTCAATTAAGTGTTTGAAATATATTTAATTATCAGTTCGGAATTTTAAAGATAATATATATCATTTTAGGACCTAAATGATGAAAGTATCAATTATGGTTGACAATAATTATATGTAATAATGATAAGGGTATGATAACAAACATTATTTTATTTTGTGAGTCTTTCAAGTGATAGCCACATCTTTTCCCAAGTCTTGATTTTATGGTTTTTATCTTTAGTCCCTTAATTGTTAGTAATTAATATTCTCTTTGGATCATAAAATTCCAAAGATTAAATAATAATTAAGGGTAATAAATGGCACCTATATACTAGGTGACACAATAATATTGAGAAAGTGATCTCAAATGTTCCTTTTGCATTTATTCAATAAGCTATACATGAAAGATGGTACCCACTTCTAATATTCTTGTTCTTTAAAAGTACTAGAGAATGCCCGTGCTACGCACGGGATTGGTTTGAAATTTTTATTTGAAAATCTTCATTGAAAAAATTGAGTCTTGAATCTTTTTTATAACAACTCCTAGACCTTACCTGAGGGTACACAGAAGCCAAATATGAGCCAAATATGACGCTTCTTTGGAAAATGGGTATGAAGCATGTAACAGAACTTATCACCATCCATGTTTCTCTCCTCGCCGCCCCACCACCACCGCTTTAACAGCCACCTTCAACACTCTTCGCACCGTTAAATGCAACATGAATCTTTGGAGTTTACATGACACAATATAAAAAGATGAAGAGGTGGAATGACTTTTCATATTTTTTGACTCTTTAGATTCTACATGACACAAAGGACGACATGTGGATGACACATGTCATTTTAAGAAAGCTTCAAAATGATGACGTGTCGAGCTCTGGAGAGTTGCAACCTTATTATTATATATATAGATTCATAATGTAAGGGAATATATTTCAACAAAGCATAAATATAATTGCCAACATAATGACAAAATCTTCTGCAATTTTCATATAGATTCAAATAAAAAAGACTTTTACTATTGCTAATGAATCGAAATTGCTAAAAACATTGAAGTTTTGTTAATAAAACTTTTTTTTATCATATGATATTTTATATCAATTATATGGACAATATATTGGCAATTTTTACACATTAGAGTTTAAATTAAGTATCATCGCATTGTGAAATTAATTTTTAAGTTTGTCAAGTGATGGCCAATTTATTTTATGTGCTTATGTACAATTAAAAATTTGTCTACTACTGTAAACAATAAACTAATAAACACTAATATTACCACCTATTTGTTCCATTTTTCTTTTTAACATTTTCGTCTCATTTTTTCATAATTTCTTTTATTGGTTTTTCTGGTTTTTTTTTTTTTTCTTTACACACCAAATAATGCAACATAATTTATTGATTAAAAAAAAAAAACATAATTTAGATAAAATAGTTAAAGTGGTAAATAAATAGTTAAAGTGGTAAATAAATTGTCGGCAAATTATCCAATTCAAGAATAAGTGGGCGACCACTAACCCACGAGCCCACCACCGACTTCAACTCCACGCGCCATAATCTGACCGTCCACCTAGCGCGTGCTCCACACTCGCATGTCTACACCGACAATTCTCAACTAAACAATCTTAAATAAAACAATCACTCCTTTTCACCCTACACTAACGTCATCAACACTAAATTAAATTCTCCTAAATCTTCATCAATTTTTTTGAGCTTTAAAACACATTAAGTTTTTAAATAAAATGATGTTATTTTTTGTAGAAAGAAAACATTTTTAACCTTTTTTAATTATTAACTTCAACTGGGCTTTGAGAATTTCTTGTCAGCCAGCTCAGCACTTTATAAGGTGTGTTTGGCTCCACGTTCTTTTTCTTGTTTTGGATACGAAAGGAATATGGTGTGTTATGGTTTTATAGAAAAAGGGATTTTGTAAAATATCTTAAAAGTGGACATTTGCCAAACACAAACTTAAAAATGTTTTCTTGATTTCTTAGCATTTTAGTTGGAGGTTTTTTTTTTCTTGATTTTGTTTTTGTGACTTCTAAATTATTGAAGGACATTCTTTGCACTTCTCTTTCCTCTCTCTAACACAGACACTCCCACATACCCACCTTAACACACCTGCTCACCAGTTGCAGAAAGCCATAAACGGGCCCTTATGCTTTTTCCTTGTCCACATTCTTTGCTCTGTAAGATTTAATTGTTGCTTAACCTTGTATTCTTTTGCTGATTATTTTCTGTGAAATGTGGGTATAATTTGTTTTGTTAGTATCTTTATTGGGTGCTGCATTGTGATGTAGCTTTTCTGATATTTGGTACTTTGGGTTGGCTATACTAAAAGGTGCTAATGATTGTCTCTGCAGTGTTTTTGGATCTGGTTTGTGCAATGATCTCACAATAAGCTTTAATTTAGTTTCTTTTTTGCCTTTTCTTTTGCTGAATTTTGTGTTCTTAGTTTTGAACTGTTTTAGCAAGAATTTGGGCCTCAAGTGATTTTGTAAGTGTTTGTTTCTCCTTTTCTCAAATTCTTTTGTATCATGTAGTTTGGTGTTCTCTGGTTCTTGTATTTTTCTTCAAGTGGTTTGCTTGTGTTGTAACAATGGTGGGGCATTTATGGTTTTCTGGTGAATTGAGCAATGCAGCATGTGAAGTCATTTATTGCTGTAATTTATTTTCTTTTATATTTGGAAATTCTTTCTTTTACTGTAGTAGTCAAAGACAGTTAGTTTAAATGAATGCCTTTTAATTATCAAAAGTTGGGATGAAGTATTTTCTTGCTCTGTGGCTGCATGATCTTTCAGGAATTTTCGTGATTCGATTGAGGGGTGGGAACTTGCATTGATGTGAGAATGGTTCAAGGTCCAAGGACCAAAACTAGGAAAACCCCTTCTCTTCATCTTGACTACATTATTCATATCCAAGAAGTAAAGCCATGGCCCCCGTCCCAGTCTCTAAGAACAGTCCGTACCGTTTTGATTCAATGGGAGCATGGCGAAAAGAACTCTGGGTCAACCAGTCAAGTAACCCCTTCACTTGGAAGTGGCTTTGGTGTTGGTGATGGAAAAATCGAATTCAACGAGTCCTTTAGGCTTCCTGTGACACTAGTGAGGGAGAAGTCTATCAAAGGTGGGAATGGGGACTCGTTTCAGAAGAATTGCATTGAGTTCAATCTATATGAACCACGAAGGGACAAGACTCTGAAAGGCCAGCTGTTGGGAACTGCTATTGTAGACATGGCAGAATTTGGTATTATTAAAGAAAGTTCGTGTATAAGTGCTCCCATAAACTGCAAAAGGATAGTAGGGAACTCTGCCCTACCACTTCTCTTCCTTAAAATTCAGCCTTTTGAGAGGAGTCGCCGGAGCTCCTCCTCAAGGGATAGCTTGATGAGAGAAGCTTCAATGGAGAGGAATAATTTTGAATCTGTTTCTGTATTGAGTGAAGAATATGCTGAAGAAGCTGAGGTTGGCTCGTTTGGTACAGATGATGATGCTTCATCACACTCATCTCTGGCTGTTAGTTCTGCAGTGGGAGAATCTAATGGGAGTTTATCACCTCAAAATAAAGATGTAAGAAGCTTGTCTCGATATCTTTTATTGTTTAATATATCCTTCATATTGCCAAGTCACCTGTTTTGGTCATTCAGTCAGAGATTTGAAATTTCATCATCCAGAATAAAGTCTGAAACTATTAATAATGTGATTGCAAACAGTCAACACTTGTGTTTTTTTGTTTTAATTGCAGAACGGGACAGTGGCTGTGAATGGTAGTGTTGGAAAAGCTAAGACAGATGAGGAGCAAGTCATTGAATCTCATGTGAAACCAGAAGGGAATTCTTCAGGTTCTGCAGCAAAGGATTTATCTTCTGATCTTGCATGGATCTCTAGTAGAATTCTTTCTCGAAGTCTGCAGTCATCAGTAACAGAAGAAAAGGAGAAACAATGGAGCTCCAACAATGGAAATGATGAACATGAAAATGAAGCAGAAGGTAATAAGGACAATGGTGTGAATGATGGTACGGATGTAAACGTTCAAGCAAATTTCAAGGAACATATACTTTTTAACAGTGCCAATGATGCCCTTGCGCATTCAGATCACCAGACAGAGGAGCATTTAGAGTATGTTCGTAGCCACTGGCATGATGATGAGAATGCATCTTCTCCTGGTATAGAAAATCCAGCTACTGGACGAACAAAATCATCTCAGAATGGTTTGACAGATGGTGAGACCATAGAAAAACATCAGAAGCATGCAAAGCAACCAAGCAGTGTGGAAGAGAAAGAGGAACATGTTCAGATTGAGCCAAGGAGTGGCTTATCTCAGATTGAAGTGCAGAAGCAAGTCACAATGGAAAATAGTCTGCTTTATTCTAGAAAAGATAATATTGCAGTTGATAATGGTTTCTCAAACGTCGATAAATCAAAGCAGGGGAAGTCAGTTCGATCGTCGGTTGACTCAAGCAGGAGTAATGGCTCGGTTCGAAGCAATCACTTTATTGTGGCTGATGCTCAGAATCATGTTCGAGGCTCTATAAGCAGCGAGTTTAAAGACGCTAAAATGCATACAAAAGAAACAAAGAACCAGATTTCTGATGGCCAGACTACAGCAATTGGAACATCGAATGAAAATTCTAGAGGGAGAATTGCAGGAAGCTGCTGCTATAGAGGTTAGTCTCTACTCTGTGGTTGCAGAACATGGAAGTTCCATGACTAAAGTTCATGCTCCAGCTCGACGTCTCTCGAGGCTTTATTTTCATACCAAAAAACAGAATTCAAAATCAAGAAGAGGGGCTGTGGCTAAAAGCATTGTATCTGGATTAGTTTTAGTTTCCAAAGCATGTGGAAATGATGTTCCTCGGTATGATTTTTTCTCATCATCCTACTTCCAAAGCTTGTTTCTATGATCTTAATTTCATTAGTATAACTGTACAGATACTGCACTGGTATTCAGAGCACTGATCTTTATTGTTTTCCAAATTTTTCTATGTTCGGATGTATAGCTTCATGTAATCATGTAGCATTCAAGGGGTTACTTGAGTAATTATATTTTACATACTAAGACTCTAGGATCTCGTCTATTTTAAATTTTGCTTCGAGTGGTAATTCTGTTCTACTATCAGTGGGATCAATCAGGAATACTATGTGAAATTTCTGTTAAGTTGGATCAAAGTAGCTAGCATGTTCCAGAACAGAGTCATTGGTGTGTAAGGTGCCCTTTTTTGGTTGCAGATTAACTTTCTGGCTCTCAAATTCTATCGTACTTAGAGTGATTATCAGCAAGTTCTTTGGAGACAGTAAGTTTCCTACATCTGTTGGTCCAGTCTCTGGCACAACAGGTGAGAATAGTGGAAAGCAGAAATCATCACCACTTAAATGGGAGTGTTTTTCTAATAAGAGTACAAGAAGTGCTATTGAGGAATGTTTTGGTGATTGGGAGGACCCTCTAACTTTTGTGGCTGCACTGGAAAAGGTTGAAGCATGGATCTTTGTTCGAATCGTCGAGTCCATATGGTGGCAGGTATTCTTTTTCCTCACATTCTTCAGAAAACTCCATTAAATTCGTTGTGAAGTCAAAAGCTATCAACCTAGTTAATATGTTTACCAAAATCCCTCTTAGTTAAGATGTTTAACATCCATCAGATTTCTGGGACTTTGTTGGCTCTAATTTGAATAACCAATCACTTAGCTAAGTTGATTTCCTTCTTCCCTTTTTTCTAGACCTTTACTCCGCATATGCATTCGGATACGGCCAATGAAATTCGTAGCAGTGCAGATACTAAATCTAGCCAGTTATACCGGAGAACAAGTTCCATTGATCAACGGCAGGGAGGTTTCTCTTTGGAACTCTGGGAAAATGCTTTCAGAGATGCATGTGAAAGGATATGTCCTGTTCGAGCTGGAGGACATGACTGTGGCTGTTTGCCTGTTCTCTCAAGAGTGGTACTTCCTACTTTCTTTTCCTTTCACGATGCCATATTGAATGGTGTTCATGTAAACATATTTGAGTTTTCTTATGTTCATTATACGATGATCCCCTTTATTTATGTTCAAAACCAGTTTCCACATAACTTCTGATGCTTATTTAATGCTAGATAATGGAGCAATTGATAGCTCGTCTAGATGTGTCTATGTTCAACGCCATCCTTCGAGAATCGGCTGATGAAATTCCAACAGATCCTGTTGCTGATCCTATTAGTGATGCTGAGGTTCTCCCTATTCCACCAGGGAAAGCTAGCTTTGGCGCTGGTGCACAACTTAAAAATGCGGTGAGCATATGGCTGATCTTGCTATTTATAATAACACGAACTAATTCTAACACACGTTCGCTTATTTTCCTTATCTTGTGGGTGAGAGTGGCTGGTTTCATGGTTGACCTTTACTTCTTACTGTATCATGCCTTGAGTTAATAACTACCAAGCTATTTAATTCTTGTATCTGCACGTGACAGATAGGGAATTGGTCGAGATGGCTTACTGATCTCTTCGGTATTGATGATGGTGATTTGATCAAAGATAACTTAAAAAATGATGTTGATGATGATGATGATGAGGGAATATCAGATGATACATCATCAAAGTGTTTTCATCTCCTCAATGCACTTAGTGATCTTATGATGCTTCCCAAAGACTTGCTGCTAAGCCGAACAGTTCGAAAAGAGGTTTTTACCAAAAGCCCCAAAACTCAGTTCCCACTTCAGTTATATGCTAATATCATTTCTTCATGCTCTTCTCATGTGTTCATAGGTTTGTCCTACATTTGGCCCTCCACTAATAACAAGGGTTCTCAACTCCTTCGTCCCGGACGAGTTTTGCCCTGACCCGATACCTGCAGTTGTGCTCGAAGCCTTAAATTCAGAGGTTTGATGCATTACATTTTCATAATTTCATTCATTACAAATACGAACATTCTACTTATTAATACCCACATTTAGGATTCTTTTGTGCCGGAGGGCGATTCTCTCATGAGCTTCCCATGTGGGGCAGCACCAATCGTATATCAGCCACCACGACCAGCTTCAGTTACCAGTTTCATAGGAGAAATCGATGGCAAACATCCTCAGCTCACACGCACTCGATCCTCAGTGCTCAAGAAATCACAAACGAGCGATGATGAACTCGACGAGCTGGATTCACCCCTGAAGTCCATCATCCCGGAGACCTTTCAAGCGTCGCCTTCATCAACGAAGCTTGGTTGGACGTTGAAAGAGAACTCGGGCCGGCACTCTTTGAGGTATCAGCTCCTACGAGACGTATGGATGGACATTGATTAATGACGAATAGGTTGCAAACATTGTTGTCTTTTATTGGATCAACTTCTTTAGGATCTCTTCTTTGTTGTTCATTTGTTCACAATTATGTAATTTTACTAGCAATAAGAAGATATGTGTTGTATGTTTCCAAAACAAAAAAAGGAGGAGTCTGGATCTTCTATTACACTTGGTGTTACATCTCGTGTTACATAGTAATTAATACACGCCACATATTAATTAGTGATATCATTGAATACATGTGGCGTATGGTGATTAATTTGTAATAGGAGATGTAACATCAAATGTAACAGAACATCTTACTTCAAAAAAGAGGGAAATTGTAATGGTCCTCCTATTCTAGCTATCGAAAAATCTTTGGGCCTTCCATGTGGGCTTAGGAAGCTCTAATGGGCCCAAAAAGATAAACCCATCTTTGGGCCTTCCATGTGGGCTTAGGAAGCTCTAATGGGCCCAAAAAGATAAACCCAATAAAGAACGCCCACCGTGGGGCTCGAACCCACGACCACAAGGTTAAGAGCCTTGCGCTCTACCAACTGAGCTAGACGGGCTTGTTGTTATTATATTCACACTTATTCAAGTGAACTAAAGGCCCAAACTACTATGCTCTTCTCAATCAAAGTTTTTTCTTTTTTTTTTCCTCAATCAAAGTTTATGGATTAAAAAAATCGAATCAAACTACTCGATATTTAAGGTTATTGATGTGGTCGAACTAACCACATTCAAACTACCCCGAAAACCCGACCCGGAATTGAAGGCCAATCGGCGCGAACAGAATGAAGAAATAATAAGAGATCGTGTGAGCGAACAGATATGTTCGGCATGTCGAGCGAACTGATCCAAATCGCAGGCAAGGATGCCGAACTAAGACGGACGAACTAATTCAAAAATTTGAGATAACTCCCACGATCGCAAGAATCTCGCCACTTTCCAAGTTTTTAGGAGAAATCCCAACTGCCACATCCCACTCCCAAGAAATCACGTCTCTTTCAGGGAGTATATATATATATATATATATATCTTTTATTTTTCTATTTGCACACACAATCACAATTTTTACACATTAAGTATTATCAAAATCGAGGGGAATATTTTTGTGAGATTACTGACTTGAGCGTCGGAGTCCCTTCACCGGGAAAAACCCCCGGTGCTCTTTGTTTTGCAGGTTTTCTTGATCGGAGAATTCCAATTTGGCATCGGAGAATTTCGAACGACGCCGGAAAAGTGAAGGATCGGAGTTATGACAAATCAGTTATTATAAAGTAAAAGAAAAAAAGGTTAAATTATGTGAGACCTTCTATAAAACGATTCCACTCATTCTTAAAATTTTGAATCCAGTATGAATAAACTCAAGGTGTATAGGTTAATAAAATATTAAATGTAGAAAAAGTAAAATTTTTTAATGTGGATCGAGATTTAACATAAATGAACTTTTTCTTAGTTGCATTAAGTTAACACAAAGTAGTAAATGTAGAAAAGTAAATTTTCTGGTTTGGATCAAGATTAAACAAATATAAATGATTTACAAATCGAGTTCCAATCTTATAATAGGAAAAGTAAAGTGTGTTCCTCAATTAAAGCTTGTTAAATCTCAATTCTCTTCATAAATTTGACCTAATAAAAAACATGTGTACGTGGTCAATTAATAGTACCCACTCCCACGTGTTAAATTTTGTAAGCTTAGAAAAATCTACACACATTATGCACACATCATTTGCCAACGTGTACATACACGTGTCGATTGTTTATTACATAATTGTACAGTTGTTGTACTGTGGTATTGCCAAGAGGTGGACTTGAAGGTACAAACACGATATGCATGTGACCTAGTATTTGATAACCACCAAGAACTTGTTGTTTTCCTAGTTGCAAATAAATGTGAACAATAAAATAATAAGATGATAATAATTCAATAGCCTGTCGGATAAGGTTTCCTATTTCTCCATGAATGTGTGACAAGGATTGGAACATTATTTTAATTGTTCTTTGAGAAGGAAGATAAATTTGTCTTATATGGGTCTTGTGGAATTTTCTTTTCTTTACCACATAATTGGTTTTTTTTATTGATAATGTCTCCTATGAATTAGGTGTATGGATCTCAAATTCATTATTTGGGTTGGATTCGGGTTAGGGGCGCATTTTATTTTCACATAATTTTTGAAATTTTGCACCTACTAATAGATTATGTTAGACTTACCTTGACGTTATGTTAGACATACCTTAATGTTATGTTAGACATATATTTACGTTATGTTAAACCTATTATCTGTTCAGATTTCATACTTTTTTTTTGCGCTTAGTTTTTGAATTTTAGCACCTACCACTACGTTATGTTAGACATACATTTACGTTATGTTAGACCTACCTTTATGTTATGTTTAGCCTAAATTTCTGCCCAAATTTCATACTTTAATTTATTTTTTTTAAAATCCTAGATTGCCCACATGTATTATTACGTTCTATTAGACATATATTTATGTATAGTTAGACCTACCTTTGTGTAGGTAGGTCTAACATAACACAAATGTAAGTATAAATATACATAAATGTATGTCTATTTGAGCGAACTTGAGTGAGTTTCAGCGCAAATTCTAGACGCGTGGGGGCGCGTTCATGTATGGGTCGAGTCAGGTGCATGAATCCTAAATCTATGCACATGAGGCATAACAATTTTTTTCCTTTTTACTTGTCTACATTTCAAATAAAGTATAATTTTCAACATGATAAGAACACTAGGACACAAAGTAAGTAGATCATTGATT
The DNA here is from genome assembly GCA_005771605.1 of Scutellaria baicalensis. Classification (NCBI taxonomy): domain Eukaryota; kingdom Viridiplantae; phylum Streptophyta; class Magnoliopsida; order Lamiales; family Lamiaceae; genus Scutellaria; species Scutellaria baicalensis. The sequence goes on from CM016723.1 coordinate 920,910, forward strand.
AAATTTTTTTAACAAAGGAATTTCCATTAAGAGTGAAAAAATCAAATACAATTAAAAGTGTCAACTAATAAGTTAAACACAATTCTCCTGCTTTTTATATATTTTCCATTGATCTCAAAATCAATAATTATATTCAATTAAATAAATTGACGTGTGGTGTAATTAATTAGTATTACGTGTCCAAAAAATATATTGCATTATGTATAGTTAATTAAATAATTTTTGTTTTATTTATGGCTACAAGGTGTCAAATTCAAACTTAATGAAAACCAACTCATTAGCGTAATAATTAAGAAGTTGAGTATTATTTAACATATATTTAAACTATAGAGATATTTATTTATGAATAAATAAAACAAGAAAATATACTACCTCCGTCCCAAAATAAATGACGTTTTAGCAACTAAAATTTGTCCCAAAATAATTGTCGTTTTCGTATTCCAAAGCATATTTACATGCAATATACCAAATATGCCCCTATTTACTCATCTCAAATTAAATGTGTTAAAGAGATAAAAGTTTTTCATTAATTAAACTTAAATAGGGGTAGATTGGACTTTTTATCACATTTCTTAATATATGTGCAGAAGGCTAAAACGTCATTTATTTTGGGACGGAGGTAGTAGTTGAAAGTCTTAACCGTATGAAAACCGTTTGCAACAGATCTAAATTAGTGTTGTTAATTCGCCGCTGTTTCCTCTCTCTCTGGAAGCTTCTCACAAACCCGCGTTCTCACCATACCTATAAATACATCAAAACCCAAACCCTCTCTCTATTCTATCCAATCCAAAACCAAAATCAGCTAATTCAGTATCACATTCTCGAATTCGATTCAATGGAGAAATACGAGCAGTACGAGCGAGTCTTCAACCACTTCGATTCCAACGGCGACGGCAAGATAAGCCCGCTGGAGCTGCGCCACTGCGTGGGCTCGATCGGCGGCGTCATGACGGCGGAGGAGGCAGAGGCGGCGGTGGCGCTGGTGGATTCCGACGGGGACGGGCTGATGTGCCTGGAGGATTTCGTGGAGATAGTGGAGGCCGCCGGGGAGGAGGAGAGGGCGGGCGATCTGAAGGCGGCGTTCGAAGCCTACGCGCTGCAGGGAAGCGCGTGCATCACACCGGCGAGCTTGAAGAGAACGCTGAGCAGATTGGGGGAGAGGAGAAGCGTGGATGATTGCAGGAGTATGATAGCTCGCTTCGATCTTAATGGCGATGGGGTTCTCAACTTCGACGAGTTTAAAGTTATGATGTCCTGCTGACGTGGAATTTGCCGTTTCTATTCTATGTGAATATTGATGTTGATATCAATTCTTTGTAGTTTGGAGTATATATTTATATTTATAATAACGTTGTATGTAAGTTTGTTCTTGAATTGTTTAAATAAAAAATTGTTTGATTGATCTCATAATATAATAGAAGTCATTCAATTTTATTTCGTCCCCATTCTCCTCTCTCAGATATGGGGTTGTAGATATTAGTTACATGCTACCAAAGATGAAAATATCGGTTTCGATAGATATATCAATACCTTGATTTTACAAAAATATCGATGGATATATCGGTTTCTGTGGAAATATCAGTACATATATTTTCTCGATATATACCGATATTTTCTCTATATTTTCTGATATTTATCGATATTTTCCTTACATTTACCGATATTTACCGATATTTTTCAATATTTAAAGATATTTCCTTGATATTCAAGAATTTTCCTATAATTTTTATCTGAAACCACTGATATTGAAATTGGTATCGATATTTAGCCAATAATTATTCATACTTCATTTATTTTTTTACAAAAAAATGAAAATATCGGTGATATATCGTTACAGCCCGTTTTTGTTTCGATCACATGAAAAAATGGAAATATCGGAAATATATCGAGATATTTTCATCCTTGTATGCTACCAAAACTAGACGAGTGCTAATGATGTTACTAATTCTGTTGCTTCTTCTCTTGCCTCGCTTTTTTTATTGTGGGAGTTCAATTGTTATAACTGATTCTATTAGAAAATCAATCAAAGACAAGCTACAAAATCATATCACTATAACAGTTTCATACGAGATTTTAACATCATTGAATTATGAGCTCGAAAACACATACTTATAGCTCTAAAAGACATACTTATAGATAAAAATCACATACTTATCTCGACTGAGTCCTGAGACCCGACCGTGCGTCACAGATTACTCTTAGTTTTCACGCGAGGCACGGTCGTGGGCGAGGAAAAAAATCACATACTTATAGTGAAAAATCACATATTTATTGTTGAAAAAGATATACTTATACACCACAGTCACGTATAATCGTGTCCTAGAATACAGTTGGTCGTGCATGAGTACCATAACATGTAAGACGGTTAGATAAAGGTATTTGTGTTGAATTATATCTTAAATGTTATATTTTGGTAGATTCGAAATCTCCAAGTGATATGGACAGTTGGTCCAAATTAAAAGCCAATTTCCAAAAGCGTGTTGCTAAAAAGCTTATTTAGTGGCTATGAGTCTATCACAGTTTGTCACTGACTACCTTTTACTTTGACTTTTGAACTGTTCATGAGATATTATTAGATGTTTTCTTTCTAACGTTTTACTTACTTTAATTCATATCAAAACTATTTATATATTCAACAAAACTCGCGTGCAACCGTCGCACATGCGACGGAATTCCAGATTACATATTTATAGCTGAAAAAAATATACTTATGAGTGTAAAAGACATACTTTTAAAACTCATGTTTATACCTGTAAAAATATACTTATAAAACACATACTTATAGCTGAAAAACACATACTTATACCTATAAAAGACATACTTGAATTTGGTCGCACGTGAGATAGTCTCACAAGAGAACAACTCTTATATATTTCTAGAATGAATGGTAACATAAATTATAAATTTGGAAAGTAAAAAGAAACATAGATTTTTAGAGAAATTCTAGCTAGTACCCTCTTTAATTTTGTAAATCTTACTATATAATGGTTCAATTTGAATATAATTGTTAGTAAGCAGAAAATGATTTAAGAATTTATTTAAAATATAAAAGTAAAAGAAAATAGGTTTCATGAAAATTTAGCTTTTATTAGTGTGTTTTATTAAAAAAAAAAACAGTTTTACAAATTATACAACCAAAATAAAATTTTAAATTTATTTGATTGGTGCTACCATACATATATTAAAATCTAAGCATATTATGAATAACAACAAATGTATTAAAACAAATATCCGGTCTCAGGAAAATAAAAGCAACTTACTATAAAACGCTTGTGTTTTTCTTACTATACGCGATTCATAGTTTATATTTCATCGAAACTTACACACATCGTCGTATGTTTATTAATGAATGTTAGTAATGTGTATTCATTTTTCTAAAAACATGTAACATGGAACATAAGATGAAATATAAAATCTCTGGTATTCCCAATCACGAAACACCTGTATATATATAAATTTATGCATGAAGTGAAAAATAAACTATTAATACAATTTATAAATATTTTAGGTTTCTTGTCGGGAAAATTTCACATTTGGTACCCGAAAATAGGCTATATTTCAGATCAGATACCCCAAAATTCGAGTTCATAAATTTAATCCCTCAGTTTTTCAAAATCCATCAAATTTAGTACCCACCGTTAAAAAACCGTTTAAACTGACGGAAGTTAACTACCATGAAAGTTTTTGTATGAAAATTAGACGGGGAACCCTAATTTTTTCCCCAAATTTCCCGACTCCCTAATTCTTCCCCCAATCTGCAACTTCCCCAGCTTCCCCCTTTCATCCAAATCATTATTTCTCCCATGATTCACCCAACCCTTAAAGATTCGATACTGACTTGAAGCTCAAGACCTCGAAGTGTATCTATGGCGAGAAGAAGCTCCACTGAATCGATCGAATTTTTAGTAGAGGAGAAGCTGCGCACGATTTGGGGAAAAAATTATGGTTCCCTGTCTAATTTTCACACAACAACGTTCAGGGTAGTTAACTTCCGTCAGTTTGGACGGATTTTTAACGGCGGATACTAAATTTAATGGATTTTGAAAAACTGAGAGACTAAATTGATGAACTCGAACTTTAGAATACTCGATTTGAAATATAATCTATTTTCGAATACCAAATGTGAAATTTTCCCTTTCTTGTCGATAGAATATTAGAATATTTCTTTTCAGTCTTAAGCGTATAGAACTCGTATGCACTGTAGACAAATAGAATATGCTTCAATTTATATCCTTCCTCCCCCTTTCCATTTTAATATATATATATTAATTAAATATTTGGTCAATCCAAAAACCCCGCGTTTTTTGAAACACCTATAAATAGGTCCTCAAACCCCTCTAATCTCATTTTCATCCATCAAATTCAAATCTTCAGTTCCAATTTCACAACTCAGATTCTCGATTTCAAGTTTCAACTTTCAATGGAGAAGCACGATCAATACGAGCTTGTTTTCAACCGCTTCGATTCCAACGGCGACGGCAGGATCTGCGCGGCGGAGCTGCGCAGCTGCGTTGGCTCAATCGGCGGCGACATGACGGCGGAGCAGGCGGAGGCGGCGGTGGAGCTGATAGACTCCGACGGGGACGGGCTGCTGAGCCTGGAGGATTTCGTGAAGATCGTGGAGGGCGCGGGCGAGGAGGAGAAGGCCGCCGATCTGAAGGCGGCGTTCGAAATGTACGCGCTGCAGGAGAGCGCGTGCATCACACCGGCGAGCTTGAAGAGGATGCTGAGTCGGCTGGGGGAGAAGAGGAGCGTGGATGATTGCAGGAATATGATCGCTAGTTTCGATCTTAATGGCGATGGAGTTCTCAACTTCGACGAGTTCAAGGTTATGATGTCATGCTGACGTGCCTTCAACACGGCGTAGTTTTATAGTTTGTAGATGAGTTGGCTCTTCTCTGGTGGGGTTGATTATTCATTCCATTGATTGTATTATACGTATATATAGAAACATTTTTTGGTTATTCATTTCATTGATTGTATTATACATAAACATTTTTTACTGGATTTTTAATAAATATTGTTGTTTAGTTATGATTTGGTTCAGTTAAATCTAGTTCAAACTAGAGAATACTTTAGTTACTACTACCTCCGTCCCAGGTTACCGGCACGGAACCTAAGAAAAAATTGTTTGACTTTGATGTGATGTGTTATTTTAATATTTTTGAGTGGCAATTTTGTAATTAATGTGTGCTTTTTGAGTGCAAAAGTTGTAAAATAAAAGAAATTGAGGGGTAAGAAAGTAAATTTTTCTTTGCCATTTTTGGGCTGGCAAAATAAGATGGGACAAACAAAAATGGAAAGTAGGCAAAATAGAGCGGGACGGAAGGAGTATCAATTATCTAATTCATTCCAAATTACTTAATTTTGATTTATCACTTGACGTAAATGTGGATTTATATTTAACAGAAATTCATTCCAAATTACTTAATTTTGATTTGTCACTTAAACTAAATGTGAATATTTTGATTTGTCACTTAAAGTAAATGTGGATTTCTATTTAACAGAAATTAACAGAATGTGGATTTTCGTTTAGAAATGACAGACATTTCCGTTTAGAAATTACAGAAGTTAAGTCGATGATATGAAGATTGTAGAAATTACAGAAGCTAATTCGATGATATGGAGATTGTATTTATGGCCCACGCGGATGCATTTATATATAATTAAGACTTCTTATATCCCCATTTTTTTCATATTATTATATAAATGAAGATATAAATGATAACTAATAATGTATCCCAAAATTTTCAAAAAGTTTATATGTCCTCAAATAACTTATGATCACATGATATTAGATTGGATTCTGGTTCTTTCTTTCTTGACAATTGTCTATGAAAGGATAAGTTAGTCTATATATATATATATATATATATATATATCAATATATTTCAAAATCATTAGTCCAATAATATTTCTTGAAAAACACTTGTTTTAAATTCAGTAAACGTAGAGATGGATGTAATAGTATGTTTTCCTAATTTGAAGACCAAAAACTAAAAGGTCAAATACAGAAGAGAAAATATAATTCTATTTTTTCTTCATTTTACATATATTAATTAAGGCAAAAACTTATATGCCCCTGAGCACATAAGGGCATGGATCTAGGTGTTATATACATATTCTTCAGGTGTTATATATATATATTATATATGTGTTATGTTTTTTAGTGTTATAAATATATCTTACATGTATCATATGTATATAAGAGTATTCATGTGATACCTGAAGAGTATATACATGATACTTATAGACTATATATTTAACATCATATGATGATTAATTTGAGGATATCATGCCGTTGGGACACACAAGTGTCACTCATTAATTAATTAGTTGAAAATAATGTAAAAGGTATTTAAATGGGTGGCTGGGTGAGAATGGCACGCCACCGTTGGAGGTGGATTTGGCGGTAATTATTCAACTCATATGGGCCATCTATGACTACAATTAATGGACTTGTTTGTTCTTTTTATATAATCATTAATAATATGAATGTATTCCATTCTTGATTTCATCTTGTTAAAATCTTGTTTGAGTTATCTATTAATGTAAGTATATGCTGAGCAAAGGCATGAAAGTTGTAAAAGATTTTAAAAGCAACGGGTCTTTTACAACAGTTTCAGAAAAGCGTTGTTAATCAAGTGTGGTGGAATGGATTTGAGAAGCAAAACATAGGCGTGTTTTCACTTAAAGAAGCTCAGACGCGCTCTCGTTTCCTATTGGCCAGTAGAAATCGTGTTTTCACTTAAAGAAACGCATTTCAGATTTTGGAGCAATAGGCGTGGATTAGTTCGGCTAATCAGAAGACAACACGTGGCAGCCGTTATTTCCGTTTTCTGGGATCACGAGCCAAGCAACAGATTTGTGCTGCGGTTTTGGAATCGAGGGCTGACATTCAATCGATCATTCAGATTAAGTTGATCATATTAAGTTGATTCTTTTTTCTATAAATAGCTTAGATGTGGCTCTTTATCGGTATGTATTTTTCAACTTTTGAGATAGAGTGTAGAGAGAGAAATCAGTGAGAGAAACACACAGTGTGTGTGTGATCTTAGCTCTTGTAATTTCTTGTGTTCTTTTCGATTCAATAAGAGTAACCCCGCCCCATTGTTCCCGTGGACGTAGGCAATTGCCGAACCACGTAAATCTTATTGTGTGTTGGTGTTCATCTTTGTTCTTGTTCATAGTTTAGCTAGGATCAAGATTAGGTTTTTCTCTTCAAAGTTAGACATAAAATCTTGAGTGTTTTGGTTGATTCTTGAGTGCATTAACAATTAAATAGGTGTTATTAGCCAAACTTGTTTTCACAATTGATATTATATAAATAGACGGCTTGAATTAATTGAGTTTGACTTGTACTTGATTAAAAAGGTGTTCATAAACGATTCTACTCATGTTTGAATATAACTATTTGATACAATATTTTAAAATGCTCGACCCGGTTCATTTGCAGTGTTAATCGAGACTTACCAACATATACAAACTTGGAGTATTTAAAGTAGATTAAAGAGAAAAGGAGAAGCTCTTGGTCTTTTGTTTTTAGAATATAAAACACCACATCAAGAATGTTCCAAACTTCATGAATCTTCTTCTCTCTTTCTGATATTGGGTTCAAGAAATTTCTAGAATCTTCTTTTCAAAGTTTATTCCAATCAACATAACGTATTCTCAAATGATATGTTAAAATGAAAGTCAAAGTAAAGCTCATACACAACTTTTTTTTCTTTTTTGTTTGTTGGATTCTTACTTGGAATGTAACATAACTGTCACGTTTTGTTTTCAAAGTCGTATTCAGCAGATGAATGACTTTTTATTATTATTCAATAATTGAGGAATTTAACACACGTTTTCCATTTTAAAGAGAAATCAATCAATCTGACGTCAGCAATGACTTCATGCTACACTATCATGCCTACGCAATAATTATTTAGTTGTAAACTCATTTTCTTTAATGGTGAAAAAAGAGTGGCAAGTTTATTACTATTGTACTTATAATATAATAATAAGTTAGTGTTTTTATCTTTTTTAGTAATATATATATATCTTAGTCTTGAAATAAGAAGTTGAAAGTCAAAATTCAGAATTAGAAGTGGAGTTATTCTACTGTGTAACTGGTGCACATACAATTGTCCATTTTTTTTAATTTTTTAATTTTATTTTTTCGCTTCAGACAGTTACCTTTATGTTGTATGAGCGTGACTTTTATGTATAAATGTAATGACCTTTATATACTTTAACTGAGAAAAAAAAAGAATTTTAGAGTCTAAAGGTCATAATTTTTTTACATAAAGGTTACAAGAATTGTATATAAAGATTACAACAATACAACATAAAGGTCTCAATTTGAAGCGAAAAAAACCTGAAAATCTACATTTTTTCTTAAGTTATTGAAAATAAATGTCATAACATTTATATATAAAGGTCACACTTATATAACATAAAAGTCACATCCTTATAACATAAAGGTAACAAGCTGAAGTGAAAAAAAAAATATCCAGGTGACCCAAGTGCGCAGATCCGAGTCATGTCGCCTCACTTGCACCAATCCAAATCCGTACACCTGGTGCACAGGAGCATTTGCGTTAGAAGTGGGGAGTTTTTTACAAAATTAATTTTACCAAATTAATATCTTAGGTTAAGTGGCAAACTTACCCTTTAAAATTGGATATTATTACAAAAATGTTGAGGTTAAAAGTGTAAAATAAAGTTGGATTAAACTGCAACATTAATTTATTTAAGCAGGATCTTTGTTTGACAAACACTCCGGATTTTTTATGAAATTAATTTGATATATTTCTAAATTTTGAAAAAAAATTCACTACAAGAAAAATAAGTAGTTGGGACAACAAAATGTTGTCGCAAAAACCTCAATAATTGTCGCAAGTCACAATTTGTGACACATGTTGATGCTAAATTATTGCACATAAGTCATTTTACATTACTTTTTGTGACAACGTATTATTAAACTTTATTAACATTTTGTACGACAATTTGTTGTCACAAAAACTGGACTTACTACGACAATCTTTGTTGTCGTAAAAAATGCTATCGCAAATATACATTTTTCTTGTAGTGTTGAATGGTTAATATATCTATTCGATTCTATATTTCATAATTTATTTTAAAACTCTAGAGCGATACTTAATTGTTGTTGATAGAATATCATTGTATAAAAAGGAAATAAAAATGACATGAAAAAGGAAAGCTAAAAGATACACGTGGGCATATATGTCATCGAAGTCTCATTAATTACAAATTAAATTGAGGGATTAACAAAGTAGGTGTTGAATTTGACTTCGTTTCCTAATTACTTAATTATTTTGCAAATATTGTGGTTAATTGGGCTCCAATATGACAAATATTAGACTAAACAACAACGTTTAAATTAGGTTGTTGCCCTAGTCTTATCTAGACTTTCTAGGCTTGTAAGAGGTTGTTAGGCTCAAGCTTAGAGTGCCTAATCCTAATTTAATCATTAATTAGTTGTTTAATTAATCATCTAAGGACTTTGACCGGCTTTAAAACGAGTACAAACTTTTGTATGAAACTAGCAAAACATACCCTTTGCTCTATCGATATTGATTGTAATTAAATATATTAAGTATCATCGACACTACAAGAAAACTTCCCGACAGCGACAGATTTTAGTGACGGAAATATTCTGTCACAAATTAGTTACGGAATAATGACGGATTATTGACAAAAATGCATATCAAATATTTCTTACGGAATAGCAACAGATTTGTTACCGAATTTATTGACGGTAATTATTCCGTCAGTATTATTTTGTGACAGAAATTTCCATCACTAAGTTAGTGACGGATATAAGTCCGTCATTAATTTATGACGGAATTTTCCGTCACAACAAATAAATAAATGTGAAAATATATATCGTAAAATATCAATATTATTTTATAAACTATAATATATTTCAATTATATTTATCATAATATGACATAGTTATTGTATTAAGGGACGGAGTCTTGAATTTTCAAAAATGTTACGTTTATATGTAAATTTTTCCGATATTTTTCATTATTATCAATGATTTATAAGAGTTCGCCTCCCTTGTATTATCAAAATGTATTTATTAGATAATATTACCTCCCTTAAACAGAATTCTAAATCCATCCCTGATAGTATTATCATAACATGAAAATTGAGAATATTTTATACATATAATTTAAAAAATACCACTTTAAAGTTTAATCATTTCAAATTTCAGAAATAATGAAAAAAAAAAAAAAGGTGAGTTTTACATGTAATGAAATGGGCTCTCAAACGTTTGGGCTTATTGTGAAATTTGTAATGAAAAACTATCAATAGTTTGGTTGGTTTTTGGGTTAGTTTATCGACCAATCATCATTTATTTGTTGGATTTATTTAGGATGTGACTTAAAAGGAAGGGATACAAAAAAAAAAAAAAAGAGTCGAACTATTAATCATATTTTTTCGTTATCTTAATTTAACAACATATATACATAATGCATCATATTTAACACAAAGAGTCTAACTATTGCCTCGACTTAAATTGTTACTCTATCTACACACTAAATAGCCAAAATTCCATGCACACAAAAAGATTAGAATTTGCAATCCAAAATACATTACATCTCTTTTTCACCTGGCATAACAAGAGGCTTGCAAGAACTCTCACACATATTGAATCGATCCGTCTCCGGCGACTCGTCGACTAATCTCAGCAGCTTCTCGACGATTTCTCCGGCATTCGGCCTCATAGACGCGTCGTCGTCCACGCAAGATCGAGCAAGATTAGCCAACATCACCGCTCCATCGAATGAATAGTTCTCACCCAACCCACCATCAATCCACCCCCTCAATTCCTCCTCATCCTCCGATCCCAAAACACGCTTTATCTCGTCGCATAGCTTCACGTCGTTCCCACCCTCGTCTCGTGTCATTGGGGGTTTCCCCGACAAAACCTCCAATAACACAACCCCATACGAGAAAATGTCCGTGCTTGTAGAGGTTGTACCTTCGGAAGAACACTCTGGTGCTAAGTACCCTAGACATGACTCGTCCCGATCATCCACCAAATTCAACATACCAAAATTCCCAATTTTGGCGCCAAAATCCTCGTCCAAAAACACGTTACGACTCTTGATGTTTCGATGGACGTAGCTAGGGTTCATAATGTGGTGCATATGTTGCAAAGCCGTAGCAAGATCAAGACAAATTCTCAACCTCTGACTCCAAGTCAAGAAACAACTACAAGAAGCTATGAAATGGCTCTTGATTGCCAATCCACCATGAATCCAATCTTTCAACGAGCCATTTTTCGCGTACTCAAACACTACGAACGAATCAGGACCGTCCATCAAACACGAACCCAACGGCCTAATGATGTTGGGGTGATGATGATGAAGGATCCTTTCTTGAAACATCTGGCTATCAAGTTTGCTCATCATATCCGAAGCAACACGTTTTATAGCCAAGTTCTTACCCTTGAGTCGACCATGAAACACCGAGCCACCAATGAGGCAGCTCGATCCGAAATCCTCTGTAGCCCTCTTTAGATCCTCAAATGAATAGCTTTCAACTCTCATCTTACGAGGGGTTGTTGTGTACATACTATGATCATCGAAATTGCATTGAGACCCCTCGAACGACACCTTATCGCTCGTTGTTCTGATACTTAAACTCAGCTGTTGAAGCTCCAAATCAGCAACATTGTTCTGGCTCAACTCCTCCACTTTCTTCTTCTTGCAATGAATCAAGAAAAATGCTATCCCAATTGCTATGAAAGCTACAAAACCAACCATTCCAATGGCTATATAAACTCCAATCATCCGTTTCTTCGCCTTTTTTCTCTTCTTGACTCGAATGCTCGGAGCTCCATGTCCCATACTGGAAAAATTCTGGGATTTTTCGAAGAAACCAACAGGATTTTCTTGCAATGGAATCAGAACTGTTGAGAATGGTAAAAGCTTGAACAAACCTGATCTTGAGTACATTTGATTAGCAGAAACTAAGGTTTGTTCACTAACATTAAACTCAACAGCCAACCGATCCAGTTCATCGCCTTCTTTGACAGGATACGAGGCCAAAATCTTCATGGAATCAAATGAAGAAGGGCAAGCACATTGCAGAGGAACTTCAACATGGATTCTTTCATCAAGATTCAATGGAGAAAGGCCCGGGTTTTTGTCTCGAATGGCCTTGCATGATGTTAGGCCCTCCAAAGACTCTGCAATCTCATAAAAGCTGTCACCTTTTGCACTGATCTTTATCACTTGTGCTTCATAGAATCCACCATTGCTGCACTTGCATTCAATTGGGATCAAAACAGGCTGATCTTTGGACAACAATTCGACGCCGTTTGAAATGCCGTTAGCTTCTGCAAGATCAGAAGGAGGAATGCCCAAATAAGAGCTCAGATTTGAAAGAGATGAGTAGTGAGAATTAGCTCTAATAATGGCATAACTTGTGCATGATTCTTGAGCTCTTTTTGCAATGCAAATGTAATTTGGTGAGGAAATTTTGTCACAGGTTTGGCTAAACACTGATAAAACTGCAAGATTGAAGACAAGAAATAAAATGAGTTGGATTTTTCTGATCATATTAACAAATTTCTGCAAGATTTGCAAGAAAGATATTTTAAAAAAACAGAAAATGTTAGAACAACTTTTTAAAGGGGGGAAGGTGGCTGGATTTTTTTTAAATATATTTTGGATCTGTAACTGAATTGGTGTAATATTAAAAGAGGGAATTCAGAGACAAGATTCTTGGATTTAGCAGAAATTAATGCATTTTTTATAACTTTGATTCTTGTTGATTGGCAAAATTTCTTGATTAAAAATGGCTTTTTGGGGTGGCTATTTATCCCAAGTAAAGATTTGTTCTTATGCTACTCATCATGATTATTCTTTGAATCGACACAATTTGTGAGAAATTTCCTTAGAATTCATCAAGAATTGAAAGTTTTTATGTCATTTGATAAAGAATATTGAGATTTGTTTGCTCCCAAATCCACATGTGTCATGCACTAATATACATGGAATAAACTTTTATGAATCTAATTTTGTTTGTATAACCGATGATCCTCAAAGTCAATCACAACCTATAAAATGTAGAAGAGTAATGAAAATTATTTTTGATTGTGAAGAATGTGACTTCGTTATATCCATAAAATTGTTATATATTTAAGTCATGATGTATTTTTCTTGGGTACTTCTATATAAAATCAAATAATAAAAAGATTGAGGTACTATTTTTTTTAGATAAAAGTGAATTCCTAGAATTATTGATGTGAATGATGTTTAGATAAACATGAACAATTTTTTTTAGGTAGTGGAAAGTAGAAAGGCTTCTATATCTTAATACAAAAAATATATAATATTATAGATGATTATATTACGAGTATAATTATCTGAGATTAATTTTTACGATTTATAATATATAATTAAATCCACAAAATGATTTCAAAAAAATCGTACACATTTTATACCAATGGATTATATTAAAAGAAAAAAAAAGCTCACTTAAATGCAAAACTAAAGAAGGAAAATATTTAATGCTAATCACTATATTCACGATGAGAAAACACACAAGGAAGGGAAAGCTTATTAAATAAACCACAAATGTTGCGTGAAAAAATAAGTATCTATGTAAAGTTACCAAATAAATAAAATAGACTAGAAAATATTTATTTCAAAATATAAATATAGAGACTGAAATTTAGGTGTAATTTATATATTTATTTTAAACATGAGTGTGAGGATTGTTTGCTAATATAGTTTACTGATTGTATAATTTGTTTTAATTTTATAATGGTGGGAAGTTTAGAAATATAATTAGCTAAAATTTTCCAATGAATAATGGAAAATTGTATTATATATTAATCAAAGGTACAAGAGTCATTTTTACCCTATTTGTTATATATAGGGACAAAAATAACCCTCATTATAATAGAAGGACAAATCTAACCAAAAACTAAATTTTAGCTCATTATAATAGAAGGACAAATCTAACCAAAAACTAAATTTTAGCCCAAAAATACCTATTTTTGACTTGTATGACATTGCACACTGCTACCAATGGGAATCGAACCCAGAATCACGATAAGCAAATGAAGCTATAGTTCCATTGGGACAAATAAGATTAATATAATAGTTTTCGTGTAACACCTAAAATAGGGTTACACGAAAACTCTTGAAATCAATGTTACACGAAAACTCTTGAAATCAAGCTTACACGAAAACTCTTGAAATTAAGGTTACACAAAAACTCTTGAAATCAAGCTTACACGAAAACTCTTGAAATCAAAGTTACACGAAAACTCTTAAAATCAAGGTTACACGAAAACTCTTAAAATTAAGGTTATACTAAAACTTTTCGTATGTAAGCAATTGTTTGGACATGTTCCACATTTTCCGTGTGATTTTATCCTCTTTACACGTGACATTACCCCTTCTTAGAATTGGACTTACACATGTAGGTTAGGGGACATGAATTTCAGTGTGTGTCAAATCATGACACATTTTGCTTTCAAAATGAGTATTTTTGGCCCAAATTATAGCAAATAGGTTTTATTTGTCCTTTAAATACATGGGATTATTTTTAACCTACATTTTAAGAAATGAGTTATTTATGGGTATTTACTCTTCATCAAATTAGTCACCTTTTCTTTAATCGTAAAAGTGTGTTCTTGTAAGAAAGGATGATAGTGAAGACTTTGGAAGGTATGTTTCAAAAAGGATGAGAATATATAAATGAATTTGCACTGACAAGAAGTGATGCCTCTAAAAGCAAAGGCAATGAATATTATCATTTATAAAGTGAAAGATAGAAAGATAGATGGCACAGAATTTTCAATTGCAATTGATTGCTAAATATTTATAAGAATATAGTCAACCAACAATTTATGACCCAAAAATTTGAAATTGAGTTGTGAAAATGAATTTTTTATGATAAATAATAGAAATCTATCTCATGAGCTGGGTTTCAAATTTTATTTTAGAACATAAATATATATATATATATATAGATAGATAGAAAAGATGAGTTTTTGATGTATTATAGCATGAAAAGAAAGAGTGTTTGTTTTGAAGAAAGAATATATAGAAAACTATATTTTGGGATATCAAAAGTATTTCATTGTCAATCTTAATGTCTCCATTGATATTTAACAACATATGATAACAAGAAACGTAACATATCACCCACTTTAATGTCTCCATTGATATTTAACAACATATGATAACAAGGAACGTAACATATCACCCACTTGAATATATCCCTCGATTCACGTTTCGTTCAACCGAGGAGTCTACCACCGAGATGGAAAGTAGTTCATGTCTCCCTCGAAATGTAGGATTTCCAGACCACAATGAAAGAGAAAAGTGAAGGCAGAAAAGGTGCACACTTGTATTGGGATCAAAGTCCAGTGGGGGAATATGCACGTGACAGCACGTGATACCACTCCCATTCTCATATAATAATCACAAAGATCATCAATCATTATTATTATTTATTGCCATTATATTAGAATGGTTCAGTTTTACAACTGGATAAAGATATCACAGATATCAGAACAAATTGCACTGTTAAAAATAAAAATGTTATAGGCTATGATACAACACTGCTACAAATTAGCAAAGGTGTCATATTATTGTACTTTGGAAAGCAATTTTATAAGGCATTTTGCAAATAAACTCATAGCATAGCATACAAATGTAATAGTATCAACAAAATGGCTGAGCATCAGCCACACTATTGCGCATTTGTGATATAACTTGAACAGGATCTGGAGCTCCGAACACCGAGCTTCCAGCCACGATGCAGTTCGCTCCTGCTGATGATGCCTGGTCGATAGTCGAAGGTCCTAAACCACCATCAACCTGCAAACGAGTCATTTGGATGTTTGAATTCATTTGGATATGGTGCCAGCTAACCTTGAAGTATGAGAAAGTGTCTAGACTCCTTATCAGATTGCACTTGATTCTAAAATGCATCATAAAAAGGACTACTAGTTGAGACGTTAGTCTAACTTCGATAATGAGAAAAACCTAGAGCTGTGATAAAGATTGTAGCTTAAATAAATTCGACCAGGAGTGGAACTCACCTCAATATCAAGTGATGGATACTTTTTCCGTAGAGTACGAACCTGAAATCCCATTAGAAAATCATAAGTTTTAGCAAAACAAGCCAGATAAAGGCTGATGAGAATAGTTGATGCACCTTATCCATCATTTCAGGCATAAACTTTTGTCCACCAAAACCAGGCTCAACAGTCATAACAAGAACCATCTCCACAGGATCTTCAGCATCAAGCTGCCAATAAAGGAAAGTGGCGATAATAAGTCGAAGGAAATTTTTTTTTTTTTTTTCGGGTTACTTATTATAGTGCCGCATGTATCCATCAATTTATTCACTTCTGGCCATGGAGAATAGAATACCAATGGATAAACATCTTCAACAGGAGTTCCAGGCTTTAAAGAAACACCAGGCCTCATTCCCTTTGACTTGATCTCTTTTATAAGTTCTCGCCAATTATCTGTGTATCATATAATCATCATTTTCATGTTTCAGAAGATTCAATGAGATTACAACGACTAAGTATCTCAAATATCACAATCATAATCA
The DNA here is from genome assembly GCA_005771605.1 of Scutellaria baicalensis. Taxonomy (NCBI): domain Eukaryota; kingdom Viridiplantae; phylum Streptophyta; class Magnoliopsida; order Lamiales; family Lamiaceae; genus Scutellaria; species Scutellaria baicalensis. The sequence continues at coordinate 937,518 of CM016723.1, forward strand.
GTTATTAGTTCTTACTCGTATACTAAATTAGACTTCACAAGGTAGCAATAAAAAGTAACCTTTAGATACTTCCACGTGAAAAGTAAAACCAGAAGCACCAGCTTTGCCAAATGGCTCGACGTAATCTAGTGGATTTGTGACCATAAGGTGGCAATCCAGATAAGCACTGCAAAAGCAAGTATGTTCAATAAATAAAACACCAGAAATGCAATAAAGTTAAGAGTTTGAACTGTATATAAGGAAAATGATAATTACTCAGTGTGCTTCCTTAAACTCTCAATCACTGGAGCACCAATTGTAAGGTTTGGGACAAAGTGGCTGTAAATTTGGCAACACAAGTAGGAATAAATAGTTCATGATTAAAAATAATAGTACAGTAAACAAGTAATATACAATCAAAAACTCGGGGAATTCCTTGTATCTGATCATCCTTGCAATTTGAAACCAATACAATTTTTCAACTGAATAATCAACCTACCCATCCTGCAATGAACCAGAACATACTATATCAGAAATCAAAGACAATAAAGTAGTTCGTTTCTACTTCAAAATTGCTGGCATCAAAGAATGACAGCTAAATACAAATTGTACAGCGATAAATGTATCTTAATAGTCACAACAGCCAACAAGCAAATACAATCTCGATGGCTAGTATAGAGCTTAACATTTTAATGCTGTAGAACTACAACATCATGTTACAATATTCCTAAGCATAAAGAAACATGCTACGGAAAACTTTATGAAGAATTCACCAGCAATAGAGGAATTGCAGTTCTTTTATCTTTTGCAGGACTCTTGGGTGATCAAAATCCTTGCAATAGACAAATAAAATACAATAGTGTGATTATTTTAATTTCTGATATTGCAATCGGAAGGCTGATTGATTATCACTCACGGAATTGCAATACTTTCAACCTAATTATCTATTCCAACTTCGACATCATATATATACACACAAAACAAAGTATATACACATATATACATCATCAATCGAATAGCCAATACAAATATGCAGTAGAGATTGAGATGGGAGTTTGGAATGAGAAAAGTATACCATTATGTCCATGTGCAGCCAATCCGCGCCGCAACGGAGCATCCTCTCAGCTTCCGCCGCCAGATTCGCGAAGTCCGACGAAAGCATAGACGGCGCAATTTTTGGCCTCACCATTTCCGACTCTGATCAACGCAGCTCAGTTCAGCAAACTCTGAAAAATTACGTCAAATCTATGACTTGTTCATCGATTAGAAGGTTCTAAAATATCATCCGATGCATCGGAAAGATTCCTTTACCTCCCCGGTGCCGGAGCTCTTCTCCGGCAACTTTATCCGGTAGCAATCAGGCAATGAACAAATGTGGGTTTGGTGAAGGAGAGGTTTTACCTGCTTTAGCTATTCTGTTGGGGGTTGGTGGGTGTGTCTTTAACTAGGCCCATTTAATTGGGCCTTTGGACCACGTATAAGCCCATTCCATTTAATCAAGCCTGATAGCTATAGGCCAATTATATGAAACCTAATTAGTCTATGGCCCAATAGAAATTATAAAAAATATCAAGGAGCCAAATATATTTGGATGAACTAAATTTTGTCATTTTAATTGTATTGAAACAGAATTAAGTATAATTTTTTACGTAAATTCTCATATAAATTACTAAGTGTGGATTATGGGTTGACCCGTCTCACGAAAAAAGATTCGTGAGACGATCTCACACAAGACCTACTCTTTTTTTTATGTGCAGTGTAAATTACAAATTAAAATTTATAGAAATGATGAATTGGATATGCTATGCACTGAAAATAAATTTTACATTGATTTTTAATCAGAAATTATAATTTGTTTTCACAAGTTATCACCTCCCCATCCTAAAAACAACTCTATAAAATAAATTGGAAATCTTATTTTCTTATAAAGTAGGTTTCATGTGAGGCGATCTCATATAAGATCTTATATAAAACGAAGTTGATATGGATTAATAAGATGAGTCAGTCCACTTGATAGGGTTGTTCCAACTCGTGACTTTGCTTAATTGCTTATATAAAAATATTGATTACATAATTTAATCTTTTGATTTAAATTTATATTAGTACAAATCTCTTATGAGTTAAATATTCTATTTTATGAACCATATGAGTATAAAATTGAAGATCATTAAAAATGATTAATTAAGTAAATTATATGATAAGAAGGAATTTAACTATATTTACTTGTGCTTCTATTTTTATATTGATATAGGTGTAGATATATAATAGAATCATTTCGAATGTCAAATGTCTCTCTTTAATTTTATTCTTTTTGATTGATATCTTGTTGATTCTCTTAATTTTTTGATATCTTATCCAACGCATTACACATGGCATTAGACATGTTCATCCGGTTTCCCGGTTCCGGTTCCGGTTTCCGAAATGGCCGAACCGGAACCGAACCGGGAAGGGTAATAGGCCGGTTCCGGTTCCGAAACCGGCGGTTCCGGTTAAACCGCCGGTTCGGGCCGGTTTTTCAAAAAATTTATAGATTTCAAAAAATTCAAAAAAAAAAAGAAAAAAGAGGACGCTCCGGTTCGAACCGGCGGTTCGATCCGGTTTCTTCATCTTGACCGTTGATCTCCAAGGGCTCGTAGATCGTCACCGTCGATTTCAAAAAAATTTCAAAACCGGCGGTTCGAACCGGCGGTTCGGAACCGCCGGTTAAACCGCCGGTTTTTCGGTTCAAAAAATCGCGAACCGTAACCTAACCGGATAATTACGGTTTTCGGTTACGGTTCGGAACCGGAACCGGTCAACGGTTCGCCGAACCGTTGACCGCCGGTTCGAACCGGCCCGGTTCGGCGGTTTTCGAACCGGATGGACGTGTCTACATGGCATTCCCCAACTAACTAATTGTGTGCTAAATCTTTTGTATATTTGTCAACAACTTATTATTATTATTAAACAAACTTCGGCTTTTTATTTAAATAGCTCAGTCAACATAAATTATTATTTATGAAGACCATATTTATAAATTCTTAGTAAAATAGCCCAGTCAACATAAATTATTATTTATGAAGATCATGTTTGTAAATTCTTAGTAAAATAGCCCACATTCCAAAATTATGTAACTTTGATACTAGAAACATATTATAATTTGTAATCGTTTTTACGTTCAGAACTGATATAACGCGTTTTGGGATGTGATACACACGTGGTGTATGGTTATTTGGTACAACGAATTCCATTTAATTTATTTTTATTTAATATTTATTTGGAAATTAGATGAAAGGCTAGTTGAAAAATATTTATGTAGGAAGAGTTAGTGGGGCTAATTTACCAATAAAGTTGATATGAGACAAATTCATCGATATAATTCAATAAAATGATGGTATGTTCTACTATTTTGGTAAACTCATACATATGATTCATGAGTCAAGTCCATTTTTACAAATTCGTATATAAATTGTGGGTTGTAACAACATGTGTTAAGTCATTTTATAAAATTGATTTTCCCCTCATCTTGGATCCATTGATTATAATATGACAAGGAAAGCTCACATCATTTTTTTTTTTTTATTCATGTTATTTTTTAGGAGAAGGCTCAAAGATACTATCATCTTATAAAAACCAAAAGTACCCAAAAAATAAATATCCCAAACTCCATCTTGGAGGAAAGAATTCCCTTTATTGTCTTAATTATTCTTTTTTTCCTTTTAATGAAGTTTACACATGTTCACTATTCATTATGATAGAGATGGTGTTATCTATATATGACACACTTTTTGTACATTCTAAATTTCTTATAGAAATTATTGTTCAGTTCTAGTAATTTAAATCTTGAAAAACGAATTTTCAAGTATTCAGAAATTCATATGGAACCATCTCACAAATGAATTGTGAATTGAGTTGACTCGTCAAACAGAATCAACTTTTATGAAACAATTATACACTTATTAATTCATCATTGATAATTCCTTGAACAATATAGATAGATAGAATGATCATGTTCACAAGGACCTATTGACTAGAAAACAAGAAGTGATCTTGTCCTTTGCATCTACACATTTTTAATGTAATTTCATCAACAATTGGATTTATTGACTACGTTAAATTCTTGGAGGACTCGTGGCCTTTAAATTTCTTGTTAGATATAACCATTTTGTACTAGGCAAAAACTTACGTATCCCGGTGTACCGTACCTCAAAAGTATTATTAGTTTGATACTACCTCCATCCCAAAATAAATGACATTTTAGCTTTGATATATTAAGAAATGTGATAAAAAGTCCAATCTACCCCTATTTATGTTTAATTAATGAGGAGCTTTTATCTCTTTTAACACATTTAATTTGAGATGAGTAAATAGGGGCATATTTGGTATATTGCATATAAATATACTTTGGAATATGAAAACGACAATTATTTTGGGACAAATTTTAATTGCTAAAATGTTATTTATTTTGGGACGGAGGTAGTATTAGGTATATATCCATGAGGTATTATTGGTATATTCATAAGGTATTAGTGATATATTCTTGAAGGTATTAGTGGTATACTCATAAGGTATTACGCGTATAATTGAAATATATGTTTTAATGAAGGTATTATTCAAGGTATTACTTGTTACATATTAAAGTATTACACATATTATTTAAATGTATTACAATAAGTGTTTGGGGGCACGGTGCCCCGGGTCACACAACACCTACTCTTTGTACTATTAAAGCTACCCATTTTTGAAGAAACTTTATTTATTAGAAATTTTATCTTGTTATATGTGTTGGTGTTTTTATTAGAACGCTAAATTTGCATTTAAGTCCCTAGCCTTTTAGTTATTCCCAAAATCCCCCTAGTCTTTCTTGTTTCTGAGCTACACTTCCCCGTAACAGATCTATCTACATATAATCTTATTTGTGATAATATAAATATGCAACATATAAATTACTATTTTTTAGAAAAATATTTTATATTTCATTCGTTCATAAATCTATCACTAGCTACGAAATAACATTTTTTATCCTATCTCCTAATTTTGAAATAGAACACCATTTATCTTGGATTTCCATACTTAACATCTTTTAAAATCTTTCCATAGTTCTATATGAATATATATATATATATATATATATATATACACACACACACTAGCATAGAGCAAATAAAGCTTGCTAAAGTTAGAAAAAATATGAAATATTATATGTTTATATGAAAAAATTAAATTTATGATTTTGTAAAATGCATATCGTTTAATTAATTAGTATTGAATTTAACATAATATGATTAATATATAATTTAAATATATGTTATAATTGTAAAACAATAATTTTTATTTACTAGCTATTTTGAAAAAAAAATATATTTCACTACCAATTATATTATAAGGACGCAATTCAGAATGATCATAGAATACATAAAGCAATATATATAGATGAAAAATCTATAATCACTTAATTTTTGGACAATGACTTATCACTTCCTTTACCTATGAGTTATCAATTAAGGGACCCAATCTTTTTTAAGTTTTTATGAAAAAAACAAATCTAAGAATAATTTTTATAATCATTTATATTGGCTTATCGAATTTTTTAGGGCAAAAACTTATATGTCCCTGGGGTACATAGGGGTACGGATCTGGATGTTATATACATGCTTTTCAGGTATTATAAATATACTCTATAGGTGTTATGTTTCTTGGTGTTATAAATATATTCTATAGGTATTATGTTTCTTGATGTTATAAATATACTCTACAGGTATCATATATATATAAGAGTATACATGTGATACCTGAAGAGTATATATATGATACTTGTAGAGTATATATTTAACATCATATTATAATTAATTTGGGGGCACCGTGCCCCCGGGGCACACAAGTGTTACTCATTTTTTAGTTCCGAGGGTTTGAATAAACATTTTTACATCTACATTTTTTGAAAATTATTCTATTTTAATTTGGTCTCATTTTGCTGCAAACGATAATTAGTATTTTCATTAGTAACTTTATAATTAATTCACATTTTTCATTAGTATTTTCTATTATGTATTAATATTAGCAAACAACAATAGTATTTTCCCCTTGAATTTAATAATGTTAGTTTTTTCTTAAATAATATATTTTATTATCACATGACCTAAAAAATATTTGTAATGTCAATTTATGTGCATATTTGGCTTACTCATGATATGCATTAATATATTTTTCTCTCTTAATGATTATATACATTGGAATTTAACTATATGTATTTAAGTTAATATTGCATTTGCACTTTCAATAAAATCGTGTGCCCATTTAAAATTTGTGCTTCCATGCATAAAATGTATTTGTTTCAAAAAATTTATCTTATCTTTAAATGTAACAAATGAGATAATATTAATCAATAAAATAATAAATGTTATTTATTTTTATATTTCAACATAAGCATGTTAATATTTATTATAAATTTATTGAAAGTGAATAATTTAATATTATCTTTTTAATTTATCATTACCTCATATAAAATAAACTTAAGCATATTTTAAAAGCATTATTATATTGATGAATGTATGTATTTATAGATAATAAATTTTCAATCATTACAATTACTACGTAATTAATGAAAGAGGGCGTTTAGGAAAGATGAGTTTTAATATTAATTAAGATTTAAATCAGTATACTTATTAAAATTAATAAACTGATAAATGAGACTATGATTAGGATCAAATAAAATATATGAAACGGGAAAAAGATCTAACCACATACTTTTCCTTAAAATATCATATTAATAGAATGAAATAATATTAATTTAAGAGGTAATTCAAAAAACGAAATAGATTTCATGGTAAAACCCCGTCCCATATCAATTTAATAGATATTTAATACAAAACAAAAACGATAAATTATACTCAAATAAAATCTATCTAGATAATGCGTAACACATTAAACATTGAGTAGGTTTTATGTGAGACCGTCTCACGGATCTTCTAGTGTGAGACGGGTCAACCCATAATCCACCCTTAACAATTCATATTGAAATTTGTAAAAATGGATTCAACACATGAGTAATAAGGATTCGTCTCACGGAAACTATCCGTGAGACCGTCTCACATGAGTTATTGTCTTAAACATTTTAGATTCACAATTGTTGAAACGTGGTCAATAAACGTGTTCCATTCATTTTTCTATTTTCAGAAAAACTTGCACAAATTATAAAAAATAGAAAATCATATTCCTAACGTTGTATTACTATGAATTAGGCATGGTCAATGCGTATTACCATAATTAATCTTAGATTAAATAATATTGAGTTGAGAATTAGTTAATAATAATGGCAATATTTTAATTACACCTACTAACCATATCATCCATGGAGCCTCATTTGTCCTTTTATTTTCCTACAAAAATCAACATTCGATGTGGACACATAAGGTTGAGATTTATTATTATTTTTTTGTCACTTTTCTTGAAATATCCAATGTCTCCATTCATTTGCATTAATATTCAATTATCTCCTAATTAAAATTATAGAATTTTGATCTTGTCTATATGAACACCACTATATATATACACCCACGACCCGATTTTATTTGAGATTTTATTGATGAATGTAAATAAATATTATCAATCCAATGCTTGAAAGATTGAATATTACTAGATTAGGACTCCAAAAAGAAATGTCGCTCTAACATTTTTGTGTCAGATGTTATCTCGTTTTCTTCCCCAGGCGATCAACTCAAAACAAAAAATTAGAGCGTAAAACTTTAATTTATTATTTTGTTAATTATCATATCACTTGTAGTAACATAAATATAATATGTAGACATTTGTTCGAAATATACAATTAAACAAAAATAAATATGACAAGATATAAATGTTATATTAGATACAATGTTGAAAAAAAAAATCAATAATAATCACAGACTATCAATATATATTATTGGATGAAAATTCAAGATCACAAAATGTTAGGTATTCTATTGGATATTATATCACAAAATATTGAGTTCTTATATTTAGTAGTTTATGAATTAAATTTAAAAACTCCCATCAAATTCTAGTTGGACAAGTGAAAAATGCATGACATTTAATTAGTTACTCGAGTTTGTTACAATTTTGTAAATTTGACCTTATTCAACTTGATTCAAATTAATTTAAAATCGAAAATCATTTGATATAGTAAAGATAATGTCATAATTTTTAGTTATGGTGAACCAATTGATAATAATATGAGTAAGCTTTTGTTTTCTCAAACCATAAAATAAATATAATAAACATGACTTTTTATTAATTTGAAATTATAGTAAATTATTTAGTTGGTAAATACCTTGTACGTGTCTTAAATATTCCCATTGCTCATTTGATTATAATGTATTATTCACAAACTAGGTCAAATGTCAAACAATGGATGCTGTTTAATATATATATCTCCCAAATTTTATTTGATTTTTGATGATTCTCTATCAACAATTAATTGATTGGAAAATATTAAAATTTCAATGACGGACAGTTATTAATATATCCACCGTTTATGTATAATAATCAGATCATTTTTTTTATGTGGAAAATGACTGTTAATTGATTCCTTATTACAAGAAAAAAAAAGTATCGATCTCACATGACTTTTTTATAAATTATCTACGCGGCATACACTACTAAGATAACCCTTAAAGATTAATTATATGTTCGATCTTCTTATTTTTATTTTTAAAATACACAAAATAAAGAATATAGCTAACAAATTAATGGTAGGTATATAGGATTTGCATCAATTATAAGAATAACATATTTCTTAACAACTAAATCATATGAAACAATATTAAATTTATCAGCATCTACGTTTATTGATGAATTAAAACTGTGAATATAATAAAATATAACATAAATATATTATAATATAATTCTCTATAATATTTGAAAATAAAAGTTTTATTTGGTAGGTCCTTCAAAAATGTACTAATTGCGGTATTAATGGATTGACCATTCAAATTCATGAAAGAAATAGTTTTTAAGTGTTCCTCCTCTCCTCTCTCCTCCTCGCTTCTACTCCACTCTCTTTCTCTCTCTAAACTTTATTTTTTTACCCTGTACAGACAAAAAAATCAGGAGAAGATTAAGCTTTTTTTTTCCTTCAAACATGGCTGCTTGATTATATATAGTTACGAAAGCTGTTTTGCATTGTTACTGAAAAAATGGGTTCATGCGTTTCTCTTCACAAAGAACCTCAATCCGCCATGCCCATGGAGCTCCGTTTATCAGTTGAGCCTAAAAACGAGAAGCTTTTGATCGCATCGCCGGTTAAACAGAAGCCCGTTACCGTTAACGGCGTTGATTATCCAGTTACTGCCTTGGCTGTCAAGTCTCAGTTCCACGATGCTGGTATTGTGGTTTTCTCTCTCTAGATATGATTATGGAGTTTATTTGTTGGATAATATTGTTTTTATTTTCGAGAAGCTTGCTGAATTTTAATGGGTTTATTTATTTTAGGCTAATTTTGGTTGTGTTTTGGGTGGTCCTGAATTGAAGTATGTTTGTGTTTTATGATTTTTTTTGGTTTTATTTGGAATTTTGTAGTTTGATTTTTTGCTTTTTTGGGGATTCATGTATCTTGATTGATGAAAGAATTTTGTATATTTCAAATATTTTAAAAGGGAATTTTCCTTGAACTTAGACAAAATCTTCTTGAACACAAGTTGCTTGAAATAGTTATTACATTGTTAATGTTCTATTATTGCTTAGGTGGTCCAACTGGATACAGAACTGATAACACTTCAGGGATGTGTAAATGAGGCCTAGCTGATTTGGTTAGAATTTATTTATTTTCTTGCTAAAATCTTCCGTTTTTCGGTTTGAAAGATTTAGGATTAAATGCCTCGTGTTTGGATTACGTTCTGAAACCAATTGGTGTATACTTTGAACGAGCATGGAAGTCTTCTGGTTGGTGAATTAGTTACCATTGGAGATTTGAGGTTGTTGAAGTTTTTGGATTATCTTTTGGTTAAGTTGGTGACAAAAGACGACGAACATTCCCACAAGAGTTTTGCATAGACAGTTGTTGTCTGATTAGGACAAGGCAAACTATGTTCTGTGATTGCCCCGTGTAGGGCCTAGCATTGTTATGGACCCATAACATGCTATGCTATGATGAATTCACATTCAGATCTTAGCAGAACTCTCATCTCCATGTGGTGATGATTCTTGAGAGGGAAGTGGTTGCATCTTTGTGGTTCACTTGTATTATTTTTCTAGTTATAACTCGAAGAAAATGACAACTGTTCAAAATAGAATCATTTTGCAATTCTTGCACACAACTCTCCAAGATAGTGATGTGGTGTGGATTGTGTTTAAGATCACACATAACAAAACTGAAGATGGTGTTTATGTTAATTGCTAAGTGCCATATCGTAGTGTCAAAGATTGTTAGATACTTATATATGAACCGTTTTCTTTATCTTCGATCCACTATGTATATCATTTCTTTTCTTTTCGTCAAGTTATTTCCAGCAATGAGGCGTATTCTTTGATTCAAAAGTACCCTCTTCTTCATGTTGATTGTAAAAGGTGAAAGTTGATGGAATTCTTGTCAGATTGGCTGAGTTTGTTTGTGAAAACCACCCATTGATTAGATTTTACTAACGCGTCCATTTGTATATTTTGCTGATCAGAGGTGCCTTAATTTCTTGCAGGTAGCAAAGAGGAAGCATTTTTCGATTCCCAACCTTGGTTGGAGTCTGATGGCGAAGATGATTTCTTGAGCGTTAATGGCGGTAAGAAATATCTCTCATGAGAACCTCTTACCTTTTTTTCTTCGAACTTGCAAACCTATAGCTCTACCAACACTATATGTTCCAATTTCCAGCTAGTCAATCTTAGGTACGATGTTCCATCTGTTGTCTGAGATTTGGCCAAACCGCTGATTTCTGGTTTCACATGAAAATCTTGACATTCGTTGATGAGAAAATCTAAGCATTTCGGCTACAACTTCGTATGAAGGATAATAAAATGTAGGAGAGGGGATTAGGTAATCCTTTATGGCCATTTGGTTGTGCATATAAAGCTCAATTTAGTAGGGGCACGAAAGTTAGGTAATCTGGTTAATTCATCATTCAATACTAAGAGTAGTCCACCATTCTTTTCTACATTCTCCCTTCGTTTCATGTTACTCAATAAAGGTAGGTTTGGGTTGTTCTTTTTTCGTGTTTTTCTCAAATCAAATCGAAAAGACTTGACCTTGACAACTTTACCATATGAATGTTCATTTGTATGCAGATTTTACCCCGTCACGTGGGACAACTCCGGTCCACCATCGGCTCTCATCAGGAAATCCAACAATGAACAAGGCCCTTGTGGAAGGACCACTCGGGTCCGTACGTGAGCCCTTACCTTCGGATAAAAAGAAGAGACTATCCGATCTTTTCAAAGAGAGCCTTCGTAGAGAACATGTATATGATGAGAATGAAGCGAGCGATGAAAGTGTAGTCGTTGAGAAGGAAACGAGCAACGAGAGAACACCCAACCGGGCCCAATGTTGCCTCCCCGGTTTTCGTTCAAATCGTAGCTTTAGTGAAAAGAAAAGGAAGATGAGCCCTCAGTGAGATTTTGGCACCGTGTTCTTGGTGAGAGTCTTAATCTCTAAAATCTTGTCTTTTCATATATATATATATATATATCAATATATAACAATTATAGCAATGTGGATGAACATTGGAGTACATATATAACAATTCTATAGTACCTTACTAAGCTAAATTTTGTGTAAAAAACACAATATTAAGCTGTTTCAAAGCGTTCACATTTCCCATCCTTTTCTTTGATATTGTTGGCTATGGTTATTTAATTTTATGATAAATTTCTCATCAATTTATGTCATGCATATAATTATAGTTACAACATTATATATATATAATAAAATTTGAAATAAACACTAATTTGTAATGAGAATTAAAGAGAATTATGATGACGTAATTATCACAATCTTTTGTTATAGAGTTGGTCTCTTGTGAGATTGTCTCACATGCGGCCAAATTCAAGTATGTGTTTTTCAGCTATAAGTATGTGTTTTATAAGTATATTTTTACAGGTATAAACATGAGTTTTAAAAGTATGTCTTTTACACTCATAAGTATGTCTTTTTCGACTATAAGTATGTGATCTGGAATTCCTTCGCATGTACGACGGTTGCACGCGAGTTTTGTTGTTTGTTATATGACTGTATCTTTGGCTGTACGAAAAGTTTCATTTTTTGCTAAAGGACACTTGCCAATTGGCTATGCTTTTCCTAGTCGTTATTGACAATATAACTAATTAATTATTCACCTATTGTTCTTTAAGTAACTTTTACTCAATTCCTTTGAAAACGAGAATATAAGGTATGTATTTACTATATTTCAAGCTAATTTTAAGCAATATTTTTTTCAGTAATTTTATAAACTAATTAAAAGTATTGTTATTTTTACTTTGAAAGTATTGTTTGGTTTTGAAACATATTATTTTTTGATAGAGTATTGCTTCGTTTTTTACCTTACAAAATAAAATTTGTTTAAATTTATTTGTCGCTTTTATATTATCAAGAAAAGCTCTTACATTATTTTTGCATAACAATTTTTTTTATTGGAATAGTACTTATGACTTTTGTCGAAAACCGCATATTTTAGTACTTCATGACATTATGGTCATTTTATATAAATGAGTATTGTTCTTGTGCATGAGTTGCATGGATTTAGATCCATGTAACTGGGAGCTCGCGGGTCGGGTCGAATTCGACACGGATCTACGTCCAGTTATTTATTTATTTTTTAATTTATGCGGTAACCTTTTTGTTATACGAGTATAACATTTATGTTATATGATTATAACATTTTTGTACAAATATCATAACCTTTAAGTTAATATATTTACTTTTTTCAATATAAAATGTAAGATAATATAGCTGAAAACTTTTACTTTATGATAATTTAACCTTTATGTTATGTTGATGTAACTTTTATATATAAATATCATAACCTTTATGTACTTAAAGAATAATATAAATGTTATGTTAATATAACATAAATGTAAATATCATTATGCGTAAATGTTACATTATTATAATTTAAAGGTTTAAAAGGTATTAAAACCTTAAAAATTATATACTTATAATTATTTCAATCATGTAATATAACTGAAAACTTTTATATGTTTATAATTTAACCTTTATGTTAAATTGATATAACATTTATGTACAACTATCATAATCTTTGGAAAATATAAATGTTATATTATTATAATATAAAAATTAAATTATTATAACGTAAATGTTAAGTTATTATAATAAAGGTTTAAAAGGTAATATATATTTATCTTACTCCGTAAAATATTAAACTACCATAATAGAAAGTTATGCGAACATACCGTAAAGGTTATGTGAACATAACGAAAATGTTAGGCGAGCATAACTAAAAGGTTAGACGAAATAACTAAAAGGTCATAGAGCGAATTAGGGTTTGAGCGCGATTTGGGGGCACGTGCCAGCGTGTTGCAGCGCGTTTTGGGCGTGAAAATCACCTTTCGGGTCATATGACCCGGATTGACCCATGCACTTGGTGTATAGAAATAATTGTGTATATAAATATAAATGATTGTAATTATTAAATGTTTCCTTAAATGTGTGATAACCTTACACAACAAATAAATTGAAACCGGTAGAGTACTTATTATTTATTCAAGTTACTTTCTTACTTAGTTGGTTTAAAGTGGAAAAAAAATGGTGGTTGTGTAAAATTAAAGAGTGACACTTGTGTGCAACAGGGACACGATGTCCTCAAATTAATAATTATATGGTGTTAAATATATACACTATATGTATCACATATTTACTCTTATATACATATGATACATGTGGAGTGCATCTATAACACCAAGAAACATAACACCCATATAGTATATATATAACACCTGAAGAACATGTATATAACACCTAAATTCGTGCCCCTATGTGCCCCAGGGGTATATAAGTTTTTGTCAAAATTAAAAATATCACATTTGACTTGAAACTATTACATATTTCCTATGATAATTTGTTAATTATTTCACCCGAGATTGGTTTATTTATAGAGGTAACTAAGGATAGTGATATTTTTATCTACTTTTACAATGTTTTACTTTGATGTAAATAAACAAGAAGTTATCCTTCCAAGAAGTGATGAAAAAATCGCGATATTTCGGCGATATTTCGTCGAAATATCGCTGAGAATGAAGGTTCGATATAAAAACGGGGTGTTTTTTTTCATCAAAATGTCGCCGATATATCGGTCCGTTTCGGTTTCGGTTTCGGTGAGTGCCAGGCATAAAATGTTGGTGTTCACCGAAATATCGCCGAAATATCGGCAATATTTCGGTGAAATATCGTTTCGGTGCTGTGTCGGCAATGAGCAAAAAAATTCCAATTTTCAATCATTTTCCTACTCTTTCACTATTGCTTTATCTTAATTTTTCACTGCTTTCACATTATATTAGCTTGAAAAAAGTGTGGTTTCAATTCACAGCTTTTGTTCCAATATCACCACTCTCTCTCTCTCTTTCTCTATTACAGCTTTTAATGTCATATCCGTATAAACACAGACAAGAGAATTTGTGGTCTAATATGGTGAGTTGGTATCAATATTGTTTAAATCAAGATGACATGTCATCTCATTTATTTGAACCTCACAGGAGCTCATGCTATTATTAGTTCATAAATATACTTTGTACAAAATTTCTCATATTATCACTTTATATATTAGTTTATCTCTCATTTTGTTGTAATTATATTTTTTATTTGAAATCTTAACTTCAATTTATGTATGAATGTTAGTTATAACATTATGTAAATTACCAGATATTTTTTCTAATTTTTTCACAATTTTTCCCTGATTTTTTTAAAAATTACCGATATTTCCACCGAAACCGATATATGAACCGATATTTCCATAAATTTAAGGTACCGATACATGCACTGAAACCGATATTTTCGTCCTTGCTTCCAAGCCAGGGATAAGATGCCAATATCCAAATAATACCTTGGATGATTATCCAAATCCTTACCATGGTTTGTTTACTCAAAACTTGGGATCAAATTATGAAATTATATTTATATCTCTAATAAATATTAAACATTTGTGATTGTAATATCAAAAAGATCATGGACAATTCTATACACACCCCAAATAATACTAAACACACCTCATCTATACACATGAAAAGTAAAATAAAAAAAAAAGAGTATGTGTATAGATGGGGTGTGTTTAGTTTGCTTGGGGTGTGTATATAATTGACCAAAGATCATTTGGATAATAATACTCTTATCATAATTCATATCTTACATAGTCAAGTGTAGGTAAAGATAATTAATAACCTTATGTCAATATTATATGTTAACATAAACATTGAAAATAAATTATTTTATCCTATGAAACTAAACTCACCCAAAAGTAATACTGTAGCATTAGAAAAAAGTTTCCTTTTTATGTTAATACAATGCTTTCGAAATAAATGCAATTCGATATTGAGTTGACCGTTACGTTGACCGATATTAACTCAGCCATAAATTGCAATTGATTTTTTTTTTAACATTTTGCTTAAGAGTGGATAAGGGTTCAACAATATCATAAGTGGGCCCACGGCCCATTCCCTCCTCCCTGGAAATAAAAGTGAAAAGCCCATAAAAACATCACAGAGTCTGTTGAGCCAACAAAGTCCATTATTACTCCTCTCTTCCTTTTCAGTTTCACACCAACTTCTTTCTGTTAACAATCTCCACTCTCTCCCTCTCTCTCTAGACTCTCTCTCTAGAATCTCTCTCTATATATACACTACACACACTCTCTCTCTCTCCCCCCAGGCTTAAAAGACTATGGATTCAAACAGCTCCCTGAAATTAGCTTTTCTCTCTCTTCTCTCACTAACACCAGTACTTCTCTCTCCTCAAGCATCCGCCTCCGCCCAAGACTTCCCGGTGCTGCCTCCGCTCGGCGTTTGCTCCGCCGCCGTCACCATTCATGGTTACACCTGCCAAGAATTCCAAGTATCAACTTCCAAATTCCTCTCTTTTTTCTTCTTCTTAAACATCTCATCATATACGTGGAAATTAATAATGTTTGTTTTTCAGGTAACAACTGATGATGGGTATATACTAAGCGTGCAAAGAATCCCGAAGGGCCGTGGCGGCGGCGGCGGCGGCGGCGGAGGGCCGCCGGTTCTGCTCCAGCATGGAGTTCTGGTGGTCAGTATTAACTTAATTTCTTCCATTTCTTCACCTAAACATACTCCAACATTTAATTTCTGATTCTCTGTTTTATATGTACATATAGTTTTGACAATAATGATGTTCGAGGATATATATATACTAGGAGATCGATCGTGTAATAAATTGTTTTGTTTTGTTTATTCTGTGTGTGTGTTTTAGATCTGCATAGGTTGTGATGGAGATAGGTAAAGTACGAAGATTTTTTGACTCACAATAAATACTCCCTCCGTCCCGGTCTAAGTTACCTACTTGGACCGGACACGGAACCTAAGAAAATGCAGTTAGACTAGATTTCTTTTTGATTAAAAAGTGTTTTTTATATTTTTTGTTGTTGTTTTTTGACTTTTTGGTTACTTTTTTGACTTTTTGATTAAAAAAATATTATTTCTTTACTATTTTGGGATTGGCAAGTTCGATTGAGACGGACAAAAATGACAAGCAGGTAACTTGGAGTGGGACGGAGGGAGTACTATTTATTTATTACTCTTTGCAATAATTTACGTTGGTGAAACAAATGATGACCATGTTCCTTTGTCTTTTTTTTCGAAAATTTCCCCCATCACTGACTGGGATTTCATTTATTTATATTCCCAAATCTTGGGTTATACTTTTCTAATATGCATTAAATAGTAATGATATTATTTCATTTGTAACGTATTATTATTTATTATAAAACGGAAAATACTTTAATATTCTAGACACCCCTTTTTCAAGATTTGTTTTTTTTTTTTCAACTTTTTTGCCATTATGAGAGAGTTTTTAAAAAATTCATGTACGGATTATAAATTTTGGATTGACCCGTCGTATTACTCAATTAACTATATTTGAAGGGCGAAAAATGTAATATCTATTCTTTCTCAAAATAATTGTATCTAGGATACAATCTACTTTGAGAAAGTTTCCTTGAGCATATTTTTATTTACATTAATTTTAGGTAATGTAATAATGATGAAGCATAATTTTTAAGGGAAGTGATCTTTGTTACATTTACTGCAATTCCAATCTTACTAAATTTAGAAATAATTTCTGAGATTTAGTAAAAGTATTAGATAATGCCAATATAGGATCAGCTAAATTTTGGTTTGGCATTTCCAAGGTGATGAGGTGAGAGATATCCCTCTGTTGATTTCTTATAACTTTTGTTTTCTAGTTATTTTTTCCAGTAAATTTTATTTAAAAAACCATGCAATAACATGCAAAAATTGCCACGTGGCGCTGTCTTAACATGTAAAATTCTCTGCTGCAATAGATAAGTATTAAATGCTTGGAATTCCCAATCTGTTTTCATTCTCATTTATGATTTATGATTCATTCTTTATAGTAAGTACTACATTTATTTTATTCATCACCCTTTTTTCTTGGAATTAATTCTTGGAGAATTAAACCAAACAAATAATACAGGATGGGATGACGTGGCTACTAAATTCTCCAGAGCAATCATTGGCCATGATATTGGCTGATAATGGCTTTGATGTCTGGATTTCCAATATTAGAGGAACTCGATTTAGTCGTGACCACGTCAGCCTTGATTCCAACGGCCCTGTAAGCGTTATTTTCAAATCATATCGATTGCAATATCTATCGTTTATTTATATATATTGATAAGTTGGACGTATTATTTCATGTGAAACCGATAGGAATATTGGAATTGGACGTGGGATGAGTTGGTAACACACGACTTACCATCTGTGATCGAGCTAGTGTTCAACCAGACGGGTCAAAAGATTCACTACATTGGACATTCTATGGTAATCCCATTGAAATAAAATACGAGACTGAAATATATGTGACGATGTAATTAATCGTGATCGGTTGACAGGGAACTTTGATAGCTCTAGCATCGTTTTCGGAGGGAAAACAAATCGACAAAGTTAGATCTGCTGTGTTGTTAAGTCCGATTGCGTATCTAAGTCATATGAACACTGCTCTTGGCGTCCTGTTGGCTAGATCATTCATTGGTGAAGTAAGCAATTGATCTTTCCATTTTATTGATTTGAGTTTTCTATTTGTTATTGTACGTAAAATTGAAATAGAGGATCTCGTTTGACCTAATGGTATCTACATTGATTATGAACAGATCACTACATTGGTTGGTCTTGCAGAATTCAATCCAAAAGGGTGAGCATTAGAAATCTGAGTATTTGTTAGCCAAAATTTCAACATAATTAATTCATCGTAACGTGCGTGATGTTATCTTTCATTCGTCTCAGAGAACCCGTCGCCAATTTTTTGAAAACTTTGTGTGCTAGTTCCGGGATAGATTGTTATGATCTACTAACTGCAGTTACAGGTATTACTATTTGTCTATGTTTCAACTTTTAAATGTATGAAACTCTCGTTTTCTTATATATCCTCGATATTTCTAATATTCGTAGGAAGAAACTGTTGTTTGAATGCATCAACTGTGGATGTTTTCCTGAAGAATGAACCCCAATCTACCTCCACCAAGAACATGGTTCACATGGCTCAAAGTAAGTTCTTAGCATGATGGACATATACAACGTTCAAACGCTCTTTGTTTATATGAGACGACATGTATCGATCAAACATTAATTTTGCAGCTGTTCGAGATGGTGTTCTGTCGAAATACGACTATGGCAACGCGGACTTCAACGTGGAGCATTACGGAGAATCGAGGCCTCCGATATACGACCTGGCAAAGATTCCTCACGATCTTCCCCTGTTCTTGAGCTATGGAGGACAAGATGCATTGTCGGATGCTAGAGATGTTGGGACATTGTTGGATAGTCTTAAAATGCATGACGTGGAGAAGCTGCACGTGCAATATATCAAGGACTATGCTCATGCTGATTTCATAATGGGGATCACTGCCAAAGATCTTGTTTACAATCAAATTGTAGCTTTTTTCAAAAACCATTAATGATATTACTGGTTTTTCAAAACTTTTCTTGGTTGTTTGTGCATTTGTAGTGGCCTTTGTTGGATGTGAATAAAATAAAAATGGTCTTAAAAGATTCATGGATGAACCTTAGGAGTAATGGGTTTTCTAAAATTGAAAATATTCACTGTATTTTCTGTTTAAACGAGAGGTTATAAGTGATATAAATGAAATTCAGCTCCGCTGATCAAATCAGACTAAATTTGCATGTGATTAACGCTTGCACTTTTTAGGCCCTTTTTGTCCAGTAACTCTCTTCTGTTATAACAATTTTGTTCAATAACTTATTTGTACTGACAATTTTATTTACCCATTAACTTTTCGAGTTATCTGCTCTTATAGGACATCACGTGCTAATTACATGCGGAATAAGCCCAATATGACAGTTTAAACTGAATATTGGTCAATTTCTTTTTTTTCAAAAGATAAATGATATAATCATAGTCCTATAAATAATGAACAAAATTGTCATGGCCAAAAAGTCGATGAGTAAAAATAACAATCAACTTGTGTCTACCTAGGTTCAAAATATTTTATTCTTTTCTATCAAAATATATTATATATAGATTTTTATTTATTGATCATCGAGAGTTATCTCAAATTATTTTTTTAAGATTTAGCAAAGAAAAGGAATATAAAATGTGAACAAGTTAAATTACAAGATGAAATCGCACTTTCCGAATGCGACTTTTCTCAGCAAAGTAGATAACTGCCGTCAAAAGATCGTTATCCCAGAGCTTCCCGCCACCAGCAGCTCAAACTCATGGCCGCCGTCGCCGCCGCCAGCCTCCTCTCGCTTCCATCACGCGCCGCACCGGCCTCCCTCACTCTCTTCACGTGCCGCAGCACCTCCTCCTCCACAATATCGACTCTTTCTCCGCCTTCGCCGTCGCCGCCGCTGTTGGTCACTCAAGAGCCAAGTACAAACCCTATCTCCTCCTCGTCCTGTGCTCTTAACTGCCGTCACTTTCAATCGTACGTCGGTTTCTCTGCATTTATCCGTTTGATTATCTGGTAATTTCATTCTGGATTGTTTTTGAATTTGCAGCTGTTCCGGTTGTACTCATGAGTACAACCTGCACCAGCCGCCAATTCTCGATGAGGCGACGGAATTCTTCAAGAATATGGGCGTTTCTAAGTTCACCTTCGATAGTTGCAGACTAGTAAGTTCATTCGACAGCTGATGATTGTTTGTTTCATTTATTGATTCAGTTTTCTAGCTCCTAAAACCAGATAACTTTTTTCTCTGAATTCGTAGTGGGGATGGAGGTGTCGCGCCAAGCTTGCGGTTCGTGGTTCGTCTATGCAACCATTGATTGGGCTCTATGAAGAGGGCACTCATAATGTAGTTGATATTCCTGAATGTCAAGGTCACTAATTTACCTGTTTAATATTATAATTTTAAAACTTTATGTAGTTTTCGGTTTGTTTTGTATATAGGCAGAGATAAATTATGTTTTTATAGTAAGGTGTCTTGTTGTGCAGCTCATCATCCAAGCATTAATGCTGCTGTTAACGTACTAAAACGAGGTGAGTTCTTGATGTTGTCTCAGTATGAAATCTCTGTATTTCCCCCCCTTTCTGTGAAATAATGCCGGAGCTGATGCTCTTTTGTAAACTTCTCGTTTTGTGTTTTTGTTAGCAATGGCTAAACTGAATGTTGAACCATTTGATGAGGACGAGGGAACGGGTGAATTAAGATATGTTCAGGTGATGGATTTCCTTGAAATATTGTATCATGGATTCCAATTCTGAAAGATGTTTATTTAATTTGCTAAAAATATGATGCCAAAGGTCTACTTCTGACCACCTTAAAGGAAATAACTGATGGAGAAAGAAAAAGAATTTGAAGAAGCTTTTGATCAATGATTCTGATTTATTTTTCTCCCTTTCAATAAATTGTACCTGTAGATGGCTGTGACGACATACAACACATCACTTCCTGCCTCTGAAAGATACAAAAAGGGTTAGTAAATTGTTAATAATGGATTTTTGCATAGTTGACTCCGGAGCTGCTAAATAAAGTAGATGTACAGGTACGGTTCAGGTTGCTTTAGTTTGGAACTCGAGAAGTGAGAGCTCGCCTGGTTTTGAAAAATTAAATGCACTGGCTAAGGTAAAGATGTGGTTGTTTTACTGGCACTTCTTTGATGTGTAAACCATCTCTGCGCAAGTGTTGATATCTCTAAATTTTAGTATATCTGGATCAAAGGGGGGCCAACAAGTGAAGTGCATTTGATCCATTCCGTTTGGGCTAACTTTCAGACGTCAGCAACTAATGTAAGTCTCATCTAGATACTGCACAGCATAATTGATTAGGTATTTTTTACACCTTGTGACAAGTCTAATTCTTTATGATACTGTTGTTGGGTAAATAGGTCTTCTGAACTCTGCAGCCATCTATTTTATGGGGTTTTATTTCATGTCATATTATTTGGGCTGAGTTGTAGTTTGATGGTATTTTTTCCCAAGACCAATTCTTTTATATTTATTTGATGTCCAAAACAGTTGCGGAATTTCCTCAAATTCCCATGGTGTTTTATAATCAATGAAAACTTCAAAATTTTCTCCTATTTACAATGGTGGCTTGAATATCTGTTGATACTAAAATCAGGATAAGGGTATGAGACCAAACCGTTTTCCTGGGGAACTGCATTCCAGGCTCCCTGCAGCGTTTGACATGAGGATTTCAGGATTTGTCAAGAAACATTTAACCAAAGCATTTTCAAAACTATGCTGCAGCCTCAGGGATACAATTTCTTTTCCAACTTAGACCATTTCTTGATTGTCGTGAATTTTGTGTTCTTGATACTTCCTTCCTTTGGTTCTATGTGATGATTATTGCCCTGATAGAAACTACAATGCGTATGTAGAAACCAATCAAATTTGCATCTGGATCCTAAGGATACTATAGAGATGTTGATCCATTTGATTATATCATGATTATAGAGTGAATAAGAAAGCTCATGATTTAGTGATCTTTTTCGTCATTCCATGTAGTTAAGTGGATTTTAGCAGTTGTAGCTGATAAAATCATGTCATATAATGAGACCATGGTCAACGGCTGATTAGAAGGCCCCTCTTCTTTCTGTGAGTTTTAACGTATGTGTATGTAGACATCCTTGGAATTTTTAGGAAGACAGATTTTCCACATGATATTAATATCTTGATGGATGTGTTTTGGGTGGAAGTAAATCGTGGAAAGCCTAGGTAACAACTTACAAATGTATACCCAACTGTTCCTTCTAAAACTGTAGCATCCTATGCATTATTTCTCATCTTTACTTGATTCATACAGGTAAAACAAGCTTTGGTTTGGTACGTAGAGCACTGAGCCAAATTAAATGGAAAACTTGAAAGTACTTATAAATCCATCAGAAGATGAAATGCTAGCATGATTGACCGCTTGGCATGAACACAAAATATGTTATATATGCTATGTGAATAAGTTTTGTACTAGTGAAATGAGAAGTTACACTGGTATCCAAATTGCACTTCGTTATTTTCTCCTTTCTCTGGTGTCATAGGTTATTTTTGGGAACAGATGGAGACATCTTTTTGGTGAGAGAGACTTTTGGGAGCATGTTGGAGGAATTGATGTTTCTATAGTCCCTTCGAGTTTTGGGCAAGCAAATACGCGGGTTAGTGTTTGAATCAAATACTATGACATATCTTTTAAAATAAATCAGTGCTCTTGAATATAGTTGTTATTGCTTACGTTACCTAACTTTTTTTATCCTGCTTAAAACCTATTGTGGCATGCATTGACTCAACCCATGAAATTGAGAATTTGATCGAAAGCAATACAAAATTGACTCGCAAAACTGGAATAATTTGGAACAACTCTTTGGAATTTTGGCAGGCTTTTGATTCTCTACTCCAAAAACTACAAAAGTATGTCCCTTATGGTGCATCAGTAGTTGATCTATATGCTGGTGCTGGGGTGATTGGTTTGTCTTTGGCCGCAACGAGAAAGTGCAGGTGGGACATGTGTTAACAATTTAATTCTCATTATTCCAATCAGGAGCTAGACACGACAATTTTCTGGATTTTTCTTTGTATTGTCAGATCTGTGAAATGTGTTGAGGTGAACAAAGAATCAAAGCATTCTTTTGAAAAGACAGCGTCTCGGTTATCAACCGACATGGACTGCAGCATCAGCTGGCATCAAGCAGATACTTCAAAAGTTAGCAGTACATTTAATGTCATTTCCTTTCTTGATTTTGGCAACTTACATTGTTGTAAATTTACTAGCATTAGCAACTATATACTAACCCATACATGAATGACCTAAAACTCTATGGGAACTATGATGAAGCCGGAGAACCTGTCCTTTGATACACTAGTTCAGACAGCATATGAGTTAGTTTTTCTGTCAAAGTGTTAACTTGTATAAAAATATCAGGAACCACTTTCTTGGCTCATAGGATCTGATGTTGTTGTGGTTGACCCTCCAAGGAAAGGGCTAGACCCATCCCTGCTTGTTGCTTTACAATCTCTGTCATCTGTGAAGATCAGAGATTATGTAGCAGATAGGTGAGCTATTATGCAGATCTTGAATATTAGTAATTCATGTAGCATGTGGAAGTCTTCTGATTCTTGGAATCACTTTTATTTGTTATTCTAGTACCAAGAGACAGGAGAAAATTGAAAAAAGGCCATGGATTCTTCGAGAAAAAGAAACCTCGGTGCATAGCAATGGCCAGACAGCACAAGATGAAAGTCGGTCACTGCCCCAAACTCTTATATATATAAGCTGTGGATGGGATGGTTTCAAAAAGGTATCTTTAACCTTTTGGGTACTCAAGTGGTCTCCATCATTTCTACATAACCGAAACAAGTTTAACGAAGCTTTCATTTTCTATTTTTGGCTTAAACCAGTTGTTTGAGCTTTGGAGAACTGTAACATTTATTTTGACCTTACAATTAATCTGCATTTCCATACAGGATTGCATGTCCCTGCTCTCTAATAGAAAATGGCGTTTGGAGAAAGCCCATGGTTTTAATTTCTTTCCTGGAACACAGAGGTCTCTCTCTCTCTCTCTCTCTCTCTCTCTCTCTCTCTCTTCTCTCTCTCTCAGATATCTGGTAAGAAATTACAGGTGGTAGCTACCAGTTAAGGTTTGTGACTTAGCACCTGAAGACTCAATCTTGAAAAGCAGAACTAGCTGGATGACTGGATTAGTATTTTTGGTTTTGTTGGGTACTGGTCTACTGGGTACACAATTTAAGGGCTGGAGATACAATCAATTTACGTGAATAAGGATAATGTTGTTTCAGATACTGATCAAAGCAACCTCAAGTAACTATAGAATAAATATGTGTAAAGGCTGCATATGTTTTCTGTTGTGATTCAACGTTGCATCATAAGATTATATTCATCTGTTTCACTTTTTACACTTGCCCTATTCATTTCATATGTTTTTACTGTATTGGCTGCTGTTGATCTTTTGTAGATGAGCTATTTTCTTGCGTCTACATCACTAATATGCCACGTTCTTATGTCTTGCAGTATTGAGATCCTGGCTGTTTTCAAAAGAGGGCCAGCAGCAAACATAAAGAGAAAAAAATCTGGGAAAAAGAAAAGACCACCCGCTTGAGGTGCAGTTGACATCCAGGGACACGACCACGAGATTGAGTTGAAAGTTTTCAGACAAATCTTTGTTCCATACGATTCGAATGGATGAATGGATTATCAATATTCTGTCTTGCATACATTCTGCATAAAACAATATTGTATATATAGACCTGAATAGATGTGATGTACTAAGAAGTGATGAATGATTGCAACAAAATTGTGTCTGATAAACAATCTACACACCTTTGGATATTATACGCTTATAAATTTGGAGAAAGAATTAATGACTTGCTCAACAAAAATATAGAAAAACTCGTAGAAGAATGTGCTGATGTGATGTATCTGGATAGTGACAGTAAGCTATTGTGTTGGGAGATCATTGTCCCTTTTTACGTCCAGTGGATTTTGCCAGTTGTGGGAAAGCACTCAAAATGTTGTGGGCTCTCAAGTCTTGCCTTGTCAAGATTCCTACCACTGGAAACACCTACCAAACAGCCAAAATCACAGGTTAGATATAACTTTATGTTGAGCAATATATCTTGTGCATTATATTTGCTAAGCATCACATGTTGTTCCTTGAGTTGTCATGTGTTGTACTAAAGTGAAAACAAAGCATTAGATGTTTTCTTGGTAAAAGCTCTGGCCATACTCTTTGGCAACTTTGCAGTGTGTTAAATATCTTTCATGTAGTTCATAATGAAAGATTGAAAGTTGAATTTACCCCGGCTGCTTGATATTTGGGAAGAATGAGCATGTGGCGGAGCCCCACCTGCCTAAAGAGGACCATCGCCTTCGCCACTGACATGCTTTCAACCACTGTATATGGAGTTAAGTTGGTGAAGGGATGTAAATCCACAAACATCTCCATTTCATCCTTGGTCACTGTTACTTCTTCAATATTGCCTCCCCTTTCTGCCAAATCTATTGAAGTGAAATTTTGTCTCACTTCCAAGTCCTCTGTTCTTCGTTTTTCATGCAGGAACCACTTCTTCTTCAGCACAAGAATCAGATGAGCTCTCAGGATCATGCCATGCAGTTCAGTTGCCACGTTTGGTGAGCACGTTGGTGGAATCACTCCTGCATCTACAACTGGGAATCCATTATGTGTGGTATTTTTCAGGACTTCCACTATACGACCCACCTTCTCAATTCCACTAAGGGAGACAACTGCTGGCTTGTGATCTGCAAGTTCGCCAACTGTAATGTTCCTCATCCATGGCTCAGGATGTGCATCCAAGAAAGGTAATCCTTTTAGTTCCAGTATTATGTCATAGATGCTTGGGTTGAAGCAGTCTCCGACTGTTTTAGCAACTACAAGAACGAGCATTGTAATGGGTAGCAAGAGAAGGTTGTTGGTGAGCTCAAGAAATATGACACACAGGGAGACGGTCATTCTCATAGAACCAGCCATAAGGGCGGCAGCCCCAAGAACGGCATAGAGGCCCTGATCAATTTTTGTGTATTCTTCCATGGCAATACCGAGCATACGACCATAAGCTGAACCCATGAGAATGATAGGGAGAAAGAGGCCAGATGGGACAGCAATGCCAAAGGTCACAAGTCCTAATATACAATACAGTATGAAGAAGATAGTGAGAGAGAACATGCTAAACTCTGTTGTGGTGTTTATGGAGAAAATGTGTCGAACAGCATCATCATTGGTGGTAAGAAGAAGGGTGGCTAGATCATTGTAGTAGCCTTTCGGGCAGTTGAATTGTTTGAAATTTCCTGCTCGACTTGTAGTGGGACATACCTCAAGAAGGGAGGTGTCACATGGTCGGCACTTGGCAAGGAAAGGTAGTCCATACATGCATATAGAAGTGAAGATGGATACACTTAAACTGAGAAGAAGTTTATGCAATTTTCCCTTCCTGCAAGAACGCCTTAAATTAGAAATTCAGAAAGCAGAAGGAAATGGAACTTGTGATGCATTGGCTTCAAACTATGATGCTTACTCATTTATGATGTTGTAGACCTTGAGGACCTTGTGGAGAAAATGGTTGTAAAGGCTTCCCAAAATGCCACCTATGATTCCTATGACTATAACAGGGATAATGTCCACCACATGGTATCTTACAGAAACACCACTGACATCAAACATGATTAAGCCTCCTTTCCCAAACAGTCCACACTTATCACCAGTTTTGCAGTATTCTATAAAGGCCCTGAGGACCACAACCACAACGGCGGTGCTGAAAAAAGTTCTCCAGAGAAGAGCACTTCTCCACCATGTTGCCACCTCCTCAAGAGCAAAGAGGACACCACCAACTGGGGATCGGAAAGCAGCACAGACTCCGGACGAGGAGCCACAGGTGATTAAATCACGCCTATCCCTGTCGTTGTTGAAGTACCTTAGCCAGCGCCATTTTATGCGGTAATTGTCTGGCCCACCTTGACCTAATAGGGATGCAATGCAGCTACCAATGTGCACAAGAGGCCCTTCTTTTCCAAGATCCAAGCCTGCAGAAACAGCTCCAATGCTTCCTACAATCTGTCATGATTGATGATAGTGTCACATCTCTCAGTTAACAACAAGGTACTTTTTACCATTTTAGTCATTATGTAAATATCCTCTGTATCACATGATAAACTTGTCCCTATCAATAGAAATAAACCTGGAAAGAATAATATATAATGGCAATGTTGGAAGTTAAGGGAGCACAACTGGTGTTTCTGCAAGTGTAACATTTCTTTCCCTAAACAAAAACAAAACATAGTAGCTTGCATAGGATATCCTATTATAACAAAACAGTTGTGTAAAATGTATTAGGAAAGAAAAGGGCACCTTCACAATCAATGTTGTTGCACCAAACATATTGGGAGTGTCAACTCCATTGAGATAAGCTTTTATTTCAGGAATTCCAGGACCAGCTGCAGTAGGTGCAAAACAAACACAGAGCACGGCAGCAACGAGTGTAAGAAGAAAATTTACCACGACCATATATGTTAATCCTATTAGATATCTGCATACATCAAGATTGATGCCAATACCAAATTAGAATTTCCATCATCCAAACACAGAAACAAATATTATTACAGGTACATTCAATAAACTCAAAAGATTCAGTTGGTAGCACCTTTTTTGCTCGATGTAACCAATCACAGCAAGAAGTTTATATCCTGCAATATTTTCAACTGCTAGATTGATGACAGTGGCTATCAATCCCGTTAGAAGCCCAACAAGGAAAGCCAGCAACCATTTCGCGAAGATATACTGCAACACTTGGACTTTTGATCTGCTTCTCCAATCGTGCTTGAATAGATCATTTTCATTGATCCTAGATCAATTAAAAGCTCGTATTGATATCGATATTCTGAATGATCAAGCAATCATCTAGAAGAAAGGGAGATTTCAAGAACCAAAACAAAGGGCAGGGAAGAAAATTCTTACTCATAATCCAAGCTCTCAATGTGAGAAACCTTGGCTCCAACAATGGCAAGTGGGCTGGAAGAAAGTGTTTGGTTTCTTTTGAGCAGAGGCCGATGAAGCGTGTCGTTTTCCGGGTCTCTCTCGTCTTCTCTTAGTCTTTCTATGTTTTCTGCTTCTCCTTCAACTAACCTGTTAGAATCCTCCATCAGACCAGTAGCAGAAGCTGAGTGAAGATGGTTGATGTCAGTTACCAGTTCACCCGTTCAAACAACAAAGTAAGTCATTCCTCTGTCTTTGGAATAAATAAACATGTGGAATTAGGCAATGCAACACATCACTTTTTGTCCTTGTGCTGTTAATAATTCTAACATAACAGTTGGGGGTGTTTTTTTATACTGTGTGAGGTCCATTTGCTTTGTTGGGAAAGTGTCTTATTTGATCAGTGCAACATATAAAAACTACAATTATTACACACAATATATAGGATTTGACTAGTTACCAAATATAAATCCTTATTTATTTGACTAGTATATAGATTGTAGCAGAGATTACAATATGGATAACAATTGGATCTGTTAGAACCTCATGGAAGGTAACACATTTGTTGCATCGAAAGGTACAAGTAATAATTCTAGAAGGTACAACTCTTTTATTGTGCAACTAGCCAGTTGGTAATGGGTGGTCATACATGTACAGCCTACCTTCAATCAACTTGCAATTTGCCAAACGACCTCAGCTACTATCATAAAACATAGGTAGATGCCTTTTGCTTGGGATGAGGAGTTTATTTGATCACTTTTTGTGACTCAATTTATTCTTCCAAGTAAAGTTAGAGCCATGATTACAATCATATTACTCTTCGAGTCTTTTAGTATATCGTTTATGAGCGCTTACCTCACTTCAATGGTTTGGAATAGAGGATTCTGATTGCACTTGAATCTAATACTATTGACCAATTTGTCTTGAACACACGACATGAAACCGAACATTCAACCATAGTTAAGCTTGATCGGCATCAAAAGATTCCGGAGAGCTAAGAAACCTGAAAACTATATTATTCCAGGTGGTCCAAGATTCTTGCAAACAGGATAAACTTTTTGTCTACATTGCTTATCAACTAGTAGATTGTTTAGTGATTTGGTTTGTTTTAATTACTCCTAATTATTCAACTAGTGACCCATCTAAGTAGATAAGCACCAATATACACATGTGAAGAGAGAATATAGATCCAAACGTCCAAATATGTAGATCTAATGGTGCAGGTGCAATGACCTTTCTAGTGGTTGATGAGTCGCTTTATTTAAATGAAAACTGGTCTATTTTTACATCTCTTGTTTATGCAATGATTGAGCAATGAATTATAATTCAACATGTAATCATTTTAGATCTATATGTGGGTCCTACCCTTTTATGACAAGTGGCAATCATCCTGCTGTCACAATTTGGATAATTGGTTTTCCATTTATGAATATAGTAAAATATAATTAATGTCTATGCTTTTATAGAACGCAATAGAATGTATAGAAGCACTTAGATTTTGATGATCTTAAAAATATAAAAAATAATTCATAATCCATATGAACTTGTGAACGAACATGTGTTTGAATTTGTGAATAATAGAACTTCATCTGATAGAATGATTACCATCAACGTTGATGAAATTAATATTAATTAAGTTTCCACTAATCTGAGGAAGTTTATTTGCAATTTGAATTATTGAAATGATACTATGATTTTGGGTTTATTACATTCATATACAACTCACAAAAGCAATGCTAAATTGTGATCAAATAATAGATGAAAGAGAATAAAATTGATGAATGTAAACCTTCAAGTAAATGATTTTGGATAAGCTTATTGAAAATCGATAAGCAGAAGTTTGTTTTATTTTTATTTTTCTATATTTGTAGGGACTTGGAATAAATGTTGTCACATGATTATTATTACATGGACAAGTGTTGATGGTCATATGATGATGCACGATGTCGAGGCGCCAAATCTGACTAGGCATATCTTGGTTGGACGTATGAAAGTTTGCCACGTGTCACCCAAGATGGAAATAGAAGCAAGTAAGACCACTCATTCGAGTTTGATTTTTCTAGCTAATTTGATTTGATGAGGAGAATGATTAACTAGTAACCTTTTAATTTACTGGAAAATAATTTATTTTCATATAAAATTCAGGTGGAGTTAAAATAGTAATTGTCACAATTCATAGTAACAATTGTTGTACAATGTCACACATTAATTTAGTTACATAATATAAATCTAAATATGTGAGACAGACCTACAGACAGCCTCAAGGTAACCAATTTCAATAGCCTGATTTGACATTTGCTACTATTTAAAAAAATCAATTTTATAGTTAGTTTTATGAAACATAATTTTATTTAATCATATCAACAAGAGAGTAGAGAAATTAAGAATATCTAAAGACTAATATAGTGATTATGCAACAGAAAGCAATAGGCTAAAGATACATTAGGACTAGATATGTGACATAATTAGTGGACCTATTTTTGGTCCTTTCTTATACAACTTTTTATTTTTTATCAATTTGAACTATATATAAATCACCACACATAATTTAAATCCATCAAATCACTGAAATTTGATATAAAATAACAGTAATGAGTCTAAATTCATATCAACCCCCAAAAAAAAGTTTCAAATCCAAGCAATCAAAACCATCTTCAATGGAAATTCGCCAAGTAGTATCTATCCTACCACTAAAATATACTTACACATTTTACAAAGATCACAATACAAGATGGGATTCTTTGTTCCTTATCATATTTCAACTTTGTATTCCAACTGTATAATCAGAAACAAAATGCGATGCACAGAGTTAAGTTTCGGTATTTCTCAACTAAAACTCTAGATTTATCAAAATGAATGTGCAAGAACAGAACTTGCACATTGAGCTGAATTCATATCATTTCTGGATCACTAAAACTATAAAGACAATGCAGTTGACGGAATGAGCAGAAACGGCGTGGGTACTTACAGTTATTTACTGGAACCTACAAAAAGAAGGGGTATAAGCAGCAGTATCATTCTGAAAGAAACTGGAGAATTGTAGTTCAAGATTAGTAGGGTATGACTCCTTGAGGAAGATCCCAGTTATCTTGATCGTCATTGTCTTTCTTGTTCTTAGAGACCTCCTGTTTATCCTGTGGCGCGATTCTTGGTGGAGGACGTCTGCTCACATTATCAAAACAGTAATATATCAGAACACAACTACATCAGGTTCAATCTAAATACATGCCAGAAACAAGATGTGAATATTGTCATTATTGTGAAAGGGCATCCACAGTGCTCACAAATCACAACGCAACATAAAACCCATTTTAGATAATTTGGATCTTTTATTGCAGACGATGTTCCGTCGAACGTTTTCATTGCATTGAAGAACATTAATATTATAGTGATACCACTAATTTGGATCACCAAAACAGTAATATATCAAGGAATACAACTATGTTTGGTTCAACAAAAATCATGCTAGAAACAAGATTGTGAATGTTAGCAATATTGTGAAAGGACCTCCATGGTGCTCTCAATGCAACATAAAACCCAATTTGAATTCACCTCTCTGAGACAACTGATCTTTTACTGCAGCCATAGTTTTCATTGCAGTGAAGAATGCTAACTATATAGTGATAACGCTAATTTGGATCATCAAAACAGTAATTTATCAATGTATTCAACTATGTTTCGTTCGATGAAAAACATGCTAGAAACAAGATTGTGAGTACCAGCATTATTATGAAAGGGCATCCACAATGCTCATAATGCAACACAAAACCCACTTTCATTAGCCTATCCTAAGATACTTGGATCTTCGATTGCAAGCTAAGCTATGTTCCGTCACATATTTTCATTGCATTGAAGAGCACTAATTGTATAGTGATTACACAATTATCATATATATATACTTGGATCACTCTAGCAAAACTAAACATGAGATGAAAGTCTATAATGACTTAAACAATCAACATTCAATATAGAGATGCATCTAAAAGAGTGAAGCACCACAAATTATTTACCTCACAACACATATTTCAAGATTTGAGTATAGAGTCTAGATCATCTATCATGTACTCTAGATATTTCATATTGTGTTGTATTCTTCAATCTTCGTCCGATTTTGTTACCATACACTTACGTAAAATGTCGAAACTCGAAACAGAAGAAGAAATTGAAATACGATAGAAAATAGAGAATCATATGTAGTTGGATTAGGGCATTGCTAATCAAGGAAATTAATCAGTAA
This sequence comes from Scutellaria baicalensis, assembly GCA_005771605.1. Taxonomy (NCBI): domain Eukaryota; kingdom Viridiplantae; phylum Streptophyta; class Magnoliopsida; order Lamiales; family Lamiaceae; genus Scutellaria; species Scutellaria baicalensis. Next base: position 969,842 of record CM016723.1, read on the forward strand.
ATTCTCAACTTCAAGGAGGCCTTAAATCATATCCAGTGAAAAAAACATCAAATCCATAGACCTCTTAGTCCAGATTATAGTAAAAAAAAAAAGAGGTAAAACATTAAGATTTCTCAACAATGAATTACAGAGCAAGCTGTTGAAATTGAATTTGAAAAATGAAGAGGGGGGAAAAGGACCTGCGACGATTGCGCTTGGCCGCTTCACGAGTTTTACGCTTCTTCTCCTCCCGTTTATTCTCAAAAAACCGGCGGCGCTTGCACTCCTGAATGACGCCGGCTCGGAAAACCTCTCTCCTGAACCGGCCGATCAGCCTCTCCTCCGGTTCGTCGTCTTCGACGATCACCTGAACGTTGTACCCGGACTTGAAGAAGAGTGTGCTCGCGTACGCCAGAGACGGGCAGAAAACAGGCATGGCCTCGGAGGAGGAGCATGAAGGTGGCGGGTGGAGTTTGATGAGCGGGGCCCACCGGTCCTCGGTACCGGCGGCGGAGAGAGAGAGCTGAGAGGGAGGACATTTCGGCGGTGGAGATTGTGGAGAAGGAGTGAAGAGAGAGAAGAATTTGGCTAGGGCTAAGGCGGCAGCCATTGATGAGTCTGGAAGTTGAGCTTTGTTTGGATGGAAACTCATAAATGGTGATCAAAATCATGCATTTTCAATTATATTTGTCACTCCTATTATATATTATTATGGATTTCATAGTTAGCTTTATAAATAAATCACATATTTGATGTACTATTCATCTTTAAAATTTGAGCTGGACTCCTGTGAGACCGTCTCATGTGCGACGGCACTCGCGCACGGTCGTGCGCTGGGACACGGTCGACCGTGCCCGGGAACACATACTTATAGGACATATTTATAGACAAAAATCACATACTTATCTCGACCGTGTCCCAGAACACGACCGTGGCCACAGATTGCTCTTAGTTTTCACGCGAGGCCACGGTCTGTCCCAGGGCACGGTCGTGGGCGAGAAAAAAAAAGCACATACTTATTATTGAAAAAGACATACTTATACACTGCAGTCACGCATGGTCGTGTCCTGGGGCACGGTCGACCGTGCGCGAATGTCGTCGCATGTAAGACGGTTGCATATGAGTATTTGTGTTAAAATTTATATTTGATCCATCTTCGAGTCGATATCGAATGAGTTTAATTAATTTGAATATGAGTTGAGTACGTCTGGTTTGACATTTTATCACTTCATTTATTTGTATATATTTTTCGAGTTTGATTTGAAGTAAAATTTTAGATTTAATAAGCGTAAAAATATAGCTTGTATGATATATTTTACAAGGAATTACATAAAGAATTCAAAAGGTTATGATGAATAAAAAAAAGTGTTTTATAAGCTTGAAATCTAATAACTCTATAACAACCTAAAAATATAAAATTGGGGGCAAATGTTGTTGTGCACCAGGTGTACGGATCTGGATTGGTGCAACTGGGGCGACCCGACCCGGATTCGCGCACTTGGATTTTCCTTTTTTTTTCTTTTTTTTTTTCGCATCAAACTGTTACCTTTATGTTGTAAGGATGTAACATTTACGTTATATAAATGTGACCTTTATATATAAATGTTATGACCTTTATGTTCAGTAACTTAGGAAAAAATGAAGATTTTCAGGTTTTTTCGCTTCAGATTAAGACCTTTATGTTGTATTATTGTAACCTTTTATGTACAATTCTTGTGACCTATATGTACAAATATTATGATCTTTATAATCCATAACTTTGAAAAAAAATAGAAATTTTCAAAATTCAGTGCATTTTAAGGATGAATATATGTGCAGCTAATATTACATAAACGTAATTATGTACAAATTTTGCTAAAATTCTTCATTTTTTTCTAAGTGAGTATATAAAGGTCATTACATTTATACATAAATGTCACACTTATATAACATAAAGGTAACAACCTGAAGTGAAATAATAAAATTAAAAAAAAAATAATAAATAAGTGCGCGGATCCTGGACCCGACCCGAATTGTATGTGCACCAAATGCACATGAGACTAACTCAAAATTGGGTTCATGCTCATATGATAGTATTAATTGTGTTCGTTGAAGGGAAATACATGGGAAAATTCAAAATCTATATCTATTTATATATATATATATATATAAAAAACGAAAACCTTCAATAAAAATAACAGCAACTAATTTTCCCTCTCAAATTAACATACTATAAATGAAAAGAAAATAGTTATAAAAATTAAATAAATCAAAAATAAAAAGATGTGTACTTTTAATGGTTGTGGGGTCCACTAGGTTAGACTATACCTATAGGTAGGTAGGTTATGAAATATATTTTATATTTTTTCTATATTTCATATAAATTATAATCCTTAAATTAATTATTTTATATTTTAAATTTTGTTTTAGTTTATGAAAAATATAAATTTTATATTTACATTTTGGTGCAAAATTGTATTTAACAAGATTACAAACACAAAAATAAATGACTAATTAAACTATAGATTAGGAAATAAGAAAAAAGATTTTTAAAATAAAAAGTCTTAGATTGTTTGAGAAATTAATAACAATGAAACACATTTTGGTATAGTTATTTGATATATTTGTCAATACAAACTAGCTATGTTATTAAATACATATCAAGATCTTTTAGTTATTGGATGAGATTTAAATCTTTTTCTAATGATATCTAAAATTGTGAATGCAAAAGAATTATTTACTAACACCACATTTGTTAATAAGTAGGAATCAACAAATATAATAATATATTAATCATGATACTTATATCTATATTAATCTGTAACATGCACAACATATCTTTATGAAGTAACATATTTTTTAGATATCAATTTTCGTTTACAATAAATGTTTCTCAGTGCTAAATTTGATTCATTTATTTTAATTTACAATATTAATGGGTACGTGTACAAAATTGATGTTTATTTAACAATCTCATATTTCAAATATATAATTTAAAATTCATTGTTAAACATATATATATATATACACACATATTTATATATTATTGTTTGCATTTTAAAATTATAATATTATTTAAGATGTGACACTAATTATAAAGAATTGAATTCTTATTAATATATAATTTAGGTTAAGATAATAATATTACATTATAGTATTAGAAAATTTAAAACTAATCAATCGTATATTACAAACCGTGCATCACACGGGTATATTTCTAGTTGGTCCTAAAAAGAATTATAAATTGGGCTTAAAAAAGATAATCAAAATTGGGCCTGAACAGAAATATTATAATTGGGCTTCCAACGAACTAAAGTCCATGCCCATGGAGCCTTGACATTGCACCATTTTTATGAAGGCAATTTGACTTTTTCAAGCAAATGAAATTCTTTTTTCTTTTTCTTTTCCTTTTTAAATTGTTCTTGATTTTATATTTATTTTTGTAAGGTATGTATGTCTGCATATTATATATTTAGTGTTATTGATAAAAATAAAATATAAGATTACACTACGAAAAGGAAATTAAGATACTTCTCAAAAATTCGGGTTATACTTAAATTCCATCAAAATTAATATTGAAGTTCAATTTGATTTTATACTGAATTTCAAAATTTATAGTTGAGATTATATAAAATTGAACATATTGATTCCACGAGTTCCAACTAAGCTCATAATTAACATAAAACTTATAGTCGCTTGACTAGATGAAACGGGCCCTACTACCCACAACATAAATTTATTTTCACAAGTCAATTCCGAGTTTTCTGGTATAAGGATTGATCCAGCTCATAAAACTAGATCTGTGAAATGATGATATATGAGTCGTAATCCTTTCTTTTTCTATAATTTTTGGAATTTAACTTTGATATTCACTTATTTCTGGTAAAAAACAGAACCCAAAAACTCATGTGAGACGGTCTCACGGATAGTTTCCGTGAGACGGATCCTTATTACCCATGAATTGAATCCATATCCACAAATTTTCATATGAAATGCTAAGTGTGTGTTATGGGTTGACCCGTCTCACGAAAAAAGATCCGTGAGACGGTCTCACTCAATACTTACTCAAAACAGAAATACTTAAGAATGTAGTAGTAGGGAATAAGTTAAAGAGTGGCTTGGTGTCTTAATAATCCCAACCAAAACAACACTAATTGTGAAACTACCAAATTTAGTGCAGATCGTAGAAAACCCATTGAAAGATAAGCACAAAAAGGAGTAGTTGAATGAATTAAGTAATGAGTCCTCTTGCTCCCCAATTAGGACAGAGTGGCCCAAGAATTGAGCCAATTGGATGAAGAATTAGTGGGATTTGTCTTAGTTTAAGGTTAGGGATTTTAGGCTTTTTGAGCAATAGAATAGTGTCCCAAATCTGTGGGTCAAGTTCAAACAAATCACTCACATTCAAATCTTGTAAATTAGGGATTATAATAATGAATACAAATGCAAAGCCTACAAGGTTGTGAGAGTGAAATTAGGATAAAATAAAATGAGTAACTATTATGTGAAACGATCTCACTGATCATTTTATGTGACACTGGTTAGTTCATAACCCACAATTTATAATTCACATATAAATTTGTTGAAATGAGTTGGTTTTGTCAGTAAGAAGAATTCATGTCATAGAAATAATCCGTAAGATCGTTTTTTAGAAATTAACAATGCTCATAATAATAATAATGATGATGTGGATAAAAGGGAGGGAAAATAAAGGGGAAATCCCACCAATTAATTAATAGTAATAATGAGTGAGTGGAGGCATTGCGCATGAACTTTGGAGTTTTGCATTAATTAATTGGACCATCCACTTTCTAGGGTTTCAACTTCGATCCTTTTTTTCTAATTTGGACTATTTTATTTTGCACTACCTATCTATTCATTAATATACTTCACTCCATTCCATTATATGTGCTTTTAAAACTTTATAAAATTTCAAGGAACATAAGATTTTAAGCAATCTAACTTCATTAATAAAGTAACCCATGATTCAATTTTCAAAAGATAATTCAATTAATTAGGGAAAATAATCTATTAAATCTCTAAATTTTTAGCTAAGGAATGGTAATAGAGATTGTTGAAGTTAAACAAATAATAGAATAAGAAATTGAAGGATCTAATAGAGGAATTTGAACGAAATACTAGGAATATGTTGAGGTTAAGAGTGTCGGTCTGAGCCCTGGCTCAATCAATCTTGACGGCCATGAATTTGACTCTCTCGTCAAATATGGGTCCTGGCCAACTCCTTAGTTATCCATGTGTCTTGACTCTGGTTGGGTTCGAATACGAAGATGTAACAAACATAATTTTAAAATAAAGTTGTATAGAAATGAGATCGAAGGGAAAAATAGTTATATTATTTCATCAAAACAATAAGAGTCACAAAACTACACGGTCCAGTGATAAAACATACAACTTAATATGTTTATCATCATGTGATAGACAACTATACGACATTCTCGTACTTCTCATTTTAAATACGACCACCATTTTATACATGATGTGATATTAACTTTAGAATAATTTTTTTCATGAATATATTCTGAATGCCCAAATTACTAATATTAATAATTAATAACAAAATTCTAACCCACTTATAGGGATGAGAATTAGTTTTTTCATGTAATATTAATTTAGACACATTTAATGAGGAATACAAATTCTTAATATATAAAAATAATGTTAAAATTAGATTTAATATTAAAAGAGAATATTTACCTAGGACTAAAAAATGATACCTTTGAAATATAAATGAATAATAAAAAAAGTGAAGAATAAAAGATGAAAAGTTGTAATAAGGTAAAATTAAAGACATTTTATTCTGTTTCCCTAGTAAAACTTTGATGCACTTATGACATCTGTCTAATAAAGACATCCCTATAAAAGGAGTAATAATAATTCACATATTATAATAAAAAGAAGGTATAATATTGACACACTATTTCTTTTATATATATATATATATATTACTATTACTATATGATAAAGGAGGTGGAGGTGGCATCCTCAACGACACACACTCTTAGAATTTAGCGTATCCCTCCTATTCATAATAAATGTCGTTTCAAAATTTTGAATTTTTTTCCTTTTAAATGTCGTTTTACGAGTTATTTCCAAAATTACGCATATACTTAATTAATTGTAGAACATACCACTATGAAGAAAATGAAATCGTGAACAAAAAAAAAAAGAATAATTAATGAAGGATATATTAGGAAAATAAACAATTTATTAATTTGTGTGCAGAGCTTAAGAATGACACTTATTATGAACGAGTATCAGCACATGCGGATGATGAATTTTTTAAATCAAAAATATTATATTACTATTAACCTTAAATAATAATTTTTTATAAGGATATACAATCTATGCTAAATTAAATGGTATTAAAAAATGTATAGTAAATTAGAATCCTACTCATAATAAAACTTAATATGATTTTGGTTTAGAATTTTAATGTAAAATTATTTAAATATGAAATCATAAATTATTATTATAACCTTAAATAAAAGGACAAAACTTATATACCCATGTGGCATATAGGGGCACGAATCTAGGTGTTATACATACATTCTTGAGGTGTTATATATACATATACTCTACATGTATCATATGTATATAAGAGTATAGTATATATATGCTACCTGTAGAGTATATATATAACACCATATATAGGTTAAGTTGGGGGCACCGTGCCCCCGGGCACACAAGTGTCACTCTAAATAAAATCTTCAATAAAGATATATCAGACAATCCATATTTTGTAAGAAATATTCATACTTTTATAAAGATAATAGATAGATAGGAGATAATATTATTGTATCTTTATTTATTAACAAAATCTTTTTTATTTGATACGATTTTACAGATATATACATGTGCACTGGAGTTTCATTATCCACAGATCAATATACTTCACTAAATCATTTAAATATATTTTGAATGAAGAGATCAAAATTAAATAGGTGAGACGATCTCATAGAAACCTTGATGATGAAAAAAAAAATTATCCTACGAAAGTAATCCACTTGACTTTGTTTTCTTTAATAAACAAGATGATAAAAGTTGTAATTATTTTATATATTAAGTGAAGAAATTGAGTTCCGTGTAAACCGATGCAATTTGGTCGGTAACCGTCCACCTTAGTTGGATTGGACCATCTTATTTTAGCTTCTAATTTATTTTGGGACACCTATCCAAATAATAACAATTTCAATCCTTGTCTATTTCTATTTAGGCAAAAACTTGCGTACCCCCGGTGCATCGTACCCCCAAAGGTATTATTAGTTTGGTATTAAGTATATATCCATAAGGTATTATTAGTGTATTCATAAGGTTTTAGTGGTATATTCTTGAAGGTATTAATGGTATACTCATAAGGTATTAGTTGCATATTCATAAGGTATTACGTGTATAATTGAAATATATGTTGTAGTGAATGTATTATTCAAGGTATTACTTGTTACATGTTAAGGTATTACTCATATTACTTAAAAGTATTACAATAAGTGTTTGTATACACACTCAGTTAATATAACTCTATACACTACACATGTAAATTACTTGAATAAAATCATCCAACATAAGAATGTTTATGTGATCGATTTTAAATCTCACTTTGATGTTTCATTTGGTATACCAAAATAATTTTCACATGTCATACATATAAATGGCGTCATCAGTAAGTAATACATTATGTGTGTTAAATATTAGAGCTGTCAGGATGGGTCTGGCCCAAAAGCTCGTCCTCAACGCCAAAATAAAGAGTAGGGCTTAGTATTTGGGAGCTCGCCAAAAGATGGGCCTAGGGCCGTGGCAAGGTAGGCTAGCCCGTAGGCCAAGTGGGTTGGTCCGCCTTTAACAAAAAAAAAATTAAAAAATTTAATTTACCACACATACAAAAAATGTATAATATTGATAAGAATTACCATTTAATGCAGATAATGGTGTTTAATATATGAAATTTGGTCACTTATTTGTAGGAATAAAAGAAGTGATTTTTTTTTATAATGATATGATTTGTATTTTACATATAATTCAATGCATATAAGGTTGAATAAAGAGTAAAAAATATTAAAAATATTATAATTTTTATTTTTAAACTAAAAATAATAAATTAAAAACAATAAAAAAAGAAAAATTCAAGTGTTGATCTAGGTTGAGGTTTTTCCGACTCACCAAAACGGCGGGCCCACGGGCACCGCTCCATCAAATGGTGGGTTATGGATGGTTGTGGACCAACCCATTCCACCGACCCTTTTTGATTGTATTATTAAATATAATAAAATATAAGATGAAATTACCATCACAGTAAAAACGAGAAATCAGATCAGTTTTATAAATTTGATTCGATGAGATTCATAAAATGGAGTCTACCTTAAAAATGGTAAACCTAGTATGAACGCATAATATGGTGCATGGAAATTGTGGTCGTTGTCATTAAAACACCTAAAAATCAACTAATTTGCGTGTTTGAAGAGAATTTAAGTTAAGGTTGACCCACTTTTCCTTTTATTCCTTGTCAAATCAAAAATCAACTAATTTTTTTATTTGATTTGTCCTCATAACCTTTGCTAGAGTAGTTAGTTAGTTCTTCTCCTTTGAATGATATTTCAATTCCCAATTTTCAATTTATAACTCATGAACATACAAAACAATGTGAAATGATTGATCATTTTGATGGCCAATCTAAAATGCAAAATGAGTTGATTTGGTTGCAAGAATATAATATTCCATTTGCAGAAGAAAGGCACTTTACATAGAATTAATTTTCCACTGAGAATTAAAAAAGAAAGATAATAATAAAATAGAGAGAGAAGCAAAATGAGGAAGGGAAAGAAGAGCAGCAAGTCAGCATTCATTGCTGCAACAAAACATAGTCCTCTTTTTTTCTACCTTTCAAATGATGTTTAAATATAAATAAAGAAATGAGGCACCTGCTTTCCCGAAACCGACGATGGATTGTGTGGTTTTTTGCCAATTTTTTAAAGAATTTCACCCTTTTTTAATCTCTTCACCAAATGGAAGGGTCCCATTATTTGAGGAATCCAAATTCCAAACCCCTTCTTGCATTACTATACATCTCTTCTTGCCTCAATGCTCGCACCTCCTTTTCCTTTCTTCTTTCCTTTTTTTATTTTATTATTTTTTTATTTTTCCAATCTGTATTTTACTTAAAAAAGTTTTGGGCTTTGTGTTGTGTGTGGCCATCTTTTGTCAGCTCCATTGGTAGGGTTTTGTGATTTGCAGTCGCTCATGGGGCTCCTCTGGGTTGAATTTTTGTGAGTTTTTCTTTTTGATGCCTAATTCTTGATGGGACTTCTTGGGTTTTGCTTGTGTGGGTAAATGTTGGTTTTTGCATGTGATTACTGTATTCTTTCATATATGTTTTTTAATTTGTGTGCAAGTATGTGGGCTTACATGTATGTCCTGTTTTGGTGGTTTATTTGTGTGGTTTGATTGATTTCTTTCATGGTTTTGGACAAATTTTATGATGTTTCCTTTGAAAGAATAGAGTGAGAGTTGATAAAGTTGGCATTTTTAGTGTAGATCACTCATGGGTTGTGTGATAATATGCTTGTTTTCCTGTATTGTAGTATGAAGAGTTTTCATTTTCATTTGTCAGATAATATGGGATGTTATTTTTGTTCTCTTAGTTTGTTTTTAGAATATTTGGATTATGAATTATGTGTATCTAGTGGTATTTTGTCTTGATTTGCTCCCCTTTCAATTGTTAAAAAATCCAAGTTGATTTTGATGTTGAAGCTGAATACTTACATAATTTTTTTCATTGTAGTAGTTGTGCTCTCTCTCTCTCTCTTTACTTATTTGGGATCATTTTCTGTGTTTGGTTATGTTGCTTCTGTATCATCACACTTAGATGAGACTCAGAGGATTTGGGGCTTTCGGAGGTGTTAAACCAATGCCCGAAGGAATTGATATAGCTGAAGGAAAAGAGGAAGATTTTGACAAACTAACTAAGTTTCACTCCTGTTTTAGTGAGAGTGATTGGTGCAATCTGGATATTCCATCCCTAAAAAGGATTAGGATGTCCGGAAATGGCGAGGGATCAGACGGGAGTGGATCTAATCCGTCTGATGGCTTGTCTAGTGATGAACCCCAGGATGCAGATTATTCACACATTTCGTCTCTAAGCTATGAGTTAGAGTCTCTAATATTTGCTAGGTTCCCAAGATCAGAGTATTGGAAGCTATGCTTCGTGAACAAGAGATGTTTGGCTCTTGTAAAAAGTGGTGAGATTTACAGGATTCGAAAAGAGATTGGATTTAAAGAGCCTTCTGTTTTCATGTTTGCAAGTGGGGAGAGTAGTTGGTGGGCATTTGATCGTGAGTTCAAGTCTCGTTGGAAGCTTCCCGTTTTGCCCTCCGACCCTTGTTTTGCTTCCGGTGATAAAGAATCACTGTGTGCTGGCACTCACCTACTCGTTTCGGGCAGAGAGATCGATGGTCTAGTCATATGGAGATATGAATTGGCTGTGAACAAATGGTTCAAGGGTCCATCCATGATCAACCCTAGATGCTTATTCGCATCCGCAACGTGTGGGGACCATGCCTACGTGGCAGGAGGGATGGGGGCGGTGTCGAGGAATGAAGTCTATGACTCAGCCGAGAAGTACAATGCAGAGAGTGGATCATGGGAACCACTTCCAAGGATGAAGAAGAAGAGGAAACTATGCTCGGGATTTTACATGGACGATAAGTTTTACGTTATTGGGGGTAGAAACGAGGATGGAGAGCTAACTTGTGGGGAATTCTTTGATGAGACGAGGAACAGGTGGGAGCTAATACCAGATTTGCTGAAAGACGATCCTGTCCAGTCGTCCCACTCGCCTCCTCTTCTTGCAGTCGTGGGGAACGAGCTGTACTCGCTAGAGGCTTCTTCGAACCAGGTGAAGGTGTACTTGAAAGCGACAAATACGTGGAAACAGTTGGGGCGGGTCCCAGTGAGGGCCGATTGTAACAGGGGTTGGGGGGTCGCGTTCAAGTCTCTAGGTAACGAGCTTCTGGTTATAGGAGCATCAGCCGATTCCTGTGCTGGGAATTACATGGCTATATACACATGCTGCCCTGATTCTGAGACGGGTATGCTCAACTGGAAACCGCTCGATGGGGGGCGAAACCGTCTTAGCCACTTCATCTTGAATTGCTCTGTTATGGTAGCTTGAATCCTGTAATTATACTTTGTTCTGTCAAATTTTCTTTACTATTGAATCTTGTCATTTGATCATCTACACTTGGTTGTAATCACTTGTTATTATTGATCTGTTTTCTTTGCCAGAAATGTATTCTTTGATGTCAATTCATGCAACAGAGCAACATTCATGCATTTATTACAAAGAGAACTGAAACACACACACACACACACACAACTATTTCATCTTGAGTTTCTTCTCTTTTGGACCTTATAGAACTCATTCATTGCAATGGATCTGAGTTGCCAATCTGAACAAGAACTCGATGCCATGAGGTATTAAGTATCCCTCGCAAGTTCCAGATTACATGTGCGTTTTCAGGCTGGATATTTCCACTTATATCGACCTGGAAACGTGAAGTTAATGAAGAAAAGGAAAAGTTGCAAACAAACACGATCACGTTATGGAAAACTTACAGCTTTGGCAACGATCACAGTGGTCTCTGCTACGCTGGCTTCGGCCTCAAAAAGCACCCACGCCCACTTATCGCTATTTGCATCATCAGAAACATATGGAATGCCGGCTTTCTGGGATCTAGAAGCTTCGATCCATGTCTTGCCACCATCCATCGACACATCTACTCTCTCTATGCCTCGCCCGCCTCCTGAGACTGCATGGCCCTTGATACTAATCTGATAATCGACACCAAGTTCAGCTTATAGTGAGTAAAATCAAGATTGTGTTGCTTACATCATATTCACCTTTCCAGGCTCCACAGAGTTCACATCTTCCAGAGAACAGATTGCACTCTGCATTGTTCAAGAATCGCTTATAAATCTTCGTATTTGGAGCAGTTTTGGAAGAAAATATGACGAGGTTACAACCTGAACGGGGAAATCCATCTGAGGCCGTCTCGTGGACCAGTCGATGTTGTCCCAATCGACTGAAGGTGGAAACATTTTGTAATCCTTTTGCATGAAGAATCCCTAAAGAGAAGCAGATCCATGTCTTAAAAAGCAAGGATTCTTGTTACTCATGGAGTGTTCACTGCTAGTTAAGTCACCTGGCATTCTTGAGGAATGATGTTGATAGAATCAAGCCATTTAACGGAACGAGCACCAATAACACCGGGAACAATCACACGTAATGGATATCCGTGATCCCTGTTAAGACTCTGCATATCAAATCCAAACACTAAGATTAGATACAAAAGCATTACACATTACATGAAAGCAGACGAAGAAGAAGAAGATAGTACCTCTCCGTTCATCTCATAAGCTAGCAAAACATCGGACTCAGGGTTCGTGGCCTGGCTTAATGGGATCGATGCTTTATAAGGGCCTCCATTCTCTTCCTGTAATAACAGTGATACTTGTGATCGAGAATGATGACATGGCGAGGAACAGAAGGCGCGAGTAACTTACCTTACACTTGTCGATGCTTACAAATTCCACGTGTTTTCCTCCGAGTGGTGATACATGTGAGAACTTGGGAATTCCGACGAGTTCAAGAACATCTGCCAATTTGGTCCCACCCCAAACAGCTGCAAGAACACGAATTGTCCAAATTCTCGACTAATATGTCATGTTTTTCACTCATCTTTCATAAGATGGCTATTGACTAGAGATCAAATAGACACAACTAATGATGAAATTCATGCAAATGAATCAATCTATTTCTCCATGAATCCATTATATCATAAGACTAACCATTCTACTAAAAAGAAAAACAAATTTATCTCCGTAACAATATTGTATACCTTTCTCATTTAGTTATCCAGATTAACATTGCTTCAACATGATGGCTTGGCATCAAAGAAAAACATGTATTTGCTAAAACTTGAATCAACATGAATAACCTGGGACGGAGGTAGTATTTGCTAATATCTCGACAAAGACTAACCGTTTCCAATGGCTGCAATATCCCAACCAACACCTCTCACCTTTCGTATTTTGCTCATCGCAGTTCTCCTGTTTCCAGCACACTGCAAATAACACGATCAGACCATGTTTGCACTCCCGTTTCAGCTAAAAATTCAGACACTAATTATAAGCCTCAAAATTACATCAGTAGTTCTTTCTTTACTTCAACCAACTTAGTAAGTACTTATACCAATATTCGTGGACTCCACAAAACGAATACGAACCTGTAGCGTTGCGGTGACAGTGTACTTCGGAAGCTTGCTATCATAAAACAATGGAAATTGCTTACTCAATCGACAATGTCAAGATTAAGGTACACATAATACAGAATATAGTCCACTCACAGAATGTCTTTCATGTAAAGCTCTTTAGCATTTCCTACTAAACCCCCAATGGAAACACTATATCTGTCACACAACAATCAATCAATCAATGGTGAAAGTCTCTGTAATGAAACGGAAAGAAACGGCGTCGTACTTTTGGATGTCATCGACAATTGGAACAGGGCCATGGTTTCTCTTATAGAAGAACTCAACCGGTGTTACATAAGACGAAACTAAAGCTGAGCGATGTGGCTCTGCATTGAACGGTTCCTGATCACAAACACCATCAATGGAGGCTGCAACGACGTGTATTAAATGACATCATCATCGTCACCAACCTTAGAGTTGACGAGGAGAGCAGGGTGGCGAGGAGGTTCGTCGGAATAATCGAATGGCGCCCTCAATCCCGGCATTTTCCGATCTGGATAAAATGAAACAGAAATTTGAGGATGAAGTTAATTGTCTGAAAATGTTATATATGGATTTATACAGTTAAAGTAGTTGGTGTTTGTTTGTGAGTGAGAGAGAGAAGGGTAGTTTTGTAAATTGAAATGGGGAAGGAGGGGTAAAATGGGAAAAGAGAAAGAGTTCTTCAACATATTTACCCGTCAAAAACTGCCCTAGTATGGTATATCGCCATTGCCAAACATCAATCAGTCAACAGCAAACAATCCTGCAAAATGTAAATCTTTTCTCGATCATGATCTTGTTTATGCAATAACAATCTTCTTGATTTCATCGTCATTCGATTCGATTCATCTTCTCGATGCCCGAAGTTTTTCAATTTTTATGTAATTTCTAAGTATATTGTAAAATAGGAGTAGAAGGCATTCTGTGAATCGACCTCCCACGCCGGACGTTCGAGATGACGACGATGACGACGGCGGCGCTCCTCAGAAGGAGTCCACGCTTCTTGAAATTGTCAATATTAAGGTCTCTCTCTCTCTCTCTTCTCTTTCTCTTTCTCTCAATTTTGGTTGGTTGAAAATTGAAATCATGAATTGGTATCTGATTCCAGTTGATCGAGAGTGGAGAGAAGGAGCGATTGATGGAATTGGTGAGGGAGAGGCTGGTGGAGTGTGGGTGGAAAGACGAAATGCGAGCTCTCTGCAGGTATTTATCTCCTGTTACTGATAATCCCTAATTAGCAGTGAGGAAAATGTAATTTCTTTTTGCTGACATGGGATTGCTGTTGATTATTCTGAAGTCGAGCAAATGAAGTTTAGATCACTGAACGAGCTTCAGTGAAATCTTTGAGTGTGTTTGTTAGCTTTCATGCTTAAATGTGTTCTTGGTAGTTTGTGCTCTAGTTCTGCCCTAGACTATGATTTGTTGATTGCATGTAAACCCTTCACGATGGCATTGTGTGAATGGAAGGGCTAATGTAAACGAGAGATTGTGGGTTACAACTCACAAGGCCTTGCAATCTCAAACCTGTCATAGATGAAAATAGCCTGTATGAGAATTCCCTTTGCTAAGATCGATCCATCCCTTGCTGCCCCGAGAATAGTCTTTCTTGCATTGGCTTCGAAAAAGGGTGAGACTTATGGCTCGGAATGGGACAGTGATGAACTGAGTTCTATCTCTTGTTTGGATTTGGACATTATCTTTGTCTACCATCACTTGAATCTATGTTACTTCTTAAATGTTTTCTTCTCTTTCATTGGCAATATGTGTGTTAAAACCAGTCTCTGAAGTCTTGTTTATAATGTGCGTTAAAGTGCTCATAAGATATGTATGTTATCTGCAAATAGGAAAAAAAAAATCATCTTCCTACCTTTGCCCCAAATCACTTGTGTTTACATGTTCTTTAACATGTCTATTAGAGAAATATTCTTCTTCCCTTGCACACACATTGTTTCTGAGGCATAATATTCTAATTTAACGGTATAAATTTTAGGGCATTTGTAAAGAAGAATGGGAGGGATAATGTCACGGTTGATGATCTTGTTCGTGCAATTACCCCAAAAGGCAGAGGTAACAAATGAAGTATTACTGTTCTTTGATAATCTCTTATACTTGTCCAAACAGGCCTTTCATTGGATACATGTAGTTCTATAATAAGCTGATTTCATCTTATTTCTCTCTCTCAGTCTCTTCTTTACCAATGTTATCCTTTGTTAGTATCATAAATTAAATTAAATTAAAGAACACTGCAGTAATTCAATATGATGTTGGTCTAAATCTTGAAATTCTGACTCTCATCCAAAGAACTTGTTAACATTATAGCCTCAATGAAGTTTGTTTCTCATCATTCCCATCTAATTTTTATTTTCAAAATCTACGTCGGGTTTTCTTTTGGTGACCGTTTCTTATATAATGCAGCTTCAATACCAGACTCCGTGAAAGCCGAGCTTTTGCAGAAGATCCGAACCTTTCTTGTCTCAGTTGCCCATTGATATATTACACATCGATCTATGATGGCCATAGTGAAACATGTTCACATCATTTTCCAGTTGAGATAGTTAATAGGGATAGAAAAGATTTATCCTTTTGCTTGGAATTTTATGTAACTTTGTGTGCCTTGTTGTAATATATATATATTTTTGTTTGCAGGATAGTATATTTCACAAACATTATATGTATACAAATTCAGACATTACTTTTTCACCAATCAATGGTCCCTGATTAGTTAGCATGACTATCAACACATCTGCATTGAGTGCAAGAATAAATACACACAAATCACACAAGATATCATGTGTTAAATGATTATATAAAATCGATGGATTAATATTTGCATAATTTGATTGAGGACCTCAATTTTGCATTTTTCTTTTATTTATTAAAAAAATGACACATTCAATTGTATGACACAAGAAAAAACACTCACAAAATCACATGTTTTATGTTTTATATCTTCTAAAAACTTAAGGAGTATATAATTTATTTTACTACTTTCATAATATATATATATATATATATATATATGCATCTTGTAATGATCTAGGAAGAAACCCCGTTATCAATTTACTTTTTAATATTATATTAAATTATTTCTATGGGAAATTCATGTTACCTTAATGTAGTATTTTTATTTAAAAATGACATATGAAAGATTATGTTGCACATAACCTACAAGGTTAAAGTTGCGCTTATCTAAATTTCTATTAATACTAGGTTTGAACTCGTGCGTTGCACGGGTTTCATTTAATACTTATCTCATTTTTTATTTTATAATTAGTGTTTATTGTTATATGAACAAACCAAAAGTAAATAAAGTTCGAAAATTTCAATATTAGATAGGTAAATACAATTACAACACTAGGCAGCAAATAATACGCAAATAAAAATCAAGAAAAAGAAAACCCGACGACCCAAATTGACCCCGACCCAACCTAACTTTATATATATGACAAACTTCGATCAGTCTTTCCCTCGCACAATGATAGATTGTGAGGGTGAAGCCACTTCAGAGGAGAAGGAAATGTTGAGAAGATTTAGAGGAGAAGGAAATGTTGAGAAGATTTAGGGAAGATGAGTTTGATGTTGAAGAGGATTTCGAGGATTTCGAAGATCATATGGTGGTTCGGTTCTACTCTAAATATCTGATGAAGGCACTCAAAGGTCGAGAGACCTTCGCAGATGTTTGGGACATGTATTATTCTATTGCGAGACCCCGACATCGAGCCAAGAAATACAGACAGATTTTTCAAGTTTTACGCAACTCGTGTAATGGAACGATTCAATTACAACCAAAACCTTTGTAATTTTGAAGCTTTGATAAATGATTATTCGTAATATATTCTTTAGCTGATATTTTAACCACTTTTAAACAATTATTAATGAAAGATTTATTTATTATAAGTATCTTATTGAAATTGGTATTTTCTTTTTAATATTTATAGAATAAAAAATGATGTAAGATAAATTACAGTTTTATCACCCATCCTACATTTTTTTAGAAATTGATGTTAAAATTATCACAATATCCTAATAGATGACTAAATAAAGCTTGCGAAATAGAGCATAAATTAGGAATAATCAATTTCTTAATATTAATATAGTAATAAAAAATGCAAAATATGTGTGAATACATTTATAAAAATCAAAACTTGTGCTTGCAAAATACACCATACGATCCACACAGGCCAATCGAGGTGTGATTGAGTGATGACTTTCAGTATAGTGTGGAGGAGGAGGAGTTCTTCTTTCCTTTTTAGGCTTTATTTCTTGAGTAGGTCTCATGTGAGACCGTCTCACGGATCTTATTGTGTGAGACGGGTCAACCCATAATCCACCCTTAACAATTCATGTTGAAATTTGTGAAAATTGATTCAACATATAGGTAATAAAGATCCGTCTCACGTAAACTATCCGTGAGACCGTCTCACATGAGTTTTTGTGTTATTTCTTTCATTACTAATCTTCTTTAATTTCCCATTCTGAATCAAACTTTTTTTTTTCTTTTAACCTTTCACAAACAATTCATAATTTCTTTGAACTCAAGATGCAGTTATATATATTGGCAAGCTAGGGAATGGCAGTTAGGTGGCTCAACATTTTGTAAACAAACATTTTATTATCAATTTGTAAACAACATAAAACCATCTGCAGTGTGAGAGCTTGCAAATACAACTGGTCATATTACCACATCACGGGGCTCAACACCCCTTCATACAAGTAGTCGGAAACATATGCGACGAGACACAGTGATGCTCGTAGCATCTTCACAAAAACACCAATTTTTTTCTTGGTTTTAAATACAACTACAAACAAGGCAATCCTAATGTCAAGAATAACTCACAACCAGATTCGCACCCAAGCTTGCGCTCCATGGAAAATCTGTGGAAATCACACGAGAGATGCTCCGCCAAAACTACAGCATACTATTGTTTATGCTGAGATGGGAGTAATGTCAGCAACAACAATTCACACACCAGCTTGTTCACAGAGATCCATCAAGTCCAAGGTCTGCAGTTCCGCAAGAAATCGAGACCATCAGCTCCAAAGAAAAGAAGATCATGAAATTTTCAAGAGTGAAACTAACCTCAGGTATAGAAAGCTCAAGACGAAACTTAGGACCATCATAGTGATGCAAGACTGGCCTGAAAGCATCTTCCTCAAGAGGCTTGCACAGTTTCCTAACACGAATCTTTACCTAATTGGAAACAGTTGATAGTTGGTTAAAACTGCATAAGCATAATGATTGCAGATTTGTAGTTAGTAAAGGATGTTTACCTGTGCAGGAAACCTCGATTCACCTTTGCACTTTTTATCTTCCCAAGCTGTAGGATCGATGTTGGAACCCCCAAAACTTGCTGCCTGTGCTTGCAAATCAAAATAGAGTTTATTAAGAGTGTAAATCGTAATACCTGACAAAGATGATTTGTGAAAGTCGTAGCTGAAGTAAAATTTGTGAAAGTTAAGATCTCATGCTTCTTGAAATATGAATGCAGTTACATTTTGTTGGGGAAGTATGAAACATGTATGTAAGGCTCAAGCACCACCACAACCATGCTGCAGATTTAAATCGATTCAATGTGCCATGAGATTGTTTACATTAACTTGTAAAAACTGCGACATACCTCAAAAATACCATGCAACTGGTGAGTAGTGTAATTATAGAGAAACAAAGGCAGGCCAGGTGTTATTGCCCTCACAGAATCTCTATATCTTGGTGGCAATCCTACCAAAAAAAAAAAAAAAAGAAAGCATAGCGATTTGTATCAATAGTGACAAAATACCACATAACAAGTCGTTAGAATCAGCAAGCAAACAAACTCCAACTTTTTGCTTGATATACAAAGTACAAAAAAAAGAAAAAGTAAGTAAATAAGTAATGCTCAACGATTATTGGAAATATTCGAGACACAAGGTATTATGAAACTTGGATCTAGCAATTAGATCATCCAAGGCCCATATCAATACAGTTCCATAAAAGGCATCTAGGTCTGAGATACCTCCATCTATAGATAACTATGAATTCACATGATTCAAAAGTTTCAAGTCAAAGTACAATCAATAAGTTAAATTTAAGAGAGGCAATCGATATGCTTACCAAAGAGTTGTCTCTTCAAATCCTCCTGCATAGTGTCATTGTTGCAGACAAATATATATCCACCAAGAACCTCGTTTCTTGGGAGCATCTCGGCTGCAGGCAAGGTCTTAAACCTTTTGTCGACTGCATTAGTGGCATTGTTGCCGTCCTCCTTGTTGTTAGTATTGTAGTTATTATTGTTAGTCTCCTTGATGGTGCTGATACTGTTGTATTTGCTTCCAGCAATATTTCCCATAGTGTTGACATTTGAATTCTGATAAACTGCATTCATATTGTAAACACCTTTCCTAAGGGAGTTTCTTCTTACATTGTCATTCAGCTTAATGTCCAAGTTTAGCATGTTGAGGTTAAAACTATCAAATTTGTTGTCTTCCTGATATCCAAAATTGTCCATGGGTCGCACTTCAGCAGAGCCCTTAGAGAGATCAAGGTTGATTCGTTGCTCGACCTTTGACCTAGTGTGCTCAGCCAATTTTGTAGCAGCCACAAACCATTTGTGATCCTCAGACAATTTTGACTGTCCTCGGAGCTCATCACCGAGCTGCCAAAAGCTGTGAATATTCTCCATGCTGCAAAACCTATAAACAAATGCATAAATTTTTAAAAGAGTGATGGATTGAACTAGAAGCCTCTTAGTAGTGTAGGAGAAGCTATGTGTATTCAATAAAAATGAAGATTAGATAATTTCTATGTAAAATCTAGGGAAGTCTTAAAAGAATAGTGATATCCTCCTACACCTAGGGCTCTTGGGAATCATTAGTAAGACATGCCAGAAACAATTGAGCTAATAAAATCTAAAGCTTTTAGATAATGCTCCACCCTAAAAGTGGTCTCTAGATCCACAAAAATACTAAATCCTCTCTACATTATTGCTTTCCAAAAAATCAGTCACCATATTCAAAACTCTAAACACTTGTGTTTTTCTAACATAACTAAATATTATCAAACATCTCATCCAAAATGACAACCCAGACAAGAATAACTAGATCCAACAAAGGTACAAAACAGCACAACCACTATTTACAACTAATAAAGTCCAACTCAAGAAAAAATTAATAAGAAAAATGAAAAAGAGAGGAAAATACAGAGGGTGAAATGCAACAACATAATAAACTAGAACCACTTCACTGAGAAGTAAAGAGAGTTTCACGCAATACAACTTTTCACCACAACTAAATAACAATGCATAATTTATCTTTTCAAACTCCAAAAACATAGAAAGAGAAATCTAAGCTTAAAGCTTTTCACACTCATACAAAAAATAGCAGAAACAATAATAGAATTCAAAGTAAAAGCAGCAGATTGACAATCCTAGCATCAAACCAACCTCGCTTACAAGAATCACACTCAGCTCAAGCTTCAAATATTATGAAACTTCCAGATTTAGCTTAATCAGAGTTGACCACGAATTCATAAATCGTATTAAACCACGAAAGCATACAAGCCAGGAGATGAGTGAGAACTAACCGAGCAGAAAAGAAGCAAAGATCCAATGACTTTATTGGGGAAGGAGAACCCTAGATTTTGGGATCCAAAGCTCAAACTACAGCTAGAGAGAGAAAGTAAACTTGATTCTTCTCTGGAGAAATGCCTTCTGCAGAAATGCCCTTCTACTTTTATATATTTACACTATTTGCAGCTTATTTTGGAAGGCTATAATTTTGAATATTTAATATGGGTTTAATTGCTCTTCATATCTCAATAATCTGAAATTTTAATAGATTTTAATTAGAATCTTGGATATTTTCTTATTTACATAAAAACATTTTCCAACTTTGAAAATTGTTTAATATATTTGAAATTATTAGAAAAGTATTTGATTAAATATTTACTACCTCCGTCCCAAAATAAATGTCGTTTTACCAACTAAAATTTGTCCCAAAATAATTGTCGTTTTCGTATTCCAAAGCATATTTACATAGAGTATACCATATATGCCCCTATTTACTCATCTCAAATTAAATGTGTTTAAGAGATAAAAATTCCTCATTAATTAAACTTAAATAGGGATATATTGAATTTTTTTATCACATTCCTTAATTTATACGCAAATATCTAAAACGTTATTTATTTAGGGATGTAGTAAAATATTACAAATATTTATGAATATAATACATAAATTTGATTATTAGTTTTACCAAACACGCAAATCCTACACACATATTAGATTTGCTTCATGTCCTTTTCACAAATTTATTTTACTATTTTTTACAATAATATAAGCCTCATCTTTAATTGTGATCTAGTTTGGTTGCAGCTGAGGGGTCAGTCCAGATTTTGACAAGTGGAGGCCCCATCTCATTCACTAACCAACACTAAATTGATTTTTCAACTCCCTTTTTTTCTTCAATAAATTTTAGCTCTCTATTTTTATTATCAATAAATGTTAATGAATACTACCTCCGTTCCAGGTTATTTTGTCTACTTTGATCGACACGAAACCTAAGAAAAAACTGTTTGACTTTGATGTGATGTGTTATTTTAATATTTTTGAGTGGCAATTTTGTAATTAATGTGTGATTTTTGAGTGCAAAAGTTGTAAAATGAAAGAAATGGGGGGTAAGGAAGTAAATTTTTCTTTACCATTTTTGGGCTGGCAAAATAAGATGGGACAAAAAAAAATGGAAAGTAAGCAAAATAGAGCGGGACGGAGGGAGTAGTTTTCATCTTTCTCCGTTTGTCTTATGTATGTATTACATAGGCTATGGATATTAAATGTTGGGTAAAATAGTCATTTTCCTTTTTTATATAATCATATCTTAATATATGTTTTATGTCCTAGTATTAAAAGATGAAATAATAGAGGGATTCAAAGCATATATTATCAAGTCTACATCCATTGTTCCTTGTTTGGTGGCAATAAAGATTGATAACTTTATCCCCTTTTCATGCCAAGAACACTAGTTCCACTTGTGATGTTTCCTAGTTTGATGACAAAAATGTTGCTTTTTGTTAATTAGATAGGGGGCCCACACTGCATACATTTTTTATATTAGTTGGACAAATAAACCCAATGGGCTAAATATTGGATTGGGCCCATTTGAAAATTCATTCCCTCAAGGAGGCCCACTAGTAGCCCCAACATATTTTTTCACTAGCATAATCATCTCTTGTTCCCTTCAACGGTTCTCATTTGTTAATGGGTCAAGCATGATCAAGAATGAACCAATCAGGATCCTCTATTCCAAACCGTGTTTCATCTGATGTTCCAATATAATCTCCACACGACACGTGTAAAAGATGACATCACCAATGTACACTTGTCATCTAATTAAAATAATGAAACATAAGATGGAACACGATCTTGGAATAGAGGATCCGATTCCAGAATGAACCCATCATACTCAATTTCCTCTGTTCTACTGCGACAGTTTACATCTCGTATTTCAATATAATATAACCACCACACGTAAAAGATGATAACACTTGTCGTTTATCCAAAACAATGACACACCAACTTGGAACAAGTGACCACAACAAAATTGCAGCTTCCACAGCCCACTAATAGTATGAAAATGACATAAATAAGAGAATATATGTAAACTAATCTTGTTATTTCATTTCATCTAAAGATAAGAAGACAAGGAAAGAGTCATTAAAAATATATGTTGAAAGTAGAGCACTATAATACATATGAGGTCCAGAAGCCACAGATTTCACAAACAAATACAGAAAATATAGAATGCAAATCATCCCATCCCTAACCTGAGTATTATTGGCCAATATCACCACTAACATATCTCAGAAATCTTCATCCAGTTTGAACACATGATCATCTCCATTCCCATTCAGGCTAGACATCACCGAGGCCTTCTGATACTCCCCAACCCTCTTCTCAAAAAAGTTGGTCTTCCCTTGCAGACTTATCAACTCCATCCAATCGAAGGGGTTCGGCACATTGTAGAGCTTCCCATAGCCCAAGGCATTCAGCAATCTGTCGGCCACAAACTGGATGTACTGGCTCATCAACTCGCCGTTCATCCCCACCAACGCGCAAGGCAGAGCATCACAGACGAACTCCCTCTCTATATCCACCGCATCCGACACTAGTTTCTTCACTTTCTCCTCACTCAGCTTCATTTTCAACAGACTGTAAAGCAAGCAAGCGAAATCGCAGTGCAGACCCTCGTCCCTGGAGATCAACTCGTTAGAGAAAGTCAATCCCGGCATCAATCCGCGCTTCTTCAACCAGAATATCGCACAGAAGCTTCCGGAGAAGAATATCCCCTCAACACAGGCAAAAGCGATCAAACGCTCGGCAAACGTCTCCGAGCCGTCGATCCAACTCAGAGCCCATTCGGCCTTCTTCTGCACGCAAGGAACGGTCTCCATGGCGCGGAAGAGGCGGTTCTTCTCGTCCGAGTCCTTGATGTAGGACTCAAGCAGAAGGCTATACATCTCGGAGTGAATGTTCTCGATGGCGATTTGGAAGCCATAGAAGGCACGGGCCTCAGAGATCTGCACCTCCTTCATAAACCGGCCAGCGAGATTCTCCAAAACGATGCCGTCGGAAGCCGCGAAGAAGGCCAGAACGTGCTTGATGAAATGCTGCTCATCGGGAGTGAGGGCTTCCCAGTGGCGGTTGTCCTGCGACAAATCGACCTCCTCGGCGGTCCAAAAGGAGGCTTCCGCTTTCTTGTACATCTCCCATACCTGAGGGTACTGAATCGGAAACATGCAGAAGCGGTCGGGGCTGGGGGTGAGGAGCGGCTCTTCGGGAATTGACGGCATTTTGGGAGAATTCAGAGAAAATTTAGGGTTTTGAAATTGAGGAAGAGGAGAGAGTTTCTTGGGATGTGAGATAGGGGGATTGGGAGGCGGTATAAATAAGAGTGGGAATTGGGGGAAAAATTAAAATTAGGGCGCCCGGAATTTGAATTGTTTTGGGGGAAGCTTGGGAGGGACGTTTCGGAATTATTTTTGTGGCGCCATTTATTGCTTTCTATAGCGCAAATGCAATTAATTAATATTCAAATTTCAATGTTTTTTTTTTTTCTTCTTTTTGGGTTTCTTTTTCTTGGTATTATTATCTTCTTTACTTATTAAAGTTGTAACCTGATCTAACCCAATATGCACTTCTGAAATACTCCCTCCGTCCCACCAATTCTAGCCTACTTTGACCGACACACATATTAAGAAAAAGTTGTTAACTTTGATTGGATGTGTTATTTTAATATTTTTGAGTGGCAATTTTGTAATTGAAACCAAACTTTTTGAGTGCAAAAGTTGTAAAATGAAAGAAATTGAGGGGTAAGAGAGTAAAATTTTCTTTGCCATTTTGGGGCTGGCAGATTTAAGTGGGACGGACGAAAATGGCAAGTAGGCTAAAAATGCTAGGACGGAGGGAGTATCAAGGTATAATCAATCGATGGATGATTCCTATTGAACCAAGAAAAGTAATTTTGTACTCCCTCCGTCCCGCTTATCTTTGCCTGCTTTCCATGTTTGGACGTCCCAACTAACTTTGCCAGCCCAAAAATGGCAATAAAAAAAGTCAACATTTTACTACTTTACACTCAAAAAGCACACATTAATTACAAAACTGCCACTCAAAAACATTAAAATAACACATCACATCAAAGTCAACAGTTTTTTCTTAGAATTCGTGCCGATCAACGGTGGCAAAGATAATCGGGACGGAGGTAGTATGATTTATTAAAAAAGGGTTTGAAAATTAGAGATTGAAGAATGTTTGAATAAAGCTTGCGAGGGAAGCTGAATTAAAAGCACATGGTTGAAACCTCGAATGGCGCCCCCCAATGCATTTCGTTTGAATTCAAACCCTACCCTTATCTTATTTATATCATCTTGCCACGTGTCGGCTAAAGAGTTCACAAATTTAAGCCGTCTTATTTTGTTAAGAAGATATATTTTCAGACAAGACAAGATTTCCTGATAAAAATAAAATAAAACATGTATGCTGACAAAAGACTCATGACATTTTTCCGGACATAACATCGACACGTTTTCTATTCGATTTCTGAGAAAATTGTGGTTCCCAGAAAAGCTGAAAATACTGCAAGCATAGTGAGGTTTTTGGTCCATAGTTTTGAGCTGTACAAGATCCCTCAATATTTGAGTAATTACTATTTAGGCTGTACCATTGATTAGGTATTTACAGTACTATCTTCTTCATCTTCTGCAATCATCCATGGTTGCTTAGGACCCTTGCAAGAAAGAAAAGAAAACACAAAAGAAATGCTCATCATACAGAGCTTAAGTGAGAAGATTGTGCGACTTTCAACAGCTTACTATATATCAAGGACGAAAATATCGGTTTCGGTGCATGTATCGGTACCTTAAATTTACGAATATATCGGTGCATATATCAGTTTCGATGGAAATATCGGTAATTTTTAAAAAAATCATGAAAATATTGTAAAAAAATTAGAAAATATATTTGGTAATTTACATAATGTTATAACTAACATTCATACATAAATTAAAATTAAGATTTCAAATAAACTAATATATAGAGTGATAATATGAGAAATTATTTTATGTATTTTGGTGCTTTTATTTTAATAATTACATAACTAGATGCAATCTTATATATAAATAAGCACCATAAGATCCATGTAATACATTTTAAAATAAGCAACATAATCTTATATATATAATTTTCATGTGTTGATAATATAAACACATGAAAATTTCAATAACACACTTTATTTTAGTTAACTATTAGTTTTTGAAAGTTTGACTAATATGTTTCGATCGATTCACATCTGATTAAGATTTCATTTTCTAGGGTTTTTCTATTTACAATTTATAAGACTCAATACATTTATTAAATTAATTTTCTGAACCTGAATTACAAAACCAACATTTACTAAGCTATTAATTTATTAATTAAAGTATAGTTAGGATTGAAATAGGTGAGAGAAAAAAATAAAGTAAAGAGTGTAAAGTCAATAAAAGAAAAAAATGGAATTTTCATGTTGATTGCCGACATTTTGACGAAAACGATATTTCGCCGATACTTCGGCGAAATATCGTGATATTTTTGTCCATGCTATATATCTATATGTTAGTCGAGGGCACCATGGAGTTTAGTATCCCCTTGACGCCTTATTTTAAATAGAGGCTGTCACACTAACATGTCTCCAATACTAGCAGACAAAAATTTAGTTCAAGTACGACAATTATAGAATATTACCTTGCCTTGTCGTATAATTCTAGGTGAGCTCCCAGTCATGTCCACTACAGTAGATGGATCAGCAACTCTACTGCCAGCAGCGACGACAAAATCAAGGCCCTAGGTTAATTAGAAGACAACAGAATTTAGCAAGTCATCATATGAAGAAACATAAAAACATATTGAGAATTCATAAAGTTCTGATAAATGGGTGATGAAGCTGCAGTAGATGAGCAAAATGCAAGCAATAGTGAGACCACAGTCAGTATATATTATGATCCTATACCATCAAAAGATAACAAAACATGAAGAGATTTTTCTAGCATGTTTTCAGAAAATGAAATAAAATTTGTTCGTGCAAATAAAAAAGATGTTTAGATAGAAGACAAGATAGATTCAAAGAAACTTGCAATCTAAAATTTTCAGAAGATTGTGGTACCTCTGGTCCATATACATCAGCTATTATGACCGGATCTAATATCCATTCGTTCACTTTTGGCGACTTTGCACTGGAGCAGTAAACAACAATTTCCACTAGTATAAGTATATAATGGCCAGAAGGTGATAGTAAATGTGATTCAACAAAACTTTCTTCAACACACAGTCATAATTGAAAGGACCGCAGATTAAAATACATCTTATATGTGAGTACACAAAGGTCAGTAAGGGGGTGAAAAGATAAAAGGATGAAGTAATTAATTTGGTAGATTTAATCCAGCTTCACACACATAGTCTACCTTGTAGATATTAAAGGGGCATCCATCTTCTCCAATACAGCCTTGCACACGACATCATCTGGCATACGAACACCGACATTCTTTCTTGATGCATACTTGGAAGCTGTAGTCCCATATCGTATACATTGTTTTGGCAGTGCTTTACTAGCAGTCAGAATGAAGGTATACTGTTACATGAAAGAAGTTCAGTTGCTTTTAAAGACCTTTCAATTGGAAGAGAAAAGGAAGCAGTCAACATCGAAAACACTTCAAGACTGTTGACAGTTTTTTGGTGGCAGAGCACACCCAGTGACACTCACCGGACCAGGCAGGCAATGTTTAACAGCTCGGAAAATGTTCGTAAGACCTTGTCCATTGCCGCGAGGAAATCCTGTAGTGTATGTATCAATGTCTTTGAAAGAGCGACACAAAATACTAAGAGGCTGCAAAGTGACAAACACATCAGAATGAATACATGAACACATGTTTGAACAAGCCGACTAAACTTAAATTAATGAATGCAACTGCTCATTTCAAACGGCAATAAGAAAGTCTTAACCCAGATACTGAATCAGGTGATTTGTGAGGGACATGGAATATTAATTATGAGACTCAAAACGTAAATGGAACTTGCCTTAGAAGGCTCTATATCTTTTATTCTGGAAACAAAAAAAAACAATAGTCAAATGAAATAGGGAAATGAAACACAGAATATTCATCAACTTGACAGCTTTTTGAGAAAAAGTCACCATAACTTACCTACGTAGACGTTCAATAGCTGAGCCGTTTCTCAGGTCACAAACTATAGCATACCTATTACCAAACACAAACACAACAAATGAGATTTTTCCAGATTTTATTCCTTTTGAACATTCAAACCTAAAGTAGTATCACAGATTCTTGAGCATGCCTAGACACTGCAAAAATATAAATTCAAGAAAGTTCAACCAAGCACACTCTATACTCCATTAAGAACGCACTTTCATCCAATGTTGGGGTTTTACCTTAAGAAGATGGCATAGTATATCAATACATCCATTATTGTAAAACAAGTGCTAACTACTAACTAACTTGAGGGGTTCAATTCATTTCTCCTATCAGAAATAATAGCATGTAAAGCATAACATGCTTTTACTTAACAATGTTACACATAATCTACTACACCAACGAACCCTCAGTGTTTCTTTGGCATCATTCTAACACCAAAAATATATGCCCAAATCATCATTGTGGTAGTTCTTGACATGTAGAATTTGACTTGGGCATGAATTTCTTCATAAATATTAGGCAAAATGCTGTTACTATCACATCTAGAAATAATGGTGATCAGATTCTAATCTACAGCAAATGGAGAAATGTAAGACGCCTAACCTTAGGGCATTTGTTTTAAGGACGACGACTGAATGGCTAATAAATTTCTGTGTTATTCAAATCATGATAATCCCTAAAGAGCTAAAACCAAACAATATTCACAAATTTCAACAGATTCTTAAAAAAAATCGACATACACAGTATCAGTTGGAATAACACCAACAGCTCCTTCCTTTAAAAGCTCAACGATCGGGTCTAGTTTCCAAGAGTCCGACCCGAATGGATCAACTTCAACGTACAGCAACCCGTCCTCCTGGAAAATTGAAGCAGTAGAAAACTCGCAAACACTACCTATTTTAAGCTCGAAGGAGAGAGATTGACAGAATTAAACCTTAGTGAAGCGAGGCGTGGAGTACTTTAGGCGTTTGGGGCTCCTCTTGACAACTGCGAGCGCCATAAAACGGCGACAAATGCTTGAAGGAGGTTCAAAAGATATGCGGCATGGTGTTGGATTCAGCGACCGCCGGAACGAGAGCGGAGCTGCCGTGGCTCCGCCGAAACGTCTCATTTGCACCGCCATATTTTCAAATTAACTGGAACCAGAAGATAATCGGAGGATGGAGTTACGTCGAGAGTATCAGAGCGCTCTAGAAATTTTGTCGCAATTTAATTTAATTTTCATATTATGCTCTTTCGTATATTATAGTGACCTTTTTTCCTTTTTAATAATAACTACTACTTATACAAATTTGAAGAATTATTATTATTCTCTATTGAAAATTCATTTTATGCTTAAAAGAATGGGAAAATACTAAAATACCCGTGATGGGCTGTTCTTAAAATACCAATGTTGATATATGTTCATCGCTAATATGTAATGATCGCATCCTCTCGTTATATGAAAATGTGAAATTAATTAATATGAACATCCTCTCGTTATATGAAAATGTGAAATTAATTGATATACTGGACGTCAGCATGGTGGACAGGACCATTCATAATATACCTACTACTCGTTATATGAAAATTGAAAATAAGTGATACATTGGACGTTGATATGGTGGACAAGGCAATTCTTAATGTATCCTTGGTGGATATGACAGATCTTTATATACCCACCATAAACGTGTAATGATCACATTTTCTCATTATATAAGTAAAATTAATTAATATATTGATGTTTAACACGTCAACATGGTGGATAGGTAGCATGACTGAAGATAATGAAATATGAAAATATATAAATCTACATATGAGCCTTTATTCATTCTAAAAACAAAGCCTAAATATTTTATCAATCTTGCATCCATTTATGATTTTAACTATTCCAATATTTATATTTGCTGTATAAACATCACAAAAGCTCACAAGATAAAGGTTATACAGTAACTATGCCTATATCTGAATGAAACTGTGTTAACTTGCAAGTTATTGGAGGACATTTCAGAAGCCCTATAGCAAAATGGAAACACCAATACCTCAAAACCATTGGTAAATAGAGATACAGTTATACATAATACAGAGAATTGATATGGGTTATCAAACTAAGCTTTAAACAAGGAGTCTAGATTGAGCTTCACGAATTCCTCCTATCTTCCGATGTTTCTCGCTTTTGAATAGCTCGAGGGACAAAAGCAAGACCACGAGTGTGACGACGCCCAAAACTGGCTGATGAAGGAGAATCACAAGTGCTTAGTCTTGAGACTGCTGAAACAAGGTTGTTGATGCTTTCTTCCTCCACCTGCATTGCAGTTGAGGGGTCGTCTGTCTCGTGCAATGCTTGTTTATGACGGGATCTCTGCCTCTGTTTTTTTGATGACTTTGCCTTTTTGAAGAACTCGAATGAAGAAGGGAATTTGTGCTTGTCAACTAGATGCTGTTGTCGGTTCTTGTAGCTCTTCAGCTTCACGTCACACCCTTCGACAAGGCATTCATACTACAAAACATAATACACACAAGAAATATTTCAAGATTACATACGAATTTGAGGATAAAAAAATAGAATACAACCTAGACCCTCACACTACGATAAGATTGAAGTTTTGATGGTATAACAGTAGATGCAAGATGCTGACTGAACAAAGAGTGGGAAGCAGGAATTTACCATAGCAAATCCGCGTGCAACTTTTGCCTGAAAGAAAGAATCGTGAACTTCAGATACATGTATACTGAGTAAGCGTGATGTTGGATATACACGTGAGCAGACTGAACAAGATGCCATATGCCGTGCATTATAGTGATCTTCAAAGACCTCCAAAGATTTAAGGCGTGCTCCACAACCAACAATTGGGCAGAAGACTTCACTGATCAAAAAACAGTTTTAAAGGTAAAAATGATTAAATAACTTTGACAACATATACAATATTCCCCACCATATATTAATGAAATTAAAGAAAAGGGAAAATGGTTATAGGCAATAAACTACTTATGCATGAAAAAACAGGGTATTGAGGTCAAAACATGGATTCTGCACATTTTGTTTCTATTTTCTCACTTTTGGATCAAATGTTGTCTGCCAAAATGCTAATCATGGAATTTAGAACAATCCCTAGAATGTAATAAAATCCATGCATGATAATAGCAATTGATTATGTACTTAAAACAGCACAAAGATGCTTGAAACAACATCAGATTTTAGATTAGTATATGCTGCTTCTCCAAAGAAGAAAAACCGTGTAAATCCGTACTCACACGCCATTATTTGCTACATTACACCATTTGATGAATAAAGATGCTAGAAATCCTAAGTACTAGATAAACAATTGGACTGTTAATACCTGCTTCCCCAATCTTCTATGCTTCGTATCTGCTGTTTTTCTTCTTCTGTCAAGTCCAGTGCAACCTAGAACAAATAATTTTATGATAAGATAAATTGTCTAGAAATGTAGCCAGCAAGATATAAAAAGGATCAACCACTGTCAAATGGCTAGCTCAAGCAGACAGATTCTTATTTATTACATCATTCTTCCACCGTTTCTTCTACTTTCCCAGCTTAGGCAACTACAAATCTTTCCTTTCCTTTCAAAATTGATGAAATAACATGTAGAGTAATTAGACAAAAATAAAATAAAAATCACTTTAGCAGCTGCAGAGAGGTGAGCTCCAATATGTTTTCATAAACACCACAAAATTTACTTTTAAGCAACCATAACTATCCTCAAACACCAGTCCAACCCAATCAACTGCTTCAACAAACAAGAAAAGAGCACAATTCTAACATTCAACATTATTATCAACAAAATCACTCACTCATTCGAACCTGCAGTGGGAATTGTCTTGCAATGTGCCAGCAGGATATAGAACAAGCAACCATTTCGATTGGCTAGCTTAAACAGACAGTCAATAGTTACATCATATTTCTACTTCATCGATTTCTCAATTCCTGATACCTTAAACCTCCTCCTTCCCTAGGTTAAGCTACTTTCATCCTTTCTTTTACTTTCAAAAATGGTTGAAAAAACAGATATTATGTCCACCACTTGATATCCATAAATACACGAAGAAAATTCACCTCACTATCCATAACCGTCAAGCATCAATTCTCCTAAAACACCATTCAAATCCAATCAACTGCTTCGATAAACTTGAGTGAAGTACAAATTAAACATTAAAAATCACTCACTCAATTCCAACCTCCACACCGTAATGCTCCGGTGAATTAACCTCCGTTTACGAATCATATAACTACGCAATGAATCTAATCAAATCATATTCCACGAAAACGAGTGTTATACCTGTTTAGCAAGCAGTTCCCTTTCAATGTTGCCAGCCTCAAAGAAGG
This sequence comes from Scutellaria baicalensis, assembly GCA_005771605.1. NCBI lineage: Eukaryota > Viridiplantae > Streptophyta > Magnoliopsida > Lamiales > Lamiaceae > Scutellaria > Scutellaria baicalensis. The sequence continues at coordinate 1,002,141 of CM016723.1, forward strand.
GGGAATCCGATCCAAAACGTCGCCGTATCGGCTTCCAGAAAGGGAATTGCAACCCGGTTCCACTCTCTTCCACATCCATGGCCATTTCTCCACTTCTCTGGAATTTGAATTTCTGCGCTCTCCCCTCTTCACTGCAGATTTACTCCGTTCAGTTACCATTTGAATATTCATTTTCTTACAGAAATCATTGGGCCGATGAGTCCACTTTTAATTGGACAATTTGGTGTCCTACAAATTGTGGGCTCCTTTAGTGGGCTTCTCCATGTAACATTTGTTAATTGGGCTTATCGTCCTACTAAACCCCCTAACCATTTTGTTTTAATAACGATATATAAAACGTTAAATTAAACTTTATAAAATAGAAAAAAATTAATTATTATTTACATGAGATATTATTTTATGGTTTTATACAAAACAAATCTTCTAATTCAACATTAATTATAACACATTCTAATTATATTATTATTTAATCTATATCTATACTAAAGGAATAACCAAGAGTGACAATCCTATTTAATTATAATTTAATTTTAAATTAACTCATTTAGCATTTATAATCTATTATAATATAATATTTAATGAGATAATAATAATTGGATAATAAAGTGTTAATAACTATGATTCATAATAAAATTGTAAATTATGAAATTTTGGAGAAACATTTTAATTAATTAAGTTGATGTTTGCAATTATATTAATTGAAAATTAAAAAATTTCACACAATTAAAATTTAAATTCATACTAGTTAAATTAAAATTTAATGATTAATAATAATAATAATAATAATAATAATAATAATAATAATAAATTTTATAAATAACAATTTTTAAATTTCTTAATTAGTATTAAAATACTCATGTGATGCACGGGACTTACGCTAGTTATTGTATATGATTGACGAGAATCCTAGACGGTTATTACTAAATAATTTTTGTTATTATATAAAACTTGAAACTCATCTCAATTTGTAATGATTAATCATCTTACAAGAATTAACCATCACAAAAAAAAAAAACTACATAGTAATATAATTCTTTAAGGTGAGACGACCCAAGATGACTAGGATAAATGAATGATGGATAAGCCCTTGTTTAATTTGGCGCATGCAAATTGATGTTGCAATTAGGATCTCAATGATTTAAAAACTTATGGGATTTGAGATTTCAATTGTTTAATTAATTAGGGTTTGGACTTTGAAGAATGCTATAATATAATTTAATAACGTCATCTTTAAATTACACACACTAGTATTGTACATGTGCGTTGCACAGTGTGTTATATATATAATTATTAAAAAAATATAATAACATATAAAATGTAATGATTATTATTTTAACAAAAATATATTGATACTTTTTAAATTTGCATTAGTATAAAGCTAGGTATTTTAACTTTAAATTTATGTCATTATAAATAATTATATTCGAAAATATTAGAAATTTGAAATATATAAAGTAATATATTAATCTATGGATTAAACAAACAAATAAAACAAATTTGTGTCAGAACATTACATTGGTAGTGAAATTTTTAAAAATAAATTTAATATCTAAAAATAAGTTATATGTATTAGAAACATTATTATTTAAGTATTGAGATAAATAAATTTATATTTTATTGACATTTATAACTATAAATACACACGTATTTTAATTTTTTTTTCAACACCACATATAACTCATTTAATTTAAATCAAATAAAAAATTATATCAATTTATCAAATACATAAAAATCTCTCTTGCTATCTATTTAAATGAAACAATTCAAAATTGGACTTAATCTACACATTTTGAATAAAAAAATTATGAATAATAATTATAAGATTGATAAGTCAATATATCAGGGACTAAGAATGATGAAATTTTAATATATATATATATATATATATAAGCAGGATATTCTGCCAAAAATAACTGCAATAAATTATCTACCTATTAAATAATTACTATTTTAAGAAACCTATTAATTGCTTTCATATTGTATTTATTGTAAAAAACTCAATACAAATAAATAAATATAAATATCGTGAAAATATTGGAATATATTGGTAAATTGATATTTATTCAAATATTTTCACGATATTTATATTTATTTATTTGTATTGAGTTTCTTACAATAAATACAATATGAAAGCAATTAATAGGTTTCTTAAAATAGTAATTATTTAATAGGTAGATAATTTATTGCAGTTATTTTTGGCATAATATCCTGCTTTTATCTATATAAATATAATAAGTCGATAGGTGGTGTTGTTTTTTGTGATTTACCCTTTAAAATAAGTACTTAAAAATAAGATGAGATATAATAAATATATAATCTCTTATTTCATCTTATTTATCTATTTATTTATTTTACTTGAAAATTTATACACAATAAATACTAAATTGAGTATTATAACTGATTTCTTAAATTAAATATTTATTTATTTGTATTGAATTTTTAAATATAATAAATAGGTTTATTTATTTTTATTTGTATTGAGTTTCTTAAAATACAATAAATAAGTTTATTTATATTTATTTATTTGTATTGAGTTTCTTACAATAAATACAATATGAAAGCAATTAATAGGTTTCTTAAAATAGTAATTATTTAATAGGTAGATAATTTATTGCAGTTATTTTTGACAGAATATCCTGCTTTTATATATATATATATATATATATATATAGATTTATATATTTAGTTGTTTATTTTTATACAAAATCAAGTAGATGTAACATTCATGTATCCACTTACCCACCGACCATTGTAATTATTTAATTTCATATATCAAGAATATTAATTGACATTAAAAAAGATTAATGAGCCCCATTAACCACAATCTAGATCCTTTTTTTTTTTCTTGGATTATAAATATTATAGATTAATATATCATACAAAATTAAATTTATGGGATAATCTTAACAAGTTTTTTTTATTTTAGTGCAATCTTGCCACATGGCTATATATAAGTGTGTGCTTGTGCACATATGGATAATTAATTAAAAAAAATAATTGTAGTTGGTGTTTGATTGAAAGTTTATATATTTATTAATTTCATTATTCAAGTGTGTCATCGATCGGTTTAAATATCAATTATCAACCATCTCAAAGTTGACTTGTTCCTTAGAACAATTCTTTCGTTCGATCTGCTTTCATGTTTTACAACGTTCTTTTAACTAGAGAGGATTAATCTGATTATTTATTTAATACTATATATATTTCAATTCGTAATTTATTTTACTAATATGTTGCATAACTAATTTACTATTAAATCTTGTCAATCTGTGCGCGTAAGCTAGCTAACTAATTCTATCATTAACAAATCAACATAACATTAATTTAAGGTTTTATATTTTTCAAGAAGATCAACTTGTGAAAAAGTGAAACTCGAGGCTTATGTTATACTACCTCCATCCCAAAATAAATGACGTTTTAGCCTTTTGCACATATATTAAGAAATGTGATAAAAAGTCCAATCTACCCCTATTTACGTTTAATTAATGAGGAGCTTTTATCTCTTTAACACATTTAATTTGAGATGAGTAAATAGAGACATATTTGGTATATTGTATGTAAATATGCTTTGAAATACGAAAACGACAATTATTTTGGGACAAATTTTAGTTGCTAAAACGTCATTTATTTTGGGACGGAGGTAGTATGATATACTACCTCCGTCCCATGATTTTTAGCCTACTTTGACCGGCACAGATATTAAGAAAAAACTGTTGACTTTGATTGGATGTGTTATTTTAATATTTTTGAGTGGCAATTTTGTAATTTAAATCAACTTTTTGAGTGCAAAAGTTGTAAAATGAAAGAAATGGAGGGATAAGAGAGTAAAATTTTCTTTGCCATTTTTGAGCTGACAAATTTAACTGGGACAAACGAAAATGACAAGTAGGCTAAAAATAGTGGGACGGAGGGAGTAGCATGTGACATTCTACATCAACTAACTAGTAAATCAAATACTACAAGATTTCAATACATAAAACATAGTGACATGTGTGTATATATTCAACTTTTTTTTTTTTAAGATGAATCTACATAATCCAAAAATTATAAGTTGGATCAAACCAACATCCTCTGTGTCTTTGAAGGTTTTATTTACAAAAGCTACACGATATGATAATTTCTTTACACGATAAATGATAGTAAACGAGAATAGATATACAATGGTTATAGATTTAACTTGTTAACATATATTTGTCATAAATTATTGCACAAAGTTGACATTGATGGCAAAAACAATGGCGTACGAGGATGAACAAGAGACAAAATCTTGTATTCCTTCATGTGGAAATGGTATTTTAGATGGGATTAGTTACTATGTCTTTTTCACTTGTCAAAATTTAAATAAAGTTTGGTAATTATAGAAGAAAAGTACAATTATTGACGTAACGTGTGACATTTATCTTCCCTTTTTTTTTTTTTTTCTTTCCTATATTCTAGCTAACCATAAATAATTTAGTTAGTGTTTCAAGACTTGGATAAATGAGCTATATTAATTGAGAAATTAAGAATACATAAAGTTGATCGAGTCCATATCTCAATTGAAATCAACGGTTGCAAATTCTCCATTCAAAATGGAGCTTTCAAACACGAATTGCTAGAGAAGAACGAGTAACAAGGTGGAAAACTTCGAACAATAAGACAATATGAGATCGTTGGATGTAATTTAGTAAGACAAATCAATCGACAAATAAATTGCAATAATCTTCATAACACAAATCTTTTCATATATAGTGTTACTGTTAAAAAGCCCACCATTACTTTTGACTTTAAAGATTAGAAATTTTAGTGCAATTGCACATTTCTTTTTATTGCTTCATTATTTTGAGGTTAAACTATTAAAAGAAAAGGCCACCTTTGTTTTGACTTAGAATGATTAGAAAACTAAATAAAAACTGGTTTTCTAATTTTCTTAGCATCATTTTTAGAGGTTAAACTTTTGTGGCCATAGACCAAGTACAACTATGACTTATTAACGAATACTGTCTTCTACAGAGTCATCATCATCATCATCATACCATTTGCTGATATTCTAACTGTTTTATTCAGTATATATCACAGCAAGTTTGGACAATCAGATGCCAAGAGAGAGAGAGAGAGAGAGAGAGGAGAGAGAATGGAACAATATAGTAAGAGCTTGTGTTTGTTGATAATCTTCTTACTTTTGAGGACTGGAGAGGGGCAACTGAGGGAGAACTTCTACAGCTCAACTTGTCCAAACGTTGAGAACATTATCAGACAAGTTGTAGTAGAAAAGATTAACCAGACATTCGTTACGATCCCAGCAACTGTTCGACTCTTTTTCCATGATTGCTTCGTTGAGGTAACATGAACACACTCTCTCTCAATCATGCATGCTTGTCTTAAGCTCGAGTATCAGCTTGCTGAGTGTTTGTTTGATCTGTAGGGATGTGATGCCTCTGTTCTTATCGCTTCGCCTAACAACGACGCTGAGAAGGACGCTCCGGACAACCTTTCCTTAGCCGGAGATGGCTTTGACACTGTTGTTAAGGCAAAGGAAGCAGTGGAGGCTCAATGTCCGAAAACAGTGTCATGTGCAGATGTATTAGCCATTGCTGCTAGAGATGTTGTCTTTCTGGTAATTCTTTTCGTCTTTTCAATTCATCCGTTGCTAATGCAAGCCTAGCATGTGACGTGGATGATTCTCAGGCCGGAGGACCTGCATACAACGTGGAATTGGGGAGGCGGGATGGGCTCGTTTCTCAAGCTTCTCGGGTTGCAGGGAACTTACCAGAGCCTGAATTCAGTCTTGGCCAACTTAACACCATGTTTGCAAAGCATGGTCTGTCTCAGACAGACATGGTTGCACTTTCGGGCTGCCACACGCTAGGATTCTCACACTGCACACGTGTGGCGAAGAGGTTGTACTCGTTTACTCCCTCCAACCCAGTTGACCCGACCCTGGATCCAACCTTCGCGCAGCAGTTGATGCAAGAATGCCCTCAGAATGTGGACCCACAGATAGCCATAAACATGGACCATGTGACTCCAAGAACCTTTGATAATGTGTACTATCAGAACCTGGTGGCAGGGAAAGGCCTGTTTACATCTGATCAGGTGCTGTTTACTGAGTCAGCTTCGCAACGAACTGTTCTTGATTTTGCTCAAAACGGGGGCGACTTCTTTGGAGCCTTCATCACTGCAATGACCAAGCTTGGAAGGGTTGGAGTTAAAACTGGAAATCAAGGAGAAATACGAACGGATTGCAGCAGATTCAATTCATGACCATAAGTAAATCCATAAAAAACATTGTTTGTTACCTGAAAGGGATATCAGAAGAATAGCTTGTATACAATTTCGTTGTGCAGTTACCTGCAACAATCTGAGGAATCAAGTGTGTTATTACATTTATATAAATTGTTTTGTGGTAAGAAGCAGTGCACTTATGTTCCTTTGTCTATATCAAAAGAAAGAGAGCCCCAACAGATAACAAACACAGACCAAAACTGATTTTCATTCAGAATTATACCAAACAAACAAAATATTGTTTCAATAAACAGAAACTATGAACATACAACATGGATCAAACTATTTAATAACTCAGCCACCAGACGGCGCTTAAAAGAAAAATGAATCTCAAGATATAACGATCAGAAAGAGCAGTCTGCTCGATCCAAGTTCATTCATGATGACTATGAGCTTCTCTAGTAGAATAAATGATCAGTGTTGTACATCTCACCTCCTCCGAGATGTGCCATATAAGTGAGCATAAACTGGCTTTGTTCGATGAACAAGAATCATGCTTAAAACAAATGCTATAACGCAAAGTCCAGACATGATCATGGAAGTCAAGAAGAAACAAATCGCGCCTTCACACTTGAGAGGGTCATCAAGAAAGATGTATCTTGAAAAAGAAGACAATATTCGGAGACCCTGAATGTTTCCATGGGCTTGTTTCTCAGCTTCTCTATCGTATATGGTACTGGCAATGACACCAGAGAACACCAAAGAACCAGCAGGGTTTGCTAGTGTCAGAAAATTATATAATGCACCAAACTTTTTCAACCCGAATAACTCCGAGGCAGCAGCTGGTACGATCGCCCAGTGGGACCCGTAGCCAAGCCCGACAAGAAGAGTTCCCAAGTACATTGCCCCAGGCCAACCCATAGCAAAAAAGAAATGCCCAATTGCCATTATTATTTGGGCACCAGCCATGGCCACTGGCCTTGGATAAGCATAATCTCTGTTTCACAATATGGAAGTTTTCTGTGAGAATGAAGTGAAGATATGTAATGAAACTTGAAGCATATTAGCCATGAAGTAGTTAGTTGTGTTCATACCTCACAATTTTTTCAGAGAAGTAACCACCACCTATGCGGCCAAGAAAGTTCCAAATGCTGATCATAGACACAAATACGTGGGTATTATCATACCCCAACGACTGGCTCATTTGACCCAAATTATCGATCACAGTCAAACCTGAACCCGAACCTAGCAGAAGAGAGATAAATATAAGCCAAAAATCAGCCTTGATCAATGCCTCCATTAAAGTGAAGTCCTCTCCTCTGTGTGGCCTTCTTTTCTTAATTCTCACAGCTCCTTCAGCAGCTGCCTGGGCTAGTTTCGACTGAAGCTGAGCAATTCTCTTATGCCTCTCAGAAGCTGGAAGCAGATCCACTTCTTTTGGCTTTTCATCTTCAATTTCACTAAATATGATATCTTGAGCATCATTTCCAGAGTCACTAGGCCCTTGCTCGGGTACAAGCGCCTCTTCTGCTGGCGTTCTTAGATCCCGATGCAAAGTCAATGTAACAGGGATGACAATAGGAAACAACAGAATGAGAAATAAAATGACAGTGAAGATGGTAACAACAGTAAGACTTAAGTCGAATAGATCTTCTACGAGCATGACTCCCATCAGATATGAAGCCAGAACGAGGCATACACCATAAATGACATTGAAACTAAATCCATCAGACGGCCGTGTTTGTCTGTGACCTCCAACAGGCCTGACAATGGACATTAGAGCAATGACAACCATTGTGGGCCCAACTGCAACCATGAATATGAGTGATGCATGGTCGGGAGATTGCATCACTGTGTATATCTGAGTCAAAATGGCACCACCCAACCCAGCGAAGCCTTTGAGTATTCCCACAACAGGACCACGGCTTCTGGGGAAGTTTTGCACACAAGAGACGAGAGCTACTGTGTTGAAGTAGGTCTCACCATTTGTTCCTATGAAGATAAGAATGCACATCTGCATATTAAGGTGATTGGTTAGTCAAATAAACATTCTTAGGCAACCGGAAAAATAAAGGAGCCATCTTATGCTCCTGCAGAATCAGGGCTAAAAACTCATATTGCATAAAAAGTGAAGCACAAACAATTTGATGATAACAATGCTAAAGTAAATAGATTTAGTGTGTATGGTAATAAATAGCAATCAACTTATTGACTCGTTTACAGAATTGAAGCAATAGTCTTCTTTTTTTCTGCAGAAAATGCACAAATCAGTGTCAGTGGATGCCATTGCACTAGGAAATAGGAGTTTATTCCTAATTTCCAAGGGAAAAAGCTTAAGAAAAGGGAGAAAGTGAACCCTTTTCCAAATCTTTTTAGAGAAACATCACTGGAAATCATGCAGAATTTATCCTACAAATGAGACAGTCTTTCAGATCAATCCTCAAAGTTTATCAAACTATCTCAAACTTGGGAAACAAATTTTCAACAAATAATATACTTGACCTCTTCCCAGGTGAAAAGGAAAAAACTAAGAAAGAAAGTCGAAAGCTTAGAAATCGCAAAGATCATAATCTCGAATGGATTTCATTTCCAGTAAAGACAAGACTAGTTGCAACAAAAGTTAATTTTTCACTGAATGACTACATAAATACAAATACTTTTCGGCAAAAAGTGGGAAGAGAAAGTTCATAATCCAGAAGAGCAACAAGGCAAAAGAGCATAGTCGACACACATCAAACTGAAAGCAATTCAAGAAACAGAACAAAACGAGTGGAAGACCTCCCAAACTTCTTATTAAAGCCTAAACATAAGATCTTCAAGCTAAACTCAGGTGATCAAAACCAACCATCAATCCCTAAAACTAAAAGTATACAAACAATAGTGAATGAATGAATCAGAAAAGCTGAGAAACCTTGATGAAAATGAAACATGATACTCACAGCCCATAACGGCAAAACAGGTGTTCTACCAGTGACAACAAGCCAAACCCAACCATAACCAACAAAATTCTGAATGGCACCAATGAGAAGAGCAGCCCACAAGGGCAAAACCTCAGTCAAACTGCCTGCTAAGAACCCGACACTGTCACCTAAATCTTTAGCCACCCCTAATCTGGCAACCTGTCTCTGATTGTAGTTCAAGGAGCTCTTGATCGGCGGAGAAATGCTCCCAAATAAATACCCAATCCCGGCGCAGGATTGTATCCACATTGCCGCCACAAAGACCAGCCATCTGTTGCTGAAGAATGAGGAAAGCTTGTCGTTCAGACAATTCATCATCAACCTGTTCGACAATCTCGAATTTGGATTCCGTTTCCGAGAAAAATATGAAAGACGAGAGATTCCGACTCGATTTGGTGAGCTCTTCAGCTAAGCTTGTGCGCAGAAATGGCGATGGCGTAGTGGCTTTTGTTTTGGCACATGATGTTGGAGATGAATAATAATTATTATACTTCTTCATGTTAATAATAATATATATACGTAACTCCATTCAATTACCTAATGTAACAAATGTAATACTATTTATTTAATTTCAAATATAAATGATGAATCTAATATTGTTACTTTTGGATAATGAGACCTTTAATATTCCTTTACAAATATGGCATTGCACAAAATAGAAGATAAAATTTTGCAAATATTGAAATAATTATGATAGTACATTTATTCTAGAAAAAGAAAAAACATATCTATAAAAACATATTTGAAATATATATATATATATATATATATATATATAAAACATACTACCTCCGTCCTTCATAACTTTGTCACTGTTGACCGGCATGAATCCTAAAAAAAAACTGTTGACTTTGATGTGATGTGTTATTTTAATGTTTTTTAGTACCATTTTTGTAATTAATGTGTGTTTTTTGAGTGCAAAGTAAATAAAATGAAAGAAATGGAGGGGTAAGGTCGTAATTTTTTTGTTGTCATTTTTGGGCTGCCAAAGTTAGTTAAGACAAGTAAAAACGGAAAGTAGACAAAGTTAACAGGGAACGAGGGGTACTCTCGTGTGGTACGTCACTCACACGGTTTCATATTAAATAAAGGCAGGATGATAATAAAGGTTATTTACATGAATAAACTTGAGCTGTCTTGCAATCTGCATCTTAAAATATAATATTAAATAAAATAAGTGTTTTCATATGCAGATAAGGACAGCGGTGGAAACACAAGTTTATACTGGAGAAGAAGCTACTCCAAATTATATATATATATATATATATATAATGTCGAAATTGAAGTTGATAGATCCATGTATATATATATATATATTAATCTAACAATCAACATGAATCATGGTTCATGGATATTTTATTTTTATCTTTTTTACAGTACTTATGTACTACCTCCGTCCCGGTTATCTTTGCCACCTTTGACCGGCACGAATTCTAAGAAAAAACTGTTGATTTTGATGTGATGTGTTATTTTAATGTTTTTGAGTGGCAGTTTTGTAATTAATGTGTGCTTTTTGAGTGTAAAGTAAGTAAAATGAAAGAAATTGAGGGGTAAGGTCGTAATTTTGTTGTTGCCATTTTTGGCTGGCAAAGTTAGTTGGGACGTCCAAAAACGGAAAGTAGGCAAAGATAAGCGGGACGGAGGGAGTATATTTTATTCATATGTAATTCATATATATATAGTTGGTGATGATTGGTGTCACGCTAAAACACAGAGACAAAGAAAAATAAGCAATTTTGCCTGCCATTTTGTAATTCGTATAACCGTTTTTTATTTTATATAGACTCATAAATTATACAGTAAATTTATTCCCATGCAATATATATACTATTTTTAATTAGCTAGGTGCAACATTTCAAGGATAGAGCATATATATATTTATTCTCTTTTATCTCAATTAATTTATCTCTTTTATCTTTTATCGAATAAGCCATTCAAGTGGGGATTCAAGCCTTTAATCATTTTTAACAACATAAGAGACAACTTAGGGTGGCTATAATTTTGTATTTAGGTCCTTGTCAATCTCTAAATAATGCGATATGTATTTATTCTTGGGTAAATTAGTCATTTCATAAATTTAATTCGGTGAGATCGGTCAACCTATAATACACGACATACGATATAAATATCAACTCATGGAAATGATTTGTAAACAATGAGACTCAATCTTGCAAAATTTTATCGAAGTTTTATATATTAATCTGTGTTTCTAACGATCAGTTACTACTACTATTTTGATTATTTAGGTGGGACAAGTCCAACCAATACTAACATTTATATAGTATTTTGTAGCCAGTTGAAAAGAACAACTAATAAAATACAACTTATATGAGTAAACTATATATGGTTGATATGCAACTTGAAATAATGAACATGTATTCTTATCTTTAGATATCCATGATGAAGTACACACTTTGTCAAGAGATGTAATTTAATAAGATTGATGTGTTTGATTGAAATAAATTTTATTACAAAACCCACAAGGTTTTTGTGTTAGAAAAACCCAATTGATTGAACTTATAATGATTGATATAATAGATAGCATAAGATGGTGAAAATTAAATTGTTCAAAAAAGCTAATTGGGCCAGTCCAAAGTCCAAACCTAAGCCACATATGATTTTATACTTGAAGCCCGGCCCATTAATAAATAAGCAGCCAGAAATGTAAAATGATACCCATTTTGTTTTGGGTCAAAATGTTGATGAACGAATTTTGACATATTATTATAAAAGAAAATTTCAATACATAAGAATTTAATTATTGTTTCATAAGTGTAGTTTTTCTGCTTTTCACTTCTCAATTCTAATTATCAGTTCGACCATAAATTCATTTCCTTAATTTCTTTTCTAAAAAAAACAAGAGTAAGACTTGTGTGAGACCGTCTCACGGATCTTTTTTCGTGAGATGAGTCAACTCATGATCCACACTTAGCAATTCATATCAAAGTTTGTGGATATAAATTTAATTCATGCTCATCTCACATGAGTTTTTGCTAAAAAACAATAACTTCTTCTCTCTAACTAAACTAATTCAACCAAAAGAGAAAATCCAATACTCCAAAATGAAAATGAACCAAAAGAGGAGAAAATAAATCCCAAAAACACTTGAAAAATAAACAAATCCAAACCATAATATGAAAAGTATCGAGATTAACGATAATTCATGCTATACCTGAAGAGCACGTAAGTGAAAGTGAGTTCTAGGCATAGAGATGTATATTAAGAACAACAAGAAGGAGAATGAGGAGGAGACCATAGACAACAGTGTGGAGCAACATGGAGACTACACTCGTCTTCATGTTCAGAAACTCCACCGGCCGTTGCTTCCCCGGAAGCTGGATTAGCAATCCCGGCGTCAGGATTACGAACAGCGCCGTCGCTATCATCAGAGCTGCATAATCCTTCATTCTATCCCACTTTTTTCTTCTAATTTCTTTAATGAAGATAGATCAGAGGTGGTGATGTGATATAAAAAAAAGGAAGTAATGAGGTGGTGATCATAAAAAGGAGGGATGGGGGGAGAATGGAGATTATTAATTCCCTTTTGACTTTGAATGTGTGTGTGGAGGAAAGTAGTTATGGCTACTTTAGCTTTTCCCCATTATGTGTTTCTTCAATCTTTGCTTTACTCATGCTCCCTCCATTTTAAATTCATACTCTTTAGAATATTAAAATACTCCCTACGTCCCTCTTATCTTTGTCATGATTTGACCGCACGGAGTTTAAGAAAAAAACTGTTGACTTTGATATGATTTGTTATTTTAATGTTTTTGAGTGACAATTTTGTAATTAATGTGTGTGTTTTTAGTGCAAAAGTTGTAAAATGAAAGAAATAGAAGGGTAAGGGAGTAAAATTTTCTTTGCCATTTTTGGGCTGACAAAGTTAGCTGGGACAAACAAAAAAGGAAAGTAGGCAAAGTTAGCAGGGACGGAGGGAGTATGTGTGATTGTGCCACCTAGAATAGGTGAAGGACTATATATTGACACCTTCTCACCTTATTCGATAACAATTAAAATCACGATTTATCTTAATGTTCTTTTCAGTACTCTTATGTCTGGATGAAAATCATGTGGAAATCTACCACGGATTACAACCCAAGGACCAATTTAGTGTATGGAGATATTTTTGTTTTTTTGGTTATACAGAATTCTCGCTTCTGCGTAGCGTTGTTCTATATGTATTTTATGCACCTTGAGAGAAAGAAAATAGGGTTTTTAATCTTTTTCTTTTTATATTATATATCACTTGAATCATATTACTAATTCCAACAATAGACAATAACACATATGGGGCAATTACAATTTTGATTCTATATGCGTCCATTTTTTTCCAAGTTTTGTTAGTTTTTCAATTTTTTTTTTCCAAGTTTTGTTAGTTTTTCAATTTTGATCTTATATATTTCAATGTTTTTTCTATTTCAATCCAATTTTGATCGAAATTCCTGAAACCATCGAAGCCATACATGTGTAATTCCCCTGTGGTCACTCAACCAAATTTGGATTGAAATTAAAAACTATCGAAGTATATTGAAACAACACTGAGAAACACTGAAAAATAAATTAATCATCTTCTTAGATGGAAGAAGAACGGGACAAAAACAGTAGCGGCGATGGTGCTGGCAAATTAAATAGAAGTGCAGTAGTTAAGTGATGCAAACTAATGCATTTATTACAAATTTGAATAATTAATACATACTATTAAAAAGCACTATGGTTTGTTTCTCACATGTGTCACATATTTACGAATAATAGCTGAGACTTGTTATGTTAAACTAAGACAATAAGATAAGGTGTTTTAAAATTGATTTGACCAATGAATGAATTTGATGTGGAAGTGGAGTTTGCATTCTTGGCAATAGAAGAAGGTATGGCTTCTTTATGTGTCATTCATTATGATCAAATTGAATACGCAAACCATGGGAGTTAATACTTTTCAATATCGACATAAAAACAACTTTAACTATTGATTTTTAACTAAACAAAAGATGGAAGTTAGTTTTCAATATCGACATAAAAACAACTTTAACTATTGATTTTTAACTAAACAAAAGATGGAAGTTAGTTTTCAATATCGACATAAAAACAACTTTAACTATTGATTTTTTTCAGTTTCCAAAGTAAACTTTTTTTTCTTATCAACATGTATTATTGATATTTATCAAATTGCAACTTTCGACCCATTTTTCGACAAAAACGTGAACATATGAATATAAGGGTATTCTTGTCATCTTGTAATTTAAGATGACCCTCATAAAAAGTCAATGTGAGTGTTATATATTCACGTATTTGTAGATAAATGGTTTAAAAGTCGAACTATGATAAATTTTAATAGTTTATGTTGTAATTGAAAAAAATTAGTAATTTAAGTTGCAATTATAGGTTGGGCCTTTGGGCCTTTAGTTATACATATTATAGGTTGGGTTTTGGGCCATTTAATTTAAGCTTAATAATAAATACAAATTAAAATGAGGGAGAAAAAAGGGAAATGAAAAAATGGGGTGAAGAAATTCAAACGAGAAATAATTGCAGAAATGGCGGAGCCTAATTATTAAAATAATAATAGGTCGAAGATTCCAGAATCCCTTCAATCGGTGCTCAGCAATTTTTGCAACTCCATCTTCATTGCTTTGGAACTGAAGAAACAACAATGGCGGATTGGGGTCCCGTGCTTATCGGAGTTGTACTCTTCATAGTGCTGCAACCGGGGCTTTTGTTTCAGATTCCGGGGAACAACCGCATGGTTGAGTTCGGCAGCTTGAAGACCAACGGCAAATCCATTACGGTGCACACGCTTATCTTCTTCCTGCTCTATGCTATTCTCATCCTGGCCGTCCATGTTCACATCTACACCGGCTGATCTCTCGCCTAGATCCATACTTAGATCTTTTTACTTGTAATCTAGCTTTTTTGTTTTTTTAATCTTTTTAAATTCTGAATTTGTTGTTTGTGTGTGGAATAGAAGAATGAGTTGTTGTGTGTATGTTGGGTATTTTATGAATTATTATTGCTTTTGGTTCTCTTGTGTTCTTAGCTTTGCTGGTAATTACTTTTTGGAGTTCAAATTGTTTAGAAAATCCTAAAATATATGATTATGGGCCCCATAATCTGTGTTGATTTTCATTGATGCCTGTAATTTATTGAGCCAGAGACTGGAGTCTTGATAGAGATGGCAAAATCAAGCTTCAACTTTGACTCCATCTGACTCTCTCTCTCTCTCTCTCTCTCTCTCTCTCTCTCTCTCTCTCTCTCTCTCTCTCTCGTGATTGTATATGTGAGTTTTGATGATGCAAAAGAATCTAGTAAAATACTTCATAAATGCTTGGAGTTTGGGCGTATTAAATCAGCCTTCAAATTAGAATCTTGGAAAAAGAATAATCTTCTATGTTTACAAGTTCAGTTCAAAGCGAAATCAAGAAATTCTAAAGCTTTATAACTATGAGTCTATGAATGAAAATGCACCATCTCAGTTAAGGAAAACACAAGGGGGGGTTTTTGTGCGTGATAATCGAGTATGAGCGATTTGGAAACAGATTACAAGATATAAAGAAGAAGAGGGACATTGAAACAGCTTATGTTGTAAAATGGTTTAAGTGTAAATCTAACTCTAGCTGGCATGTATATGAACTCCTATGGCAACAACCAAGATTGTGTAGATACAGAAGTACAAAACCGCGTGAATCAAGATGGAGATCCCACTGGTGTACATGTTGCCAAACTCGATGACCCTCGTTCTTGCTGGTAGCTGGAAGAGCAACCCAGGTGAGAGGAGGATGAACATCGCCACCGCCACCGCCACCGGCCCCCAATCAGGTCCCATTCTTCCACTTGCTCTCTGTTTCTACAAATCTTTGTTAGTAGTTCTTGTGAGAGAGCTGGGACTTTGTCTTATTCTATGTCTGTTGTGAATAAGTAGGGAATTGCTATGTTGTAAAAATCAATCTTAATGATGAAGGTGTTGAGGATGATGCTAAACTTGAGGGAGGAAATGGTAGGATATGAAAGGAGGGAAAGTATATTATGATTTATGCTTGGGAATGAGATTGCTTTTGTTGGAGGTTGACATAAGTTGCTTTTTGTGCATAAGCTTCCAATAATTGAATATGAAATATCCTTTTTCCATTGCTTTTCTAGAGTTTTACTATATGGGAGCTTATAAAAGATGCATTGTTCTTAAAAGAAACTTGAAAAAGCAGGGTGACCATGAGTGTTGTGAGGCTTTTGAATGCTTACTCGTATAAGTTTTTGCTTCACATAAAAACCAAAAATTAAAATACTGTAAAAATAGGGGATTTCATCCTGGGCTAGAGATAAGTGTCGAGTGCCAATATTTGCTAAAGAATCAAAATCTGTTTGACTAGACTCATTTACACCCTAAACTTTATATTCTTTAATACATACAAAGTAGCTGAATCATTTGGATGTTGTCCGAAGATCATTATAACTGTAATCTCTGTGGCTGCAGTGAACCCAGTCCGATTATTATCTCAGAAACCGTCCCATGTTGTTCAAATAGATGCCTCAGCTTGAGTAGTTCCACACTGCAAATATACCATTCTTAAAATAAATTAAGGAAATAATGAGGCAATCAATCCATAACTTTACAGTAGACATGAAAAGAATTTAATCTAATAAGATCAAGAATTGTTATTGTTTCAAAAAATGTATAGGTCGAAATCGAGAATGAAAGTAGACTGTGTTGTTACTATAATTTTTATTCTACTATTGTACCTGGTGCAAACTTATTGCAATCAGAGGCAGGCCAAAGAATGCTACGACTGATTTCACACAGTTTGGAAACAATTCCCACAAAATAAAAGAGCAGGACTAACATAATCACCAGTGGCATCAAAACTAAGCCGATGAAGAAAGTAACTATTCCGACGAGCATCAGAGCCATAGAGATCCCAATGAAAAGCAAACCAAAAGCGGCTGGAGAAATCTGCGGCTGCTGCAACGTGGAAGAAGACGATGAAGAGCGGCTGGGAAACAGAGGCAAATGGAGAGTGTGAACGATCATTGACCACAACTCGTGGAGTACTCTTGTTTGCGGATCTTGCCCTCTCATGATAGGACTGGCTTTCTTGAATTTGTTCTTTTGCTTGTAATTGAGGAGGAGGCAATGATGTAGATAAGATGAGTGATATGTTTGGAGAAATTAAGGATAAGTACGAGGAGCAATGGATAACTGCGGACTCAGAGGATCTCATCTTACTATAATTAGCATGTTCAATTGCTAGATATGGTATGTGCTGGCAATATACTATGTATATATTATAGGATATATATCATGATGATTTCTTAGATTATTTGAATTTAATTTCACTTGAGAAATGCTTTCAATTATTTTCTTAAGATAGCTATTACAACTGCAGTACCAAGGTGATCCTTATTTCGATATAAATCCTGATGCCTGGTTTCTTATGATATAGTAGTTAATAGTTTCATCGACCATAACGTCGTTTCCTGCGTTGAAAGGTGGAGAAAGCCTGGATGAGATCAGCCTCGTCGAAGTCAGGAAAGAGCTTGTCTGTAAAGAATATCTCAGTGTAGGCCAACTGCCAGAGCATGTAGTTGCTCACTCTAATCTCCCCACTTGTTCTTATAAGCAGATCCGGGTCTGGGTACTCCACCCTGTTCGTCTCCAAATGCTGCCCGAAAAGGTTGCTGTCTATGTCTTCCACCTGCAGGAGCCCGCCTTTGACCTTGGTGGCGATTTTCTTGGTGGCCTCGACTATGTCATAACGACCACTGTAGTTGATGGCCAAGACGAGGTGGAGCCCGTCGTTGGTCTTGGTATCATCCTCGGAGGCGGACATCAGCTTTTGAAGAGAAACTGGAAGCTCACTTGTATTCCCCAGAAAGGTGAAACGCATTCTGTCATCAAGGGAACAATGTCACACAAGGCAATACATGCTAGAAATCATATTCATCATGCATGTCTGTACATTTTACGTACCCGGCCAGGCTCAGCCCCTTCATATCTTCTGAGATAAGCTCCTGGAACAAGTTCATCAGATGTGTAACTTCGTCCTGAGGACGAATCCAATTCTCAGTGGAGAAGGCGAAAATGGAGACGACTTTCACTCCATGTTTCATGCAGTTTTTAACAACTTGAACCATGGCTTTCCCTCCAGCTCTGTGCCCTTCATGTGGAGGCAGCCCTCTGCTTGCGGCCCACCTTCGATTTCCATCCATGATCACACCCACATGTCGAGGGATTTTCTCTGCTTCGACATCAACAACGTCGTCTTTTCCTTTGACAGCTCCACATGACTTTAGAGTTGATGAAACATGTAAATCATTGATGCAGCAGGCTATAGACAAGTGTTTGTTGATGATTATGTGATGTGAACCAAAACAAGGAGTTGCAATTGGAAATTGCAAACACTGCATTTTATTTGCTATATTTCTTCAAATGAAATCTAATGTTGGATCTGCTATCTATCTTCCCTTTTATAGGCATATCAGTCGAACTGACAGTTATGAAATCGTCTCATGGATATAATTGATATGTACTTTTTCGTTGTTAAAAAGTGAAGATGGATCCTGATATATAGGTATTCAATTTACTTTATAATGAAATGCAACATGCCCGATCCATGTTAATTTGCAGAAAATGATGAGAAAGTTCGCAAAGTCTTTCATGATAATAAGTTTTCATGAAATGCAACATCTAATTCAGAATGAATTCATGTTAATTTGCATAAAATGGTGAGAAAGTCTGCAAAGAATAGATATTATATATCATTTGTCACGAAATGCATGCAATCTATAATTCGATATAGATTCATCTGAAAAAGCAAAAAATAAAACAAAATAATTGGCTTTTCAATCTGAAAACCCGGCTTTATTATCTTACTACATACATATTTTCCTTTTCTTTCCTATTAATTTCATCTAATCATAATAGCACGAATCTATTATCTCCTAAAAAATTCTTTTTTTGGTCATGATCAGTACGTTACATCTGATGTATATTGGTGGAAATTAATATATGGATTGGTGTAGTTGATCAATGGCCATGATCTTAAATAATAGAACATGAAATTAAATGTTCAAACATTATTGGCCTAAACATGTGTAATTTTTTAGACGACATTTTGTTTGATAGACAATAATTCTCATTTACACCCCAAAATTCAAATGAAACTTTCTTTGAGACCCAATTTCTTTATTACATGATGATAGAAGCATCTAGCTAATTTTATATATAATGGTTCAATTTTATGCATTGAATTAATAGGCCAGATCGAGCTATGGCTTTTTAAATTTAACTTGTGGTTTAAAAATCCTCTTAATAATATATGGTGGTAGAGTAATTCTTGCGTGCCTGGGGCACCGTGCCTTGTTCAAACGGTTATTGTAATACCTTTAAATAATATGAGTTATACGTTAACATGTAACAAATAATACTTTGAATAATACATTCACTAAAATATATATTTCAATTATACACGTAATACCTTATGAACATGCAACTAATACCTTATGAGTATATACCAATCCACTAATACCTTCAAGAATATATCAATAATACCTTATGAATACACCAATAATACCTCATGAATATATACCTAATACCAAACTAATAATACTTTTGAGGGTATGGTGCACCGGGGTACGCAAGTTTTTGCCATGGTGGTAATGGGAGAGTTTAAAATACTAAGAATTACTCCCTCCGTCCCGATCGAAATTGCCTATTTTGATTGGACACGGAGCTTAAGAAAACACAGTTGACTCTTACTTTTTGATTAAAAAAATGCTTTTTTCTACTTTTTACTTTATAACTAGTATTATACCCATGCGATGCACGATTTGTAATATACGATTGATTAGTTTTAAAATTTCTAATACTATAATTTAATAATATTATCTTAACTTAAATTATATATTAATAAGAATTTAATTTTTTATCTTTAATGTGTCACATCTTAAAAAATATTATAATTTTAAAATGCAAACAATAATATATAAATGTATATATATATATCTATATATATGTTTAACAATGAATTTTAAATTCTATATTTGAAATATGAAATTGTTAAATAAACACCAATTTTGTACATATGTTTAACAATGAATTTTAAATTCTATATTTGAAATATGAAATTGTTAAATAAACACCAATTTTGTACACATACCCATTATATTGTAAATTAAATCAAATTTAATATTGAGAAACATTTATTGTAAACGATAATTGATATTTAAAAAATATGTTATTTCATAAAGATATGGTGTGCATGTTACAGATTAATATAGATATATGTATCATGATTAATATATTATTATATTTTTGATACATACTTATTAACAAATGTGTTAGTAAATAATTCATTTGCATTCACAATTATAGATTTCTTTAAAAAAAATTGGTCTAACCAATGCAAACAATTTAATTATTTCAAGTTAAAGAAAAAATATAAATCTCATCAACTAAAAGATCTTGATATGTATTTAAATAACGTAGCTAGTTCAATATTCAACCCACTTGTATTAGCAAATATACCAAACAATTATACCAAAATGTTTTTCATAGTTATTAATTTCTCAAAAAATCTAAGACTTTTTATTTTAAAAATTGTTTTTTAATTTCTAATCTATAGTTTAATTTAGTCATTTATCTTTGTATTTGTAATCTTGTTAAATACAATTTTGCACCAAAATGTAAATATAAAATTTATATTTTTCATAAACTAAAACAAAATTTACAATAAAGAATAATTGATTTAAAGATTATAATTTATATGAAATAGAGAAAAAAAATAATTCATAATCCACCTACCTATAGGTATAGTCTAACCTAGTGGACCCCACAACCCTTAAAAGTATAAATCTTGTTATTTTTGATTTATTTAATTTCTTGTAACTACTTTCTTTCCATTTATAGTATGTTAATTTGGGAGGGAAAATTAGTTATAGTTATTTTTATTGAAGGTCTTCTTTTTATATATACTAGCAGTGTACCCGCGCGTTGCGCGTCTTGTTATATAATTTCCCAACTGTTCTGATATTAGTATAGTATAGATAATTTTTAATATGGGCGGGAAATTTGCAGTTCTATTTATTTGAAATAATTTTTAATATATTACCTAATAATAATAATAATAATAATAATAATAATAATAATAATAATAATAATAATAATAATAATAATAATAATAATAATTATTATTATTATTATTATTATTATTATTAAAAGAATTTATTAAAAATTGTTGATTTTTATAAGCTAGGTAAGTGAGTGTTATTAAATGAATAAACATTCTTTATATAAGGCAATGACTTTGAGAGAAAATTTAATTTCAATGGCTTGAGATGGAAGCTTAATTTAAAATTACTAAATTAATTTAGAAAATCAAAAGGAAATCTTGAAAAAATAATAAAAAAAGTTATTTACACAAATTTATATGACATTTTATATAGTATGAATATAGATATAGATTATTTTATAGATGGAAGAGTATGTTGCAAGTCATTCTATTGATTTCTCCAATAAAAGTTGTCTATAAATATCTATAAACTATATAAACTATAGACATAATCATAACTTCTACTTTTTAATATTATTTAATTGTTGAAGAGTATCCTCCAAGCCAAACATTAAAATAACTAATAATAATGTCAAATAAAAAAAATAAGAAAGAAAATACAATGAATGTTCAATCACATTTTGACACTTGGACAAAAGGACAAAGAATAAAATGGGCGGGAAAATGGCATTCTTGTAATTTTTCCCAAACATTTTGCTATTAGTATAGTATAGATATAGATTTCTTTATCATTTATGGGCTGACAAATTGGATTGAGACAAATGAAAATGACAAGTAGATAAATTCGACTGGGACGGAGGAAGTATAATATATGTTAAAATACTTGAGACACACACACACACACATATATATATATATATATATAATATATATATATAAATATACATATAATGTTTTGGCATTGTCTTCGAAAAACTGCAAATACGTCACACGTTTCACCAACACATGTAATTCACGTGTATTATTTTTGTATTGATCATAATCGAGTTGGATGCAGGTGGACCTGCTTTGACTGGTTGCAGCATCCAGTTTATTAGCTTTGGTAAAAGTATTTCAACCACACAGGTTTTACAACATACCATGATCATAACAACACCACCCATCATGCTTGCTTCACATATAGGATTTCATTCGAGGCCTAACCAGAGACTGGCCACCATCCACGAATATGGTCGTCCCCGTCATGTAGCGCGATCCATCGCTTATCAGATAGATGATGCTTGACGCTAAATCATTCTCAACATCAAGCCACCGACGCAATGGATTGGCTTCGTTCACCAGTTTCTCTGCTCTCTCCTTACCCACCGATAAGGGGAACTCGTCTTGGAGATGCAAGCCACGAGCTATTGCATTAACCCTTATTTGATACTTCCCTATCTCCAACGCTGATGTCTGCCAAAATACACATGATCAAGTAAAGATTAGGTATATGGAACATCAGGAAAGTGCAATTAAACAGGAATGATTCAAGAAAGTGGCATCACATGTTCGAGGCTGAAACTTCTGTTAAGAGTAATTCCTATATGTTAAGATTCAGTAGACATTTCATGCTGCGTTCCTATGAATTTGGATATTGCTGTGAAATGTGCTCTACTTACCCTTACTAGCTGCTGAACTCCAGCCAAACACGAACCGTATGCTGCTGCTCCTGGATACAACCCTCTTTCAGCGCCAATCACTGTTGTCAAGAACACAATAGACCCACCAGATTTCTGATCACGCATTACTTTGCCCACCGCTTTTAGAAGATACCAAGGAGCCATAAAATTGGTTTTCACGATCTTTTTGAATTCATCCTCGGCCAAAGACAGGGGATCTTGCATCTTTCCTGCTTCACAATATTAAGTTGTTATTACTCTACTTTCAGCTTGAACAGAATATAGATGAAACTTGCAAAGTAGATAAAACAAACTAGTAGATAAGCCAACAAATATGAAGCATGGAACACAAATGCGATATTGTCAACAGATATCTAGCAGCCAAATTGCACACAAGAGTATGAATAATGACCATACACAATCAAGCATAAAAGGGGTGATAGCTGCAACAACATCTCACTGATTCTCATGGAACAAGCAATTAACTAAATACTTGGTCTGATTTCAAAATTTAGTTCAATAGTCGTGGCTTTCTACCTGTTTCTCAACATGGATTTTGAACACAAAGTCTAAAACAAAAGGAACCATAGAAGAGTATTGGAAGAAGCTGGATTTCCGTGTTGAAGACATTTCTCGGAATACAATAATTGAAGCTCGAATAAATTCATCGACCTGATATAATCTACACAACCTCACAGTGCCTAATGACATAACATGAATCAAATCAGATTGAGCTATAACCAAATTATTAGTCCAGGATTTAAATTCTCTCACTCATCGAAAATTGGTTCCCAATTGGAGCATTTGATTTCTCATTCACAATTTGACAATCTGAACCACATCACAGTAAGAAGAAAACGAAACTAGACATAGGAAGCTGAAGGTGGTGCAGTCCTGAGACAAGGAGGAGCAGTTCAGTAAAAGCGGCAATTTTACCTTCATAGGAGTAACAGTTGACCAAAGCATCCACTTTCCCCAGGAGTCTCCTCGCCATCTCCACCGCCTCATCAAAAGCCCCTTCTCTCTCCTCCTCCATGTCCAGACCCACCACCTCCACCGAAACGACGCCGTTCAAGGAACTCCTAATCTTCTCCGCCGCACTCCTCAATTCCGCCTCATTCCCCATCAGAACTAACCTTTACAAAAAAAGAATCAATAACAAGCAAAATTAAAGTACAACTCAGAGTAAGAGAGTCGTGGAAGGTGAGTACCGGCAACCGCGCTGAGCTAGATGGCGAGCTACGTTGAGAGAGATCTCGTCGCCATTGGAGGTGAGCAAAACCTTCTTTCCTGGATTATCCATGAAGAAGAAGCTCCGAGATCGATCTTGAATTACAAATGCATATGTATACAATTTCGATCAGACAGGACCAAGCACATCAATTTATAGAAGGAGAAGGCCGTATCTACACTGCCATGAAT
Source organism: Scutellaria baicalensis (assembly GCA_005771605.1). NCBI lineage: Eukaryota > Viridiplantae > Streptophyta > Magnoliopsida > Lamiales > Lamiaceae > Scutellaria > Scutellaria baicalensis. Next base: position 1,026,381 of record CM016723.1, read on the forward strand.
ATGATGCTCAGCTCAGTGAACACAATAGGTGCAAAGAAGTGGACAATGGCGTCATCCAAGCTTTGTGGGCCTGACCATTAGTGAAGGTTTCGGGCCTTTCATCTGGGCCCAAACTTCACATATACTTAACATGCCCAATATGGGCCTGGCCCAGTAGAGAGTGCCACAGAAGTATGGGAATATAAGTGTACATTGCGTTTTAGACATTTTGAAAAATGAAAATAAAACCAAGATTTAAACTATGATGTTGGTTTATTGTATTGATTCTCCTTCATTTTTATTATTTATATTCTGTGGAAATTTTTGATAAAATTACTATTTACGATAGGTGCAAAGAGACACACCTATCGTCTTCTGATTAATTCTATTTCTCACTACATTTTTTAATTTAATTTCACTTTATATCTCTAATTTATTATAATTAAAACATTTAATGAGATAATGATAATTGAAAACCAAAACGTTAATAATGATGATTGTCAATAAAATTGTGACTTATGAAACTTTAGGCAAAATATTGTAATTTAAGTTGATAATTGCAATTACATACAATGATAATTTATAATATTTTTCATGTCTAAGTTTAGTTACATACTATTATTCTCAAAGTTAAATAATATTTAAAAAATTAATTATAATATAGTCAATTTATTTAAGAGAGGATTTCTAAAATACCCATTTTCATAAGCCAAGGAACTTTTTTACCCATTTTTTAGAAAAATAACTTTTTTACCCAATTTTTAAAGTGAAATCTCCATAATACCCTTAATTTTAGTTATATTTACATAAGAAAAGAATTTAAGAGACTCTACTCGTGTCCAGAAACTCTATTCGCGTCTACCTTTCAGATAAGGTTCAACATATCATGAACACAAAATATAATATTGTGTTCACGATATGCTGATATCGTGTTCATGATATGTTGATATGCTAATATCGTGTTCACAATATATTGATATTGTGTTCACGATATGCTGATATCGTGTTCATGATATGCTGATATTGTGTTCACGATATGCTGATATCGTGTTCATGATATGCTGATATACTGATATTGTGCTCACGATATCCTGATATCGTGATCACAATATGCTGATATGATATCAGAGGTATTTCCACTTTATGTAAATATAAACTTAAGTTGAGGGCATTATTGATATTTCATCCAAAAAATGGGTAAAAAAGTAAAATTTTTAAAAACTGGGTAAATAAGTTCCTTAACATACGAAAATGGGTAAACGCAGGTATTTCCACTTTATTTAAACCCATGTATTACACGGGCTTATGACACCTGACTAGAAATGGAGAATGAGAATGGTAATGATCTAATCAAAGTTAATGTAAAATGGAATATGATAGCATCGTTGGAATTTCGTAATTAAAAGAAATCATGCTATATGATGATTTTATTATTATTATTATTATTATTATTATTATTATTATTATTATTATTAAATAATGATAATAGTACTATGTAATTTGAAAAATATACCTCTATTTGATGAATGAATAAAAGTAGCATGAAATTTGAAAATGGGTAGTGGTGGAGAGGTTGGTCAAAGTCAAAGAGCATTGAATAACAGATCCACGAACTCTCCTCTCACTCCCCAAACTCTTCTCCTTTTTCTCTCTTCCAAAATTAACCACCTTAACTAACTTTTCAATTTTCTCACTTATTTTCCCCCCATTTATTACATTTTTCAAAAATATATAAAATAAAAATGAAAAAACTGGATGGATTTCATGCCCCGTTTCATAATTTCCATCATTTTGCTTCTCAATCCCACCTCATTTCTTCATGTTGATTTCTCTTCCCACCACACACCAAACATAACAAACTCATGGATGCTGAGAAAGAGAAACCCCTCAATGATGATGACAACGACGACAACAAGGTTAACAAACTCATGGATGATGAGAAAGAGAAACCCCTCAATGATGATGACAACGACGACAACAAGGTCAACAGCAGCAGCAGCAAGGAAGTGGAGCCTGAAAAAGTGGATCAAGATCCACCCCAAGCTGGTGGAGCACTGCCCTCAGATGGTGACGGTGATGGTGATGGTGATGGATCAGGGATGAAAGACGAACAAGAAGAGGCAGCTGATGAAAGAGGCGAGGCATCTGAGACGGCCACAGCTGATGAGACTCAGACTCAAGAGGATCAAGAAAAGCTTGATGAGACAAACACCGAAGAAGAAGCTCCTCCTTCCCCTCTTGATCTCGGGAAACTCTCTGTAGAAATCGATCGATACATTTCCACTATCACTTCCGACGATGAATCCACTCCTCTAGATGTGCCCAACTTCGTGGAGCAATTCACCATCATGGTCGAGGCCAAGATCACGGACTATGGCTTCGGGGATAGCCAGGGGAAATGGAGTCAGCTGAGCGAGGAAGACATGGCCTTGTTTCTCAATTCCATAGCACGCCTTAACTCCCTCTCGAAAACGCTTGCAAGATTCTCCTCGGAGCACAAGTATGCTTCTCCATTCAACCTCATTGGAGGGGTCCTCCAACATGCCATGTCGTACGTGGAGGAAGAATTCAAGTCCCTTCTCGAGGATTACAAGATCCAGGATCCGAAGCCCAAGCAGGCTCCGGCTCCTGCTCCTGCTCCTTCTAATGAAGAAGCAGATGAGCAGACCGGGGCGGATGAATCAGATCCTGCCCCGGAGGAACACAACTACTTTCCAGGGTACTCCGAAGAGACCCTGTCGAACTTGATCAGATTGTCCAAGGCGATGATGGGCGCAGAGCATGAGACGGAGTGCAGCCTCTCATACCTGATCGCACGAAGAAGTGCACTGGAGGAGAGCCTGCAGAAGCTTGGATTTGAGAAGCACAGCATTGACGATGTGCAGAGAATGCAATGGGAAGCACTGGAGAAAGGGATCGTGACCTGGATCACGGCCTTCAAACAATGCGCCGCCCTCTTCTCCAGTGAGCAGAAGCTCTGCAGTGCCGTTTTCCCCGACCACCCTGCCACGTCAGAGAGCCTCTTCTGCAGCCTTTCCCAGGGTGTCATATCCCAGCTCCTCAACTTCTGCGGGGCTGTCGCGCTCACCAAGCGCTCGTCTGAGAAGCTCTTCAAGCTCCTCGACACTTACGAGGCCCTGAGGGATACGGTCCCAACCATGGAGGGGCTGTACCCGGAGCAGTGGATGGGTGAGGTGAGAACGGAGGTGTCGGTCATAAAAGGGCGGCTCGGGGAGGCCATCATTTCCATCTTCCTCGAGCTCGAAAACTCGGTGAAGGCTGATTCGGGGAAGACTCCGGTCCCGGGCGGTGCAGTGCACCCCCTGACTCGCTACATCATGAATTACCTGAAACTAGTAGGGGTATACAAGGAGACGTTGGAGCAGGTGTTCAGGGAGCATCAGAGGATTGAAGGAGCGGATTCAGGGAGTCATAACAATCAGGACTCGCAGTCTCCATTCCAAAGCCAGATGATGAAGGTGATGGAGCTGCTGGATGAGAACCTGGAAGCCAAATCAAAGCTGTACAAGGACCCTTCACTCAGCTCCATCTTCCTGATGAACAATGGGAGGTACATCCTGCAGAAGGTGAGGGAGACGAAGGAGATGAACGGCCTGATGGGCGACACGTGGTGCAGAAAGAAGTCGACGGACCTGAGGCAGTATCACAAGGTATATCAGCGCGAGACGTGGGGGAGGTTGCTCGGGTGGTTGCACCCGGAAGGGCTGACGTCGAACGGGAAAGTGGTGAAGCCAGTACTGAAGGAGAGGTTCAAGAGTTTCAATGCAATGTTCGATGAGATTCACAAGACACAGAGTGGTTGGGTGGTGTGTGACGAGCAGCTCCAATCCGAGCTCAGGGTTTCCATATCCAACATGGTTATTCCAGCCTACAGGTCCTTCCTCGCCAGGTACAGTCAGGTGTTCACTCCGGGGAGGCAGACGGAGAAGTATGTCAAGTATCAAGGAGAAGAAATCGAGACGTATATAGACGAGCTCTTCGATGGGAATGCAGGGAAGAAATAATTAATGCTCATGTACATATCATCACTTTCTTTTTTGCACTCATTTTCACGTTTCAACTAAACACTTGTTATACAAACTTTCCATGCTTCTTACACACCTCAATACTATGATTAATGTCATTCTCTTTTTTCTTTGCCTCAATATTTACTTTTTCCCAAGTTATACAATTCAAATTTGAGCTAGTTGGTACATGTTCATTTATAGGTTCGTGAGTTTGTTGGTGAGCTTAAGATACACAGTATGTATATATATATTTTTTCTTCATGAACTTGTTTACAAGCTCAGTTAGAGTTTGAATTACATGACTTGTTAATAAGCCAAACATGTTATTTGTCAATTGAACTTGAGCAACTCACAAACTTAATAAAATTAGGTAAATCAACGGTTTGAACTTATAATTATAATTAATCGAATTGAGCTCAACGAACTACTACCTCCGTCCCCCTTATCTTTGCCACCCTTGACCGACACGAATCCTAAGCAAAAACTGTTGACTTTGATGTGATGTGTTATTTTAATGTTTTTGAGTAGCAGTTTTGTAATTAATGTGTGTTTTTTGAGTGTAAAGTAAGTAAAATGAAAGAAATTGAGGGGTAATGTCATAATTTTTTTGTTGCCATTTCTGGGCTGGCAAAGTTAGCTGGGACAACAAAAAACGGAAAGTAGGCAAAGATAGCAGGGATGGAGGGAGTATAAAACAACAAACGAATTACCCAACTCCAACCTCTTAACATTGGAATCAATTATATTTCATTACAATATCAAATCAACAAATTAAACTATATATAGTGAATATAGTCTGGATATGAATATCAACTATTAGTCCAACATGATTTTGAAGCGTGCCACTTGCTTCTTAATTTACAATATGGGGAAGTATGGTTCTTTATTTTTCCTTGATAAAAGTTATTTGATCATATGAATATAATTTTTCCTTTTTCATTTTTTATCCTAAAATCAAATTAGATTTATTTAAAGATTTAGTTTTCTCTCTTATAGATTTGACTTATTAAAACTCAGTTATTTTCTCATTTTTTTGATAGGATTCAAAGAGATTTATAAAGATCAAACAAGTGAGATTGAAGAAGTCAAAACACTGAACGTAAGAGAGAGAACGTGAGTTTGAGAACGTGGGTTTGAGAACGTGATTCAAAGAGTGATCAAGTCAAGAGTTCAAGATCATAAAGAAGTCAAGGAGAATCAGTCCAAGGAAGTGGAAGATGAAGATGAACAAGTCCATTCCACTATGTCCATGATGCACGTGAGAATATGGAGTTCATGGAGCTCTCCAAGATCATGGGATGTGGAGTTCAAGTAGTGTACTTCGAGCTCTATAAATAGGTGAAGGCTGCTGAAGATCAAAGACACATAAATCGAGAGTTAAAGCAGCCAAAAGTTCAGCACTACACTAGTGTCGTGTTTTGTGTTGTTCACACTGAGACAACACCGTTTTCTTGTTGTGTCATAGAGTTTGCATACTCGTGACTTTTGGTATAGGTGTTTCAGAGTGTTTAACTGAGAGTCTTTGTATACGTCCCTAGTATTCATATTTATTAGAGATATATAATCATGTAAATATAGAATAGTCTCTATCAGAGGGAATCAAATAATTTGTTGTATCAAATCCCTTAAATCTCTCTTGATGTGTTGTAATTTGTATTGTATATATTGGAATACACTCAAACCACATAATTATGTGAAAATTATCTAATCTCTACATGGTATCAGCCTAAGCATTGCACCCCAGCCGATACGTCTTCATCGTCTTTCTCAAACTTTCTCCCAACAACCCCATAATCTCCATGGCAGACTCTTTGCCAATAACTACCATGATTCACATGGTACCTATTAAATTGTCTTCCTCAAACTACCTTCTATGGAAAAGGCAAGTAATCCCCATGCTTACCTGCTTTGGGTTGATCGGCTACGTGGATGGTTCCACGACTCCTCCGCCGGACACTATCATCTCCTCCAATGGTGATAACAATACTGTCCCAAATCCCGATTTCCTTGCCTGGCATCTCACCGATCAGCGGCTACTCGGTGTCCTCTTCTCCACTCTAACGGAAGAGGCCATGCCTGAAGTGGTTGAATGCACTACGTCTCGATCTGCTTGGCTTGCCTTGGAAGCCGCCTTCTTCCATGCTTCCACCTCTCGAGCTTTGCAATTACAAGAAGAGTTGTTGTTCCTCCGACGTGGGAACATGTCAGTCGATGAATTTGGTCAAAAGTTCAAAGGTTTGTGCGATCAACTTTCGTCTATTGGTTGTCCGGTTGACAAACTTGATAAGAGTCACTGGTTTTTGCGTGGTCTCGATCCTCAGTTCCTAAGCTTTTCTGACACACGAATGTCTATGATTCCTGTCCCACTGTTTCCGGATCTTCTCAATCAGGCCAAGCAATACGATATTTTACTTCGCTCCATGGAACCTATTTCATAAAGTCAACCTGCTTTTTTTGCCACATCTTCAAATCGCGCCAGTGCCAACCACCAGCGTTCTTCACAAACTGGAAACTCACGTAACAATGTCATTTCTGGAAACTCAAATCCTTCACGTGGCCGCCATTCACACTCCCAATTTGGAAACTCTCGCCGTCGAAACTATGTGCCCCGCTGCCAGATTTGTAGGGGTGAACACTACGCCGATAAGTGTCCCCGTTATCTCAATTCTCGTCCGCCGGAGTCCGCCGCTCATCTTGCCCAAGCTTTTAATACCAGTTGTCATATTTCAGATCCAACACCGGATTGGTATGTTGATTCTGGAGCCTCCACGCACATGACGAATCAAGCCACCAATTTGGATTCCTCCACCCCTTACACGGGTAACAGTAATGTTGTCGTTGGTAATGGGGCAAATTTAGATATTTCACATATTACTACATAGGACATATTGAATTCTTTGTACAGAAAAATCTCTTTTAGAGATCTTTCTATCTCCTTGTATTCATACCGAAGATTAATAAAGGAATTTCGCCCTGAAGGCATTCCACGAGTAATTGTATACTCGTGGATATATTGTTTGTGTTCTGCAACTTTTAAATTCGATCTATTTCCGCTGTGTTACGCTGGTGTTGTCGACACCGCTGACAACACCGTGTACTTTGATTATTCTGTTTTTATTTTTGTTTTTATAGATCCTAGGACTTTCACATATTTTACCATCCAATGTATTTTATAAGTAATAAAATTAATTATCTTCAAGATTATCACCGCGCGCGTCAAATTAATTCTAAACATATATAATTATATTTTTATCCTTATATTAATTTCTACGTTATTTATGATTAAATTAATTTTTTTTATCCTGATACAATCCGTACGTGTGCATATAGATCAAAGCTAGAACTAATTAACCTTGTGTTATAGTTGGTAAATTTCATCAAATATAATATTATTGATGTTCATCATATATACTCCCTCCGTCCCGCTCTATTTTACCTACTTTCCATTTTTATTTGTCCTATTTTATTTTGCCAGCCCAAAAATGGTAAAGAAAAATTTACTTCCTTACCCCTCCATTTCTTTCATTTTACAACTTTTGCACTCAAAAAGCACACATTAATTACAAAATTGACACTCAAAAATATTAAAATAACACATCACATCAAAGTGAAACAGTTTTTTCTTAGGTTCCGTGCCGGTCAAAGTAGGCAAAATAACCTGGGACGAAGGTAGTAATTTTTATATGCATAATGGACAATCCACTCAATGAATTATTCTTGATGTACTATAAATAGATTATACATGCCAAGTCCACAGAAATTGCATGTTAACCCACGGTATGTATTTAAAACTCAAAAGATTCATGGTCTTAATAAAATTAAGTTGTGTTGTTAATATTCCTTTAATATTTACTGAATTGAGAGAGAGAGATAATTCTCATCCCAAATCCTCATGCAAACAAGATTTTCTACCCAACAATCTCTAACTGTCTGTCTCACAGAACGATGTGCATAGTAAAACCAGAAAGCCTAAACCATGCAATTAAACCAAATGGCTAAAGCTTATCCTTAATCTGTAGTTTTTTGGTGTTTCCCAAATACGATGAACCAAGAAGAAACAAGAAATCTCAACGTCTCTAATAATCTGCTCCTTTTTAAATATACAAATGTTGCACGGGGGGCATTGTCCGTGCTTTGGTAGGAGGAAAAAGGATATAATTCAACGAAATGACGAAAAACAGGATCAAAACCCTGCTCCCAATGTCACAAATTCTGGTAAGTTTGATTGAACGAAGATGGATTTTTTGCTTTCTGTTTGATTGCATGTGTTTTCAAATTCTTCTATCTTGTCTTTTCTTCAAAATTTATGTTAATGCATTTTGGGAGTTAATTGTCGTCTCCTTACGTATGTATTTGGTTGAATGCATGAGAAGATTGGTTTTGATTTGCTAGCTAGCTAGCTTTGAGATATTGTTGGTACTGATCATGAATTCTTCTAGCTTGCATATATAATAATCCAATTAATAACTTAATCTCGAGATATAATATACTACCTCCATCCCAAAATAATTTTCGTTTTAGCAACTAAATCTTGTCCCAAAATAATTGTCGTTTTCGTATTTAAAGCATATTTACATAGAATATACCATATACACCCCTATTTACTCATCTCAAATTAAATGTGTTTAAGAGATAAATATTCTTCATTAATTAAATGGGTAGATTGGACTTTTTATCACATTCCTTAATTTATGTGCAAAAGACTAAAACGTCATTTATTTTGGGACGGAGATAGTATATATTGAATTGGTAATAATGGGAATGAAGTGATGATGAATATTGTTGCAGTTTCATTGAAGAAGAAAGAAAGAGGGGATGACGAGGAGAAGGAAAAGAGGAAAGTGATGGCATTCTCTTACCGCGAGCTGGCAAGCGCGACGAATAGCTTCAGGCAAGAGTCGATGATCGGGGAAGGGGGTTTCGGGGCGGTGTACAAGGGTCGACTGGAAGCGACGGGGCAGGTGGTGGCGGTGAAGAAGCTCAACCACTCGGGTCTACAGGGCGACAAGGAGTTCCTGGTGGAGGTTCTGATGCTCTCCCTCCTCCGCCACCCCAACCTGGTCAACCTCATCGGCTACTGCTCCGAGGGGGAGCAGCGCCTCCTCGTCTACGAGTTCATGCCCCTCGGCTCCCTCGAGGACCACCTCCACGACGCCCACCTGCAGCCCCCCCTCGACTGGAACACCCGCATGGTGGTCGCCGTGGGTGCCGCCAAGGGCCTCAACTTCATGCACACCGAGGCCCAGCCCCCCGTCATCTACCGTGACCTCAAGTCCTCCAACATCCTGCTCGACCGGGGCTTCCACCCCAAGCTCTCCGACTTCGGGCTCGCCAAGTTCGGGCCCAGGGACGACACCTCCCACGTCTCCACCAGGGTCATGGGCACCGAGGGCTACTGTGCGCCCGAGTACGCCAGCACCGGCAGGCTGACCATCAAGTCGGATATATACAGCTTCGGCGTGGTGCTGCTGGAGCTGATCACCGGGTGCAGGCCCGTGGACGTGAGCAGCCGCGGGAACACGAAGCAGATGCTCATCGACTGGGCCCGCCCCGTGCTGATAGAGGACCCCAAGAAGCTTGTGAGTGTGGCGGATCCGGTGTTGAGGGGCCAGTTCTCGGAGCAGGGGTTGTGCAAAGCCATGGAGGTGGCGCTGATGTGCCTGAGAGATGATCCCCGTTCGCGCCCCACCATGAATGAAGTGGTGGAAGCCATGGATTACTTGACCTCGCTCAACTCTCATCATCATGATGATCAGGTAGGAGGAGGAGGAGGAGAAGGAATTACGAACCAGGTGGGTTCGGAGGAGGCAAGGTTGTTGACCCAAGTTGAGGATCGACAACGTGCGGTCGAGGAGGCCAAGATGTGGGGGCAGACATGTAGACACAAAATCCCACATCACTAGTCATCATTCTTCTCTCTCAATTTAGCTACTACCTCCGGTTATAATAAGACTAGATCGTAGATTGTGATAAGTAGAGTTCGAAACCTAAATTTTACAAGTTTTTATTGTGTTCCCTGTCACTCTCTTTTAATTTAACTCACAAAAAGAATAACTATAAGCTACCACTATTTTCAAACACAGTATTTTCATTACTTTAAACTCTAAATCCAACCAAAAGGTAAATGTTGAAAAGAAGCCCAAAATGAAACAGAGGTCCTACCGGGAGTCGAACCCAGGTCGCTGGATTCAAAGTCCAGAGTGCTAACCACTACACCATAGAACCTTTTTTGCTCATAAACTTAATTTATTTTATTATATTGAATTTCCTGAGTTACTTGGATTGGATTGACTCTTTAAGTGAGCTCAGCTTAAATTATTTTAATAGATCTGAATTAAGTCTGAATATATTAATATTCAGTTAGACAAGCTCATGAGTATAATCCAACGTACACTAAATTTAATATTTTACCTTCAGGAAGAAGTTTTCAGTTCTTCTTTAAGAATTTGAACTATTTTACAAATATTTAGTTATGAATGTCATCATTTGTTTTTCTTATAGTTCTTTTTACTATCAAATGTAATTTTTTACAAGAATATTTACTTATAAATTTGTATATCAAGATTTGAAGAATAATTAAGATAACAAACATAGTAGTCCAACTAAAAGTATTATACATAAGAAAGCTTTTTAAAATCAATATCATAAAAACTCATGTGAGACGGTCTCACGGATAGTTTTCGTGAGACGGTCTCACGAATAGTTTTCGTGAGACGGATCCTTATTACCCATGAATTGAACCCATATCCATAAATTTTCATATGAATTGCTCAGTGTGGGTTATGAGTTGATCCGTCTCACGAAAAAAGATCCATGAGACGGTCTCACACAAGACTTACTCAATCAATATTGTTAATTGATTAAATTAATTGCTTCTAATTACCTCATATTTCAAAAATAAATTAACTTCTCAATTTTTCTCTTAAAAAAGTATTATTTACATTTCGAAATTGTAATACAACTTTTTATAATAACATAAATTAAAAGTAAAAAAAAAAAAAAAACAAAGAGATTTATGTGAAATGATTACACGATCTTATTCAAGAGTTGAATGATTAGATTTTGTAAAACAAATTCGTGCGCAACAGAACAACAACTGAAAATGTAGCGTGGATCTGAAATCGGTGCTGTTGTCAATGGTGTTGACAACACCAGCGTAACACACATCGAAAATTAAAACAAAAATGAAAGATGCAGAACACAAACGATATATCCACGAGTATGAATGCCTTCAGGACTCCTTTATTGATCTTTCGTGTGTATATAAGGAGATAGAAAAACCTCTAAAAGAGATTCTTCCGTACAAAGATTCAATACATCCTATGGAATGAATATGAAGACTAGGGACGTATACAAAGACTCTCAAAAGCTCACTAAAAATCTATATCTCTACAAAAACAGTCACAAGTATGCAAACTTGATGACCTAAAGAAAATAAGACAGGGCAGTGTCGTCTTCTGGTGTGAACAACACAAAGCTCGACACTGTATTACTGCAAGTGTATAGACTCGAAATTCTCTCTTGTTTGCTCTATCAAATCTTCAGAATTCTTCTTCTATTTATAGAGCTCCAAGTAGTACTCAACTTACTTCATGCATTAGTCCACTTCTTGTTATGCTCCATGATCTTGATAAGAACACATCTCCACCATCTCCACTTCCTTGAACGTGTTCTTCTTGATCTCCACTTCTTGAACTTTTGACTTGATCAACTCTACTTCACGTTCTCTTCCAATCTTAAATCCACGTTGCTTTTCACTCTCAAAGAAACGTGTTTGACTCCTTCAATCTTCACGTGTTAGATCTTTATTAATCCATCCTATTAAAAAAGAGTAGGACTTGTGTGCCCCCGGGGTACGGATCCAGGATCCGTACCCCCAACCCGACCCGAATTATATATATATATATTTTCTTTTTTTTTTCCATCTTCTTCTTCTCATTCTCCTCCTTCTTCTCATTCTCCTCCTCTGGTCTTCTTCTTCTTCCTCCTCCTCCTCCTCCTCTTCTTCTTCTTCTTCTTCCTCCTTCTCCTCTTCTTCTTCTTCTTCTTCGATCCTCTTCCTTCTTCTTCTTCTTCTTCTTCTTCTTCTTCTTCTTCGATCCTCTTCCTTCTTTTCCTCTCTTCTTCTTCTCTCTCCCTCCTCCTACCTACTCTGTATTTTGCAGTGGAGACTCTTGTCTTCTTCCTCTGTTTCTCTTCTTCTTCTGTTTTCTTCTTCTTCTTACCTTCTTCTTCTTCCTTCCTTCTTCCCTCCTCTCCTCTCCTCCTCTGATTTAGAGGATAATTGTATGGGTTTGCTCTAGGGTTTATTTTCACAATGTTTATGTGATAATAATTCATGTGGGTCGGAGAGAAACCATCAGATATCTCTCACAGGTGCAGTATCTGTGGAAAAGGTTTTCGATCGCACCAGGCTTACTCTGTATTCAAAAAAAAAGATTTTAATGTATAACTATTGTGTTGTGATTGTGGGTGTTGTAAGTTTCCTCTATTGGTATTGTATATTAGTTCTATTGGTATTGTAAATAAATCACAATCTGCTAGATTATTTACAGATTAAGGTATCAGTGTAATACCATAAAGACATTTGTGTAATACCATAAAGACATTTGTGTAATACTATTAAAGTATTCGTGTAATACCTTTAAGATATTCACTGTTTTTTATAAACTTTGGAAAATAAGTATATGATACCTTAGTCAATTTTTGTAATACCATTAAGATATTAGTGTAATACCATAAAGACATTTCTGTAATACCATTAAGGTATCAGTGTAATACCATAAAGACATTTCTGTAATACCATTAAGGTATCAGTGTAATACCATAAAAGATATTTCTGTAATACCTATAGGGTATATGTGTAATACCTATAGGGTATACATGTAATACCCATCACTGAATCATCAACTAGGTAATCAGGTGTGTATGGGCGCACACCAGATTAGCTATGGGCGCGCGTGGCGGCGCGTGGGCGCGCGTGGAGGCTGCCCACGCGCCGGGTCGGATCTGGGGGCACGGATCTAAGATCCGTACCCCCGGGGTACACAAGTTTTTGCCATTAAAAAAAGAGAGAAATAACAACTTCTCTAAAACTATTGTTAGTTAAAAGATATGATTCATAATTCAAAACACGTGAGTTTAATAAGTCAAATCCATAAGAAAAATAAATCAAATCTATTTGAAATATAATCAAATCTAAATAAATCTAACATATCTAAATTGATTTAGGATAAAATAAAAAAATTAATTAATTGTTGAAAAATCCAAAAGTAACTAACAATAACAATTATTAAAGGGCAGACACTGACACCAGCAATTCATCGTATATAGTCTCAATTCAACTAGTCAAAATTAAAAATGCTCTTTTTTTTTATTTTCATTTTATTTTTTGGAGAAAAAGAAAATTATTTAATCGAAACAAATAAAAAATAAAAGAGGTTGAAAACGTTTTCGCTGCCCTCCGTCACAGCTTCAGTTGCGCCTACACTCCCATCCCAGCGCCGCCATCAACACCGCCGCTCTCCACCATCAAAGATATTTGTTTCCAGGTATGTTGCTTTCGATTACTACCTGAATCTAAGAACGAAGTATCTGCTCAAACATTTTTAACCGAATCATGAAATAATACATTGTTGCAGATTTGTTTCTTCTTCCTTGAAGCTTAAAGGCTGATATGATATTCGCCGATTGATGAATATGATAGTCGTTCTGTTTAACGACGTTTTGTTGAATTTTCAGGTTATTTGCCTGTTTTCCTTCCGATTGTTATTCTCCGAAGGCTAAGGCGGCGGCGGCGGCGGCGGCGGCGGCGGTGGTGGAAAGAGTTGTGCATTCAGCTATTCTGCTTTCGGATATAACCTGCTTTCTAATCAATTTGTCGAAAATTTCCTTCTTTGGCGATTAATTAATTCTAATTTTTTCAAAGTATTTAGTATGGCAACGACGACATTGCATTTATGTGGAGTCAAAATTCCTTATCTCTCTCTCTCTAAGAAGGCTTCTTGCTGTCAACGTATTCGGAAGCAGCATCTTCATTTTTCGGTATCTCTGCCTTCAATCGCTGCTCAATATCTGTCGCTGAATGGCGTTAGGAGATTTAGATGCGCAGCTGGTGATGTTGATTTGCTGGAAAGGAATGGTACTCAAAACCAAGATTCTGAGCAAACTGTTGAGGAGTTGACGTGTGTGATGAAATTCGGTGGTTCATCGGTTGCCTCTGCGGATAGAATGAGGGAAGTAGCTGATCTCATTCTCAGTTTTCCGGAAGAGAGACCTATTATTGTTCTTTCGGCCATGGGAAAAACAACTAACAAGCTCTTGTTGGTATGCTTTTACCTTGCCTTTGGCTTTCTTTTCTGCTCTTTTTTTTCCTTTCATAACTTGTCTTCATGTGATGTATACTATTAGGCTGGAGAGAAGGCTGTTACTTGTGGCGTTTCAAATGTATCTGATCTCGAAGAATTGGCCTTCATCAAGGATTTGCATTTGAGGTTAGTGTGTGTTATTTTTTGCAATTTCCAGTCCTGATTATTTCATGTGCATATTTTTCCCTTATGAGTTTTGCCTTGTTGTGCTCAGGACTGCAGATGAGCTTGGTGTAGAGAGATCGGTTATAAGTAGTGAGTCACACTTCCTATAAAAATTGGACTTCTAATAAAACCCTGTCAGATTTTATGCATAATGGTCGTTTAGATGCTGATTAATAAGGAATGTGTCAGATTGGACTTCCATTTAATTGTTTTGGTTAATTTCACCGCATTAGCTCATTCATGTTCATTTTCTTGTGCATTGGCTGTTTTCATTAATATTTTAGCTACTTTAAGTGCAATATAATTTTCAAATGTGATTACACAATGCAAACACTGCATTCTCATCTGTTTGGCCAAGTTCTCGTATGAATCAGTCTGGATACAGTTGGCATCTTCATCATTTTGCTATAATCTTTTGTCGCTTAACTGCTGGTAATTGTCAGTTCATCTGGTTATGATTGCTCTTTTGTTGCTAACAATTTTGCAGAACACCTATTTGAGTTGGAACAACTACTGAATGGAATTGCTATGATGAAAGAGATGACCCCAAGGACAAAGGACTACATAGTATCTTTTGGAGAGTGCATGTCCACAAGGATTTTTGCTGCCTATCTGAATAAAATTGGAGTAAAAGCTCGACAAGTATGTTTTTGCTTCCCCATCCTTATATTTGGTTCATATTGTTGTCCATGCTTTTGGTTTGATTAAGAAAGTCACTCCTTCAATTTCTCAGTACTAAATTCTTGCTCTTAGAGATAAAACATTCTCAAACACGACACTCTGATGTGTTGAGTGAGATATTTTGTCATTTAAGTGTGCTGTATTGGCTAAAGGCTTCCCATGGTCTTCTCTTGTACTGTTCACTATTAATATGAGTACATATGATCATATTATATTAATGTACGTCTGCAATTTTTGCATATGTTGCAGTATGATGCCTTTGACATAGGTTTTATAACCACTGATGATTTCACTAATGCGGATATTTTGGAAGCAACCTATCCAGCTGTTGCAAAGAGATTGCATGGAGATTGGATTAGTGATCCTGCTATTCCTATTGTGACTGGCTTCCTTGGCAAGGTTGCTTCCCTGTACATTTTATTTATTAGTGCATTTTCCTAGTTATTTATCATATGATATATGGTGACATATTGGCCTAATTGTATTCAATTGTAGGGCTGGAGAAGTTGTGCAGTGACAACTCTGGGGAGGGGTGGTAGTGATTTAACTGCCACGACAATTGGTAAAGCATTGGGGTTGAGGGAAATCCAGGTCAGCCATTGATGACCTTTATTTTTATTCTTACTCTGCAAGTCCTTCAATATCCTTTCTGTCTTTTACTTCATGTTTGGAAATGCCGTGTTAACAACGCACAATCATTACATGGTGAAAAACTTATCACATCTTTGCATCTTCTGGTGGGATTTCTATCACAAATTGTTTTAGTTTGCCATGTTTCTTTAGATTGTATGAATTGCTTTCTTTTGATGCTGCAATGATGGCATTAGTTAATTGTTCTATCCTTTGTAGGTGTGGAAAGATGTGGATGGTGTTTTGACCTGCGATCCTAATATATATTCTCATGCAGCACCTGTGCCTTACCTAACTTTTGATGAAGCAGCTGAACTTGCTTATTTTGGTGCTCAGGTATCATTAAACTTATTTCAATAATGTTTCCTCCGTCTGCAATTTAAAACTTTTGATTTCTTGTTGCATGAGTTCCAAAAATCAAGTGGTTTTGGTTAAAGACCCAGTGGATAGGTTCTATGGACATAAAATTGATCTGTTATTATTTTCAGAACCATCCAGCGGAAAAGTTCGATAAAGTTTTCAAGGAAACTTGGATCACATTTAAGTTATGCTTTGTGCATCTCTGAATCAAGGATTCAACCGTTGCTCTTAACTGCATTTATGCTTTCAAATATATGAATTTGTATGTTGGTGACTGTCATGTGAGGATACACTATAGTTTCTTGGTTAGAGAACAGATAATAGTGATTATTAAGTTCATTTGTTTCTTTGCTTGGAAAGGTCCTCCATCCACAATCCATGAGACCTGCTAGGGAGGGTGATATTCCTGTGAGAGTGAAGAACTCTTATAATCCAAAAGCTCCAGGAACCCTTATTACTCGAACTAGAGACATGAGTGAGGTTAGTTGCATTATTGTGTTCAGAAACATAATTTTGATCATTAGATATGTTGAATGCTTATTTTTCTTATATCCTATTTGCAGGCTGTACTTACCAGCATTGTCTTGAAACGTAATGTTACTATGTTAGATATTGCTAGCACGAGAATGCTTGGTCAATTTGGCTTTCTTGCTAAGGTGAAACTATGAGATGTGCAAAGGCACCTGCTTGTGACTACCATCATGATTGAACTTCCTATTTCCTTATGCAATTCGTTGTGATATTGTGTTGTTTTCAGGTTTTTGCAACATTTGAGGACTTAGGCATATCTGTCGATGTTGTTGCCACTAGTGAAGTGAGTATTTCCTTGACGTTGGACCCTTCCAAGCTTTGGAGCCGAGAACTTATCCAGCAGGCAAGCGTATGATATCAGAACTACAATTTACCATTAAACACATCTGAACTATATAGGCTACTTTTTTGTTTTTGTTTTTTTTCAATCAGAACTAACTTTCCCGTTTGAAGTAGCTACTTATTGTTTCATATTTTCCATTATAAGTTGTTACCTTTCTCGTGATTTCCTAATCAGGAACTAGACCATGTGGTCGAAGAACTAGAAAAAATTGCAGTCGTAAATCTTCTCCAGCACAGATCTATCATCTCTCTCATTGGAAATGTTCAGAGGTCCTCACTGATACTGGAAAAGGTGAAGCTGCCTAAACTATTAACGCATTATCATTTAGTTGGCATTTGCTGGTGAGACTCAAATATTGATTGTGACTCACAATGTGTGGGTGGGCATGCAGGCTTTCCATGTGCTTCGAGCTCAAGGCGTAAATGTTCAAATGATCTCTCAAGGTGCTTCAAAAGTCAACATATCGCTGATAGTAAACGACTGCGAAGCAGAACAATGTGTTAGGGCTCTTCACTCTGCCTTCTTTGAGAGCGATCTTTCAGCACTAGTTTCAGATAGCAAATTGGAGAATGGTTCGGCATGAAGGACGGATGCTTAGTCGAGAGGAAGTATCACGAGAGATCGGTCAGATAATTGTACTGTAGCTAGGGGCTGTTTTCCAGTGCAACATCTAACAATTTTGTAAGAAACAGCAACTCATTCTACATTTTTTGAAAAATTGTTAGCCCAGTTTGAGAGTTTACGATTGACTAATACGAGATAACAACTCGGTTTCTCTAAATTGATAGTGTTATAATTGCTGGATCATTCTATATTTATCTACACTAGTAATGTTAATGTGGGCCTATTTACTATATGCATCACCAGATTGGTGGTTGGCATTTATGCATAAACGTACGCTAACATGGACATTTCTTAGTATGTCCACCACTAACATGTAATGATATCATCTCTAAAAGTGAAATTAGTCAATGTATTGAATATCTAACACCGTTTCATATAATGTACCCATACATGATATCATCTCTAAAAGTGAAATTAGTCAATGTATTGAATATCTAACACCGTTTCATATAATGTACCCATACATGATATCATCTCTAAAAGTGAAATTAATCGATGTATTGAATATCTAACACCGTTGCATATAATGTACCCATAATGTGTAGGGTAGGAGACTGAAAACGCCTGATATTTAGGAGCCCAACTATTGGTATAAAAGGTAATAGAAAGGAGAGGCCCAAACTATGCTTGTCAGAAAGAAGAGGCCCATCAAAAATAAAAGCACGGCCCACGGCCCACGGCCCATCCATTCTTCAGTATTGTCTTGTATTAAACCCTAGAATTGGAATTGGGATTTTATTTCAGAAAACACCAATCAGCCTCTCTCTCTCTTGCTCTCAACAATGGCTTGCACGATAGATTTCCGGCGGCTGGATGAGGGATTCGGCGGGAAAACATTCAAGCGGAAGAGAGCGGAGCAAGAGGCGGAGAAGCTAGAGATCCTGAATCCATCGCCCGCCGATGAATCCATGGACATCGACGCCGTTAATCAACCTCCTCCATCGAAGCGGCACGCAGCCGAGTCATCCTCCGATCCGAACAAACCATCGTTCGGGAATCCGACGTACGACGGTGTAATAGCAGGGAGGGTGTCTGGGAGGAACTGGAAGGAGGTTCGGACACATCGAGCGTCGGCGGTGCGCGTGAGGAAGAATGCGCCGACGGTAGAGCAGCGGATGAAAGATAAGGAGATAAAGAAGGCGTACAAAGAGCGGATGAATGAGCTGAAGGAGGAGATTCGACAGAACAAGCAGGAGAAGCGGAAGAAGCGCGAGGAGAGAGAGAAGAGGAAGCAGGAGAATACTCTCAGGTCTGGGACTAAGCTTCAGAAGATTACGAATCCCAAGACGCTCAAGAAGCTTGCCAAGTCCAAGCAGCGGAAGCTTCTCAAGGTTGTTCCTGATCATCTTGTTGATAGAAATGGTAATAGTGATTCCAACAGCAACAGGAAGAATAAGTAATTCGCGCTTATCATTGCAGTTTTGATTGGTGAGATCTCATCTTTCTCTCGTCTCTTTTGTATTTTTTTGTTCAAGTTGTGGAAGAAATGCACAAGGAATTTAGAATTTGCTTTAGTGTTTGGCAACACACACAGAACATCCTGTTTTTCGATCGACATATTAACCACATGAAAAATATTCGGTATTTTTGTTTCGGCCTAGACCAGTATTGTGTTCCATCTGATTTTTTGAGGAGAATGATCCATTGACAACAAGAACACACACACCATTGATATATAATCACTCATAAAAGTAAGTTAAATTGGCAATGTTTGTAGAATCAAACCTTTCTGTAAAAGAACACAAACATTTCTGAGAGAAAGAAAATTTGTATTGCATATATTACCTTTTTGCATAATACATATATTACCTTGATAAGAACATAATACATATTGCATAGTAATAATGTTATTTAATTAAACACTGATCAAAGGGTAATTGGCAACAAGAAGAGTTCCTCCTCAGCTCTGAGCAACATGCATACAATCCCCCTCCCACATAACTTGTTACCTTCTCACATTTGAAAAACCAAAAACAATTCTAGATGGTGATAATACATATTAGACAATATCGAATATTCAGCACAAGCTCTTCACTCTTTCTTAATAGCGTCGTCCACCGGCTGTGGACAGGAGAACTCGGCTTGGTTTTTTCCCCTTCTTCCCTGCTTCATTCGCCTTAGCCATTTCCCCGGCTTCCCCCTTTTTCGACCCATTAGATGTTACGTTGGCAAATGATGCACCGCTGTTTTTCCACCCTAGAGGAATTGAAATGAACAAAATTCAATGACAACTAACATAAATCTATATTGACTTGCTGAGGATGATAGACTACACATTTCAAAATACAAGCTCATGCAAAATAAGACGAAGCACGAAACCTGGAAGGTATAGATACCTATGGCACTAGAAGAGTCGTGAGACGCATCAGTCCTATGGGCAGTTTGGATTTCCTCATTTTTCAAAGCAGGAGAATCATGTGCTGCAGCAAAACCAAGCCTCGCAACACTTGAAAATGATTGCCTTTCCCCAACGGTGGAAGGACCGGATCCAGATGATGCCACAGCAGGACTTCCAAGAGCTTTAGGCAGGCAAACAACAGCCGTGAGTTCATAATATTGAGAGGATGAAATATGAAAACCAAACATGGTATTTCTCAATGAGCAAGAAGCAGTGAATTGTTATGCATTTTCAGGCACATACTTGTTTAACAAACTATAACTACTACCCAAAGCACCAGAATATGTCAGGCTTCAGTTTTGGACAAGAAAAAGATATCAAGTTCAATGATGAAATTAAGGTATAATTTACCACTCAATCCATAAGACTATACACCTGCAACTAATCATAACATTTCAAGATCATCGTCAAACGATTATGGAAGACCAGATGTACCAACCTCAGAAGGCTATGGATTCCAAAAGCTATGCAACAGTTGAAAAAAAATTATACAGCAAGGAGTTTGCCCACTATATCATCTTGAGTACAAAATATCACCTTCAAAGTCATCCATGGAAAAGCTAGGGGGAGCACCATAGGAGTAATAAGGAATGGGCAAAAACTGATCGCCTGCAGCTTCAGCTTTAATTTTGTCCTTAAGTTCCTACATAGAGATGATACAAACCATGAACCCCGAATATACGTATATGTAAAATTGACAATCAATAAATTTTCAACAGTGACAATAAAGTAAGTTCATTCAGACATGTCACTAGTAGATACAACCTTCCTGTCATCAAAAGCCCATTACCACTACTCGAGGAGTTGGCAATATTTGTTCTCAAGATATGTGATCTTCAATATTTCACACTGACCCTTATGAACAAACATATATGTAAACTTCTCTTAGTCTCTTAGGTTTCTTCCTCCGAAAGAAACGGAGGACTTCATTCAGTGACCCCACGATCACCCTCTCAGTTGGAGATGGTATTGCACGTGTTTATGAATCGAACGAGATTCAAGCTGGGGAAATGGTTGAATTTTCCAGCGGTGTGAAAGGAATAGCCTTAAATCTTGAGAATCTAGAGCCAGTAAGGTAATCTTCGAGAAGGCACCACTAAGGAGAGTCAAATGGAGTCATTCTGATAATATTGGTAGGCTGTCACAATCCTTACACCAACAGTTAATTGATAGGTGCTATGTCAGCTACAGCCTAGGGCTATAAAAAACAGACAATCTTGTAGGGGAGAAACAAAAATCAAATTTTTTTAGCTAGTGAAAGGCCTTAATTGTTGTGACAATTTCGACCGGCTACACAAAACTCTAATAAAAAGAAGTTTGTATAAGGTCCCTTTGCAAACGACCAATGAAATATAGTATGAGTTTTACCCACCTGCTTCTCAACACAAAACCCCACCAGATCAACAAAAAGGAAACTTTCAAAGTCACATGTTAACAGTGTGATACACTAACCAACTTAAAGAACAATTTCGATGCATCACAAGAAGTGGTTTTCAACAAAATAAAAGATTAGTTAAATGTGCATACCTTCCTAGCAAGTCGTTTTCTTTGCTTTTCTCTATCCATGATTTCATCCATAAAAGGAGTAAGGGACTCGGCAGGTAATATATCACCCAGATTGATTTCACAAAGCTGTAAGAAAGCACATATAACCGATGTACTAGATTATAATACATGAAAATCAAGCTCCCGCAAGGAGACATGCACTGAAAAATAAAGCGAAGACAAAGATAACAAGAGCTTCTTTGATCGGCCTCTGTGAGAGCCACTATATCTCACTGGTAATCACCTGAAATGTTGTTGTCAAGGAGAAATGGCTTAAGAAGCGATAGCGCCGCCTCATGGCCTCTGATTGTGTCACTGTCTCCAACTGTAAGATCTTCCCTGATATTCTGGATTTAAAGTTCATGTTAAAGCATAATGCGATATAATTTCACACTTTTTTCTTTGATTGGTACATCAAGTTTAAATTCAGTAAAATTTCCTTGTACTGTAGGGAAAGCTACACCAATTTCTTAGGTAAGTAGCAGATGCAATGAATGGAATGATAACTTGTTTACCGATCTCAATGTTTACGGTTACATCAAAAAACAGAAACTCAATTCACAAAGAGCACAAAAGTTCACCTGTATTTCGGCAATTTCCTCAAAACCTTTTTAAATATGTTTTGTAGACTTAGTAACAAAATGTCGATACAAAAGGGGGAGAAAAGGAAGACAAGAACAGTTTATCATGTACCTGTCAGGAAGTCTTTCATAGTTACCATAGTGGTGTAACAGGCACTTCATATTAAACGGATGAAGGATGAGGTGCTGCCCGTCCACAGCCTAATTTATTCAAATGAAGAAATACAAAAATCAAAATGATATAAGCATCAGGTGAGAAGGAAATTCGTAGAAAGGATGGATTACCAAGGTCTAGCCAAGATATCTAGCTGCTCCTAAACTACAATTAGATATGAGTAGCTTCCTCCTCCACCAGGCAATAGATGGGAAATAAAGGTAAATATATTATATAGATGATCACCTGGTAGAAATTGTATGAATCTCCATCTTTCCTCTCCTTGATTCCAATAGAATGTGCCAGAATATACTTATTATTATCATCGAACGAAGAAGATGAAGATCTGTCATGATCTTCTATCAACACATCGAACTCTATAACTTCAGGCACACAGAATTCATCTAACAGCTTATTTGGAGATGGTTTTTCAAACTGATCTGACTTATTGTTCTCAGCTGTAATGATTGCAATTGTTGGGGGGGACCCATATTTCGCCTTGTCACTGTTAGCATTACGATGCTCATTCCAATATTTCTTCCTTTGCTCCAACTGTTCCATCGCAGCACAAACATATGGAAGTTTTTCAATGTCATCAACAAGGCCGGACTCAGCTCTGGCTATCCAACAATCTAGATTGGACATTGCTTCTCTAACAGAGAGTTCTACATCCGAAGTCAAGGTGAACTTAGAGAAGGAATCCAGAATCTCTTCTTCAATATTATCGCTTTCATTGTTTTTAAGAGAAGAGCTGAATGAATCCTTTTTGCGGGTTAATAGCGCAAATTCTATTTCATCGCCAACATGATACTGCTT
Organism: Scutellaria baicalensis; assembly: GCA_005771605.1. NCBI lineage: Eukaryota > Viridiplantae > Streptophyta > Magnoliopsida > Lamiales > Lamiaceae > Scutellaria > Scutellaria baicalensis. Next base: position 1,049,583 of record CM016723.1, read on the forward strand.
AACATTCTCAATGCAAATGGTGTACAAATCTTTAGAAGAAATCATTGTGAAGCACAATGGGCACTTTTTCCAGCATTCATCTTTAAGACCATCTTCACCCATGGAAAAATATTGCAATATGCATGGGAAACAGAAGATATGACCACAAGAGGTTATTTGTGGACATAAGGGATCATCCAAGCATATAGGACACTGGACAAGAAAAGGAGTGGGGTACTTCAAGCAAATGATATCCTCCCAACATAACATCTTATCGGGATCAATAGACTCAGCTACATAGTTCCCAGTATCTAGCACAACAAACTTGTAGTTTGCTTGAAAGAACAAGTCCCTGTTATAAGGTCTTCTCTTTTGTTGTCTTCGTGGGGGAGGTGCCCTGGGCTGTGGACGAGAAACAGGAATAGGATCATATTGAAAATTCAACAAGTGGTTATAGTTATGTATCTGTGCTTTTTTCCCAGTTGAATGTGCAGAGCTCGATTGTGAATTAGTCGATGCAGCACTCTGATGGCTGCTTGACGAAACAAAGTTTCCAGGTGGCTTCCCTCGCCATTCTGAATATCCAACCTGCGAATGAGCAATATCCTCCTGAGGGAAAGTTATGCCATCATGTTGCTGAATGGGACTTTTGCCATGGTCCCTTCTCTCCCTTCTCTTCACCTAGATGAATAAAAATATGAACATATATCCATTAACTAAATTGATTTGTGCCATTGGGGGCTAGCAAGCACATGCTTGAACTATGTCAACCAAAAGAAACCAGGTTAAATGGCCTAATATTTCTGGTTTGCCTTAAAAATCAATGTGCAGATTAATAGCACTGGAAGAATACCGGAACCTTCTTTCCTACCTCTTTAGCTGATCCACGTGGATTGTGAGCAGCAGGAGCCAATTGTCCTGAAACAAAAAACAAAGTGGTTACACTTCCGAACAAGTACAGAAATTAGACAAACATGAAGTAGATGCTGTTGAATCACGATTTCTCACTCCTATGACTAAAAGCAAACCAAACTAGGATCCAAAAGATTGAACATTAAGGCTCAAACAATACTCTCTGTACTTGAGCGACCTAAGCTTGGACGACTTCCGATTAGTTGGTTTACGAAGCTCAACAAGATGAGGTGAGCAAGCAACCCATGTTCGACTAGTATTTGCTTGAAATGGAGCAAAGGTGTAACCTCATACAAGAAATCGGGAAAAGCTATGATATATCCCAAGCCTCAATCTTTCTTCCCAAACAAGCACCAAAACCAAAAACTGACAAGCTTATTAAGCCTCAATCATATACGGAAAAATCGACGGATCATACAACACCCACTAAATGAAGAAAAAAATAAAACGGGATTACACTCCGCGACGCACCAAAAATTAGGGGGAAAAAACCCATGTAAAAATCGATTGTAGTAGCGATATAAGAAGGAGAAGGAAAACCTGAACGATGATTGGTCGTGGGCGGAGGGGATTGGAGGTTTTGCTGAAGAGGATTAGGAGAGAGGAGTCCATGATTGGAGTTAGAGGATTGAGATGTAGAGAGAGAGGAAGAAGATGAAGATGTTGAAGATCGATTCAATGAGGGCAAGATGGACATGAAAATTCCTCAAAGGGCTAGATTTGGATTTTGGCGTTACTCGCAGCTTCTGCTTCTGCTTCTTCACGGCTTTCACCTTTCTCTTATGTCTCTCTTTCTACTTCAATAAATACAATACAAATACAGATGAATTTTTTAAATTAAAATATTAAATTACTATAAAAATTCTAAATATATATGAAATTAGAACTTAATAAAATTCTATATATGATTTTAGTTTAGAATGAAGTTATATAAATATGAAAATTTTAAGGGATGTGCTAAAAGCACCACACAAAAGTCTAAGAGCACCACACAATTAAAAAAAAAAAGGAAAAAACTTTCTTCTCCGTTAGTTCTTCTTCTCCAGCCGCCACCCCCGTCGAGCAGCCGCCCCCGCCGCTGCCCTTCTTCTCCAGCCACCACCCCCGCCGCTGCAACTCCCTTCTTCAACCTTTCACAATCAAGATTTGTTGGTCTAGGGGATGTGAGGGACAAGCTCAAGGCCTCAAGAAGATTTGGGGTCTTCGTTTTCCGGCAGATGGCAGAGTATCGACGACAGCGGCGGCAGCAAAGGCTGGGGTCTTCTGGTGTTAATGTAAGAGAGGAGTGGCTTCTCCAGCTTTGGTCCCCGCCGAGCAGCCGCCCCCGCCGCTGCCCTTCTTCTCCAGCAGCTCTTCTTCTCCAGCCCCCCTCCCTGCAACTCCGTTCGGCTGCCTTGGCCACGCCTTCTCCTGCGCGTTCGGCTGCCTTGGCCGCGCGCCATGGTGTGCGTTCGGCAGCCCCGACCGTTCACCAAAAAAAATCATATAAAAAAACTGTGTGGTGCTCTTGGATATGTGTGTGGTGCCTATAGTTCTTCCCAATTTTAAAATTACTTTTATAACTTTAACTATAATCTTTAATAAAAATATAGTAAACAATCCATATTTCTTAAGAAATATATATAGATGTGTGTTTGATTGTGGATTTGATTATTTTAAATGTGGTCATCACATAATACCGTGTCTCAAACTAAGTTTTAACTATTCTAGAAATAATAATAATAATAATAATAATAATAATAATAATAAGGAGGAAATAAAAAAGGAAAAGATTTTGAGGATATATATAGAGCGTTGATGAAGAACCAACGGCTTGGATTTGTCTTGGGTGATATATCGGTTGAAACCGGGTACTTCCCTCTGCCGGGGTCGTCCTCTCCAAACCCTTCGCTCTGCCTCCATGAACGACACTGCGGGACCTTAATTTCAGTTCAGGTAAATGCTCAATTTCCTTTCGAAAAGAGAGAATTATCTAGGGTTTTGTGGTTTCGTTACAGAATTGCCCTATAATTTGCAAGATTTGCGATTTTCGGGTGTTTATTGTTGCCTTTTGCAGTTGTTATTTTTGGGTTTCTCACATGTTTATTTATCTGTTTCTACCACCCCTTGTAGATTTCTGGAATAGTTTACTACTTTTAAAGATTATTTCTGGGTCACCTTCTTTTTTGCCCCTACATTTTTTGTGGTAATGTTACCGCCTTCTGTTACTTTTTTTTAGATTATTTGCTTTTATTGTAATTGACATGGTGCCATAAACTACTGTAGTTGATTCAATTTGGGCTTGTGGTTATGGCCTCTAAGAAAATCATAGCCATCTGCCAATCTGGAGGGGAATTCGTGACTAATAAAGATGATGGGTCTATCTTTTATACCGGAGGGGAAGCTTATGCTCTTGACCTCGATCAGCAGACCCAATTGAAAGATTTCAAACACGAACTTGCCGAAACTTTTCAATGCACTGCTGATGCCATGACAATCAAATATTTCTTGCCGGGGAACAGAAAGACCTTGATTACTATATCCAAGGATAAGGATCTCAAGCGGATGGTTAACTTCTTTAAGGAATCTGACCAAGTTGAGGTATTTGTAATTGCTGAAGATGCTGCTGCTCGGAATGTGTCCAATATGCCTGCTAGTAGGTACTTCTCAGAATCCTGGACTTTGCTCCTCTGAAATTAATCGAGGTTCTTGTAAATGTGAGCCATTTTAGTTGTTTTATGCAAGTAAATGGAAACAAACTATAAATATCAACTCTTCGACCGGGAATCAAGAGTAGCAGCCTACAGACTTCAATTGACACGCTTATCTGCACTCTCTCCAATATAACTACATTTATGCTTCTGATCTTGATGGTGCATGATCTACACTTATCCTTATGTTTGACTCTGCAAACGGAGATGAAGCCAGTTATTTCACAATAGTATTCCTTCGCTTAGCATGTGAATTACTTTTGAACTCTTGATTGTCATGTTACCCCTGATTTGTTTTGCAATCCTTGCCAAAATGTTGTTTCCTTCGAGTTCTTTACAATCTTAAGGTTGGTTTAATTATACAGGTCAAGCAGGACAACTGTGTCTGAGACCGCACTTCCCTCTGATATCCCTTTGGATGTTATGCAAACTGATGATGCAATTGTTCTGGATGAGCCTATTGAAACTACGACACTTGCTGCATGTTCTTTTATCAATGAAGAGAAGCATCGGAGAGCGGCAACTCAGTGGGAGCATATCATCACTGGTGTGGACCAAAGATTCAACACTTTTGCTGAATTTCGTGAAGCTCTGCATAAGTATTCCATTGCCCACGGATTCACCTACAAATATAAGAAAAATGACAGCCATCGTGTGACTGCCAAGTGTAAAACAGAAGGCTGCCCATGGCGCATATATGCATCTAGGTTGGCAACCACTCAATTAATATGCATTAAGAAAATGAACCCTGAGCATACTTGTGGAGGGGCCACCGTTAAAGCTGGTTATAGAGCAACTAGGGGATGGATAGGAAGTATTATAAAGGAGAAACTGAAAGTTTCTCCAAATTATAAACCAAAGGACATTGCCAGTGATATCAAGCGTGACTATGGCATTCAGTTGAACTATACGCAGGCTTGGCGTGCCAAGGAAATTGCAAGAGAGCAGCTTCAGGGGTCTTATAAAGAGGCGTACACTCAGTTACCATTTTTCTGTGAGAAGATAATGGAGACTAATCCAGGTAGTCTGGCTTCATTCAGCACAAAGGAAGATTCGAGCTTCCGTCGATTTTTTGTGTCATTTCATGCCTCAATATCTGGATTTCATCAGTGTCGTCCTCTTCTTTTTCTTGATAGCACTCTTCTCTACTCGAAATATCAAGGAACCTTACTGGCTGCAACAGCCACAGATGGGAATGATGACTTTTTCCCTGTAGCTTTTGCTGTGGTAGATGAAGAAACTGAGGACAACTGGCACTGGTTTCTCTCACAACTCAAATCTGCTCTCTCAACATCAGAACAAATCACCTTTGTTTCTGACTTCCAAAAAGGCATAAGAGAGTCGCTGCTTGATATTTTTGGCAAGGAATGCTATCATGGTTACTGCTTGCGCTGTCTGGCTGAGAAGCTTAATAAAGATCTAAAAGGACAATTTTCCCATGATGCAAGACGCCTCATGGTTCAAGATTTCTATGCTGCTGCCTATGCACCAAAACTTGAGGCATTTGAAAGATGTGTTGAGAACATAAAGGCTATCTCAATAGAGGCTTATAATTGGGTTGTTAGCAGTGAGCCAGACCATTGGGCTAATGCATTTTTTGGCGGGGCTAGATATAACCACATGACATCCAATTTTGGCCAACAATTCTATAGTTGGGTGTCTGAGGTGGATGAGTTGCCTATAACACAGATGGTCGATGTGTTGCGTGGCAAGATTATGGAATTGATTTATAGGCGACGGCTTGAATCCAGTCAATGGGTTTCAAGATTGACACCGTTTATGGAGGATAAACTTCAACAAGAGATATCAAAAGCAAGATCACTTCAGGTGTTACTCTCACATGGTAGCACATTTGAGGTCCGTGGTGAATCAGTTGACGTAGTTGACATCGATCACTGGGACTGCAGTTGCAAGGGGTGGCAGCTCAGTGGATTGCCTTGCTGCCATGCTATTGCAGTTCTTGAGTGTCTTGGCAGGAACCTTTATGATTATTGCTCTAGATTTTTCATGACTGACAGTTATCGTTTAACTTACACGGAGTCAATCAACCCCATGCCAAATGTTGAGAAACCAGAGAGAAGTGAATTGCAGGAAGCAACAATTGTAACCCCACCTCCTACTAAACGTCCACCAGGCCGGCCAAAGTTGAAGTTGGTTGAATCTGTAGATATTATCAAACGCCAGCTTCAGTGCAGTAAGTGCAAGGGCCTGGGCCATAATAAGAAAACATGCAAGTAAGTTTAAAAATTGATTATTTTTGTGCATATTTTATCTTCCTTCTTTGGGCTTGATCTTCTGGTGCTTGGGTCGCTTTCAATATGTATCTCTCTTATAATGCCACTAGTCACTTCTTGCATTCATATATTGCTAAAATGTATAGAGGAACTAATCTTTCATCTACTATATGAGACCAACAGTATGAATTGTATTTTACCATTGTCTTCAGTCTGAACTCATGCTCTCAACTATCTTTGTGTAACATGTCATATAAAGTTAAATATGTAGGATGGATTATGACTGATGTAAATCAAGGGGGGAGGGGGAGGGGGACTTAAAAACAAAATTGCTAGCTTCATATGCCCCGAATCCTTATTAGTTTTACATGGGGATTCTTAATATCGAAAAAGCACTGTACTGTCACTATGAGGCTGTCCGAAAAGAATTCTTAGTAGTATTTTGTGGATATTTTAACTCAAAAAGACTTCATTGCAATGAGGCAGGCTTGTTGCCAGTTGCTTATTCTATACATAGATAATTACAAAGTTTTTAAAAGCCTGGGTGTTATTCTTGATTTACTAACATTGATGTTTTTTCATTTTGCTTCCCCAACTTTTGGTTGGTTTCTTGAACAGTAGGGTGAACGGGATCGAGGAACCACAAACTCATCTTCTGACTGGGCTGCAAATTGAGGAACCTGAAGGAAGCACTTAATTTGGTATCTCCTTTTCAATGTAGCTAATGTGTTTCTTTGGTCCCAAGGACGCCATGCATACTTCCTTAGATAGTGTGTGGATTGAGAACATTCATTTTAGTTTGGTAGAGATTTTTGTTTGCTTTTCTTTTCCCCTCAAATGTGAGAACTAGTTTAGTTTCTGTTCTGCCAGACTCTTACAGAAGATTTGAAATATGCCAGGATCAAGTTCTTTTTATATCTCTTTGATAACAGTACGAGGTCGTTAGGTGTCGAGATGAAGTTGATGGTAGGAGGTGAAGGAAGATATGTCAATGCAGCAATTATTTTTTCTTTTCCCAGTAATAAATTAAATTGTAGGAGTAGATACTTTTAGTTGTCCAAATCATATTGATTTTGAAGGTGGAAATGAATTATCCGTCTTGGGCTCTCTGTAGTAGCTGACCCATTATTATTTACAATTGAAGATTTTCCTAGCTGCAAATTAGCTGAACTTGAATGTGTTGATAAAGAGTTGAGTGACATATCAAGTGTAATGTTTGCATGAATCATGAGAGTGTGGACTCAAGATCACTTGTAAGCTTATTAAATATTTATGATGCTTAAAATTCATCAAGACTACCAAACTTCCAATCCACTAAATCCCACTCTTCTTTGCAGAGTTTCTTCTACGATTTACAAATCTTTATATGTATAGAAATAAGAAAATTTCATGAAATCATAATGTAAGAATTTTCCTGCCAAAAACATCCAGCACTAAGTGGAATACTTCTAAACATGATACTTAATAACAAAAGGTGCTAATAATTTGCTTTGATTGTTTGTTCAGCAATCTTCAATTTCTTCTCACTTGAACAAAATAAATATTTTTTCTCCAAGTTTTGGAAAAAAAATTAATCAAGTTGATCTTAAGAATCACACATGTTGTGTAGCACATGACTGCGATGAGAAGTTTCATCATCTAAAGAAGAAAATAATCAAGGAAGGAAGCATATACAATTGCACTTGACCAACTACACCTAATATAACCGCTTCCTGCATTCGTCTGCACCACAGAAGCAAGGCATCTGTCGTATTTCCCCATCAGGCCCCAACACACTATCAAGAGCGTAGCCATAGTCGTAAGTGAGCTCCTACAAAGAAAAATTAACAGGAACATCAAATTATGCTAACAATGAATAAACTCATCTTGTAGCTAGTTGTTTTTTAAGCCAAAAACAACCCTGAGGACTTTCCGCCACTAAGTAAATACATGTTTATATACGCATTGATGCAATCACGAAATACAGTTTTACGAAAAAAAAAAAGAATAGTTTCGTCAGGAAGCAATGGGATATTTAATCACTTTGGGTTACTCAAACAGAGTCATGGAAATGCTGATCAGTGAATTGCAGAAGATGATACTATTAATGGCTATATATGAATGTCAAGAATGAAAGAGAGGAGAGAGAACCTTGAGTGGTGGTATATTGTCTGCAGCAATTAGCATCACCCTTGCTAGTTTGATGTCATGATGATGGCTTAGCATGCACTGGACAAACAAATTTGGTTGACAGCTATGATTGATAAACCTGGCAACATTACCGGTTTTTGCAGCATCAATGCAGAATGGCACACTTTCTGATACCTCTTCACCAATCTCTTTCAAGTGAGATGGCAAAGATACATCTCTTAGCCGACTCTGGAGAAAGAAAAATTGTTTAGTTCATAAAAAATTATAACTGAGAACGAGGGTTGTGGAAAAGAACTAAATAATGACATTAATCTGATATTTTTTAGTGTTGTGTTATACGTTTTCAACAAGAAATGTAAATAATTTATGAAAGAAAAAATTAATGGCTTAATATCAATTTTTAAGCTACTTTTTAAATTTTCATATTTACAAAACTCTAATGAAAAATTTTAATTACTAATATTAATTCAGATTTGTTAGATAAAGAAAAACCTTTTTCCGGTGAGAAATATTAAATTGTAACTAAAAAGAAAAGAAAAAAAGAGAGATTGTAGATAAAAGGATTAAAACATGATTTTTTTAAAACCTAGACGACTGAAAAATCAAAAGTTGAAAAGACAAAATCTAATGAGGTAAATGTAGAGAATTAAAAATCATAAATTTATATAACTAAAAAACTAATAATGAGTACAAATGACTACAAATCTTTTTTTTCCCCCATTTCATAAAAAGTACTGTGAAAAAAACATATCACAAGATTTTGTAAACCACAGACAAACTATTAAAATAATCTATAAAGGAAACATTGAGTACCTCTCGTCCTTCCAGGCCCTTCATTGTTTGTAAGCAATCTATGTCAAAAACATAACTGTTATCAGCAGCAGGGCTTAAATCATCAGTTCTCCTAAGAAGACCAATGTATTCACATATGGGAGCACCAGAAGGTATATAGTCCCAAGATCTAACACCCCACCCCTTCTTTGGTGTACGGAATACCTGTCAACATTAACATGCATGAGAAAAAAGTACAAGTAAATTGTCATTGGATATAAACATAATGAGATATAAAGAATTGTTGTTGTCCATACTAACCTCCAAACGGAACCTAATCCCATTTTGACTGGTCCTGTTCACACATTTTGGACCACACCCACAGTTTGGTCCGCATTCAAACACCACTGCCTTTGGTTCAACTAGCCTGGAGTGTAAAATTGAATTAGAATTATCAATACAGTAAATAGATAAAGCCCTTCCTTATCTGATTCTCTTCCTAACACAAAACCACAACTACAAGAAATGGCAACACCTCAGCCAAACTCCCAACATATAATATAAAGCTGCCAAACATATTCTCATTCTATACTTAGAATATATGTTTTACAAGTTTATTCCAAAACAACAAAGAATAACACAAGTAGCACTAAGACTTTTAATATTTAATCTGTTGTCTTAAGAATAATGGCAACAGCTAGCAAATTCATAAATAAATCTTTGTAAAACTTACTATAGGAACAAAATCATTATTTGAAAAATAGAGCATTAAGTGTATTGGAAAGGGATATTGTTTATAAGCAGATTGCAAGTAGTACCTCATCTCATATTCAGGTTCAGTTTTTAGTGGATAGTCAAGTTAAATTGAACTTATTTGCTCTAGTTTAACGTGAAAGCCAGAAGTTTTTCAATGGAATAACTTTACAATCCTTGTATGTTAATATACTCTATAGAAATCAATCTTAAAGGAGTTGATCCGCCATGACCTAGAGACCCATACAATCCTTCAATTTGACAATTAGCATGCAAACATTGAATTTGCATCTTATACAACACGACACTAGACTTCATAAAAATGGCATAAAATGAATTATTGAACATTGACAAAAAAGGAAGAAGCAAGGAGAAAAAAACCAGTTGAGGGTAAAGTCACTAAAAACACGATCAGAGAATCATATAAAAATGTAAGAACATGTTGCAGCATTTTTCCACTAAAAGAGAAAGATGTATTATATATTCATATTAAGACTCAGTTCAGTATTTTCACATCTCGTCTTACTGTTAATAAAACAGAATTCACATAAAGAGAGTTGAATCCAACCAGGCTTTTCATGTAAAAGATTGTAAAAACAATACTATATGCCAAACTGTATGGAACTATATTTGCTCCAAATTTTTTACCTTTCAATATGATGGTGCACATATGGGAAATCACCCCCATTGAGTTTTGCACAGGAACAACTTCTAGGATCCGTGCACATGCCTTCACAGTTACAGCCCGTTGGAGCAGTTGTAGGGACACGTACATTCTTACTAACCTTCATGTTCTTGATGTAGACAAAACCTTTAAAAAAATAAAGTCTATGAAATTAAGAAAATGCATTTTGGACATTAAGAGAACATAACTGAAAACTTATAGAAACATTGGGCTAGAAAAATGTTAAATCAATTCATGCTTGATAGGTGAAAAAGTTTCCAAAATCTTTTATTAACACAAAATCCAACAAAAGAAATTGCAGCATTAGTGTACTATTTAGGCAATATTTGGGCATAAGCATCATAATAATCATTGTACAGAAAATTCAGTTATTGAAAAGCATTAATTGGCATCACTTCCCTTAAATGTGATGAAGAGAACTAGCATAATCATCTTAAAAAAATAAAATTGATTGATGTTGATTTTGGGTCAGTTTTATACTTAATTTAAGTCCAAACCATATGCTGATCCAAAAGCAACCAAATTAGTAACTGGAATGTGTATATATCCAACTAACCAGGTGGTGAAATGGGAGGATCATCAACCAAATTAGTAACTGGAATCGGAATATCCTCTAGGCCCTCAGTAATGTCTTCAGAAACCAACCTTTAAAATAAAAGAAAACGAGCATTTTACAAACGATGACAACCAGCAAAAAGTTAGGTATCATTATCTGGCGATTAAAGTCAGATGTACCCTCTTATTTCGGATAGAGATTGAGGAATACGACCACGAGTAAAATAAACCTGCAACAGATGTACAAAATAAAATTTAAAAATAGTAAAATCAAAGATACATACAGTAAACAAACTTTGAATAAGGATAAAGTTGGCTGCATATACATAAAACCAAAAGTCGTTTGGATTGTGTATAAGATATATATGATGTTACATACTAGCAGGTGAGAGTAAGTGAGTAACAAAACAACATATATATGAATTATGCTATTCTATAAGGCATCATGCACAAACTAGAAGGATGTTTGTTAACATCTGGTAGAAATATAGTCTAGTTTTTCAAGGTAGGCTGCAAAAAAATTATAACTGGGAACAGATCAATCAATAACACAGTTAAGCTTCAACAAATGTTTCTTCAAACAGTCACTAAGGAAATACAAACAGTCCAAGCATAAACTAACATATATCCTTCTTTTTTTTTTAAAGCATTTAAAGTACCTCCTTTGTTGTCAAAGGTGGCTGTCCCTCAATCCGCTTTAGCCGAAATTTGTAAACTGTGAAGCCAGAGACACCCTTTTCAGCCCAATATTTAACAACCTGAAAATAAAGATAATTAAGATTCCGGGTGTATGAACCATCAAAAAGAATACTAAAATCAACCACAAAAACATAGCTACCGTGTATAAGCCATCATAGGTATAAACCTTCCCAACATAGCTGTTTTGGCATTTATGTCCACGGACCACCCTAACAGGTAGGGATTGCTCCATAGAATTCTGTAGAAATACATGTATTCTAAAATTAGACACTAGTGTTTTGACAAGATTTCATTCCCAAATATAAATAGATAACAAGTGTCACAGTTATTGTGCCAAACAAAATGAAAAACATGTTCTAAATGAGTAACCAGGATGCACACAATGAAAATGATGAGTAGCATTAGACAAATCAACATGGCACAATTTTGAAGTCAAGTGTCAAAAGGAAAATGGATTGACAATGAATATACTAAAGAAGACACATTCTGCAAGCAAAACAACCATCTAGTTCATACAACTGACAACGATACAGGACCACAAGTTCAGGGGAGGATACGCATTCAACATGCAAGCATTAAGAAAAAAAATGAAACATTTGTAAAAGATAATTGTAGTCAATAGAATATACATGCCTTGAGTGCCAAATTGCCTCGTTCCAACACTTGGTCACTGATTTGACGTTTATTACCTAGCAAATTATTTCCTCCTTGACCGGTGTACACAATATCCTCACAGTTGTCTAGATCATCTTCATATTGTCCAGACAAAACAATGGATATAGCCAGTGGAAGCTTGTATGCTCTCAAATCCTGAAAAATGAAATGTGGAAAATGATAAGGAAAAGAACTTTAAAATTCCAATCTGCTGTTTGGGTCTTGTTTTCAAATATAATCAACACAATACATACATTTAGAGGGGGCTGGCCAGTTTGGAAAACCTAAACTGAAGCATGTTCAATGGTTCGGAAAACCATTGACCCAATTTTGAATGGAAACCAGAATTGTGAATCATGGTTATACAGTTCGGTTTTGGTTTGACTTCACGGTTTACCACAGATTGATCTATTTTTTAAAATTATATAATATATAAAAATAATATTATTTTACTGTACTCTTTAATTTAAGTTGTATTGTTATTTTTAAAATTATATTTTAAGTTGGGATATTTTAGATTTATGGTTTGTATTTTGTTGTATTTAAATTGTAATTTTTTATTTTTGAAATTGTAACCTATAAGTTGGAATGTTGTGTTGTTGTAACTTGCAAATGTAAGTTCTAAATTTTAATTATATCAATTTTCTAACTCAAACAATGTTATTATTGTGTAATATATGAATAACTGTAATATTCATATATGCTAATTTAATTTATAAAATATCATAATGAAACCGCACAAACCAGCATTTAAAACTGGAACGAAAACTGGAATCCCCACGCTCAGTTTCAGATTTACTGCCTAGTTTGAACCGTCTAGACACCTCTACACACATATAAGTGGGAAATAGTAATAAACCTCTCCAATGATATCAACCTTCACAAGTCAAAAATAGCATGAGCAAAACTTAATTTCAAATTCTTCTAAAGGGGAAATCATCTGTCAAGATTAACACACATGATCATAAGCATGAGAGCATATGTGACATTGGACTAGTTCAAACTTACCAATGTTTTTCCTGATTTTCTAGCAACAGCACTTCTCCCGATGTAGTCAATTCCATTCAGCCAGTGTTGGTGAAAGCCCACCACAACCATTTCAGCCCGTGAAAAAAATTGATGACCAACATCAATTCCTGCCATCATCAAAAGCATTAAAAACCAAACCAAATTTCCTCAGGAACAAGTTTTAAATTAAACAAGTTCTTCATTTCAATGGCATTGACCTGGAAGGGAGCCAAATCTCTTCTCAGGGTATAAAGTTGCTTGAATCTTTGACATCTTCATTTGATAGCCAAAACAAAACGTGTAAACACGAAACTTTCAGTATATGGTGATAACATGAAATTGACAAGAGCAGTGCAACATGACAATTTTGTACAGTCATATATCATAGTGTCTGACAAGGATATGCATGAAAATGCTACTAGACTCACGCATTTAACTTTTATTCATGAACAAAGGTTATGCAGCTTAGATCATATCTTGTGAATGGACAAAATATACCCAACAAGTTAAATATTCCAAACATTAAGCTTGAACAACCTAAAAAATTGTACAGTTGCTAAAATCAAATTTCCATATAGGCGTGCAAATTCATCCCAAAATTGAGCCATTGGGCACGAAACAGCGCATACATACCTCAGTTATAGCCTTGAGATCAGGACGCTTGGAAGACTTTTTAGTAGAATCTTCAGCTGTATCCTTTTTCTATACATTTCAAATCCAAAAATTAGGAAGATGTTATGTGCACGAAAATTGAGCCATTGGGCACAAAACAGCGCATACATACCTCAGTTATAGCCTTGAGATCAGGACGCTTGGAAGACTTTTTAGTAGAATCTTCAGCTGTATCCTTTTTCTATACATTTCAAATCCAAAAATTAGGAAGATGTTATGTGCTTCTATCCTGAAAGCTTAATTAAAATGGAGGTATGAGAAATAAAATTGCAATGTGTTGCTGGACAGTCTAAAACAACGTTTTTGTTTAACAAGATACACGAGTCTTGTGATTATCAGTCAAATGCTCACAGATTGTGGGAAAGCTGTTTCAATTAAATTAAAAAATAACGGGCGAGAAAAGTTAGACAAGCCATCATAAACTCAAGATAAGTATACTGGCAAACCTTAGATTTTGAACCCTTTTTCGTTTTACTTTTTAAATCAGCTTCCTGCTTCGCGCACCTACTCTCTTCTTCCTGCAAATACCAGAGCAAAGGGCCACAATAGTTCAATATTCTTTCAGTGGGCACATCTAAACAGCAGATAAATTACAACAAAATTGCTTGGTAAAGAAGAAAAGTATTGACACACTGAAGGATGCATGAAATGCTTCTTGTAGGCTTCATACATAGCATGAATTAAAAGCATATAAACTGTACTAAATGTACCCGATGAAATAAATTTGTTTATTTGTTTATCAGTACAAGACGAGCAATTATTAGATGAAAAGGCAGTAAACATTCTGCACAAGACATCCATGACAAAAAAGCTGTTTCGGAATATAAACTCAGTTACCTGTATGAAATGCAGGTAATATTTGTTGAAAGTACGAAGAGTTTTCGTGACAATAGCATAAGCACTCTTTTCAACAGCAGCAGAATTGTTGAAATCATGGGCACCGAGGCCACTCATTTGTTGGACATCTCCATTGAGCTTAGGCTTTTCAGTCTTCCTTTTCTTCGCCACCCGATCCATTTTGTTGGACACAGGTGCTTCCCTTTTTCCAGTAGGATCGAGGCCGGCATTTGAGTTCTTAGCCTCAATCGTCTTTATCCTTGCACTCCTCCTTCGCAGGGAACATCCAGAATGGCAATCCATTTGATCGGACTGTTCGTCGGTGAGGAGTACCACCATGAGTGAGGAAATGGGGGAAGATGAAAGAGCTGTGAAGAATTTGAAAAAGTCTCTCTCTCTCTCTCTCTCTCTCTCTCTCTCTCTAGGGTTTAGTGAGAGATCAGCTCTTCTTCCTCCTAATGAATAGGCGGACAAAAGATGTGATACGACAATTTTTTCACTTCTTCAAATTTTGCTACTAATTTTCCCGCTTTCCATTTTCCTTTTCATATGGATTTTCAATTTCTTTTTATTTAATTTCTTTTTGCGAAAATGTTTTTTTAGTTCTCATTCATACCTTCAAAATTTTGGGAATTAGGCAGAGCTATGAATTTTTTTAATCCAATTTGAAATAAGAATTTTTTTTTATCCACTAGATAAGAGTACATATAAAATGATAGTACATCTTTTTTACTTGGATATTTTGTAGATTGATTAAAAATATAACTATAAAGATATCGATTATTGTGTTAATGGATAGAAAAGGTGGACCACTACCTAAAGAATAGGTCTTGCGTACTTCGGGGATACCGTGTCCCCAAACTCTTATTGTAATACCTTTAAATAATATAGTTAATACCTTAACATGTAACAAGTAATATCTTATGAATATACCATTAATTCCTTCAGGATGTACCACTAATATTTTATGAATACACCAATAATACCTCATGAGTATATAATCAATACCAAACTAATAATACATTTGGGATACGGTGCATCGTGGGTACGCAAGTTTTTGCCCTATGTGAAAGTGGAACATTTTTTTTACACATTAGACATAATTATTTTTTTCTGAATATTTAAATTTTGAACCCATATAATTTGGTAGATATAGCAATACATATTTTTGAAATAATAATTTAACAATTATTTATATTTATTTACAAATGCAACATATTCAATTATTAAATAATATATTCACCACATCATGTTATATTTGGTGTTAAATTAGATGAGATGATATGTCAATGTAACAGGCAAAATCATAAATTTATTTCCTATATTAGCAATATGTAGAGTTTTTTAAATATTTTTACTAGCTTAGAACCATATACTTGTTTTTTAATAAATATGGGTGACTATAATAGTGTGAAATTTTATGAAATTCAAAATTTTACATTTATAACAAATGAGAATTAATTACTTTTAACACTTGAACTTTGAAATTTGGTCCGAATAAAGCAGAAACCAAATGTAGCCAAAAGTCACCATAAGCGCACGTCACATTGCTCATTTTTCTAAATCTTAAATGCAAATAAAAGAAGAAGAAATAATGTAACTGAAAAGATGAATTCCCATTGTTAGACCAACATTTGCAGCTCCACCCAAGATTTAACATTTTGTTTATAGAAATTTTGAATCATTCCATCTATCAAATTTTAAATTTGATGCATTTTATCATACCGGATAAATCATAATCTTACACAGATGAAAATCAACTACTATGATTTGCTTAATACGATAAAATGGATCATATTTAAAATTCGAACGTCGAAACTAAAAGAAATGTGAAATCACATATAATTCGGAGGAAGTATATGAAGTCTACGATCAACCCAGATTATGCAATATATGAAGTCTACTAAAACAATAGATCGCATCTAAGAAGGCTAAGCACAAGAATAATACTCCCTCTGTCCCGCTCTATTTTGCCTACTTTCCATTTTTGTTTGTCACATCTTATTTTGCCAGCCCAAAAATGACAAAAAAAAATTTAATTCCTTACCTCTCAATTTTTTTCATTTTACAACTTTTGCACTCAAAAAGCACACATTAATTACAAAATTGTCACTCAAAAATATTAAAATAACACATCACATCAAAGTCAAACAGTTTTTTCTTAGGTTCCGTGCCGGTCAAAGTAGGCAAAATAACCTGGGACGGAGGTAGTAAGTGAAAACAACATACCCACTATCCCAGTTTACTTTAGCAGTTGAGCCCAGAAATGATCACTGATTCTTGCTTACAGAATTCTCTACAGTCCAACTATGAGAGACCTCATTCAGTGTCATCCATATCCATGCTAGAAACTTTACTCTTTTGTTTCTCATCGGTCATCTTCTTCTCATTCTGCTGCCAATCTGCTCCTTGCATAATCCACCATCGATCGTCTAAGCAGATTCCAACAAAGCTTTGCACGAGAGAGATACTTAAATAAGCAAACCAAAAGCAACACATTCTAGAGTAGTGAGCATTTCCCCCATCCGATTCAAGATTGTAGTCGGCTGCATAGACAGTCAACCTCTAAACTAGTAAAAGAGATGATCAGGACACAACCATCGGTTCCCAAGCATGACCAAGCCCTCCAAAACTTGTCACATTGTATATGAAATTTACTCAGTAAGAATGAAATCAAAAGCAACAAAATCTTGAAGCTGTTAGCTTTCACTCATCTAGTTCAACGACTCGACAGAATGGTGATCCTCTGCCATTGAGGTGAGGGCTCAGGGCACCACACCAAGTAAAGAGAAACAAGTCCAAGGAAATGCTTTGCCCAGATGAGAAAAAAACATGGGAAAGGATAATCACAGTAAAGTGTAAAACTCAACTTCCTACGACAAATGTAGAACATCATTCAGGCAAATTAAGACAAGAAGATGCACTCAATCCATCCACAAGAACCCATCGTCTAAAAACATATGGAGCTTCTTATAAAGGAACAATTTAAATTCACATCAGAATGTAATTCGATCTCCCTCTACATACATAAACTTCCCCATCAGATACATACAACAGAGAGAACAGAGCTGAAGAGAGAATGGATACCTAATCGCAAGCAAAAGAAAGGTGAAGGTGGGTTTTAGGCCTGAGTGCCGGTCATAGCCTTCATCTGAATGTGATTAGAATCAAGAGCAAGAGCGGCGTTGGGCAAGGCCTCATAGGAACCGAATCTGCTGCGGATACCCAAAGTCTTTGCAAGAAGGGCGTAGAATACCAAGAAGATGAGAAACACAAAAAGCACGTGAAGAACAAAAATCAGATCTAAAATGGCGACGGCCCTGAGCTTGGAGTCTTCCAATTCGCACTTGGTGGAGCCCTCAACGCCGCTGACCACGTCGAGCAGCTTGTGGCAACCCTCCGGGATGAAGGCATCGACGTAGAGGGAGAGGCCAGTCTGGAGAGCCCAGAGTCCCTGCAAGCAGAAGGAGGCGCCCAGGGCGACGTCAGCCACAAACAGCCTGGGGTTGCATGCCAGAGCGAGGCATAAGGCGGATGAGAGGGCGGAGACGCGGGCGGAGATGGAGGAGCACTTGGCCTGCAGATCGGAGGTCTGAAGGGCGGCGGAGGAGGAGGAGAGGGAGTACTGGAGGAAGAAGAGAGCGGAGGCGACGGCGAAAAAGAGATCGGGGGGGAGAGGGAGGAGGGAGGTGGCGTCGGAGAGGAGGAGGGCGAGGGAGAGGAGGATGAAGGCGAAGAGGATAGCGGCGGCTTGGAGAGAGGTGAAGAGGTGGACAGGGGTGCGGCCCTTGAGGAGAGGATCGGCGTAGGAGGAGACGAGAAGCTGGTGGAGAAGGGCGATGAAGAGGCAGAGGATGAGGAGGAAGGGCTGCAAATAGCGGACCTGCTGATGCCCCACTGGGTGGTAGGGTTTCGCCACGTAATCACGGGGAGATTTTAGTTGATTCTTCGTCGTGCAGATGAGGTGGTAAACACCCTGCGACACCATAGCCGAAGATGAAAAGATCTGGTAAATTAGGGCTGCCATTGAACACGAGGAGGATTGATTTCTGTTTTGCCCTTTCTGTGTTTCTACTTCAATAAATACTGCTTCACCCACGCTGCAATTCTGCACAAAAATACATCCTTTCTCCCCCTACCCGTAAGGTTAAGACGTGCAAACGGTTCTGGAAATCGAAATTGGGCTGTTGGAACTGTTGGTCAATGGTTTCGGAAATCGTTGACCCGGTTTCGATTCCGAATCGGAACCGTGAATCGTCGGGAAGCAGTTCGGTTCTGGTTCCAAATTTTCAAACCGGTGAACCGGCGGTTTAACCATGGTTTGAATCGTCGGTTTACACCTTTTTGTTTTATCTTTTTTTATTTTCGGCTGCGACACGTGTACGGCCCAAATTCGAACGGATATAGTTGTTGGAGATCAACGGCCCGGATGATGTAGCCGTTCGAATCGGCCGACCGGAACCGTCGATTCGAACCGCCGGTTTTTCCGGATTTTTTGAAGGAGCGGCCGAGATCTTTCGAACGTTGGCAATCGACGGCCGAGATCTTTCGAACCGCCAGTTCAAACGAACCGGAACCGGCGGTTCGAGCCGGAGCGGGGGCTTTTTTTCTTTTGATTTTTTTTATTTTTCGAAATCTATAAATAGGGGTTCAAAATATGTATTTTTCACACCACTTCTCTTACTCTCTCTTGCATCTCTAGTTCACTCTCTAGTAGCAATCACAAATTCTTGTTTGATCGAAGTTTCAACTACATTTCTAGTTCTTTTTTTCTACTTCTAATCTTCTACTTCTAACCTCATGCTTCTTGAGGATTTGGGTAAAGCCGCTAGATGTCAACAATATCTTGACCTTGAAATTGTGGATGAAGAAGGTGGCGAGGATATTTATGGCTACGACTCAAACACAACGTCCTCCGCTAGCACCGCCACCAACCTTGAAGATTTAAGTAGGTAAGTTGAGGTAAGAGAACTACGTGAGATTTGATTTCTTAATTTGATGCGAATTAAGGATACGTAGGCAATTTCATTATAAGTTTGGAATTGAATTTCATTTCCAAACTTAGAATGAAACTCAAGCTCTTTCAATTTTTTTCCCCTTCTCTTTAATCTTTAGATAAACTTTTGTAATTGTGATAGATATATTTAGTTTGTAATAGTCTAATAGATTAGAATTAAGATTATAAATTCATTAGAATTTCAATCATTAGGTTATAAACTTAGAAATTGAGTTCTATTATAACTTGTAATAATTTTCCAATTTATAATGAAAATATTTATTCACTTCGATTTTTTGTACTCTATTTCAATCATGAATTATATCGAAACAAACATTAAAAAAAAATTTGAGTTGCAAAATCAAAATTAACAAGAAAAATGCAAAAAAAAAAAAAAGAAGGAACCGGCTGAACCGCCCGGTTTAGGTTCAACCGGTGGTTCGGAACCAAAACCGGAATCGGCCACTTCTCGGTTCGGTTTCGGTTCCACCAATCCAGAACCACCAAACCAGCGGTTCAAACCGGAACCGTAACCGCCGAACCGTTTGAACATCTTTACCGTAAGGTAAGTCATATGTTGAGTTATAACCAAGGATGAAAATATCGGTTCGGTGAATATATCGGTACCTTGATTTTACGGAAATATCGATGGATATATCGGTTTCGGTGGAAATATCGGTAATTTTTTTTAAAAAAATTGAAAAATATATCTAGTAGTATACAAATTATTTTAACTAATATTAACCTAATATTTTAAGTAAAATGGTGTATTTACAACAAATATATAGATACATTACTATTAAATATACATCATCATCATTTTATTAAATTCCAAAAAATTTAACTAAAGTTAAATTATGATATAAATCTAAATGATAGTGTGTCAATTTATATCAAACAATTTAATCAAATTTATATAAAATAATTATTTACTTCATTCATTTACATATTATAGACTCAATTAATTTAATCAAATTTATATAAAATAATTATTTACTTCATTCATTTTTACATATTATAGACTCAATTTTAATGTTCAATACATATTAATACAAAAATAATTCATAATAAAAAAATAAATGAATAACCTTCACTCACTCACGCACACCCACTTAAATCCATAAGAAAAAAAAAAATGAAATGAAAAAAAGAAAAGGAAATGAAATAAATGAAATGAAATGAAAAGAACCCAACATACCCTACCTCCGCTTCTTCTCTTCCACAAAACCCCAATCCCAATCCCTCTTCTCCTCCTTCTGCCGCCGATCTTCTCCTCCTTCCGTCGCTGTCGACGGCGGCCTAAACCCTAATGCCTACTATTTCCATCTCTTTTCACGCATCTCAATCACCATTCACCACAAATGGCAACAACATCTGCGTCCTCTTCTTCTGAAATCACCATTGAAGGTCTGCAACAATCTTCTCCACGCTTTGCGCAGGAATTAAGCTTAAATCATGTCAACCAAATGGAAGAATCGATCACTCAAGGCAAAACTCTCAACAAAGAGCAAGAGGAAACTCTTCGTTCCAAACCCTCTGTCCCAGTCTTTCTGATCTGATATATCGTGATATATTGCCCCAAACCGATATATTGGCGAAATATCGCGATATATCGCGATATTTTTACTGAAATAAAACTGTATGATGATATAATATAGGTACCCTCAATTTCGCGATATTTCGATATTTTCGTCTATGGTTATAACCTACTTTTATTGTTATTTAATTTGAAGATTTTTCTATATTTCAAATTTATTATAACAGTATTTAAAATATTCAAATTTGAGGATTATTTTATAATTTAAAATTTTGAATTATTTTCGACATAACGTTATATGGTATGTTATAACACTACTCTTATTGCTTTTTAATTTGAGCTCGAATTTCAATTAATGATTCTTAAAATAAATATTTAAAAAATGTCATTGATCTCTTTTATACATATTTAACTTGGTTTATAACTTAAAATATTAAGATTTGAGGAGTATTCTACAATTCAAAATTTTGACATAACGTCATATGATACGTTATAATGCTAGTCTTATTGTTATTTCATTTAATAATTTTTCTACATTTCAAAAATTTGATCCCTTGTATACATATTTAACTTAGTTTATACTTATTATAACAGTACTTAAAATATTCAGATTTGAAGATTTTTCTACAGTTCAAATTTTGAATTATTTTCGACATAACGTCATATGTTACGTTATAAGGCTACTCTTATCGTTATTTAATTTGAGGATTTTTCTACATTTCAAAATTTTGATCCCTTGTATACATATTTAACTTGGTTTATACTTATTATAACAGTACTTAAAATATTCAGATTTGAAAATTTTTCTACAGTTCAAATTTTGAATTATTTTCGACATAATGTCATATGTTACGTTATAACGCTACTCTTATCGTTATTTAATTCGAGGATTTTTCTACATTTCAAACTTATTATAACAGTGCTTAAAATATTAAGATTTGAGGATTATTCTACAATTCAAAATTTTGAATAATTTTCTACATAAAATCATATGTTACGTTATAACACTACTCTTATTGTTATTTTTTGAAAGATCTATATTTTTCATCCAATATTGATAAGTAGAAGAATTTTTTACAAGTATTGGCAAATAAATACAAGATTTCTTATTTGTAAATTGTATTTTCATAGGAAGACTTTATAACCTCAATGTATATCAACTTTAAGATATATTTGATTGCATTCCACAAAGCTATTGATGATATCGAGTTATTTTTCGACATAACGTCATATACATCGTTATAACGCTACTTTTATCGTTATTGAGTTCCTGAGTGAAATTTGAGTTATTTTATCGTCACTTGTTTATATCGCAGCCAAAATGGCATAAAAGTAGGTTTAACTTGGAATTAGGGGTTTCGAGGTGTTTTGGGGGCTTTTTGTTAACTGATTTCGAGGCCGTAAGGACAACATTAGTCCTGATTTCTCTCACATTTATTGTTTTCACATCATGTTGAGTCGGTTTGTAGTGATATTTGCCAAATTTCACCCAGACAAAAATTCTCCAAAAACCCAAAGGGGTACCCCCTAGGGGTTTTTTCCGAAATTTGAAAGCCTTATTTTTGGAGCTTTACAGGCTTGTTCAGGCTGTTTTTTTCTTATATATATTGTCTAGACATTGTATTAAGTCGATCCATTGAGGAGGGTGGTGGAAATTCCACCGTTGAAACTTCTCGAAATAGCCCAAAAGGGTACCATAGGGGGTTTTTTTGGGGTTCCACGCGCAGCTTTCATAAAATGGCTGTAACTTCCACATCGGACGTCTGAAGTACGTCATTTTTGATGCGTTGCAAACCCAACTCAACGAGTTACAAGAAAAATGAATGGTCACTTGTTGATATCGCAGCCAAAATGGCATGAAAGTAGGTTTGACTTGTAATTAGGGGTTTCGAGGTGTTTTGGGGGCTCTATGTTAACTGATTTCGAGGCCATAAGGACAACGTTAGTCCAAATTTCTCTCACATTTACTGATTTCACATCATGTTGAGTCGGTTTGTAGTGAAATCAGCCAAAGTTCACCCGGACGAAAATTCTACAAAAACCCAAAGGGGTACCCCTAGGGGTTTTTCCGAAATTTGAAAGCCTTATATTTGGAGTCTTACAGGCTAGTTCAGGCTGATTTTTTCTTATATATATTGTATAGACATTGTATTAAGTCGATCCATTGAGGAGGGTGGTGGGAATTCCACCGTTGAAATTTATCGAAAAAACCTAAAGGGGTACAAGGTTTTTCGGGGATCCACGCGCAGCTATAGTAAAATAGCTGTAACTTCCACATCGGACATCCGAAGTACATCATTTTTGATGCGTTGCAAACCCAACTCAACGCGTTACAAGAAAAATGAGTGGTCAATTGTTCATATCGCAGCCAAAATGGCATAAAAGTA
This sequence comes from Scutellaria baicalensis, assembly GCA_005771605.1. NCBI lineage: Eukaryota > Viridiplantae > Streptophyta > Magnoliopsida > Lamiales > Lamiaceae > Scutellaria > Scutellaria baicalensis. The sequence goes on from CM016723.1 coordinate 1,073,082, forward strand.
GGTTTAACTTGGAATTAGGGGTTTCGAGGTGTTTTTGAGGCTCTTTGTTAACTAATTTTGAGGCCGTAAGGACAACGTTAGTCCTGATTTCTCTCACATTTACTGTTTTCACATCATGTTGAGTCGGTTTGTGGTGAAATCAGCCAAAGTTCACCCAGACAAAAATTCTCCAAAAACCCAAAGGAGTACCCTATGGTTTTTCCGAAATTTGAAAGCCTTATTTTTTGAGCCTTAAGGCTGGTTTTTTCTTATATATATTGTCTAGACATTGTATTAAGTTGATCCATTGAGGAGGGTGGTGGAAATTCCACCGTTGAAACTTCTCGAAAAAACCCAAAGGGTACCCCTACGGGGTTTTTCGGGGATCCACGCGCAGCTTTCGTAAAATGGTTGTAACTTCCACATCGGACGTCCGAATTATGTCATTTTTGATGTGTTGCAAACCCAACTCAACGAGCTACAAGAAACATAATTGGTCATTTGTTCATATCACAGCCAAAATGGCAGAAAAGTAGGTTTAACTTGGAATTAGGAGGTTTCGAGGTGTTTTGGGGGCTCTTTGTTAACTGATTTCGGGGCCGTACGGACAACGTTAGTCCTGATTTCTCTCACATTTACTGTTTTCACATCATGTTGAGTCGGTTTGTGGTGAAATCAGCCAAAGTTCACCCAGACAAAAATTCTCCAAAAACCCAAAGGAGTACCCTATGGTTTTTCCGAAATTTGAAAGCCTTATTTTTTGAGCCTTAAGGCTGGTTTTTTCTTATATATATTGTCTAGACATTGTATTAAGTTGATCCATTGAGGAGGGTGGTGGAAATTCCACCGTTGAAACTTCTCGAAAAAACCCAAAGGGTACCCCTACGGGGTTTTTCGGGGATCCACGCGCAGCTTTCGTAAAATGGTTGTAACTTCCACATCGGACGTCCGAATTATGTCATTTTTGATGTGTTGCAAACCCAACTCAACGAGCTACAAGAAACATAATTGGTCATTTGTTCATATCACAGCCAAAATGGCATAAAAGTAGGTTTAACTTGGAATTAGGAGGTTTCGAGGTGTTTTGGGGGCTCTTTGTTAAATGATTTCGGGGCCGTACGGACAACGTTAGTCCTGATTTCTCTCACATTTACTGTTTTCACATCATGTTGAGTCGGTTTGTGGTGAAATCAGCCAAAGTTCACCCAGACAAAAATTCTCCAAAAACCCAAAGGAGTACCCTATGGTTTTTCCGAAATTTGAAAGCCTTATTTTTTGAGCCTTAAGGCTGGTTTTTTCTTATATATATTGTCTAGACATTGTATTAAGTTGATCCATTGAGGAGGGTGGTGGAAATTCCACCGTTGAAACTTCTCGAAAAACCCAAAGGGTACCCTACGGGGTTTTTTCGGGATCCACGCGCAGCTTTCGTAAAATGGTTGTAACTTCCACATCGGACGTCCGAATATATGTCATTTTTGATGTGTTGCAAACCCAACTCAACGAGCTACAAGAAACATAATTGGTCATTTGTTTCATATCACAACCAAAATGGCAGAAAAGTAGGTTTAACTTGGAATTTAGGAGGTTTCGAGGTGTTTTTGGGGGCTCTTTGTTAACTGATTTCGGGGGCCGTACGGACAACGTTAGTCCTGATTTCTCTCACATTTACTGTTTTCACATCATGTTGAGTCGGTTTGTGGTGAAATCAGCCAAAGTTCACCCAGACAAAAATTCTCCAAAAACCCAAAGGAGTACCCTATGGTTTTTCCGAAATTTGAAAGCCTTATTTTTTGAGCCTTAAGGCTGGTTTTTTCTTATATATATTGTCTAGACATTGTATTAAGTTGATCCATTGAGGAGGGTGGTGGAAATTCCACCGTTGAAACTTCTCGAAAAACCCAAAGGGTACCCCTACGGGGTTTTTCGGGGATCCACGCGCAGCTTTCGTAAAATGGTTGTAACTTCCACATCGGACGTCCGAATTATGTCATTTTTGATGTGTTGCAAACCCAACTCAACGAGCTACAAGAAACATAATTGGTCATTTGTTCATATCACAGCCAAAATGGCATAAAAGTAGGTTTAACTTGGAATTAGGGGGTTTCGAGGTGTTTTGGGGGCTCTTTGTTAACTGATTTCGGGGCCGTACGGACAACGTTAGTCCTGATTTCTCTCACATTTACTGTTTTCACATCATGTTGAGTCGGTTTGTGGTGAAATCAGCCAAAGTTCACCCAGACAAAAATTCTCCAAAAACCCAAAGGAGTACCCTATGGTTTTTCCAAAATTTGAAAGCCTTATTTTTTGAGCCTTAAGGCTGGTTTTTTCTTATATATATTGTCTAGACATTGTATTAAGTTGATCCATTGAGGAGGGTGGTGGAAATTCCACCGTTGAAACTTCTCGAAAAAACCCAAAGGGTACCCCTACGGGGTTTTTCGGGGATCCACGCGCAGCTTTCGTAAAATGGTTGTAACTTCCACATCGGACGTCCGAATTATGTCATTTTTGATGTGTTGCAAACCCAACTCAACGAGCTACAAGAAACATAATTGGTCATTTGTTCATATCACAGCCAAAATGGCAGAAAAGTAGGTTTAACTTGGAATTAGGGGGTTTCGAGGTGTTTTGGGGGCTCTTTGTTAACTGATTTCGGGGCCGTAAGGACAACGTTAGGCCTGATTTCACCCACATTTATTGTTCTGACATCATGTTGGGTTGGTTCGTAGTGAAATCGGCTAAAGTTCGTTCGGACGAAAATTCCCCAAAAACCCAAAGGGGTACCCCTAGGGGTTTTTCCGAAATTTGAAAGCCTTATTTTTGGAGCCATACAGGCCAGATCAGGCTGCTTTTTTCTTATATATATTGTCTAGACATCGTATTAAGTCGATCCATTGAGGAGGGTGGTGGAAATTCCACCGTTGAAACTTCTCGAAAAAACCCAAAGGGGTACCCGTAGGGGTTTTTCGGGGATCCACGCGCAGCTTTCGTAAAACGGCTGTAACTTCCACACCGGACGTCCGAATTATGTCATTTTTGATGCGTTGCAAAGCCAACTCAATGAGGTACAAGAACGAAGGATGGTCACTCGTTCAAATCAGAGCCAAATTGGTAGAAAAGTAGGTTTAACTTGGAATTAGGGGTTTCGAGGTGTTTTGGGGGCTCTTTGGTAACTGATTTCGGGGCCGTAAGGACAACGTTAGGCCTGATTTCACCCACATTATTGTTTTTACATCATGTTGGGTTGGTTCGTAGTGAAATCGGCTAAAGTTCGTTCGGACGAAAATTCCCCAAAAACCCAAAGGGGTACCCCCTAGGGGTTTTTTCCGAAATTTGAAAGCCTTATTTTTGGAGCCATACAGGCCAGATCAGGCTGCTTTTTTCTTATATATATTGTCTAGACATCGTATTAAGTCGATCCATTGAGGAGGGTGGTGGAAATTCCACCGTTGAAACTTCTCGAAAAAACCCAAAGGGGTACCCGTAGGGGGTTTTCGGGGATCCACGCGCAGCTTTCGTAAAACGGCTGTAACTTCCACACCGGACGTCCGAATTATGTCATTTTTGATGCGTTCAAAAAGCCAACTCAATGAGGTACAAGAAAGAAGGATGGTCCCCACTCGTTCAAGCATACCAAATTGGGGGTAGAAAAGTAAGTTTAAAACTTGGAATTAGGGGTTTCGAGGTGTTTTGGGGGCGCCTCTTTGGTTAACACTGATTTTCGGGGCGTACGGACAACGTTGTCCTGATTTCTCTCACATTTACTGTTTTCACATCATGTTGAGTCGGTTTGTGTGAATCAGCCAAAGTTCACCCAGACAAAAATTCTCCAAAACCCAAAGGGTACCCCTAGGTTTTTCCAAAATTTGAAAGCCTTATTTTTGAGCCTTATAGGCTGTTCAGTTTTTTCTTATATATATTGTCTAGACATTGTATTAATTGATCCATT